>CM038682.1:297662868-298262868 GCA_021605205.1 Aegilops longissima | reverse complement strand
TTTGAGATCCGCAGCTTCCTTACTAGAAGATTCACCCTTATTTTTAGGAACATACATAAATTTTGCAATTTTGGTAGTAGGAGGATTTGGAGTATTTCTTGCAGTAGAAAAAGCAGACCCTAAGTTGGTAATAATGCCCTCAAGTTTATCAATTCTAGTGGAATGTTGATCTATTCTTTCATTAACTATGGGTTCTTTTTCTTTTAAACTTTTCAGAGTAACTCCTACCTTAGACCCATATAGGGTAATTTGGTTGTGGATCTTTTTATCCAAATTCTCAATCAATTCCAAAGTGGCAACTTTATTTTCAATAATTTCAAGCCTTTGCATCACATGTTCCAAAGTTAGCATAGTTCCATTAACCAAAAGAGGTGGTGGGCCAAACAAATCTATCATAGCATTATAAGAATCAAAAGTATGGCTACCCAAGAAATTCCCTCCGGTAATGGTATCAAGAATATATCTATTCCAAGGCGTGATGCCTACATAAAAATTGCGAAGAAGAACGGAAGTAGATTGCTTCCTGGTAGATCTATTTTGAGCATTGCAAATTCTGTACCAAGCATCTTTTAGATTTTCTCCCTCCCGTTGTTTAGAATTAAGAACTTAATTCTCGGGAGACAAAGGAGTAGATAAAGGACTGGCCATGATGACACGCGGGACACGAGAAACAAGAAAAATAGGCGAACGGAAAGAGAGGGCGAATAAAACGGCAAGGGTGAAGTGGGGGAGAGGAAAACGAGAGGGAAATGGCAAATAATGTAATGCAAGGGCTAAGAGTTTGTGATGGGTACTTGGTATGTCTTGACTTGTGTGTAGACTCCCCGGCAATGGCGCCAGAAATTCTTCTTGCTACCTCTTGAGCATGCGTTGGTTTTCCCTTGGAGAGGAAAGGATGATGCAGCAAAGTAGCGTAAGTATTTTCCTTAGTTTTTGAGAATCAAGGTATCAATCCAGTAAGAGGCCACACGCAAGTCCCTCGTACCTACACAAACAAATAAGAACCTTGCAACCAACGCGATAAAGGGGTTGTCAATCCCATCACGGCCACTTGCAAAAGTTTGATCTCATAGAAATGATAAGATAATATTTTTGGTATTTTTATGATAAAGATTGAAAGTAAAGATTGAAAAATAAACGGCGACAGAAATAGCTAGTTGACGGGAGATTAATATGATGGAAAATAGAACCCGGGGCCATAGGTTTCACTAGTGGCTTCTCTCAAGATAGCATAAGTATTACGGTGGGTGAACAAATTACTGTCGAGCAATTGATAGAAAAGTGCATAATTATGAGAATATCTAGGCATGATCATGTATATAGACATCACGTCCGCGACAAGTAGACCGAAATGATTTTGCTTCTACTACTATTACTCCACACATCGACCGCTATTCAGCATGCATCTAGAGTATTAAGTTCATAAGAAAGAGTGACGCATTAGGCAAGATGACATGATGTAGAGGGATAAACTCAAGCAATATGATATAAACCCCATCTTTTTATCCTCGATGGCAACAATACAATACATGTCATTTCCCCTTCTATCACTGGGATCGAGCACCGCATGATTGAACCCAAAGCTAAGCACTTCTCCCATTGCAAGAAAGATCAATCTAGTAGGCCAAACCAAACTGATAATTCGAAGAGACTTGCAAAGATAAAAATCATACATAAAAGAATTCAGAGGAGATTCAAATATTGTTCATAAATAATCTTGATCATAAACCCACAATTCATTGGATCTCAACAAATACACCGCAAAAAGAGTTACATCAATAGATCTCCAAGAAGATCAAGGAGAACTTTGTATTTAGATACAAAGAGAGAGAAGAAGCCATCTAGCTAATAACTATGGACCCGAAGGTCTGAGGTAAACTACTCACACATCATCGGAGAGGCTAAGGTGTTGATGTAGAAGCCCCCCGTGATCGATTCCCTCTCCGGCGGAGCGCCAGAAAAGGCCCCAAGATGGGATATCACGGGTACAGAAGGTTGCGGCAGTGGAAATAGGTTTTCGTGGTGCTCCTGGATGTTTTCGGGGTATATGGGTATATATAGGAGGAAGAAGTAGGTCGGTGGAGCTGCGAGGGGCCCACGAGGGTGGGGGGCGCGCCCAAGGGGCAGACGCGCCTCCCTGTCTCGTGGACTCCTCGCTTCTTTCTTGACATCCACTCCAAGTCCTCTAGATCACGTTTGTTCCAAAAATCACTCTTCCGAAGGTTTCATTCCATTTGGATTCTGTTTGATATTCCTTTTCTGCGAAACACTGAAATAGGCAAAAAAACAGCAATTTGCGCTGGGCCTTGGGTTAGTAGGTTAGTCCCAAAAATAATAATAAATTGTATAATAAAGCCCATTAAACATCCAAAACAGATAATATAATAACATGGAACAATGAAAAATTATAGATACGTTGGAGACTAACCTACAGAGAAGAGCATGCTAATGCTAAGGGATCAAGGCAAGATACGACTCACTCAAGTATTGCTAGAGAGGCGAACAAAGAGGTAAACTCCCGGTGAAAAATAACAGGGACAAACGCAAAGGGGGAGAGGCCACAAAACAGGTTTACAAGAGGATTGATAATCCATCTATGGGTACTCCAATAGTTGATCGCGAGAAGAACCCGCGGATTGTGATAAGTTGTGGTCCGGTCGTAATTGAAACCGAGGCCAATGAGGATGATGGAACAGTGGAGAGTTGAAAGAACATGCGGTGCCCCCATGTTTGGTTTTGGTAATTGATGACAATTTCTATGGACTAATGGTTGCCTTGAGTTATATTTGAAGGTTTTGTCCATAGGCTTTTCTTGGTGTACATGTGTTGGTTTCAAGGAGAGTTTGTGTCGACCAAGGTGCTATTCAAGGAATTACCTAAAGATTAGTCTTGTGAGAGGTTGATCAAGACTTAGTCAAAGAGTGAATCAAGATGATCAACTAGATGATGTACTGTGAGGGATCAAGTGATCCCATGGTATGGTAAGCATTGTCCATTGAGCTTTGTGTACTAACCCATGGTCTATGTGAGAGTTTTTTGTGGGGTTAGGTTGCGGTGTGCAAGTTCAAGTGGAGCATCACAAAGAGATCAAATGCTTGAAAGCTTGCCGTCCATTGTGGTGACAATGGATGTGTGAAGATGTGCGGAAGAGTGGCTCACCCATAGTGGAGTATGGGGGAGCAATCAACTAATCTTCATCGAGCCAACGCAATCAAGAAAGGTGGTCCAACTTGAGGGAGTTAAGATCGTCATCATCTAGCTCAAGTGGACCGTGTGCAAGGCAAAGGTTTGCCCTTGATAGGTTTTCTATTTTACCGGTCTCATGGTGGTAGTTGTGAGACCGGGTTATAGGATCGATTGCCGTACTATCAAGGGGGGGCTCTCGATGAGTAGCTTGATCGTATCATTCGTAGAGAGCTCAAACCATTGTATCCTTGCATCTTCTTTATTGGTTCTTGTTTGGTTCTTCTCTTTGTCATATTTGGAGCTTATGGTCATCTTGATGACAAGCTCGAGTTCATCGAAAACGGAGTTCACTCGCATCTTCTATGACGTTTTCAATGTTGGAGGTTATGCCGGTTCTTCTCAGTTGGAGGTTTCACTTCTCTATTTGTTAGGCATACCTCCCCTGCCTCTTCTTACTATAACCAGTCACCACAAGCGGTAGTACCGCTGTCTCACAGTGGTAGTACCGCCCATGGCCATAAGCGGTAGTACGGCTCCGGTTCCACGCTGGTACCGCCTCGACTCGAGACGTAGTTTTCTCGTGTCGGGTTCAGCGGCAGTAGGAGCGGTAGTACCACTCGTGTGTGGTAGTACCGCGGCTACCACCGCCCCTAGTGCCGCTCAATGACCCTCCTCCCTGTGCTCGTGGTAGGCATTGTGCGCGGTCCCAGCGGTAGTACCGCTGGCTCCAGCGATAGTGCCGCTCATACGGCTCTGCCTCGTCCTCTGTTTTGCTCCACTCTCTGTGTTCTACCGCCCGGGCGGTAGTACCGCTCCCCTGAGCGGTAGTACCGCTCGTGCGCGGACTGAGCACATAACGGTTGGATTCGGGAGCTCCAATATAAGAGGGTCTTCTTCCCCATTGAGCCTTATCCTTTGAGCTCGTGTCTTCCCCCATTGTTGACCTTCTTCGAGCTTGCTATCTCTCAATCCCTCCATGGATTCTTGCTAGTTTTGGGGGGGGGGAAGAGAAAGGAGATCTAGATCCACATTTCCACCAATAACTTTCTCCTCTATGTGAGGGGAACCCCTTGGATCTAGATCTTGGAGTTCTTGGTGTTCTCCTTCTTGTTCTTCCTCTCATTTTCCTCCCTAGCATTAGTTGCTTTGGCGGGATTTGGGAGAGAAGGACTTGGGCACTCTGTGTGCCCTTGCCATTGCATTGGGTGCATAGGTTTAAGTTCTCCACGGTGATACGTGGAAGCTACAAGTTGAGAAGCTTATTACTCTTGGGTGCTTGGTACCCTTGAGCTTATTCCTCTTGGGTGCTTGGGTGCCCTAGATGGTTGGTGGTGTTCGGAGCTCAATCATTGTGGTGTAAATCTCCGGGCAAGCGTCGGGGTCTCCAATTAGGCTGTGGAGATTGCCCCAAGCAATTTGACGGGTTTCGGTGACCGCCCCCAAGGGTTGCCAAAGTGTACGGGTTCGGTGACCGCCCCTAAGGGTTGCCATTTGTACGGGTTCGGTGACCGCCCTCAAGGGTCCTGTAGTGGAATCACGGCATCTTGCATCGTGCGAGGGCGTGAGGAGATTACGGTGGCCCTAGTGGCTTCTTGGGGAGCATTGTGCCTCCACACCGCTCCAAACGAAGATTAGCATCCGCAAAGGGTGTGAACTTCGGGATACACCGTTGTCTTCATGTGCATCGGTTATCTCTTACCCAAGCCCTTTACTTATGCACTTTACTTTGTGATACCATATTATTTCTTGTCATATATCTTGCTATCACTTAGTTGTTTATCTTACTTAGCATAAGTTGTTGGTGCACATAGGTGAGCCTAGTTGTTGTAGGTATTGTGCTTGACAAATTAACCGCTAGGTTTATTCCGCATTTGTTCAAGCCTAAACCGTAATTATTTTAAAGCGCCTATTCACCCCCCCCCCCTCTAGGCGACATCCACGATCTTTCAAGAGGGAGCACAAGAAGAAGAAGAAGCCTACACCTAATAATTCTGGGACATTGGCGACGGCTGCGGAGCAGCCCTACCGGTCCCAATGAATTGCATGAGCTGGAACTATCGGGGGCTTGGGAACCCATTGACGGTTCGGGAGCTTCGCAAAATAGTGAAGCAAGAAGGTCCCGCCCTTCTCTTTGTCATGGGAACGGAGATTAGGGGTAAATGTGTGGAGAATCAGAAACCATTTTGGGTTTTAAAGATTGTTTTGCGGTGGATAGTGATGGTTTGAGTTGTGGCATTGGCATATTTTGGACAGAGGAAGTGCATGTTGAATTGAAAAACTACAGCCAAGCGCACATAGATGTGAGCGTTAGGAGGAAAGACAATGATCTGCCTTCCTGGCGGTTTATAGGCTTCTAAGGAGAACCCTGATCAGAAAATAGATGCAAAAGTTGGGAGTTCTTGCGTAATTTGCATGGCATCAGACATGATTGGCAGATCTGCATGGGCGACTTTAATGAAACCATGTACGACACGTAACTTTTCAGTGTACATGCTAGACCGGCATGGCAGATGCTAGCTTTTCACGAGGTCATAGATTTTTCTTCTTTCCAAGATTTGGGTTGGAGAGGTGTTCCCTTTACTTGGGATAATAGGCAACAAGGTGACTCAAATGTAAAAGCTCGACTTGATCGAGCGTTGGCCCATAATGTTTTTATGCAAGTTTTTTATTATACTAGTGTTAAGCATATTAGCTCAACTACTTCCGATCATTGTTATGTGTTAGGGGAGTTGAGGCGAGAACAACCGAATAAGTGGCATGCCGGGCAGTGATCTTTTCGGTATGAGAATGTATGGCAGACTCATGCGGATTATGATCAAGTGGTACATAGTCTATGGCAATCTGGATCTCGACAAGGAGGGCTCGAAGGGGTTGTGCAAGCCCTAAATCTAATACAATCTAAGCTTGGCTCCTGGGGTGAGCGAGAGTTCAGAAATCTTGCAAAAAAAGTTAGGAAACTGCAGGAAAAATCAGAGCGTTTGAGAACTGCATCCATTGGCAGGGGGCCAACACGTGAAGAACTTTCTATTGCAGCTCACCTACAAGAAGCGATGAGGCAGGAAGAGATTTGGATAAAGCAGCGATCAAGGGTCCAAACTTTTCGAGCTGGCGATAGGAGCACAAAGTTCTTTCATGCCCGTGGGTCGCAAAGGAGAAGAATTAATCAAATCACTTCTTTACAAAAGGATGATGGTACAGTATGTAAAGAACAAGATGAAGTCAAAGAAGAGATTCAGAAGTTTTACCAGAATCTGTACCTCGCACAAGGTTACAGAGACATGTCAGAGTTATTAGCTTTTGGCACTCGTCGTGTAACAACCACTATGAATGAGAGCTTAGAGAAAGATTACACGGTTGAGGAGGTGAAGACTGTCGTTTTCCAGATGGCCCCGTGAAAAGCGCTGGGTGTTGATGGTTTCACTGTCGGCTTCTTTCAAAGGCATTGGAACATCTTAGGCGAGGATGTAACAGCGGCCGTCTTGGATTTTTCGAATGGTGGCGAGCTACCATCGGAGCTAAATGATACTGCCATAACACTCATCCCTAAGGTACACAATCCATAGAAGATTTCACAATATCAACCTATCGCCCTTTGTCCAGTCCTATACAAAATTGCTGCAAAAGTTAATATTAACCAGATGTGGAGTAGATGGACAAGATCATATGTCAGGAACAATGTGCTTTTGTGTCAGGGCGTTTGATCACCGACAATGTCCTACTGCTACTTGTGATAGGCATTGGGATTTCCCCGAAGAGGAAGGGTGAGATCATGTAGTATAGTAGCAGATAATATTTCCCTCAGTTAAGAACCAAGGTTTATTGAACCAGTAGGAGACCACACAAACACGGTAAGAAGTACCTCATACACACAAAGCAAATACTTGCACCCAATGCGGGCAAGAGGGTTGTCAATCCCCTTGTACTCGTTAATTCCAAGGATTAAATCTGATAGTGGTAGAGAGATAAATAAAAGAAAAATAATAGTAAATAAATTGTAGCAAGTATTTTTAGGGTTTTAGTAAATATGAAGTGAATGGACCCCGGGGCCATAGCGTTCACTAGAGGCATCTCTGCCATGAGCATAGTATGGTGGGTAGACAAATTACTATTGAGCAATTGATAGAATAATGCATAGTTATGATAATTCTCCATGGCATGATCAATATATAGGCATTACGTCTATGAAAAGTAAACCGTTAATCTTACTAAATCTACTACTATTACTCCACTCCTCGACCACTATCCAACATGCATCATAAGATATTAAATTCATAACAAACAGAGTAATGCCTGCAGTATGATGACATAATGTACACAAAGGAAGAGCAAATAATATGTTCGAGCCCGTTGTTTTACTCTTAGTATCAACAATACAAATAATAGCCTTGCAACTCCTACGGACATAGAGTAAGGACATCACAATATTGAACCTACTACCAAGCACCTCTCTCACTGAAGGTAAATCAATCTAATGGGCCAGAAGAGATAGATAGATCAGAGAGAAATACAAAGCTATAAAATCACACATAAATAAATCTCAGAGAAGACTCAAATACTTTCAATGAATAATCTGATCATAAATCCACAATTCATCGGATCCCAATAAACACACCACGAGAATTACATCGAATAGATCTCTAGAGAGATCAATGTATTGAAGATCAGAGAGAGAGGGGGAGGGAGGGAGATAGATATATAGATAGATATAGCGAGAGAGCCATCTGGCTACTGCTATGGACCCGTAGGTCCTGTGGGAACTACTCACACATCATCATGGAGGCAACAAGGTTGATGAAGATGGCCTCCGTGATGTATTCCCCGTTCAGCAAAGTTATGGCAGAGGCCTCTAGATGAGATCGTGTAAGAACATAGGCTTGCGGCGATGGAAGAATTGTTTCGGGCCTCACTCTGGGGGTTTCTGGATTTAGGGAATTTAAAGCACATGAATCAGGTCAAACGGAGC
Organism: Aegilops longissima; assembly: GCA_021605205.1. Classification (NCBI taxonomy): domain Eukaryota; kingdom Viridiplantae; phylum Streptophyta; class Magnoliopsida; order Poales; family Poaceae; genus Aegilops; species Aegilops longissima. Next base: position 298,254,719 of record CM038682.1, on the reverse strand, counting down.
CACGTAGGGCTCACTAGCTCAAAGGGCGCCCCCTGGGGGAGCGCCCCCGAGCTTGTAGCCTCCTCGATCATCGTCTGGTGCTACCCTGAAGCTTCTAGGGCCTCTTCTGGTCCAGAAAAAATCAACGTAAAATTTCATCGTGTTTGGATTCCGTTCGGTATGATTTTTCTGCGAAACAAAGAAATAGGCAAAAAAACACGAACTGACAATGGACACTTAAGTTAATAGGTTAGTTCTCAAAAATAATTTAAATTGACATATAAAGCATACAAGATTGATAATATAATAGCATGAAACAATTAGAAATTATAGATACATTGGAGACGTATCAACGTTGTCCGCATCTACGAATTCCTCGTCTGAAGAGATATCCCCTTTTTCCTGCAACATTAATATATTGGATCTAGGAGCTCAAAAGAACCACTAGGACTGGACTATTTGGGCGTATATCTATCATTAAACCCTGAATGAAACACTTGTAATTAGCTATGCAATTTAGTCGTCAGGTGAAATAATACAATGACACTTTGAATTGTTGTAATTTGTTTTACCTTCAAGCTAATGGATTACAACATTTGCAAACTCATTCTCCAAGCCCATTGATCCAAGAGCAAGCTCCTGAGTTGCTTTCATTGTAGTGATCGGCATTCAAAATCAAGTCACTGGTGAAGTAACATTCTAATCCTCTCTTTATTAGTTGGGCTGCAGAGATGGTTTACAGGGACATGGAGACCAATACGAACATGAAATGCAGATAGAGGACATGATGACCAAAATGAAATCAAGCATTGGCGACATAGTTCATGCATAGTCTGAACCATTTATCGTAATAACAATAGAACAAGTAGATACAGTATAATATATATAGTTCATGCACGGACTGAACCATTCATCATAACAACAATGAAAGTAAGACTAGTCACTCTTTAATGCAGATTCAAATCATACTCACCCGTAGCCCAGCCATTGTTGTGCTTAAATGGTTGTAGAAGAGGATGCAGAGATATGAGCCGATGCTCTTGTTGACGCTGTTGATCTTCTCAAGCATATAATCTGGACCACCACAGAGTGAATTAGTGAGACAACAGCATGGACTCATCATCACCATACATAATCAATAGGACATCTCTTCTCTTCCGACAAACTATTACTAACTAGAGAGAGAAAGAGAGAGCTTCCTGATGTTGTTGTCGCCATGGATGGCTAAGAGAGATTGGGGCACCAGCCACCCGCCAGAAGATAAGGGAGCAGAGGCCGCCCGCCTCATTCCGAACCACCAGGACCGAAGGGACCTTGTACCGCTCAGATCTGCTGCCATGGGAGTGGGGAAGAGGAAGCTGTGTATGGGTTGGGGCGGTGGCACCATAGGAGGGAGGTGAGAGGTGGCCTCACCAGGCACTTTGATACGTCTCCAATGTATCTATAATTTTTTATTGTTCCATGCTATTATATTATCTGTTTTGGATGTTTAATGGGCTTTGTTATACACTTTTATATTATTTTTGGGACTAACCTACTAACCAAAGTCCCAGTGCAAATTGCAGTTTTTTTCCTATTTCAGTGTTTCACAGAAAAGGAATATGAAACGGAATCCAAACGGAAGGAAACCTTCGGGAGAGTCGTCTTTGGAACAAACGCAATCCAGGAGACTTCGAGTGGACGTCAAGGAAGCAACGAGGCGGCCACGGGGTAGGAGGGCGCGCCCAGGGGGGTAGGCGCGCCCCCACCCTCGTGGGCCCCTCGTGGCCCCACCGACCTACTTATTTCACCTATATATACTCATATACCCCGAAAACATCCAGGAACACCACGAAACCCTATTTCCACTGCCGCAACCTTCTATACCCGTGAGATCCCATCTTGGGGCCTTTTCCAGCGCTCTGCAGGAGGGGGAATCGATCATGGATGGCTTCTACATCAACACCATAGCCTCTCTGATGATGTGTGTCGGGGAAGCTGATCGTGACCCACAGACACCTATGGGACCGGGTCCCTTGTAGTTCGGAGGGGGGCGGAGATTGCACGAAGAGCGGGTCGAGGCGATGCACACGAGCAGATTTACCCAGCTTCGGAGCTCTCCGGAGAGATAATACTCCTACTGCTGCTTGTCTGATTGTTTGTGTTCTTGCTAGGGAGCAATGGGAGCTACAAAACCTAGCCTGAGTGAGTGTAGTCTTGAGTGAGTCGAATGAACTGACCGGAGCCGAACCCTTTCTACGTTGCACTCGGGCCTCCTTTTATAGGCTCAAGGGGTCACCGACAGGTGGCAAGTAGATAAGGGTAAAATAGGAAAAACAGTGGTTGGTACACCGCTTTGTACAAAGGTACTGATGATCTATACCTAACTCGACGGCAAGGGAAAGAATAATTAATGCCCGTCCCTTTCACCTGAACAGCGCAATAGGGACCGTCAAGTGCGCCTCCGTTTGCCACGATGGTGGCTTGTCGCGCCGCTTATCGCTGCTCCCGGCCGCTGCACAGCTCTTTGACACGCTGCGTTCGGAGTAGCCCCACAAATGACACGTTGGTGGATGAGATGTTGGGGAACGTAGTAATTTCAAAATTTTCCTACGATCACGTAAGACCATGGTGATGGCATAGCAACGAGAGGAGAGTGTCCGTCCACGCACCCTGTGACCGAAAGCGAAGCGTTATAACAACGCTGTTGATGTAGTCGTGCGTCTCCACGATCCGACCGATCCAAGCACCGAACGACGGCACCTCCGAAGTTCTGCACACGCTCAGCTCGATGACGATCCCCGGACTCCGATCCAGCAAAGTGTCGGAGATGAGTTCCGTCAGCACGACGGCGTGGTGACAATGTTGATGCTCCACCGACGCAGGGCTTCGCCTAAGCTCCGCGACGATATGACTTCTCCGGCGCCGGGCTTCTCCTAAGCTCCGCGACGATATAACCGAAGTGGAATATGGTGGAAGGGGGCACCGCACACGGCTAAGGCAAGATCCGTAGATCAACTTGTGTGTCATGGGGTGCCCCCTGCCCCCGTATATAAAGGAGACAGGGAGGAGGTGGCCGGCCTAGGAGGGGCGCACCAAAGGGGGGGAGTCCTACTCCCACCGGGAGTAGGACTCCTCCTTTCCTAGTAGGAATAGGAGAGAAGGAAGGGGAAGAGAAGAAGGGGTGCAGCCCCTCCCTAGTCCACCCGGACTAGGCCTTGGGGCGCACAGCCTGCCCTAGGCAGCCCTCTCTTTCCCGCAGGGCCAATAAGGCCCAATACTTCTCCCGGCGAATTCCGTAACTCTCCGGTACTCGAAAATACCGAATCATTCGAACCTTTCCGAACTCCGAATATAGTCGTCCAATATATCGATCTTTACGTCTCGACCATTTCGAGACTCCTCGTCATGTCCCCGATCTCATCCGGGACTCAACTCCTTCGGTACATCAAAACTCATAAACTCATAATATAACTGCATCGAAACCTTAAGCGTGCGGACCCTACGGGTTCGAGAACTATGTAGACATGACCTAGAACTATTCTTGGTCAATAACCAATAGCGGAACCTGGATGCCCATATTGGCTCCTACATATTCTACGAAGATCTTTATCGGTCAAACCGCATAACTACATACGTTGTTCCCTTTGTCATCGGTATGTTACTTGCCCGAGATTCGATCGTCGGTATCCAATACCTAGTTCAATCTCGTTACTGGCAAGTCTCTTTTCTCGTTCCGTAATACATCATCTCACAACTAACACATTTAGTTGCAATGCTTGCAAGGCTTATGTGATGTGCATTACCGAGAGGGCCCAGAGATACCTCTCCGACAATCGGAGTGACAAATCCTAATCTCGAAATATGCCAACCCAACATGTACCTTCGAGACACCTGTAATGTACCTTTATAATCACCCATTCGCCAGGACGTTTGGTAGCACCCAAAGTGTTCCTCGGCAAACGGGAGTTGCATAATCTCATAGTCATAGGAACATGTATAAGTCATGAAGAAAAGCACTAGCAACAAACTATACGATCAGGTGCTATGCTAATGGAATGGGTCATGTCAATCAGATCATTCAACCAATGATGTGATCCCGTTAATCAAATAACAACTCCTTGTTCATGGTTAGGAAACATAACCATCTTTGATTAACGAGCTAGTCAAGTAGAGGCATACTAGTGACATACTGTTTGTCTATATATTCACACATGTATTATGTTTCCGGTTAATACAATTCTAGCATGAATAATAAACATTTATCATGAAATAAGGAAATAAATAATAACTTTATTATTGCCTCTAGGGCATATTTCCTTCAGTCTCCCACTTGCACTAGAGTCAATAATCTAGTTCACATCATCATGTGATTCAACACAAATATTCACATCTGTATGTGATTAACACCCATAGTTCACATCGTCATGTGACCAACACCCAAAGGGTTTACTAGAGTCAGTAATCTAGTTCACATCGCTATGTGATTAACACCCAAAGAGTACTAAGGTGTGATCATGTTTTGCTTGTGAGATAATTTTAGTCAACGGTCTGTCACATTCAGAGCCGTAAGTATTTTGCAAATTTCTATGTCTACAATGCTCTGCACGGAGCTACTCTAGCTAATTGCTCCCACTTTCAATATGTATCTAGATTGAGACTCAGAGTCATCTAGATTAGTGTTAAAACTTGCATCGACGTAACCTTTTACGACGAACCTTTTTTCACTTCCATAATCGAGAAACATATCCTTATTCTACTAAGGATAATTTTGACCGCTGTCCATTGATCTACTCCTAGATCTCTATTGCACTCCCTTGCCAATCTTAGTGGTAGGGTATGCAATAGATCTGGTACACAGCATGACATACTTTATAGAACCTATGGCTGATGCATAGGGAATGACTTTCATTCTCTTTCTATTTTCTGCCGTGGTCGGGTTTTGAGTCTTACTCAATCTCACACCTTGTAACACAGGCAAGAACTCTTTCTTTGACTGTTCCATTTTGAACTACTTCAAAATCTTGTCAAGGTATGTATTCATTGAAAAACTTATCAAGCGTCTTGATCTATCTCTATAGATCTTGATGCTCAATATGTAAGCAGCTTCACCGAGGTCTTTCTTTGAAAAATTCCTTTCAAATACTCCTTTATGCTTTGCGAGAATAATTTTACATTATTTCCGATCAACAATATGTCATTCACATATACTTATCGAAAAGGCTGTAGTGCTCCCACTCACTTTCTTGTAAATACAGGCTTCACCGTAAGTCTCAGATAACACTATATGCTTTGATCAACTTATCAAAGCGTGTATTCCAACTCCGAGATGCTTGCACCAGTCCATAGATGGATCATTGGAGCTTGCACATTTTGTTAGCTCCTTTAGGATTGACAAAAAACTTCGGTTGCATCATATACAACTCTTCTTTAATAAATCCATTAAAGAATGTAGTTTTGATATCCATTTGCCGATTTCATAAAATGTGGCAATTGCTAACATGATTCGGACAGACTTTAAGAATCGCTACAGATTGAGAAAATCTCATTGTAGTCAACACCTTGAACTTGTCGAAAACCTTTTTGCGACAAGTCGAGCTTTGTAGATAGTAACACTACTATCGGTGTCCGTCTTCCTCTTTAAGATCCATTTATTTAACATGGCTTGCTGATCATCGAGCAAGTCAATCAAAGTCCATACTTTGTTCTCATACATGGATCCTATCTCAGATTTCATGGTCTCAAGCCATTTCATGGAATCTGGGCTCATCATCGCTTCCTCATAGTTCGTAGGTTCATCATGGTCTAGTAACATGACTTCTAGAATAAGATTACCGTACCACTCGTGCAGATCTTACTCGGAAGACCTCGAGGTTTTAGTAGCAACTTGATCTGAAGTTTCATGATCATCATCATTAACTTCCTCACTAATTGGTGTAGGAATCATCGAACTGATTCCGTGATGAACTACTTTCCAATAAGGGAGAAGGTACAATTACCTCATCAAGTTCTACTTTCCTCCCACTCACTTCTTTCGAGAGAAACTTCTTCTCTAGAAAGGATCCATCTTAGCAAAAACTTGCCTTCGGATCTGTGATAGAAGGTGTACCCAACATTTTCTTTTGGGTATTCTATGAAGACGCACTTCTCGATTTGGGTTCGAGCTTATCGGTGAAAACCTTTTCACATAAGCATCACAACTCCAAACTTTAAGAAACGACACTTAGGTTTATCGCTAAACCATAGTTCATACGGTGTCATCTCAACGGATTTAGATGGTTGCCCTATTAAACGTGAATGCAGCTGTCTCTAATGCATAACCCCAAAACGATAGTGGTAAATCGGTAAGATACATCATAGATCACACCATATCATAATAAAGTACGGTTACGACGTTCGGACACACCATAACGTTGTGGTGTTCCGTGGCGTGAGCTGTGAAACTATTCCACATTGTTTTCATTGAAGACCAAACTCAGAACTCAAATATTCATCTCCACGATCAGATCGCGAAACTTTATTTTCTTGTTACGATGATTTTCCACTTCACTCTGAAATTCTTTGAACCTTTCAACTATTTCAGACTTATGTTTCATCAAGTAGATATACCCATATCTTCTCAAATCATCTTGTGAAGGTCGAAAATAACGATACTTGCCACGAGCATCAACACTCATAGGATCGCATACATCGGTATGTATTATTCCCAATAAGTCAAGAGCTTGTTCCATTGTTCCGAGAACGGAGTTTTAGTCATCTTGCCCAAAAGGCACGGTTCGCAAGCATCAAATGATTCATAATCAAGTGATTCCAAAAGTCCATCAAGATGGAGTTTTCTTCATGCGCTTTACACCAATATGACCTAAACGGCGATTGCCACAAATAAGTTGCACTATCATTATTAACTTTGCATCTTTTGGTTTCAATATTATGAATATGTGTATCACTATGATCGAGATCCAATGAACCATTTTCATTGGGTGTGTAACCATATAAGGTTTTATTCATGTAAACAGAACAACAATTTATTCTCTTACTTAAATGAATAACAGTATTGCAATAAACATGATCAAATCATATTTATGCTCAACACCAAATAACACTTATTTAGGTTCCACACTAATCCCGAAAGTATAGGGAGTGTGCGATGATGATCATATCAATCTTGGAACTACTTCCAACACTCATCGTCACTTCCCTTCAACTAGTCTCTGCTTATTCGTAACTCCTGTTTCGAGTTACTAATCTTAGCAACCGAACGAGTATCAAATACTCGGGGCTACTATAAACACTAGTAAGGCACACGCCAATAACCTGTATATCAAATATAACCTGTTCACTTTGCCATCCTTCTTATCCACCAAATATCCAGGGTAGTTCTGCTTCCGGTGACCAGTTCCATTGCAGCAAAAGTACTCGGTCTCGTGCTTAGGTCTAGACTTGGGCTTCTTCACTCGAGCAGCAACTTGCTTGCCGTTCCTTTTGAAGTTCCCTTCTTCCCTTTGCCATTTTCTTGAGACTAGTGGTCTTGTCAACCATCAACACTTGATGTTTTTCTTGATTTCTACCTTCGCGATTTTAGCATCGCGAAGAGCTCGAGAATCCTTTTCGTCATCCCTTGCATACTATAGTTCATCACGAAGTTCTACTAACTTAGTGATGGTGACTAGAGAATTCTGTCAATCACTATCTTATCTCGAAGATTAACTCCCACTTGATTCAAGCGATTGAAGTACCTGACAATCTGAGCACATGCTCACTAGTTGAGCGATTCTCCTCCATCTTTTAGCTATAGAACTTGTTGGAGACTTCATATCTCTCAACTCGGTATTTGCTTGAAATATTAACTTCAACTCCTGGAACATCTCATATGGTCCATGACGCTCAAAACGCCTTTGAAGTCCCGATTCTAAGCCGTTTAAGCATGGTGCACTAAACTACCAAGTAGTCATCATATTGAGCTAGCCAAACGCTCATAACGTCTCATCTTGCTCTTGCAATAGGTTTGTCACCTAGCGGTGCATTAAGGACATAATTCTTCTGTGCAGCAATGAGGATAAACCTCAGATCACGGATCCAATCCGCATCATTGCTACTAACATTTTTCAATACAATTTTCTCTAGGAACACATATAAAAACACAGGAAGCAACAACGCGAGCTATTGATCTACAACATAATCTGCAAAATACTACGGGACTAAGTTCATGATAAATTAAAGTTCAATTAATCATATTACTTAAGAACTCCCACTTAGAAAAATATCCTCCAATTCTCTAAGTGATTGCGTGATCCATATCAACTACACCATGACCGATCATCACGTGTGATGGAGTAGTTTCAATGGTGAACATCAATATGTTGATCATATCTACTATATGATTCACGCCGACCTTCGGTCTCCGTGTTCCGAGGTCATATCTTATATGCATAGCTCGTCAAGTATAACCTGAGTATTCGCGTGTGCAACTGTTTTGCACCCGTTGTATTTGAACGTAGAGCCTATCACACCCGATCATCACGTGGTGTCTCAAAGACGAAGAACTTTCGCAACGGTGCATACTCGGGAGAACACTTCTTGATAATTTAGTAAGGATCATCTTATAATGCTACCGTCAATCAAAGCAAGATAAGATGCATAAAGGATTAACATCACATGCAATCAATATAAGTGATATGATATGGCCATCATCATTTTGTGCTTGTGATCTCCATCTCCGGCACCGCCATGATCACCATCGCCACCGGCGCGACACCTTGATCTCCATCGTAGCATCGTTGTCGTCTCGCCAACTATTGCTTCTACGACTATCGCTACTCCTTAGTGATAAAGTAAAGCAATTACATGGCGTTGCATTTCATACAATAAAGCGACAACCATATGGCTCCTGCCGATTGCCGATAACTTCGGTTACAAAACATGATCATCTCATACAATAAAATATAGCATCACGTCTTGACCATATCACATCACAACATGCCCTGCAAAAACAAGTTAGACGTCCTCTACTTTGTTGTTGCAAGTTTTACGTGGCTGCTACGGGCTGAGCAAGAACCGTTCTTACCTCGCATCAAAACCATAACGATACTTCACAAATAGACTCCGCTTTAACCTTCTCAAGGACCGGCGTAGCCACACTCAGTTCAACTAAAGTGAGAGAGACAGACACCCGCCACCACCTTTAAGCAACGAGTGCTCACAGCGGTGAAACCAGTCTCGCGTAAGCGTCTGCGTAATGTCGGTCCGGCCGCTTCATCTCACAATACCGCTGAACCAAAGTATGACATGCTGGTAGGCAGTATGACTTGTATCGCCCACAACTCACTTGTGTTCTACTCGTGCATATGACATCAACGCATAAAACCAGGCTCGGATGCCACTGTTGGGGAACGTAGTAATTTCAAAAATTTTCCTACGATCACGTAAGACCATGGTGATGGCATAGCAACGAGAGGGGAGAGTGTCCGTCCACGTACCCTCGTAGACCGAAAGCGGAAGCGTTATAACAACGCGGTTGATGTAGTCGTACGTCTCCACGATCCGACCGATCCAAGCACCGAACGTACGGCACCTCCGAGTTCTGCACACGTTCAGCTCGATGACGATCCCCGGACTCCGATCCAGCAAAGTGTCGGAGATGAGTTCCGTCAGCACGACGGCGTGGTGACAATGTTGATGCTCCACCGACGCAGGGCTTCGCCTAAGCTCCGCGACGATATGACTTCTCCGCGCGGGCTTCTCCTAAGCTCATGACGATATAACCGAAGTGGAATATGGTGGAAGGGGGCACCGCACACGGCTAAGGCAAGATCCGTAGATCAACTTGTGTGTCATGGGGTGCCCCCTGCCCCCGTATATAAAGGAGACAGGGAGGAGGTGGCCGGCCTAGGAGGGGCGCACCAAGGGGGGAGTCCTACTCCCACCGGGAGTAGGACTCCTCCTTTCCTAGTAGGAATAGGAGAGAAGGAAGGGGAAGAGAAGAAGGGGTGCAGCCCCCTCCCCTAGTCCAATTCGGACTAGGCCTTGGGGGGGCGCACAGCCTGCCCTAGGCAGCCCCTCTCTCTTTCCCGCAGGGCCCAATAAGGCCCAATACTTCTCCCGGCGAATTCCGTAACTCTCCGGTACTCGAAAAATACCGAATCATTCGAACCTTTCGAACTCCGAATATAGTCGTCCAATATATCGATCTTTACGTCTCGACCATTTCGAGACTCCTCGTCATGTCCCCGATCTCATCCGGGACTCGAACTCCTTCGGTACATCAAAACTCATAAACTCATAATATAACCATCATCGAAACCTTAAGCGTGCGGACCCTACGGGTTCGAGAACTATGTAGACATGACCTAGAACTATTCTTGGTCAATAACCAATAGCGGAACCTGGATGCCCATATTGGCTCCTACATATTCTACTGAAGATCTTTATCGGTCAAACCGCATAACTACATCGTTGTTCCCTTTGTCATCGGTATGTTACTTGCCCGAGATTCGATCGTCGGTATCCAATACCTAGTTCAATCTCGTTCTTGGCAAGTCTCTTTTCTCGTTCCGTAATACATCATCTCACAACTAACACATTTAGTTGCAATGCTTGCAAGGCTTATGTGATGTGCATTACCGAGAGGGCCCAGAGATACCTCTCCGACAATCGGAGGACAAATCCTAATCTCGAAATATGCCAACCCAACATGTACCTTCGGAGACACCTGTAATGTACCTTTATAATCACCCAGTTACGTTGTGACGTTTGGTAGCACCCAAAGTGTTCCTCGGGCAAACGGGAGTTGCATAATCTCATAGTCATAGGAACATGTATAAGTCATGAAGAAAAGCACTAGCAACAAACTATACGATCAGGTGCTATGCTAATGGAATGGGTCATGTCAATCAGATCATTCAACCAATGATGTGATCCCGTTAATCAAATAACAACTCCTTGTTCATGGTTAGGAAACATAACCATCTTTGATTAACGAGCTAGTCAAGTAGAGGCATACTAGTGACATACTGTTTGTCTATATATTCACACATGTATTATGTTTCCGGTTAATACAATTCTAGCATGAATAATAAACATTTATCATGAAATAAGGAAATAAATAATAACTTTATTATTGCCTCTAGGGCATATTTCCTTCATGAGATGGAGCGGAGATGAAGAGAGGTTGCCTGCCGCGGCAAGTATCTTGCCGCGGCTGAATCCTTGTCGCGCTCGGGAGCTTGTCGCTCACCAAGCCTTCCCGGCAAGCTCCTCTTGCCGGGGCCTTGTTTCCTTCGTGCCTTGAGTGGCCTTCCCGGCAAGCTCCTCTTGCCGGGGCCTTGAGTACTTTGTTCTTGAATGGCTCCAAAGGAGCCACGGAGGACCTTGGCGGTCACCAGGCCAGCCCTGCCACGGAGTGCTGCAACTGCCCGTGCATGAGTTGGGGATACTAGAGTACCCCTACTCTAGTACACCGACAGGAGCCCCCGGGCCTGGGCCACACACGGCGCCGAGCTCTGTTGGGCCAGGCCCAAAACAGTGCACGGGCACGCGCGGCCTAGATTGCGTAGTTATTCGCCTTGGACCCACCACGTCCCCCATGAACGGCACGTACCGGACGTGGCGTCGTGGGAGAGATCATGGGGGCTTTCTTTAATGGGAAAATCGGAACGCCCGCCCCCTCTCCCCCCTTATAAGCAGGGGAAACAGGGGCAGGACGTGCACTTGCCATTGCTGTCACATCAAAAACCACCGCCGCACCTCCCCTTCTTCTCGAGCCCAAAGAGAGCGACGCTCCGCCCCCTCCCCATTGCCACCGGCGCCACCAACGCCGTCGGATTCCTCCACCACCTCCGCCATGGCTCTGAAAGCCGATAAGGGCAAAGGTGAATCGGCCGAGGCGCAGCGGCTCATGGCCGCATGGAAGGAGCGGCCCTCTTGACCCTCCGCTCGGCGAAGGAGCTGCGAGAGCTGTACTACCTCTTCGGTCGACGGAGACGCAGGCGCACTCACAAGACGAGGGTGATCTCCGCCGCCACATCTGAGAAGGTTTCCGTCGGGTACCCTTTCTTCGCGCTTTTCTTCCATTGCGGGCTCTGCCCGCCCTTTTCCGAATTCTTTTGCGACGTCATGAACACATATGGCCTCCGCCTCCTTGATTTCACCCCCAACGCCGTCCTCACCATGTCAGTTTTCGCACACCTCTGCGAGAACTTTGTCGGGGTCCACCCAAATGTAGCACTTTTCCGCCATTACTTCATGCCCCGTGTTGAGAGAGGAGAGCCGCTTGCCGGAGGGATTGCATGGGTCTCCAGGATCGGCAAGAAGGAAGCATATCTTGATGGAGAGCTGCGCAGCAAATGGGAGGAGTGGAGAGCCGACTGGTGCTGGATTATAGAGGAGGACCCACAGCCTTTTACTGCCCTGCGCCAAACTCCCATAGTGCGCGACAATGATTGGAGCAACTTGGCGCCGGAGGACGACAAGTTGAAGATTGCCGTGACCCGGATCTTGCGCCTCCGGCAAGCAGGGCTTACCGTAGGAGCAGTTGGCGCGGACTTCGCCGCCGCCGATTGCGCCTTTGCAGGAGAGGAGGAGGCCTGCTTGGGAATTCCAAACGCGGCGGACATCATGAGGCTGCGTCCGGGCCTCAACTGGAACTTTACCGTCTTGGAGCTGGATGCCATGCTGCGGGGAGTTGTTCAAGCTCGATGCGAGATCACCCCGAGTGGTTCATGTTGCCGAGGGGAGTCGTGCCCTTGTGCAACAACTCGTCGCTTGACCGCATCCGCGCGATGATGCCGTTGTGCGATTCCCATGGAATCGTTCCAACTTGGCAGGAGCCCGCCGACGACGTCGTGCAGCAGTTCTTCGACAACTTGGCAGATGTGCCGATCCGTGCCGACGAGCAGAAGTGGCTCACCCACGACACCACCGAGCAAGAGATGGCGCGCATCGCCACAAGGTTGGAGGAGGCGGCAGAAGCTGCTGCCGCCGGCGTGTTTGGGTTCACTGTCGAGGAGGTGGAGGCAGCTGAGGCGGCAAGCCTTGCCGACCGCGAAGAGCTTGTCGGCGAGGAGGAGCAGGCCGAGCCCGACGCTGAGCCGAATGAGCCTGCCGGGGGCGCCTCCCCTCCACCTTCAGATGACTTGCAGCGGGAGGAGCCCGCGGCCCCGCCAAGAAGGCGCCTCCGCAAGACCGGGGAAGTGGCGGGGCGGCAGACGGGCCAACAGCCGTCTCGCCAAGCTGACGCTCCACCGCGACAACCTCTGTTGCAGCTGGGCGCCTCACGCTGCCACAAAGAACCGGGCGCGGGCCTTCGGGACCACGACTTCCGCACCCGTCAAGCGTCCAAGGGAGCCCACCTTCCAGCTCGTCCGCACCGGAGGTGGAGCGGGTGACTTCTCCGCTCTCAGCTCCGAGGAAGAGGAAGAAGAGTAAGACCTTGTCGCTGTACTTGTAATTCTTCAATTTGCTGCTTCGTCTTGTATCTAACTTGCTTCATTCTGAACCTTTTTCCTTCTTCAGGACGCTGGCTCAGAGGGCATCGAAGAGAGCCAAGACGCCGGTGGTGGTCATCGAAGACGATCCCCCCGTGGCAACAGGAGGAGCGCCTGAGACTTCCTTGCCGGACCCGGCAACCTTTCCTCTGAGCAGCCCCCAGCATAGCCCCCCAGGGTAAGTATTTGATCCATTTGTTACTGTAGGGCGTGCATGGGTGTTTCTTCTATGCTGATATCTGACTTGTTGAATTGTGCAGGAGCAGAGCAGCCTCATCAGAGGCCCCGGAGGTCACTCCCAAGTTCTGCCTTCAACTCGCCGCGAGGGAGAACTCTCCGCCAAGGGAGCGCTCTCCAGCAAGGGAGGCCTCTCCGACAAGGGGAGCTTCTCCGACAAGGGGCAGCGCCGACGACCCTCCGGTGGTGGAGACCGCGGCTGCAGATCCCATTGCAGGTAATCTTCTTGACTGAAAATTTCCCTTGGGTCTTTTCTCTTATGTTCTTCTTTTCGAACATTTGCTTGACTTGTTCTTTTCTTTTTCTGATCATCAGATCCATCTGCCGGAGAGCCGATGGAGACTGAGGTTGCCGGCGAGGAGGACGCTCGCGGCAACAATGACGACGCCGCCAACATGGAGGAGGAGGCCGGTGCTGATGTGTCTGCCGGCGAGGAGGCTGCCAAGGCTGCTGGCGCAGAGGCTAGGGAGGGGTCTGGTGATCGTACTGACGGCCCTGAGGCCACAGGAGCGCCAGGCGCTACGCCGACCGCCGATCCCTCCGCCACCGATGCAGCACCGAGCTCGAAGAGCCCCAGCCAGCGCCTATCTCAAGGCCGCGACGGTGTCTTCATCAAGCTTCCATGGGCGTCGAGCTCAGGCGCCCGGTCGAGGAGAGACCTTGACGAGGAGCTGCTCGCCTCTGCTGGGCTGTCGCTGGTTGACGCGCCAAGCAGCAGAAGTGGCGAGTCTGAGGAAGAGCAGCTGCTGAAGAGGCTGTTGTCGCTCTACCGCGCCCGCCAAGCCAAGTTGGAGTCCAGGGAGGCGCTTGTCGCGAGAGCGGGAGCTGATATGGAGAAGCGCGCGGAAGAGCTCCGGCGCGCTAACAAAGAAACTCTCCGGGACATAGCAGAAGCGCGGGAGCAACTCTCTGAAGAGTGCACGACCTTCATCTTGGAGAAGGCCGAGGTCGAGGAGCAGCAAAGGCTAGCCGGTGAGAAGCTCTCCGAAGAAGGTGGTGGCGCGGGAAGATCAACCTCGACAGCTCGAGGAAGATCTTGCAGCGAAAGCAATCAGTCGGCGGAGCACTCAAGGAGGCAAAGGACGCTGCCGCGGCCGCCGAGGCCGCCAAGAAGGAATTAGAGACGAGGGTGACGCAGCTGGAGGCCACCCTCCAGAAGAGCGGCGAAGAGGTCACCGCGCTGAAGCATGAGCGCGAGAAGGACGCCTACACTCTTGGTGAGTTGCAGGGTCGTCTCGCTGAGAAGATCAAGGAGATCGACGCCGCCAAGGACTCCAAGGCGGATCTGGAGCTGAAACTGACCACCTTGACGGAGACGTTGGACGGCGCCAAGGAGCGGGAAGCGGGCCTGTTGGAGAAGATCAAGGCCAATGAGGAGCTGCTGACGACAGCCACGAACGCCCACAATACCCTCAGAGAGAATGTGATGCTCTGGACCGAGGGTCTTGTCAATACAGCCGCCGCCATCGACAAGGAGCTGATGGAGCTGGGGATTGTGGATCTCGGGTATCCCACCGACGAGCATCTCCAACCCAGCGCCAAGCTCAGCCTGTTCTTTAAGAGCGTGTTGGCGGCTCTCCAGCGGCTCCGGGATGAGGTCCCAAAGCAGCTGGCTGACGAGTCGCGCCAAATCTGTGCTGGGGCTCTTCAGAAGGTCTTGATGAAGGTGGCCTTCCGCAATCCAGGCGTCAGCTTCGCCAACGTCCTCAAGTCCCTGCCGCCAAGTGCTGACGTTGAAGCGCTCAAGGCCCTTGTCGCACCATTGTGGACAGGGTGAGCGGAGTGAAGAGGGTCGATGGCGACCGTAGACTAGGCCGCCAAGTTTATCTTTCCTTGTCGCTGCGAGATCATGTTCGGAGAACAATTTATTAGATCTGCGACAAGTCATTTTGTAATATACACTATCTTAGGCAATCGATCGCAATGTTATTTCCTCTACTTGATTTCTTCCTTTGTATGTTTGTACCCTACGCTTTTAGGGAACTTGTCGGCGCGGGCATCTTTGCATGAAGGCCGAAAAGCGAACGTCGAAGACCTCTTTGGCGATGCCGCCTCCGACAAGCAACCTTGTCGCAACTAGTTTCAGCTCACTTAAGTTGTTGAGCGGACTCGAAACAAAGTAAGGGCGCAAACTAGCTACGAGTTGGTTCCTCCGCGCACAGGTTTTCCATACAGAGTACTATCGTTCGAGGAAGATAACTTAAAAACTTAAAAACTGATTGCTCAAAAACTGATTGCTCAAACTTTGGCAACTTAGCTTTTCTGTCGTTTGCTTCCCGGCAAGGCGATACTTCCTTGAGCGACACTTGGCGGCCCACACCATTATCTTCTCCTCCCCGGTTAACTTGTGGGCGAAGGGGCCTTCCATTCTTTTGAGAAGAAAGAAGAGAAAATAAAGTTATGGAGCCTAGTGGCTCGTTATTGCTTACCAGGTGTTGATGCTGCACAAAATGTTAGATAACACATGCATATAAGATTATGAAAGCATGTATTGACAAGTTGTGCGCAACACATGAGCTTTACTGATGCACGGGTCTCTGCCCGCTTTGTACAAAGGATTACATGCAACAGCGGCAAGACTTGTACAAAAGGGTGGCTGCGGAACAGGTTCCGCAATCGCGCTTCTATGGGTAAAACTTACGAAGATGCTCTATATTCCGGAGTTTCTCACGAACGCCATCTTGGTCTCAAAGCGGACAGCGCCAGCCTAGTGACTCGTTTCACCCGATAAGGGCCTTCCCACTTCAAGTCAACTTGTTGGAATTCTTGGCGGATTGAGCGCGCCGAAGAATAAGGTCGCCTTCCTCGAAGCTTCGGCGTTAACTATGCGGCTATGGTAGCGGCGCAAAGCTTGCGATAACGAGCAGCTCGTGCATAGCAGCTCAAGACGATCCTCCTCAAGGAGCAGCGTCATCTTGTCGCAGCTGCTCTTGCTCAAGCTCATCATAGCGAGCACTCGAGGCGATTCGTATCTGAGTTCCGTGGGGAGAACTGCCTCTGCTCCATAGACTAGAGCAAAAGGTGTCCGCCGGTGGCTCGATTTGGCGTCGTCTGATCGACCAAAGAACCACCGCAGCTCCTCAATCCATTTCTTCCGCACTTGCGCAGCCTCGCCGAAAGTTCGGTCTTGAGTCCCCGCAGCACTTCAGCGTTTGCTCTCTCGCTTGACCGTTGCTTCTCGGATGATCAGCGAAGCAAAGCAGATCTTGGCGCCAAGATCTTGGGCGTCTTGCATGAAGGTGCGGCTCGTGAACTGTGTGCCGTTGTCGGTGATGATCCTGTTAGGAATCCCAAAGCGGCAAACAATTGACTGAAGAACTTGATCTTGATCGGCTGTCACCTTCCTCATCGCTTCCACTTCCGCCACTTTGTGAACTTGTCGATTGCGACGTACAAGTACTCAAAGCCCCGACAGCTCGGGGAAAGGGCCGAGATGTCGAGCCCCAGACCGAAAAGGGCCGGGGATAAAGGTATCGTCTGGAGAGCTTGAGCTGGCTGGTGTATCTGCTTGGAATGGGCCTGCACGCTTCACACTTGGTTACTTGTGCGATTGCATCTGGAGGGCTTCGGCGAAGAAACCTTGCCGAAAGCTTTGCGGCAAGTGCTCTTCGCCAATGTGGTGACCACATATGCCTCCATGTATCTCTGCCAACAGCTTCGTCCATCTTCCCGCAAATACACTTCAATTTCACACCGTTGAGTCTTCTTCATGCAGGATGTTGTCAACAAACTGGTACATACTTGACCGCCGGGCTACTCTTTCCGCTTCTTCTTGCTCTTCGGAAGTTCTCCGTCTCAAGGAAATGGACGATCTCTTTGTGCCCATGTTGGAGCTTGCGGCTCGACAACAAGGACTAAGGGCACATCTGCCGCTCAAGGAACATCAGCTTCTACGGCAAGAACTCGCGGCTCAGCCGAGCTTGATGATCCCGGCAAGCTTGCCGAGCAAAACTTGTCGGGGCGCTCGCTTCAACGAAACAAACCCTAGGGCTTGTCGGAGCAAACTGCTCCTCAGCGATATCTGCATTGATCTTGGGGACCTTCTTGGCGGCGGCTTCAGGAAGCTCTGCCGGAAAGTAGTCACCAGAGACCAACTTCCTCTTCTTGTTCTGCCCAGTTGATGGTGTTACGGCTGGTTGAGTCAGCTTGAGCACAAAAATTCCTGGTTCCACAGGTAACTTGAGTGCAGCACACTTTGACAGGCCATCAGCAATATCATTCTGAGCTCTTGGAACATGTTCCATTTGCAGGCCTTCAAAGTGTTCTTCTAGCTTTCTCACTTCATCAACATAGGCTTCCATCAACGGGCTCTGATTATCTTTGTTTACTTGGCGGACGACAAGTTGCGAGTCCCCCCTGACAATGAGCTTCTTGATCCCAAGGTCTACCGCGATCCTGAGACCGGCAAGCAAACCTTCATACTCTGCAGTATTGTTTGTCGCTTGCTCCTTGGGAAAGTGCATCTGGACTATGTACTTGAGGTGCTCTCCGGTGGGTGCGATAAGCAGCACGCCGGCACCGGCGCCTTGCAGCGAGAAGGCACCATCAAAGTACATCAGCCACTCTTTACTTGCTTCCTTGACGGGGATGCTCGTCTCTGGAATTTCTTCATCTTGTGTTGGCGTCCATTCTGCTATGAATTCTGCCAATGCTCTGCTTTGGATAGTTGAAGTGCTTTCAAACTTGAGGCCAAAGCTTGACAGTTCCAGTGCCCACTCGACAATCCTGCCTGTTGCTTCTGGGTTTTGCAATATCCTCTTCAGCGGAAAGCGAGTGACAACTGTTATCTCATGTGCTTGGAAGTAATGGCGCAGCTTTCTCGAGGCCATGAGGAGGCCGAAAAGCAGTTTCTGCACGCCAGAGTACCTTGATCTAGCCCCCTGCAGAAGGGAACTGACAAAGTAGACTGGGCGCTGCACCATCCTTTTCTGAATCTTCTCGCAATCCTGCGCAGATCCGTCCTTGTCGGGACCAGAGCTTGACAGTGAAGCCCCCTGCTTGTCGCTGGATGCACCTGCCTCGGTTGCCGGCTCATCATCCGCCTCCCTCTCCGCTACTAACGCAGCACTAACCACTTGATTGGTTGCCGCTATATATAGCAGCAACTTCTCTTGTGGCTTAGGTGCGACAAGTATTGGAGTGGAGGACAGGTACCTCTTCAAGTCCTGCAGCGCAGCCTCCGCTTCGGGAGTCCATTTCATTGGACCTGCCTTTTCAAGATCTTGAAAATGGCGGTAGCGCTCAGCAGACTTAGAGATAAACCTGCTGAGAGCAGCCACGCAACCGGCAAGTCTTCGTACATCCTTGACGCGCTTCGGTGCTTCAATCTGCTCAATGGCCTTGATCTTGTCGGGATTGGCTTCAATTCCCCGCTGAGACACAAAGAACCCGAGAAGCTTGCCGGAAGGGACTCCAAACACGCACTTCTCGGGGTTGAGCTTGAGGTTGATCTTGCGCAGATTTGCAAAGGTCTCATCCAAATCTTGAACCAAAGTTGCTTTGTCCTTGCTCTTGACCACTATGTCATCCATGTAGGCTTCTACATTTCTGTGCATTTGGGGCTCAAAAGCGTCGTGGACCACTCTTGCAAACGTTGAACCAGCATTCTTCAAACCGAAAGGCATCCGTATGAAACAGTAAGTGCCACATGGTGTAATGAATGCGGTTTTCTCTTCATCCTCTTCTGCCATGAAGATCTGATGGTATCCTGAATATGCATCAAGAAATGAAAGCAGATCACATCCATTGTGGAGTCAACAATCTGGTCGATCGCGGCAAGGAAATGGATCTTTGGGACAAGCTTTATTAACATCTGTGAAGTCAATACAAAGTCTCCATTTCCCATTTGCCTTGCGCATAACTACGGATTGGCCAACCACGTGGGATGGAGCACTCCTCGACAAGGCATGCTGCTTCCAACTTCTTGATCTCTTCGCTATGAACTCTTGGCGCTCACTTTGCGCTTCGACTTTTTGCTTGACGGGCGCAAGCGTGAGGACAGACAGCTAAGTGGTGCTCAATTACTTTCACAGGAACACCGGGATGTCGACGGTTGCCATGCAAACACATCGACTTTCGCCCGCAGGAAAGCAACGAGCTCGCCTTCCTATTTAGGGTCAAGCGTAGCACTGATGGTGAAGGTACCACCAGTGCCGTCCTCCTTGGCGGGCACCTTCTTGGTCTTCGGCGGAGCTGCCATCATCTTCTTGCACTTGCCGGTGGAGCTCGATGGTGCGTCCTCGACGGTAGCACAGCACTCCGAAGAGGTGCGCTTGCCGGAGTGGGCATCAGAGCTCTTGCCGGACTTGGTCTTCTTCTTCCCCTCGGGAGCTTCATCGGCAAGTGGTTTGTTATCTGTCGCAGCTGCTGCATCCCGGTAAATCTTGTCAGCGCAGATAAGCGCATCCTTCTTGTCGCCATGGACAGAAATGACGCTTATCGGGCGGGCATCTTGAGCAAATTGTAAGCATAATGAGAGGCTGCCATGAACTTGGCGGCGCCGACGCCAAGTATGCCATTGTAGGGCAATGGGAAATCGGCAACGTCAAATGTGACCCTCTCGGTTATGAAGTTGAGCTCGCTGCCAAATGTTACCGCAACGTGATCTTCCCTTCGTCTTGCTCCTTCCCGGGTTGATCCTTGAAGCGTACCGTCTCTTCGAGCTCATTGTCGAGATTTGAAGCTTCTGGAGCACCGCAGAGGAGATCAGGTTCAGGCCGGCCCCGCCGTCAACCAACATCTTGGTGACCTTGAGGTTGCGGATAGTTGGTGAGACCAACATCAGCAAGCACCCGACCGCAGTTATGTGATCAGGGTGGTCCTCAATGTCAAAGACGATGGGCGTGTTGGACCACTTCAGAGGTCTGCGCGACTCCATGGATGGTTCTGCTGCATTAATCTCTCGCATCCACTGCTTGAGTTGACGGTGCGAGGTATGCAGAGAAGCACCTCCATCAACGCAGAGAACCTCTGTTGCCTTCTGAAACTCTTGCTCGTCAGCTTCATCTTCCTCCATATCTTCATCATCATCATTGTCTTCGTCCTTCTCGCGGCCGCGGGGAGGCCTATCTCCTTGCCGCTGCTTTGCCTTGCCGCGTCGTCCTCCCCTGCCGGGTCTCTTCTTGCTAGCTGCACCAGCACCTTCCTGGGCCTTCTCCTTGTCTCGCCGCTCGTACTCTGCCTTCTGCAGTTCAACAAGCTGCTCGACTTTCTTGTAGCTCTGGAGGTCGTGGCCCTTGGTGCGGTGAATCTTGTAGTACTGCTTGTTGGAGTTGTCCTGCTTGTCGGCGGCCGCCACAGCTTGGCGGCCGGTATCAGCGGCAACCTCCTTGCCGGAGCCACCAGCCTTAGCCTTGCCGGCGCCACCTCCGTTGCCGGACTGCTCGATAGCTAGTACCTCTTTGTTCTTCTTCCTTTTGTTATTCCGCCGCCGGCTCTTCCTTGCCGGGGCGGTCTCCTCACTGTCTGATCCCGCTTCAACATTCTCTCCAGGGAGCCTCCTCCCTTCCTCAGCGCGTGCACACTTGTCGGCCGTATGTAGAGCTCACGACGTCCTTTACTTTGCACATCGCCATCTCCTCCCTCATCCTGTGGTTCCTTGCGTTACGATGGAACGCGCTGATCACCGCGGCAGGGTGGACATCAGGGATGTTGTAATGCACACGATCAAATCTCTGGATGAACTTGCGCAGGACTCTCCTTCCTTCAGGCGAGCAGGTGAAGGTCACTCTCCGCCATGAGGCTTGTGGTCACTGTGAGGCGCCAACAAACTGGTGGCACAGATCTGCCCAAGAGGATATGGAACTGTCCGGCAAGTGCATGAGCCAAGATCGGCGTTGGGCTTGATACCGTGGGAAGTAGTTGGCGAGATCTTGTCGTCTCGTCCCCCGCAGCTTGCACCGCAATGGTGTAGATGCTGAGGAACTCCGATGGGTGTGTCCTGCCATCATACTTCGCTGGTACATCTGGCTTGAAGTTTTTCTTGTCGGGCCACTGGACTTGCCGCAGCTCACGAGTGAACGCAGGGCAACCTACACGTCGGCAAGTCGCTGGTTCCTCGGGCGCATGCATATCGACAGAGGGCCCGCCGCTGGTCGGATTGACGTCGCGCTTCTCTTCGGTGCTCGATGCGGGTTCGAGCGTCTTCTTCTTGTCGTTCCTTAAGAACTTGGCGCTGATCACGGCGAGCTCATGGATCCGACGACGCGGTGGAGTCGTTGTCGAGGTGGATCCGAGGAGCTGGTGATCTTGGCCTTCGGGAAGGGGAGTGCATGGTGGTGGCACCCCCGCAGGTCTCGTCGCCGCCAGCTCGTGCCTTGTCGCCGTGCAGCGGCTGCGGCGTGTTTGGTTGCCGCGGGGCGTCGCCGTTGGCAAAGCCGATGAGACTCGGATGGTAGCCCTCCATTCGTCGACCTTGTCGGCCGTTGAGGGTAATCTAAAGCAATTGAGCTCGCCAAAGCTTCGCTGGAGTGGTGGGTGGCAATGGCGTACGGAGCGAGGAACGGGATGTGCTCGGACTCCTAACCAAGTTAGGAGGAGCAGCATCCCGTCCAAGCGATCGTACTCCGCTCGTACCAGCATGCTGGCGTGCATGCGGGTCTCGAGGGCCTCGGGATCCTCCAGCTTGGCCTTGATCCAACGAGCGTATGGTGCTACGAGCATCATGACGCTGTCGGTCCCGCGCCTCCTGAGACGGACGCGGTAGGTTTTCGGACGCCGAAGCTTGCGCCGCCTTGTCCTTGGACCTGGCGGCATCGTGGGCTCTCTCGACGATGCCCGTTCCTCCGCCAGCGTCTTCCCCACCACCCGTCAGCTCCGGTGGTGGTGGGTTCGACGCGGACGGCTCTGCTGCCGCCGAAGCCTTCTTCTTCGGTGGCATTGTCGATGAAGATGTTGAAGATGATGAAGATGCCGCTCGTGTGAACGCCGGAGCAGGTTCACACAGCCTCGACGCCCCCTACCTGGCGCGCCAAAGATGTCGAGGAAGCTGATCGTGACCCACGGACACCTATGGGACCGGGTCCCTTGTGGTTCGGAGGGGGGCGGAGATTGCACGAAGAGCGGATCGAGGCGATGCACACGAGCAGATTTACCCAGCTTCTGAGCTCTCCGGAGAGATAATACTCCTACTGCTGCTTGTCTGATTGTTTGTGTTCTTGCTAGGGAGCAATGGGAGCTACAAAACCTAGCCTGAGTGAGTGTAGTCTTGAGTGAGTCGAATGAACTGACCGGAGCCGAACCCTTTCTACGTTGCACTCGGGCCTCCTTTTATAGGCTCAAGGGGTCACCGACAGGTGGCAAGTAGATAAGGGTAAAATAGGAAAAACAGTGGTTGATACACCGCTTTGTACAGTGTACAGTGATCTATACCTAACTCTGACGGCAAGGGACAAGAGTAATAAATGCCCGTCCCTGTCGCCTGAACAGCGCAATAGGGACCGTCAAGTGCGCCTCCGTTTGCCACGATGGTGGCTTGTCAGCGCCGCTTATCGCTGCTCCCCGCTGGCTGCACAGCTCTTTGACACGCGTGCCTGGAGTAGCCCCACGGCGACACGTTGGCGGATGAGCTAGAGCGGAGATGAAGAGAGTTGCTGCGCGGCAAGTATCTTGCCGCTGAATCCTTGTCGCTCGGGAGCTTGTCGCTCACCAAGCCTTCCGCAAGCTCCTCTTGCCGGGGCCTTGTTTCCTTCGTGCCTTGAGTGGCCTTCCCGGCAAGCTCCTCTTGCCGGGGCCTTGAGTACTTTGTTCTTGAATGGCTCCAAAGGAGCCACGGAGGACCTTGGCGGTCACCAGGCCAGCCCTGCCACGGAGTGCTGCAACTGCCCGTGCACGAGTTGGGGATACTAGAGTACCCCTACTCTAGTACACCGACAATGTGTGAGTAGTTTACCACAAACCTGCGGGTCCTTAGTTATTAGCTAGATGGCTTCTTCTCTCTCTTTGGATCTCAATACAAAGTTCTCCTCGATCTTCTTGGAGATCTATTCAATGTAATACTTTTTGCAGTGTGTTTGTCGAGATCCGATAAATTGTGGGTTTATGATCAAGCTTATCTATGAACAATATTTGAATCTTCTCTGAATTCTTATATGCATGATTTGATAAATTTGCAAGTCTCTTCTAATGATCAGTTTGGTTTGGCCTACTAGATTGATTTTTCTTGCAATGGGAGAAGTGCTTAGCTTTGGGTTCAATCTTGCAGTGCTCGGTCCCAGTGACAGCAGGAGAAACGACACATATTGTATTGTTGCCATCGGGATAAAAAGATGGGGTTTATATCATATTGCTTGAGTTTATC
Organism: Aegilops longissima; assembly: GCA_021605205.1. NCBI lineage: Eukaryota > Viridiplantae > Streptophyta > Magnoliopsida > Poales > Poaceae > Aegilops > Aegilops longissima. The sequence goes on along the minus strand of CM038682.1, from coordinate 298,230,746 downwards.
CCTCTACATCATGTCATCTTGCCCAATGCGTTACTCTGTTCTTATGAACTTAATACTCTAGATGCATGCTGGATAGCGGTCGATGTGTGGAGTAATTGTAGTAGATGCAGAATCGTTTCGGTCTACTTGACACGGACGTGATGCCTATATACATGATCATGCCTAGATATTCTCTTAACAATGCACTTTTCCATCAATTGCTCGACAGTAATTTGTTCACCCACCGTAGAATTTGCTATCTTGAGAGAAGCCACTAGTGAAACCTATGGCCCCCGGGTCTATTTTCCATCATATTAATCTCCCATCAACTAGCTATTTCTGTCGCAGTTTATTTTGCAATCTTTACTTTTCAATCTATACAACAAAAATACCAAAAATATTTATCTTATTATGTCTATCAGATCTCACTTTTGCAAGTGGCCGTGAAGGGATTGACAACCCATTTATCGCGTTGGTTGCAAGGTTCTTAATTGTTTGTGCAGGTACTAGGGACTTGCGTGTAATCTCCTACTGGATTGATACCTTGGTTCTCAAAAACTGAGGGAAGTACTTACGCTACTTTGTTGCATCACCCTTTCCTCTTCAAGCGAAAACCAACGCATGCTCAAGAGGTAGCAAGAAGGATTTCTGGCGCCGTTACCTGGGAAATTTGCACCAAGTCAAGTCAAGATTTGATCTCCCGTCAACGAGCCATTTCTGGCGCTGTTGCCGGGGTGATTTATGCACAAGTCAAGACATACCAAGTACCCATCACAAACTCTTATCCCTCGCATTATATTATTTGCCATTTGCCTCTTGTTTTCCTCTCCCCCACTTCATCCTTGCCGTTTTATTAGCCCTTTTCCGTTCTCCTCTTTTCGCTTGCTTCCGTGTTCTTGAGTGTTTGTGTGTCTGTTTGCCCTGATGGCTTTACCAAGAAGCGTTGATCCTCACCTTGGAAGGTTGGGAGAGATTGAAAACAATGTTAGAAGCTTTATGTCTTTGCAGTTCAAGCATAATAATTTCTTCCGAAGCGAGCTTAAAGAACAAAAAAGTTTTATGGAGTACATGAATAAGCAGCTTGATGATATGTCTAAGGAATTTTATGGTTTGAAATCTAAGTTTGCTCAGCTTGAAAATTTGGTAGGTCAAATTTCGGACAAGCAGGCCACCTTAGTCAATAAGATGGCCGCTAATCCGGAAGATCGAGACATTAATAATGATGAAGATCTAAAAGTGATTGATGTGTCTCCTATTAAATCTTTGTTTTCCAATATGAATCTTGATAATGATGGGACTGGAGATGAGTCAATTTTAGTTAAATGGCGTCCCAATGATTCGGAGTTTTTAGATCTTGATGCAAAAATTGGTAAAAGTGGGATTGAAGAGCTCAAAACTTTAGATAGCAACGAACCCACTATTTTGGATTTCAAGGAATTCAAATATGATAATTGCTCTTTGATAGATTGTATTTCCTTGTTGCAATCCGTGCTAAATTCTCCTCATGCTTATAGTCAAAATAAAGCTTTTACTAAACATATCGTTGATGCTTTAATGCAATCTTATGAAGAAAAGCTTGAATTAGAAGTTTCTATCCCTAGAAAACTTTATGATGAGTGGGAACCTACTATAAAAATTAAAATTAAAGATCATGAATGCTATGCTTTGTGTGATTTGGGTGCTAGCGTTTCCACGATTCCAAAAACTTTGTGTGATGTATTAGGTTTCCGCGAATTTGATGATTGTTCTCTAAATTTGCATCTTGCGGATTCCACCATTAAGAAACCTATGGGAAGGATTAATGATGTTTTTATTGTTGCAAATAGGAATTATGTGCCCGTAGATTTCATTGTTCTTTATATAAATTGCAATCCTACATGTCCTATTATTCTTGGTAGACCTTTCCTTAGAACGATTGGTGCAATTATTGATACGAATAAAGGGAATATTAGATTCCAATTTACATTAAGGAAAGGCATGGAACACTTTCCTAGGAATAAAATTAAATTATCTTATGAATCTATTATGAGAGCCACTTATGGATTGCATACCAAAGATGATGATACCTAGATCTATTCTCGTTTTTATGCCTAGCTAGGGGCGTTAAATGATAGTGCTTGTTGGGAGGCAACCCAATTTTATTTTTATTCCTTGATTTTTGTTCCTATTTAGTAATAAATAATTCATCTAGCCTCTGGTTAGATTTGGTTTTATGTTTTAATTAGTGTTTGTGCCAAGTTAAACCTATAGGATCTTCTTGGATAACAATTATTTGATCTTTCTGAAAAAGTCAGAAACTTTCTGGTCATGATAACAATTGTTAAAAATCACATAAAGTGATAAAATACTGATTCCAATTGAGGTAGATCAATATAAACATTATCTAGGTCGTCCTATTTTGGTAGATTTTTCTGAGTGACAAAACTTTTCGTTTGTTACAGATTACTACAGACTGTTCTGTTTTTGACAGATTCTGTTTTTCGTGTGTTGTTTGCTTATTTTGATGAATCTATGGCTAGTATCGGGTGGTATGAACCATAGAGAAGTTGGAATACAGTAGGTTTAACACCAAAGAAATAAAGAATGAGTTCATTACAGTACTTTATTGTGGTGGTTTGTTTACTTGCGCTAACAGAGCTCATGAGATTTTCTGTTGAGTTTTGTGTTGTGAAGTTTTCAAGTTTTGGGTAAAGATTTGTTGGATTATGGAATAAGGAGTGGCAAGAGCCTAAGCTTCGGGATGCCCAAGGCACCCCAAGGTAAAATTCAAGGACAATCAAAAGCCTAAGCTTGGGGATGCCCCGGAAGGCATCCCCTCTTTCGTCTTCGTCCATCCGTAACTTTACTTGAGGCTATATTTTTATTCACCACATGATATGTGTTTTGCTTGGAGCGTCTTGTATGATTTGAGTCTTTTCTTTTTAGTTACCACAATCATCCTTGATGTACACACCTTTTGTAGAGACACACATGAATCGGAATTTATTAGAATACTCTATGTGCTTCACTTATATCTTTTGAGCTAGATAATTTTGCTCTAGTGCTTCACTTATATATTTTTAGAGCACGGTGGTGGTTTTATTTTATAGAAATTATTGATCTCTCATGCTTCACTTATATCATTTTGAGAGGTCTTTAGAACAGCATTGTAATTTGCTTTGGCTATAAAATTAGTCCTAATATGATAGGCATCCAAGATGGGTATAATAATACTTTCATATATAATGCATTGAATACTATGAGAAGTTTGATACTTGATGATTGTTTTGAGATATGAAGATGGTGATATTAAAGTTGTGCAATCAAGTTGTCATGCACGTATGGTAACCGTTGTGTAACAAATTTGAAACATGAGGTGTTCCTTGATTGTCATCCTTATGAGTGCCGGCCGGGGACGAGCGATGGTCTTTTGCTACCAATCTATCCCCCTAGGAGCATGCGCGTAGTGCTTGGTTTTTGATGACTTGTAGATTTTTGCAATAAGTATGTGAGTTCTTTATGACTAATGTTGAGTCCATGGATTATACGCACTGTCACCCTTCCATCATTGCTAGCCTCTTCGGTACCGTGCATTGCCCTTTCTCACCTTGAGAGTTGGTGCAAACTTCGCCGGTGCATCCAAACCCCGTGATATGATATGCTCTATAACACATAAACCTCCTTATATCTTCCTCAAAACAGCCACCATACCTACCTATTATGGCATTTCCATAGTCATTCCGAGATATATTGCCATGCAACTTTCCACCATTTTATTTATTATGACACGCTTCATCATTGTCATATTACCTTGCATGATCATGTAGTTGACATCGCATTTGTGGCAAAGCCACCATGCATAATTCATCATACATGTCACTCTTGATTCATTGCCCATCCCGATACACCACCGGAGGCATCCATGTAGAGTCATATTTTGTTCTAGTATCGAGTTGTAATCTTTGAGTTGTAAATAAATACAAGTGTGATGATCATCATTATTAGAGAATTGTCCCGAAGAAAAAAAAGAAAGGCCAAATAAAAAAATAAAGGCCCAAAAAAAGAAGAAAAAAGAGAAAAAAAGAAAAAAAGGGACAATGTTACTATCCTTTTCCACACTTGTGCTTCAAAGTAGCACCATGATCTTTATGATAGATAGTCTCTTATTTTGTCACTTTCATATACTAGTGGGAATTTTTCATTATAGAACTTGGCTTGTATATTCCAACAATGGGCTTCCTCAAAATGCCCTAGGTCTTCATGAGCAAGCAAGTTGGATGCACATCAACTTAGTTTCTTTTGTTGAGCTTTCATACATTTATAGCTCTAGTGCATCCGTTGCATGGCAATCTCTACTCCTTGCATTGACATCAATTGATGGGCATCTCCCTAGCCCGTTGATTAGCCACGTCAATGTGAGACTTTCTCCTTTTTTGTCTTCTTCACACAACCCCCATCATTATATTCTATTCCACCCATAGTGCTATATCCATGGCTCACGCTCATGTATTGCGTGAAAGTTGAAAAAGTTTGAGATTACTAAAGTATGAAACAATTGCTTGGCTTGTCATCAGGGTTGTGCATGATGAGAGGATTCTTTTGTGACGAAAATGGAGCATGACCAAACTATATGATTTTGTAGGGATGAACTTTCATTGGCCGTGTTATTTTGAGAAGACATGATTGCTTAGTTAGTATGCTTGAAGTATTATTATTTTTATGTCAATATTAAACTTTCATCTTGAATCTTTCGGATCTGAACATTCATGCCACAATAAATAAAATTACATTAAAGATTATGTTCGGTAGCATTCCACATAAAAAATTCTATTTTTATCACTTACCTACTCGAGGATGAGCAGGAATTAAGCTTGGGGATGCTTGATACGTCTCCAACGTATCTATAATTTTTTATTGTTCCATGCTATTATATTATATGTTCTGGATGTTTAACGGGCTTTATTATACACTTTTATATTATTTTTGGGACTAACCTGCTAACCAAAGGCCCAGTGCAAATTGCTGTTTTTTTTGCCTATTTCAGTGTTTCGCAGAAAAGGAATATCAAATGGAATCCAAACGGAATGAAACCTTCGGGAGAGTCGTTTTTGGTACAAACAAAATCCAGGAGACTTGGAGTGGACGTCAAGGAAGCAACGAGGCGTCCACGAGGTAGGAGGGCGCGCCCGGGGGGGTAGGCACGCCCCCCACCCTCGTGGGACCCCCGTGGCTCCACCGACCTACTTCTTTCGCCTATATATACTCGTATACCCCGAAAACATCCAGGAGCACCACGAAACCCTATTTCCACAGCCGCAACCTTCTGTACCCGTGAGATCCCATCTTGGAACCTTTTTCGGCGCTCTGTCGGAGGGGGAATCGATCACGGAGGGCTTCTACATCAACACCATAGCCTCTCCGATGATGTGTGAGTAGTTTACCACAGACCTTCGGGTCCATAGTTATTAGCTAGATGGATTCTTCTCTCTCTTTGGATCTCAATACAAAGTTCTCCTCGATCTTCTTGGAGATCTATTCGATGTAATACTTTTTGCGGTGTGTTTGTTGAGATCCGATGAATTGTGGGTTTATGATCAAGTTTATCTATGAACAATATTTGAATCTTCTCTGAATTCTTATATGCATGATTTGATAATTTTTGCAAGTCTCTTCGAATTATCAGTTTGGTTTGGCCTACTAGATTGATCTTTCTTGCAATGGGAGAAGTGCTTAGCTTTGGGTTTAATCTTGCGGTGCTCGATCCCAGTGACAGCAGGGGAAGCGACACGTATTGTATTGTTGCCATCGAGGATAAAAAGATGGGGTTTATATCATATTGCTTGAGTTTATCCCTCTACATCATGTCATCTTGCCTAATGCGTTACTCTGTTCTTATGAACTTAATACTCTAGATGCCTGCTGGATAGCGGTTGATGTGTGGAGTAATAGTAGTAGATGCATAATCGTTTCGGTCTACTTCACACGGACGTGATGCCTATATACATGATCATGCCTAGATATTCTCATAACTATGCACTTTTCTATCAATTGCTCGACAGTAATTTGTTCACCCACCGTAGAATTTGCTATCTTGAGAGAAGCCACTAGTGAAACCTATGGCCCCCGGATCTATTTTCCATCCTATTAATCTCCCATCAACTAGCTATTTCTATCGTCGTTTATTTTGCAATCTTTACTTTTCAATCTATACAACAAAAATACCAAAAATATTTATCTTATTATCTCTATCAGATATCACTTTTGCAAGTGGCCGTGAAGGGATTCACAACTCATTTATCGCGTTGGTTGCAAGGTTCTTAATTGTTTGTGCAGGTACTAGGGACTTGCGTGTAGTCTCCTACTGGATTGATACCTTGGTTCTCAAAAACTGAGGGAAATACTTACGCTACTTTGCTGCATCACCCTTTCCTCTTCAAGGGAAAACCAACGCATGCTCAAGAGGTAGCACGCTTGGGCACGAACAAAAAGTGCCGCCCGGGCAGGGGTGAATATTTTCAGCGCCTAGTTAGCGACCCACGGTCGGTCGGGAACATTTGCCGACCGACTGTGTGACGAGAGTGTACTTATTTCCATCGAAGGGTTTGATGCTATACATTTCAGCATTCCTAACCGACAGTTGATTGTTATATGTGAGTTATACCGACCAACAGTTTGATAGAAATTTTACAAACAAACAGTCGGTCGGTAAAAATGACTTTTACCAACACACGTCCGTAGGGAATGCAGTGTCGTGGTGTAGTGATTGTACTCGCCCCCATGCAATTTCCCATGCTTTAGAATGGATAAGTTCTAAACCAACGGGGTCTAAACATTTTTCTTTCAATATTTGCGACAAGCGAGCTCCATTCTTCTTGACATTTTGATTCCTAGATTTCTCATACTCCATCAATTTGCCTAAAGTACGATAAGTAATATAAAAGGATCAACAAATATACAACCTCAACACACTTAATCACATTCAACTTGAAGTGGAATAACACATAAGTAGATTGACTGTATGAATGTAAAATGACCTTCTTCTTAACCAGTAATCAAAGTAGAATAATAATTTTAAATGACTAGAAAAACTAAAGTAAGTTAATGCATCTCTGGCCGATCTCTTTAAATGTAGGCCCTTTGACCCTTATCACTTATACAGACAAAAATTTGAACATCCATAGCTCAGTTTTATTCAAACTACATTGCGGATATAACCGTAGATATCATAATTTAGTTCAAACTGCATTGCACATTACAAATTTAGACTAGTCCGGTGAAAGGTCGACCACTTCTACCTCGGACCCCCTCCTCCCGGACGGCCTAGCCTCCTCGGCATCGTGAAACCTCTTCTGGTATAGATCAGGCAGCCAATGCTGCTCAGACGATCTCCAGACGCATTCGTTGGCGGTCGGCCATGTACTCTTCGTCTGTGCGCGTGCCTCCTCGAGCTGCTCGAATGCCTCTCGGTTCTCTCGTACCTCAGCGATGGCAGATGAACCAACATTTATTGTATTTTCTAAAATTGTGTGATCATCTTTTTAAATTGTGAACAATTATAAACTCATGATTTTTTTTAGAATTCCAAAGTTTCTTTCTTAATCATGAAGAATTTTTATATTTAAGAACATTTTAAATGAATGTGTTTTAGAAGTTGTGAACATTTTTTAAAATTCACAAAAGTATGAAATTCCAAAATGTTTTAAATTTTTCTAAAAAGTTTTAGTAAAATGTCGATCCAACCAGACCCTTACAGGAGGGGTCCACTTCAACGAAGAAATATTGGAGCTCTTATAGGCCACTGTTCCTAGGGAGCTTAGTAATTGTAAGGACTAGTGCAATGTTAAGATGTTGTTTAAGTAAGTTTATGAAAACAAATCTGGTCCCTAAGGAACCATTTAAAATTATAATTATATTTGAAATGGAATAGCAATAAAGCAATTGTTGGGGTAAACACGGAACAAACATCCACAATGACATGCAGCCGAGATAAAATCTTACGTGTGATATTTCATCAACTCGTTTACTTAATTTGTTAGAAAAAACATGTTGTTTTAGTCTTGAATTATGACATTTGACCATTATTTATATATGATAATATGTTGCTACCATGCAAACCATTTTTTCTTTTTACGTGTAACTGTTTCTAGAAATCCCTATCACTGCACGATGCGGCAAGTCGTCGGGGAAACGCACAATGGCAGATCAACTAGCGTTCGAATAGGGGGGGGGGGCTAGGTCAAATGATTGAGTGATTCCGGTTTTGTGAATCTTCTAGGTGGTTCCCAGCCGTTTTTTCCTGGTTTTGAGAACCTTCTAGGAGGTTCCTTAACCGGTTTTTCTTTTTTCCCTTTTTGTTTCTTTTATTTTGTTGTTCCTTTTTTGTTTAATTTTTCCTTTTCTTTTCTTTGATATTTTGTTTTTTGTTTTTCATGTTTAGTTTGTTTGAAAACAAGTTTAGGAAAATTTTGTTCAGTTCACAATTTAAAAATAATTCTTGTTTTAAAAATATTCAGTAATTTCAGAAAAATGTTCACATTTTCAAATTTGGTTATGTTCATGTTTTCAAAAATGTTCGGTAATTCAAACAAATGTTCTATATGTTCATGTTTCAGAATGTCATTCATAAAATGTTCATGTTTCAGAAAATGTACAAGAATTTGAAAATATGTTATCATTTGCAAATTTGTTCGCAATTTCACAAAATTATTCTTTTTTCAGAAAATCTTCAGGAATTTCAGAAATTGTTTCCACAAGGTCAGAGAAAACTCTTAGGTTTTGCAAAATGTTTGTGTGCTGCAAAACAACTCAAGCAATCCTTAGAATAGGTATGATTCGAAAATTTAGGGTTAGGTTTCATGAAACCATCTCGGACCCACCGAGTTGAAAACTCGGTCCCTCATCTCGGTCGACCGAATACTAGTTTAGGTTCTGCTTCGGTATCACCGAGTTTGAAAATCGGTAAAACTAAAACTAAGTTTTGGAATCATTCTTTTGCAAAAATCTCTGCATTTTGTGATGCTCATCCACTCTATCTCATCTATAACTATTCACGAGCAGCTTGGTTACTTGATAGCACTAGTCAACTCGAGATGAGGGGAGCGAAGCATTGAGGACAAGGGTTGTGAGGATGAAGATTATGTGGCAACCGACCAAGAAGAAAGTAACTCAAAACCCAAAGCCGAGTCTCCACTCAAGATTCTTTGGAATCCCAACCCAAAGAACCTGCTGCTGCTGAAGGAAAGAAAAGGAAGGAAAGGGTCAAGAAGACCATGGCGGAGTGATTGGGAAACCATCTATGATGGAAGAAGAGGAAGAAGAAGAGGTTCTTGAGCCTGCACCCAAGGCACAAAAGCGATGGGTGATGCCATAAAGTCGGGGCTGCAGAATCAAATTCACGAGGTTGATCTTTGGATGACAAAATGCTCATCCTGTGGCTGAAAACATGAAGATCGGGAGAGATCAAGGGTTGAGGCTATGGAGAGTTCCATATGCCACCAGAGAAGGACTACACCAAGGAACAACAGGACTGAGACTATCTTGTTGGATAAGAAGCCCATAGTTTGTGATATGAGGTGGGTCGACTGACCTACATTCGGAGAATTATCCTGGAGATGTCATTATGCAATTCTACTCCACAACACATTTCTATCCAGATGGCGAGATAGTGTGGATGTCGAAGGAACACGATATCGATCAACCATAGAGAAATGGGCAAGTCGATCAATGCCCCAAAGGAAGATGAAGATGACTTGGACATTTATGCCAAGAAGAAGATGGGTCACAACTCAATGTCACACATGTACAAGGAAATCACAGATGATGCACTTGAGTCCTTCAAGTTTGGATCAGTTCATTATCTTCTCGAGGGCTGTCTACAATCAAGCTGATTTTTGCCCAAATCAGTGACCACAACATGATTAGAGGGCATGCAATCAATTTGCTTCACGTTTTTATGTGCCTCAAAATTCAAAGTCATGAGCCTCATAGTTGAAACTATCAAGAGGACAAAGACACGGAGAAGAGGAAGGATTCAGGAATAAACTCAAAGATGGGCACATGGAAGTATCGGATAAGGAACACATGGTTTTCTATCCTGCAATCAAGTTGTCATGAGAGAATGAACCAACATCGATTGAGCTCAAGATGAACTCAAGCGAGGCATCTGAGCAAGCGAGCAGCTTGGTTACTTGATAGCATCAACTCTGAGAGAAGGGGTCACTAACTCAAAACCAGGAGAGCACTGGAAAGAATCATGGAACAAAAATTCTATGATCTTGATGTCAAAATAATCGAGATTGATCACCGTGGAGCAGCTACTATGCAACGATCGATGCATTTGCCAGTGCCACGAGCTCAAAGATCAACTTCTGAGCCAGCTCAAGACACGAGTCACTTCCGGCTCCGGCAGCTCCTCCTTGACTCCTTCTACATCGACCAAGCCTTCGTTCTTGGAGTTTTCCAGACACCACCACCACCGTAAGACCAAGCCTGAGAGACGATATAGTCCTATGCATTTTCTAGGAACTTTTTGGTAACTTGTTACCAAAGGGGGAGAAAAATGTATAGATCATAGGCTTTGAGAGAGAGAGAGAGAGAGAGATTTGCTTTTGTTCTCTCTTGTCTTTTTGGTTGAACTTTATTTGCTTTTGATTGTTTGAGATACTATGCAATTACCTGTGAGACATTGATGATCATGTGTTTGATCATAAGCTACACTTATGCTCGTTATGATATTATCTTACTTATCCTTATATGATCATTCACTTTGCTTGGTGATGAGTGCATGTATTCAATCTTTGTTATTTTGAGTGCTCCACCAAGATGTATGTGACATGGAAGAGTAACCCATGAGCCTAATTCCTTGTGCATTTGCAGTCCAAAGCAAATATTACTATGCACAAATTTAGGGGGAGCTCTTGCTTATCACATACTTCTCAAAGAGACGATATTTTTTAAATTTTATTATCATTTGTCGAAGCTTTGATCTATATGTTGTCATCAATTACCAAAAAGGGGGAGATTGAAAGTGCAACTATCCCTGGGTGGTTTTGGTAATTCATAACAACAAATAGCTCATTGAGCTAATGCTATTCCGAGACAAATATTTCAGGAAAGCTCAATGAATGGCATGGCATGGATGATGAAAGTGGATCCCTCAAAATATCAAGGACAAAGGATTGGCTCAAGCTCAAAAGCTCAGGACTCTACATTTTACATTTTAGTGATCCAAGATCACATTGAGTCTATAGGAAAAGCCAATACTATCAAGGAGGGATGAGGTGTTACTTAATGAGCCTTTTGCTTCATGTGCTTAGTGATATGCTCCAAAACCCTCCACTACTTTCCCACATCCACATATGACCTAAACCCAAAGTCAAACTCGGCCCTACCGATTCTTTCTACCCGGCGCCACTGAGTTCAGATGTCTTAGCCACTGCCACAAACCCTAGGCAAATCGGTTTCACCGATAGGGATCTCAGTCTCACCGAGATGGGATTGTAATCTCTTTGTTTCCCTTCGTAACGTTTCGGTCTAACCGAAGTGAGCGATCGGTCCCACCGAGATTACAATGTAAACTCTCGGTTTCCCTTTTGTAACATTTCGGTCTCACCGAAAAGAGCAAATCGGTCCCACCGAGTTTACCTGACCAACTCTTTGGTTAGCTAATTACCAAATTCGGTCTCACCGAGTTTGCGTAATCGGTCTCACCGAGATTACGTTATGCCCTAACCCTAACCATATCGGTCCTACCGAGTTGCATGTCGATCCACGAAAAACCCTAACGGTCACTAGGTTTACTAAATCGGTCCGACCGAGTTTGATGATTCGGTCCCACCGAGTTTGGTAAATTGTTTGTAACGGTTAGATTTTGTGTGGAGGCTATATATACCCTCCACCTCCTCTTCATTCGTGGAGAGAGCCATCGAACAAACCTACACTTCCAACTTACCAGTTAGAGAGAGAACCACCTACTCATGTGTTGAGGCCAAGATATTCCATTCCTACCATATGAATCTTGATCTCTAGCCTTCCCAAGTTGCTTTCCACTCAAATCTTCTTTCCACCAGATCCAAATCCTATGAGAGAGAGTTGAGTGTTGGTAAGACTATCATTTGAAGCACAAGAGCAAGGAGTTCATCATCAACACACATTTGTTACTTCTTGGAGAGTGGTGTCTCCTAGATTGGCTAGGTGTCACTTGGGATCCTCCGACAAGATTGTGGAGTTGAACCAAGGAGTTTGTAAGGGCAAGGAGATCGCCTACTTCGTGAAGATCTACCGCTAGTGAGGCAAGTCCTTCGTGGGCGACGGCCATGGTGGGATAGACAAGGTTGCTTCTTCGTGGACCCTTCGTGGGTGGAGCCCTCCGTGGACTCGCACAACCGTTACCCTACGTGGGTTGAAGTCTCCATCAACGTGGATGTACGATAGCACCACCTATCAGAACCACGACAAAAACATATGTGTCTCCAATTGCGTTTGAATTCTCCAAACCCTTCCCTTTACATTCTTGCAAGTTGCATGCTTTATTTTCCGCTGCCTATATACTCTTTGCATGCTTGCTTGAATTGCGTGATGATTGCTTGAATTGTTCAAAGATAGCTAAAATCTGCCAAAGTCTAAAATTGGGAAAAGGCATAGCTTTTAATTGGTCAAGTAGTCTAATCAACCCCCCTCTAGACATACTAGGTCCTACACTCCGTCCTTCAAAGAGTGTACTTCCAACTTTGTTGGAGGGTCAAACTACCTCAAAGTTTTACCGAATTTGTACAAAAATATATCAATGTTTGTGAAACCAAATAGGTAATGAAAATATAGTTTATCATGAATCTAATGCTACTAATTTGATGACATAAATGTTGGTGTATTATTGTATAAATATAGTCAAATATAAAAAAGTTCGACTTTCCAATAAAATTGGAAGTACACTCTTTAAAGGACGGAGGGAGTATGTAATAGCCAATTTGGATCCTATAAAAACAGCCAATTTGGAGCTGAATTCGGACAGGAGTGTCAAAAAATGCAAATTGGAGCTGAATTCGGATATGGAGTGACGCCAATATATAGCTTCAATACGCAATCTTGTGCTCGTGTTAATTTGCTTCCCCCATCCAGCTTGGAATCGTCCGAGTCCAATCGAGAGAGAGAGAAAAAAATTGCACACCAATCTAGGGCAATGCCGCAGCCGCCGCGCGCCATCGTCCTGCCATCGCCCGCTGTCGCCTCGAAAGTGGAACCCAAGAGAAGCAAAGTTGCGGCGATGACAGCGACCAAGAGAACTAATGGCGCGCCCCGCTCGCCGAAGAAGGTTCCTTGGGTGGATGCAGCGGCCAAGAAGTCGAACAACGCGCCCCGCTTGCCTGCGAAGGTTCTTCAGAAGTCCATCGTGGATGCGGCGCACCGGCAACTGCAATTCGCGTGCGGGGATTGTAACATCCCAAATTTCCTATTTGGAATGTTTTACAACTATAGCTAAGCATCTATGCATGTTGTTTGAATTTGAGTGGCATTTGAAGTTTTGAGTTTTGGAATTTGAATTCAAACTATGGCAAGTGGGAATCATTTCAAAAACTATACCTGATAAATACTTGAGCAAAAGTATGAGAGGAGTAAACATGACACTCCAAAAATATCAGAGGAAAGCAATGCCAAAAGTTTTGAATTCAAACTTGAGTTTTATTTATATTTGAAAAAAATGAATTTTTATAAAGTTTGGATTTTACCTTTGGAAAAATGTTCAAATGATAGGAATATTCCCCGATCATTTTGGTATATATATGTCCTATATAAAATATTTATATTTTATATTCTATCTCTGTTTTATTTTTCAAAAAAATAAATTTTTAAAAAAGAAAAAAGGCCTCAGCGCCAGGCCAGCCAGTGGCTCAGCCAGCGCGAGGCGATGCCAAGGCCCAGCAGCCCAGTGCCCACCAGCGCCAGCCGAGCCAGCCCAGCGCCAACCGACCCTCCCTCGCCGAAACCTCTCGGCTCGGTCGCCCGACCGCCAAGACCCTCCTCTCTCTCGCCAGTGGGCCACCACCTCCTTCAACCCCACCCGCCACCTCGCCAGCAGCCGCCGCTCGGATCCCGACGGATCCGGATCCGATCCTTCGATTCACCCCGCCCAAGGTGAGGCCCCGCCTATATACCCCTCCTTTTATTCCCCCTCGCCCCTCGCCGAACCTCTCCTCCCCCTCACGCTGTCGCGGACTTGCGAACCCGTCGCCGCCATTTTCCTCGTCATTGCCGCCCTAGACCTCCCGAGCTCCACTCACTCCACCAGTCCACCCCCTCGTGCCCAAGCACCACGGAGCCTCCGCCGCCTCCCGACGACCGGAGCCGTCGACACACTCGCTGCCGCCGCCGCCGCCGCCGTCGAGCTCCGGTAAGCCACCGGACTCCACCCCCGCCGTCCGATCTCACATCCACGGCTAGGATTAGAACACCCCCGAAGGGGTATGTTCTTTTATAAAAACCCGGTTTGGCCCGGTTTAGTTCCAGTTTAAATTTTAGTTAGGGTTTTATTTTTAGTGCCGGCCCGATTCGTTTAACCCTAGGCCCATTTTAGTTATATTACGCGCAGTGCGTTAGTTAGGCCCATTTAGCCATTTTTTCTTTATTTTCGTTTTTCTGTTTTAACAGAATAGTTTCAGATTTGAAAAATTCATAACTTTTATTCTACTTAATATTTTTAAGTGATTCTTTTTTTGTTGGTTTGAAAATTTTCTATAGTTTATGTAGAAAATATTATTAGCTATGTTAAAATTAATTAAAATTGCTTTATTTTAGATTTAGTCAGAATAGTAAATCTGCCATAAAATGAGTTAGGAAAATTATTTTTGGATGATTCTTTTTGTCCCAACTTTATTTTGACATTACCTAACTGTAGGAATTAATTTGGGTATTTTAGGATTAATAAAAAAATAGTTTTAAGCAGAATCTTGTTAATCCTAATTAATTAACTAGCTACTGTTTTCCTATTATTTTAATTAGTAAATCAATTTATTTTTATCATGTGATTGATTATTCTAGGATAGTTTCTGTCACTTTATAGGATGAACTTTAATTTATAATAAATAAAACTTTTATTTTATTTTTCTTAATAGAAATTTGAATTAGGCCTAATAGGAGTTTCATAATAGATTTTAAGTTAATTCTTTTTGCTCCTAGTTGCTTAATGCATTCTTTTCTGTTAAGTTAACAAAAACTCATGCTTAGGTCATGTTGAGAAAAATTTTGTTATGTAAAACTATTTTTTTTTAGTTGTTGCTTGAAGTAGGAAAACTTTGAGTTGGTTTTTCTTTGAGTTTTCCTTTGGGTTTTGTTTTGTTTGTTTGGTGTGTTATGTTACTATGTTGCTATGTAAAGTGATCATTGCTATATGCTTATTGTGATTATTGTTTGTCTCGGTAGAGTTCCCGGAGTGCGAAGCTTGCTACTACGATTCCTTAGCTTACGAGGATCATCAGCAAGGCAAGTCTTTGATCATGTTATTTTCAATACCTATGATTTTGTGCATTAGAGATTATACCACCCCCACCATGCATGCAGTAGTTGAAAATTTGAAGTTATGTTCTTGAGTAGTATCATGTGGTAGGATGAACCAATCCCCTTGTTACCATGACCCCGGGATGAAGTAGTTTATTTTGCTATGCTCGTAGACGGGTTTTGGTTGAGTGAAATTCATAAGCAAGATGTGAGAGTCAATGATGATGACAACCCCATGAACTACAAGATCAAGATGGACTTGAATTCACTCTTGGGTGGAGGATTTTGACGGCACCTGGAGAACCCAGTGGTTGGCGGGATGCATGGAGAAGTGCCATGACATCTTGCGGAAAGCTTCACCCAGCCACGAAGAGACGGATGGATGCCCCATTGACCGGAAGCTTACTGCAGCCGCAAGCCATTATGGGCTCTGGCTGGGTCAACCCTAGTAGTGACGCTGGCTGGACGGTACTACGAGATGTAGAAGAACGGTAGGATTGGATGGGTACCGGCAGTGGCCAGAAGAACTCTTTGGAAGACCCTGTTTCATTCATCCCGTCCTCAAACACCATGAAGAGCGGAGACTTAAAAGGAGGGAATGATTCTTGCGGGTAAAGTGCGCAAACCTCTGCAGAGTTAAAGATCTAATCGATTAGCCGTGTCCCCGGTTACGGACAATTTGTGCCTCTGGAACTTGGAAGTATTCGGAAATCTCAACACTAAAACTAATAAATTAATTTGAGGGGGTTATGACTTAATAATTTGGGAATGAGATTTTGGTTGGCGGAACCATCTCAATAACTACCAACAATTTTGTAGTATTTGCAAACAAGTCCACTGTAGTAGGAAAAAAATTGGCTTTTCGCAAAATGATGAAACTTAGAGCCCCACAGCCAAAATGCATATAGTGATAGTAATTTTATTATTGTTATTCTCTTCATGACTTGCCAGCTTATTCAAAAAGCTGACCTACACGGCTGCAACGTCTTATGTTGCAGAGATTTATTCCGATCAGAGTGAGGCTACGCTCGCTTAGCGATTGCCCTTGAGTCGGATGGACTCGCTATACTTCTCGCTTCCGCAGCTTTAGTAGTTTACTTCTCATGAGTTGGCCTTTGGCGAATTTATTCTATTGTAATAAAGACTCTATATGAGAATCGTGTAATAAATTCGGTGTGATTGAACTTTGATTATTTCATCGATGTCTTGTGAGTACCAAAGATGATCTTGGGATGGTATGCATACGTAGATTTGACCGATTTTGGGTCAGTCGCTCTGAGAGATGGTATCGAGCACACGCCGACCGTGAGGATCGTAACCCCTAGGATCGGAAAGCCATAGGAAGAGACTATTTACTTTATATCCTTATCATTCCGTAATTCTCCCCTGTTCATTTCTAACTCCTCTCCGATTTTCAACATTCTAGATGGCCGTCGAGTTCACCCCAGTTTTGCTACGGAGTTTTGCCACCCGATGAGACGATGCCCTTGGCGGAAGCTGGTCCAGATGGTGAAGAAGCTGAAGATTGCTCGCCCTCGATCACTGGAAGCCAACCAATGCACTTCCGACGGATACCGCTCAGGATTGAAGTGCATATTCGGGAGAACCTTCGGAGGACATACAGAGCCCATTGACTTTGAGTTCACCGACTTCAACTGGATCCTCGGAAGGGACATGGCGATCTATCGTGCCCTTGGACATCTCCGAGAAGAGTACAGGGCCGAGCTCGATCCCTCAGACCTCGCCATGGTTTCTCGCAGAGCAAGGAATGGAGATATCATCCGCACCATAGAGGACGACTCCATTCTCTCTTATGTCCAGGACTTGGAGTGTCTCCTCAGGAAACGGGAGATTCA
The DNA here is from genome assembly GCA_021605205.1 of Aegilops longissima. Classification (NCBI taxonomy): domain Eukaryota; kingdom Viridiplantae; phylum Streptophyta; class Magnoliopsida; order Poales; family Poaceae; genus Aegilops; species Aegilops longissima. The sequence goes on along the minus strand of CM038682.1, from coordinate 298,213,443 downwards.
GACTCGCCGTAACTCGAAGGTACACGGAGGCTGTTGTTCCGTGAATCTGAACTGGAGGAGAAGGCACACGCAGACTTCCTTAACCATGAGGAAGAAGTCGCGGACTTCATGGAGACAGTCGATGACCTGAAGATGAAGCTTGCCGCAATAGAGGAAAAGATGGACTTGGGAGAGGACCTTTTTCCGAGTGGAGATGACGGACCTCTCGTGAGCAATGATCAGGATTATGAAGGGAGTTCCACTAGAGGAAGCCGCAAGAGGAGGCGCCACAACAGAGGACATCGCACCAGAGGGCGCAAGGATTATTGATGAAGACATTTAGTCGACCACCATGTTATTTTTTACTTTTTCGTCGATCAGTTAGGCCGGTATTTTGGGTTAGTCATGAGCTTTTGTAATCGAGATTGAACCATGTTTGAGTGGAATGAATAAATGATTGGTGTGTTTATGATTGTGCATTCATATGGGTAGGGTTATCTCTCATTAGACCATTGTTCTATTCTAATTTTCTCATCCACTCCAAAAACACCAGATGCCTCCGAGACGTGACACCGGTTTTCCGCCGGAGCTCACCCAGCTACTCCAACAGCAGAATGCACTCATGAAGATACTTATCCAGAATCAGAACAACAACACCAACAATCCACCGCCACCACCCCCTGTTGACAACTTGACTCGATTCCTGAGGCCGAATCCGCCAGTGTTCTCTAGTAGCACTGAGCCGATTGTGGCTGATGATTGGCTCCGCAAGGTCGGAAGAGAGCTAATCACTGTTGGATGCACTGATGCAGAGAAGGTGCGTTTTGCCGCACATCAACTTGACGGACCTGCAGCTTCTTGGTGGGAGAACTACACCGCCACCTATCCCATCGGCGCCATCACATGGGATCAGTTCCAGCAGGCCTTCCGCACCGCTCATGTTTCAGCTGGAGCCATGAGTCTGAAGAAGCGTGAGTTCCGCAACTTACGCCAGGGAAACCGTACTGTGGCACAGTACGTGGATGAGTTCAGCAAGCTAGCTCGCTATGCCCCGGATGATGTGGCCACAGATGCCACAAAACAGGAGAAGTTTCTCGAGGGACTCAATGATGAACTAAGTATGCAGCTTATTGTGGCTACCTTTGCCAACTACCAGGAGCTGGTAGACAAGGCCGTCATACTTGAAGGCAAGCAGCAGCAGATTGAAGCGCATAGCGGAAGTACAGCCGGGGAAGCACAACTCAGAGCTCAGCAGAAGCCCGTTATGCACCATACCGGAGGGCACACCCATCACAACCATGGAGGTCATAACCATGGAGGAATGGGAACAACCGCAACCAGACAGCAAGTCGTGCAATGGCCATGGAAATGGAAGCGGTAATGGCAATCAGCATCGTTCTGCCCGGCTCAAGGATCTGAGCCACATCACCTGCTTCAAGTGCCGAAGACAGGCACTATGCCACCGACTGCCGGAGGCCAAGCAGAGGAATGGAAACGGCAATGGAGGCTCAAATAAGAAGCCCAACCCTTTTCCTCGTGCTCGGTGAACCACATTGACGTGGAGGACGTCTATGATCAGCCGGACAACGTGGTTGGTAAGTTTTATTGAATTCACGTTCAGATTGGTACTCTTTGATTCGGTGCAACGCATTCATTCATATCAAGGGTAGTTGTGGAAAAGTGCGGGTTACCCACTAAAACCCTTAGAAGCCCCTTCGCGTTAGTTCCGCAGAGGAGAAATGATGGCAGGCTTAGGCTGTCATGCAACCCTCAACATTGGGAACCATAAATTTCCGCAGACCTCATAGTGTTGGAAACCCGGACCTTGGATGTAATCCTAGGCATGGATTGGTTGACGAAGTTTGAAGGAACATAGATCGTGCCGTAAGTCTATTCTGCTCACCACCCCGGAGCAGAAGAGGATCAAGTATGTATCCAGGCATAGTCAGATGAGGAATCAGGTGCATTCCCTCACGGGAGTTGTTCAGGAGGAAGTGCCAGTAGTGCAAGATTTTCCCGATGTGTTTCCGGAGGAATTACCAGGAATGCCACCGGACAGGGACATTGAATTTCTGATCGAGTTATTGCCCGGCACAGCCCCAATATCCAAGAGACCCTATCGGATGCCACCGAATGAATTGAAAGAGATCAAGGATCAAATTAATGAGTTATTGGAGAAAGGATATATTCGGCCAAGCTCATCACCTTGGGGAGCCCCAGTTCTTTTGGTAGAGAAGAAGGATGGAACCTTGAGGATGGTTGTGGATTATCGTGCGTTGAACGAAGTGACCATCAAGAACAAGTACCCTCTGCCGATGATTAATGACTTATTTGATCAGCTAGTAGGAGCCAAGGTATTCTCCAAGATTGATCTTCGATCAGGGTATCATCAGTTGAAGATTCGTGAAAAGGATATACCCAAAACAGCATTCACTACCAGGTATGGTTTATATGAGTATACCGTCATGTCATTTGGATTGACTAATGCTCCTTCATACTTCATGAATTTGATGAACAAGGTATTTATGGAATATCTGGACAAGTTTGTCGTGGTGTTCATCGATGATATACTGATTTTCTCCAAGAGCGAGGAAGAGCATAAGGAACATTTATGTCTAGTTCGGAGAAACTTGAGAACATCGCTTGTATGCCAAGTTCAGTAAATGTGAATTTTGGCTGAAAGAAGTCGGATTCCTCGGACATGTTATTTCAGGAGAAGGAATAGCAGTTGATCCCGCCAAGGTTGAGTCAGTCACCGATTGGCAGTCACCCACCTCAGTCAAGGAGATCCGCAGTTTTCTCGGACTCGCAGGGTATTATCGGAGGTTTATTGAGAACTTCTCGAAGATTGCCAAACCCATGACTGAGCTGTTGAAGAAGGAAGCCAAGTATGTTTGGACCGAGGATTGTGAAGCCAGTTTTCAGGAATTGAAGAAAAGGTTGGTTACAGCCCCAGTGCTGATTTTGCCGGACATACACAAGGAATACCAGGTTTATTGTGACGCTTCTCGTCAAGGACTCGGAGGAGTACTCATGCAGGAAGGAAAAGTTGTAGCTTATGCCTCCAGACAGCTACGACCTCACGAGATGAATTATGCCACACATGATTTGGAGTTAGCAGCCGTAGTGCATGCACTCAAGACCTGGAGACATTTCCTTATCGGAAACCGTTGTGATGTTTACATAGATCACAAGAGTTTGAAGTATATTTTCACGCAGAAAGAGTTGAACCTCAGGCAGAGGAGATGGCTAGAGTTAATCAAGGACTATGACATGAGATTGCACTACCACCCCGGTAAGGCTAATGTTGGAGCAGATGCTTTGAGCCGTAAGAGTTATGTGAATACTCTGACAGCAGGAGGATTACCCCAGGAGTTAGTCGATGACCTCAGAGATCTCCGACTGGAGATAGTTCCGAGAGGATATGTTGCAACTCTGGAAGTTCAGTCCACTTTGACCGAAAGGATTCGTGAAGCTCAGAAGTCGGACAAGGAAATTGATGAGATAAAGCGTAAGATGAATGAAGGAAAAGCTAAAGGGTTCCGTAAGGATGAACACGGAGCTATATGGTTCGAGGATCGTATTTATGTGCCCAATGATCCCGAACTCAGGAAGCTAATTCTTCAGGAGGCTCATGATTCACCGTACTCGATTCACCCCGGTAACACCAAGATGTACCTGGATTTGAAGGAAAGTTTCTGGTGGATAGGTATGAAGAGGGATATTGCTGAGTACATAGTAGTATGCGATGTTTGTCAACGAGTAAAGGCAGAACATCAGAAGCCAGCAGGGTTACTACAACCTTTGCCGATTCTCGATTGGAAATGGGAGAAACTTGGAATGGATTTTATCACAGGATTACCCAGGACCCGTTCAGGTTATGATTCCATCTGGGTAGTGGTTGATCGTTTGACCAAGGTAGCTCACTTCATTCCCGTGAAGACTACCTATACCAGTTCTAAGTTGGCCAAGATATACATGACCAGGATCGTATGTCTGCATGGAGTTCCGAGGAAAATCGTGTCAGATAGAGGAACACAGTTTACCTCAAAGTTTTGGAAGCGGTTGCATGAAACTTTGGGTACGAGGCTGGAATTCAAGACAGCTTTTCATCCGCAGCAGATGGACAGACCGAGAGAGTCAACCAGATTCGGAGGACATGTTGAGAGCTTGTGTGCTAGACTATGGGTCTAGCTGGGATGATAATTTGCCATACGCAGTTCTCATACAACAACAGTTATCAATCCATCAAGATGGCCCTTTCAAGCTCTATACGGAAGGAGGTGCGAACATCATTGTTTGTGGGATAGTGTTGGAGATCGATCACTTTTCGGTTCCGACCTTATCGAGGATTCGAAGAAAGTCAAGCTGATTCGAGACAGACTCAAGATAGCACAATCGAGACGTAAGAGTTATGCCGACGATGGCGCAAGGAAGTAACTTACGAAGCGGAGACCGAGCATATCTTCGTGTGTCTCACTTCGTGGAATCAAGAGGTTTGGTGTCAAAGGAAAGTTAGCACCCGATTCATTGGCCCTACAAAATCCTCGAACGTCGTGGAGAAGTTGCTTACAAGTTGGAATTGCGGAAGGATTGTCCGGAGTTCATGACGTCTTCCATGTTTATCGCCTAAAGAAGTGTCATGCCGACATGGCCGATATTCCGTTGAGAGACACAAAGTGCCCTAGAGGCCATACAGCTTGACAAAGATCTGACTTACAAGGAGAAACCCGTCCGAATTCTCGAGACTGCGAGCAGAGTCACCCGCAGCAAGGTCATCAAGTTTTGCAAGGTGCTGTGGAGTCACCACTCCGAGGAAGAAGCCACCTGGGAGCGCGAAGAAGACCTTCTTCGAGATCACCCGCACCTATTTGCTAGCCAACCCGAATCTCGAGGGCGAGATTCATCTTAAGGTGGTAGGTTTGTAACATCCCAAATTTCCTATTTGGAATGTTTTACAATTATAGCTAAGCATCTATGCATGTTGTTTGAATTTGAGTGGCATTTGAAGTTTTGAGTTTTGGAATTTGAATTCAAACTATGGCAAGTGGGAATCATTTCAAAAACTATACCTGATAAATAATTGAGCAAAAGTATGAGAGGAGTAAACATGACACTCCAAAAATATCAGAGGAAAGCAATGCCAAAAGTTTTGAATTCAAACTTGAGTTTTATTTGAATTTGAAAAAATGATTTTTATAAAGTTTGGATTTTACCTTTGGAAAATGTTCAAATGATAGGAATATTCCCCGATCATTTTGGTATATATATGTCCTATATAAAATATTTATATTTTATATTCTATCTCTGTTTTATTTTTCAAAAAAAATAAATTTTAAAAAAAAAAAAAGGCCTCAGCGCCAGCCAAAGCATCGGCCCACCAGCCCGAGGCGATCATGCGCCAAAGGCGTAGCCTCAAGCCCACCAGCGCCACCAAGCCAGCCCAGCGCCAACCGACCCTCCCTCGCCTGAAACCTCTCCGCTCGGTCGCCCGACCGCGCCGCACCCTCCTCTCTCTGCCAGTGGGCCACCACCTCCTTCAACCCCGCCACGCCACTCGCCAGCCGCCCGCCGCGGGATCCCGACGGATCCGGATCCGATCCTCCCGATTCACCCCGCCCAAGGTGAGGCCCCGCCTATATACCCCCTCCCCTTTTATTCCCCCTCGCCCCTCGCTGAACCTCTCCTCCTCCCACACGCCGCCGCGGACTTGCGAACCCCGTCGCCGCCATTTTCCTCGCCGTCGCCCTAGACCTCCCGAGCTCCACTCACTCCACCAGACCACCCCTCGTCGCCTCGCACCCGCCGAGCCTCCGCCGCCCCCCGACGCACGGAGCTGCCGACACACTCACCGCCGCCACCACCGCCGCCGTCGAGCTCCGGTAAGCCACCGGACTCCACCCCGCCGTCCGATCTCACATCCACGGCTAAGATTAGAACACCCCCGAAGGGGTATGTTCTTTTATAAAAACCCGGTTCGGCCCGGTTTAGTTCCGGTTTAAATTTTAGTTAGGGTTTTATTTTTAGTACCGGCCCGATTCGTTTAACCCTAGGCCCATTTTAGTTATATTACAGCAGTCGTTAGTTAGGCCCATTTAGCCATTTTTTCTTTATTTTCGTTTTTCTGTTTTAATGAATAGTTTCAATTTGAAAAATTCATAACTTTTATTCTACTTAATATTTTTAAGTGATTCTTTTTTCTTGGTTTGAAAATTTTCTATAGTTTCTGTAGAAAATATTATTAGCTATGTTAAAATTAATTAAAATTGCTTTATTTTAGATTTAGTCAGAATAGTAAATCTGCCATAAAATGAGTTAGGAAAATTATTTTGGATGATTCTTTTGTCCCAACTTTATTTTGACATTACCTAACTGTAGGAATTAATTTGGGTATTTTAGGATTAATAAAAAATAGTTTTAAGCAGAATCTTGTTAATCCTAATTAATTAACTAGCTACTGTTTTCCTATTATTTTAATTAGTAAATCAATTTATTTTTCTCATGTGATTGATTATTCTAGGATAGTTTATGTCACTTTATAGGATGAACTTTTATTTATAATAAATAAAACTTTTATTTTATTTTTCTTAATAGAAATTTGAATTAGGCCTAATAGGAGTTTCATAATAGATTTTAAGTCAATTCTTTTTGCTCCTAGTTGCTTAATGCATTCTTTTCTGTTAAGTTAACAAAACTCATGCTTAGGTCATGTTGAGAAAAATTTTGTTATGTAAAACTATTTTTTTAGTTGTTGCTTGAAGTAGGAAAACTTTGAGTTGGTTTTCTTTGAGTTTTCCTTTGGGTTTTGTTTTGTTTGTTTGGTGTGTTATGTTACTATGTTGCTATGTAAAGTGATCATTGCTATATGCTTATTGTGATTATTGTTTGTCTCGGTAGAGTTCCCTGAGTCTAAGCTTGCTACTACGATTCCTTAGCTTACGAGGATCATCAGCAAGGCAAGTCTTTGATCATGTTATTTTCAATACCTATGATTTTGTGCATTAGAGATTATACCACCCCACCATGCATGCAGAGTTGAAAATTTGAAGTTATGTTCTTGAGTAGTATCATGTGGTAGGATGAACCAATCCCTTGTTACCATGACCCCGGACGAAGTAGTTTATTTTGCTATGCTCGTAGACGGGTTTTGGTTGAGTGAAATTCATAAGCAAGATGTGAGAGTCAATGATGATGACAACCCCATGAACTACAAGATCAAGATGGACTTGAATTCACTCATGGGTGGAGGACGGTTGACGGGCACCTGGAGAACCCAAGTGGTTGGCGGGATGCATGGAGAAGTGCCATGACATCTTGCGGAAAGCTTCACCCAGCCACGAAGAGACGGATGGATGCCCCATTGACCGGAAGCTTACATGCAGCCGCAAGCCATTATGGGCTCGCTGGGTCAACCCTAGTAGTGACGCTGGCTGGACGGTACTACGAGATGTAGAAGAACGGTAGGATTGGATGGGTACCGGCGGTGGCCAGAAGAACTCTTTGGAAGACCCTGTTTCATTCATCCCGTCCTCAAACACCATGAAGTGCGAAGACTTAAAAGGAGGGAATGATTCTTGCGGGTAAAGTGCGCAAACCTCTGCAGAGTTAAAGATCTAATCGATTAGCCGTGTCCCTAGTTACGGACAATTTGAGCCTCTGGAACTTGGAAGTATTCGGAAATCTCAACACTAAAACTAATAAATTAATTTGAGGGGGTTATGACTTAATAATTTGGGAATGAGATTTTGGTTGGCGGAACCATCTCAATAACTACCAACAATTTTGTAGTATTTGCAAACAAGTCCACTGTAGTAGGAAAAAAATTGGCTTTTCGCAAAATGATGAAACTTAGAGCCCCATAGCCAAAATGCATATAGTGATAGTAATTTTATTATTGTTATTCTCTTCATGACTTGCCAGCTTATTCAAAAAGCTGACCTACACGGCTGCAATGTCTTATGTTGCGTAGATTTATTCGATCGAGTGTGAGGCTACGCTCGCGCTTAGCGATTGCCCTTGAGTCGGATGGACTCGCTATACTTCTACGCTTCGCAGCTTTAGTAGTTTATTTCTCATGAGTTGGCCTTTGGCGAATTTATTCTATTGTAATAAAGACTCTATATGAGAATTGTGTAATAAATTCAGGTGTGATTGAACTTTGATTATTTCATCGATGTACCGTGAGTACCAAAGATGATCTTGGGATGGTACAGATACACGTAGATTTGACCGATTTTGGGTCAGGTCGCTCTGAGAGATGGTATCGAGCACACGCCGATCAGAGATCGTAACCCTAGGATCGGAAAGCCATAGGAAGAGACTATTTACTTTATATCCTTATCATTCCGTAATTCTCCCCTGTTCATTTCTAACTCCTCTCCGATTTTCAACATTCTAGATGGCCGTCGAGTTCACCCCAGTTTTGCTACCGGAGTTTTGCCAGCCCGATGAGACGATGCCCTTCGGCAGGAAGCTGGTCCAGATGGTGAAGAAGCTGAAGATTGCTCTGCCCTCGATCACTGGGAAGCCAACCAATGCACTTCCGACGGATACCCGCTACAGGATTGAAGTGCATATTCCAGGGAGAACCTTCGGAGGACATACAGAGCCCATTGACTTTGAGTTCACCGACTTCAACTGGATCCTCGGAAGGGACATGGCGATCTATCGTGCCCTTGGACATCTCCGAGAAGAGTACAGGGCCGAGCTCGATCCCTCAGACCTCGCCATGGTTTCTCGCAGAGCAAGGAATGGAGATATCATCCGCACCATAGAGGACGACTCCCTTCTCTCTTATGTCCAGGACTTGGAGTGTCTCCTCAGGAAACGGGAGATTCAGACTCGCCGTAACTCGAAGGTACACCGGAGGCTGTTGTTCCGTGAACTGGAACTGGAGGAGAAGGCACACGCAGACTTCCTTAACCATGAGGAAGAAGTCGCGGACTTCATGGAGACAGTCGACGACCTGAAGATGAAGCTTGCCGCAATAGAGGAAAAGATGGACTTGGGAGAGGACCTTTTTCCGAGTGGAGATGACGGACCTCTCGTGAGCAATGATCAGGATTATGAAGGGAGTTCCACTGGAGGAAGCCGCAAGAGGAGGCGCCACAACAGAGGACATCGCACCAGAGGATGCAAGTGTTGGAAATATGCCCTAGAGGCAATAATAAATTAGTTATTATTATATTTCCTCGTTCATGATAATCGTTTATTATTCATGCTATAATTGTATTGACCGGAAACAGCAATACATGTGTGGATACATAGACAACACCATGTCCCTAGTAAGCCTCTAGTTGACTAGCTCGTTGATCAATAGATGGTTACGGTTTCCTGACCATGGACATTGGATGTCATTGATAACGGGATCACATCATTAGGAGAATGATGTGATGGACAAGACCCAATCCTAAGCCTAGCACAAAGATCGCGTAGTTCATATGCTAAAGCTTTTCTAATGTCAAGTATCTTTTCCTTAGACCATGAGATCGTGCAATTCCCGGATACCGTAGGAGTGCTTTGGGTGTATCAAACGTCACAACGTAACTGGGTGACTATAAAGGTGCACTACAGGTATCTCCGAAAGTGACCATTGGGTTGACACGGATCGAGACTGGGATTTGTCACTCCGGTAGACGGAGAGGTATCTCTGGGCCCACTCGGTAGGACATCATCATAATGTGCACAATGTGACCAAGGGGTTGATCACGGGATGATGTGTTACGGAACGAGTAAAGAGACTTGCCGTAACGAGATTGAACAAGGTATCGGCATACCGACGATCGAATCTCGGGCAAGTACAATACCGCTAGACAAAGGGAATTGTATACGGATCGATTGAGTCCTTGACATCGTGGTTCATCCGATGAGATCATCGTGGAACATGTAGGAGCCAACATGGGTATCCAGATCCCGCTGTTGGTTATTGACCGGAGAACGTCTCGGTCATGTCTCGCTTGTCTCCCGAACCCGTAGGGTCTACACATTAAGGTTCGGTGGCGCTAGGGTTATATAGGAAGCTTGTATGTGGTTACCGAATGTTGTTGAGTCCCTGGATGAGATCCCGGACGTCACGAGGAGTTCGGAATGGTCCGGAGGTAAAGATTTATATATGGGAAGTCCTGTTTTGGTAACCGGAAAGGTTTCAGGCGATATCGGTAATGTCTGGGACCACCGGGAGGGTCCTGGGTCCACCAAGTGGGGCCACCTGCCCTGTAAGGCTCGTGGGCCAAGTGTGGGAGGGACCAGCCCCTAGGAGGGCTGGTGCGCCCCACAAGGGGCCCAAGGCGCAAGGATGGGTGGGAGGGGCAAACACTAGTCCAGATGGGCCCTAAGGCCCATCTAGTGGCGCCTCCTCTCCCTCCCTCTGGCCGCCTCCCTTGATCCCATCTAGGGCTGGCCGCCCCTAGGGGTGGAAACCCTAGAGGGGCGCAGCCCTCCCTTCCCTATATATATGAGGCCACAGGGCTGCCCATAACACAGAGAACCTCTCCCTCTTGGTGCAGCCCCGCCTCTCCTCTTCCTCCTCTCCCTTGGTGCTTGGCGAAGCCTGCGGGATTGCCACGCCTCCACCACCACCACGCCTGTTGTGCTGCTGCTGGATGGAGTCTTCCTCAACCTCTCCCTCTCTCCTTGCTGGATCAAGGCGTGGGAGACGCCACCGGCTGTACGTGTGTTGAACGCGGAGGTGCCGTCCGTTCGGCACTAGGATCTCCGGTGATTTGGATCACGACAAGTCGACTCCTTCAACCCCGTTCTCATGAACGCTTCCGCTTAGCGATCTACAAGGGTATGTAGATGCACTCTCCTTCCCTCGTTGCTAGTTTCTCCATAGATAGATCTTGGTGATCGTAGGAAAATTTTGAATTTCTGCTCGTTCCCCAACAAAGGGCATCATGAGCTAGGTCTATTGCGTAGATTCTTTGCACGAGTAGAACACAAAGTAGTTGTGGGCGTTGATGATGTTCAATATGCTTACCGTTACTAGTCCAATCTTGTTTCGACGGTATTGTGGGATGAAGCGGCCGGACCGACCTTACACGTACTCTTCGTGAGACAGTTCCACCGACCGACATGCACTTGGTGCATAAGGTGGCTAGCGGGTGCCGCCTCTCCACTTTAGTCGGAACGGATTCGATGAAAAGGGTCCTTATGAAGGGTAAATAGCAATTGGCATATCACGTTGTGGTTTTGCGTAGGTAGGAAACGTTCTTGCTAGAAACCCAAAGCAGCCACGTAAAACATGCAACAACAATTAGAGGACGTCTAACTTGTTTTTGCAGGGTATGCTATGTGATGTGATATGGCCAAAAGAATGTGATGAATATATGTGATGTATGAGATTGATCATGTTCTTGTAATAGGATTCACGACTTGCATGTCGATGATTATGACAACCGGCAGGAGCCATAGGAGTTGTCTTTATTTATTGTATGACCTGCGTGTCATTGAACAACGCCATGTAATTACTTTACTTTATTGCTAACCGTAGCCATAGTAGTAGAAGTAATAAGTTGGCGAGACAATTTCATGGAGACACGATGATGGAGATCATGATGATGGAGATCATGGTGTCATGCGGTGACAATGATGATCATGGAGCCCGAAGATGGAGATCAAAGGAGCAATATGATATTGGCCATATCATGTCACTACTATATAATTGCATGTGATGTTTATTATGTTTATGCATCTTGTTTACTTAGAACGACGGTAGTAAATAAGATGATCCTTACACAAATTTCAAGAAGTGTTCTCCCTAATGTGCACCGTTGCTACTACGTTAAGTCGCTTCTAAGCACCACGTGTTAATCGGGTGTGATGGATTCTTACGTTCACATACAACGGGTGTAAGCAAGATTTACACACGCAGAAACACTTAGGGTTAACTTGACGAGCCTAGCATGTAAAGACATGGCCTCGGAACACGGAGACCGAAAGGTCGAGCATGAGTCGATAGTAGATACGATCAACATGAAGATGTTCATCGATGATGACTAGTCCGTCTCACGTGTTGATCGGACACGGCCTAGTTGATTCGGATCATGTAATCACTTAGATAACCGAGGATGTCTATCTGAGTGGGAGTTCATAAGATGAACTTAATTATCTTGAACATAGTCAAAAGACCTTTTGCAAATTATGTCGAAGCTCGCGCTTTAGTTCCACTGTTTAGATATGTTCCTAGAGAAAATATAGTTGAAAGTTGAAAGTAGCGATTATGCGGACGAGAAAGCTTATGTCCTTAATGCACCGCTCGGTGTGCTGAACCCCAAACGTCGTTTGTGGATGTTGCGAACATCGGACATACACGTTTTGATAACTACGTGATAGTTCAGTTAAACGGTTTAGAGTTGAGGCACCAAAGATGTTTTCGAAACATCACGGAACATATAAGATGTTTCGAGGGCTGAAATTAGGATTTCAGGCTCGTGCCCACGTCAAGAGGTATGAGACCTCCGACGATTTTCTTAGCCTACAAACTAAGGGAGAAAAGCTCAATCGTTGAGCTTGTACTCAGGTTGTCTGGGTACAACAATCACTTGAATCGAGTGGGAGTTAATCTTCCAGATGAGGTAGTGATGTTTCTCCAAAGTCATTGCCACCAAGCTGCTAGAGCTTCGTGATGAACTATAACATATCAGGGATAGATATGATGATCCTTGAGGTATTCGCGTTGTTTGACATCGCGAAAGTAGAAATCAAGAAGGAGCATCAATTGTTGATGGTTGATGAAACCACTAGTTTCAAGAAGGGCAAGGGCAATAAGGGATACTTCACGAAATGGCAAATCAGCTGCTGCTCCAGTGAAGAAACCCAAGGTTGAACCCAAACCCGAGACTAAGTGCTTCTGTAATGAGAGGAACGGACACTGAAGCGGAACCACCCTAGATACTTGGTAGATGAGAAGGCTGGCAAGGTCGATAGAAGTATATTGGATATACATTATGTTAATGTGTACTTTACTAGTACTCCTAGTAGCACCAGGGTATTAGATACCGGTTCGGTTGCTAAGTGTTAGTAACTCGAAACAAAAGCTACGGAATAAACGGAGACTAGCTAAAGGTGAGCTGACGGTATGTGTTGGAAGTGTTTCCAAGTTTGATCTGATCAAACATCGCACGCTCCCTCTACCATCAAGATTAGTATTAAACCAGAATTATTGTCATTTGGTGTTTGCGTTGAGCATAGACATGATTGGATTATGTCTATCGCAATACGGTTATTCATTTATGGAGAGTAATGGTTACTCTATTTGAATAATACCTTCGATGGTCTTGCACCTAAAAGAATGGTTTATTGAATCTCGATCGTAGTGATACACATTTTCATGCCAAAAGTATAAGATAGTAATGATAGTACCACTTACTTGTGGCACTGCCATGTAAGTCATATTGGTATAGAACGCATGAAGAAGCTCCATGTTGATGGATCTTTGGACTCACTCGTTTTGAAAAGATTGAGACATGTGAACCATGTCTATTGGTGTATATGCATGAAGAAACTCCATGCGATGGATTGTTTGGACTCACTTGATTTTGAATCACTTGAGATATGCAAATCATACCACATGGGCAAGATGACCAAAAGCCTCGGTTTCAAGAAGATGGAACAAGATAGCAACTTGTTGGAAGTAACACATTTTGATGTATGCAGTCCAATGAGTGCCGAGGCATGCAATGAATATCGTTATGTTCTTACTTCACGATGATTTGAGTAGATGTTGAGTATATTTACTTGATGAAACACAAGTCTGAATTATTGAAAGGTTCAAGTAATTTCAGAGTGAAGTTGAAGATCTTCGTGACAAGAGGATAAAATGTCTGTGATGTGATCATAGAGATGAATATCTGAGTTACGAGTTTTGGCACACAATTAAGACATTGTGGAAATTGTTTCACAATTAATGCCACTTTGAACACCATAGTATGATGGTGTGTCCGAACATCATAGTTGCACCCTATTAGATATGGTGTGTACCATGATGTCTCTTATCGAATTACCACTATCGTTCATGGGTTAGGCATTAGAGACAACCGCACTCACTTTAATAGGGCACCACGTAATTCCGTTGAGATGACACCGTATGAACTATGGTTTAGAGAAACCTAAGCTGTCATTTCTTAAAGGTTTGGGGCTACGACGCTTATGTGGAAAAGTTTCAGGTTGATAAGCTCGAACCCAAAGCGGACAAAATGCATCTTCATAGGACACCCAAAACGGTTGGGTATACCTCCTAATTCAGATCCGAAAGCAATAGGGATTGTTTCTTGAATCGGGTCCTTTCTCGAGGAAAAGTTCGTCTCGAAAAGTTGAGTGGGAGGATGGTGAAGACTTGATGAGGTTATTGAACCGTCACTTCAACAAGTGTGTAGCAGGGCACGGGAAGTTGTTCCCGTGGCACCTACACCAATTGAAGTAGAAGCTTATGATAGTGATCATGAAGTTTCGGATCAAGTCACTACCGTACCTCGTAGGGTGACAAGGATGCGTACTAATTCTGAGTGGTACAGCAATCCTGTCTTGAAGGTCATGCTGCTAGACAACAATGAACCTACGAGCTATGGAGAAGCGATGGTGGGCCCAAAATCCGACAAATGGTTAGAAACCATGAAATCCGAGGTAGGATCCATGTATCATAACAAAGCATGGACTTTGGTGGACTTGCCCGATGATCGGCAAGCCATTGAAATAAATGGGTCTTCAAGAAGAAGACGGACATGGACGGTAATATTACCGTCTATGAAGCTCGACTTGTGGCGAAGAGTTTTTCACAAGTTCAAGGAGTTGACTACGATGGGATTTTCTCATCCGTAGCGATGCTTAAAGTCCGTCGGAATCATGTTAGCATTAGCTGCATTTATGAAATCTGGCAGATGGATGTCAAGACGAGTTTCCTTACCAGTTTACGTAAGGAAAGGTTGTATGTGATACAATCAGAAAAGTTTTGTCGATCCTAAGGATGCTAAAAGGTATGCTGGCTCCAGCGATCCTTCTAAGGACTGGAGTAAGCATCTCGGAGTTGGAATGTGCACTTTGATAAGATGATCAAAGATTTTAGGTTTATACAAGGTTTATGAGAAACTTGTATTTCCAAAGAAGTGAGTGGGAGCACTATAGAATTTCTGATGAGTATATGTTGTTGACATATGGATGATCAGAAATGATGTAGAATTTCTGAAAGCATATAGGGTTATTTGAAAAGTGTTTTCAAGTGAAAACCTGTATTAAGCTACTTGAACATTGAGCATCAAGATCTATAGTGATAGATCAAAATGCTTAATGGTACTTTCAAATGAGCATATACCTTGACATGATCTTGAAAGTGTTCAAGATGGATCACCAAAGAAGGAGTTCTTGCACGAGATGTAAGGTATGAAGTTAAGAGTTAAAGCTCGACCACGGCGAGAAAAGAGAAAGGATGAAGGTCGTCCCTATGCTTCGACATAGGCTCTATAGTATGCTATCTTGTGTACCGCACCGAAGTGTGCCTTGCCATGAGTCACTCATAGGTACAAGAATGATCCAGAATGGATCATTGTACAATGATCAAAATTGTCCTTGGAGTAAATAAGGACATGTTTCTCGATTATGGAGGTGATAAAGAGTTCGGCGTAAAGGGTTACGTCGATGCAAGCTTTAACACCTATCCGAGTGACTCGAGTAGCAAACCGGATCGTATAGTGGAGCAACCATTTGGAATAGCTCCAAGTGGAGCGTGAAAGCAGCATTTACAATATGACATAGAGATTTGCAAAAACATACGGATCTGAAAGGTTCGGACCGTTGACTAAAACCTCTCTCACAAGCAAAACATGATCAAACCCCGAACTCATTGAGACTTAATCACATGGTGATGTGAACTAGTTTAAGACACTAGTAAACTCTTTGGATGTTGGTCACATGGCGATGTGACCTATCGATGTTAATCACATGGTGATGTGAACTAGATTATTGACTCTAGTGCAAGTGGGAGACTGTTGGAAATATGCCCTAGAGGCAATAATAAATTAGTTATTATTATATTTCCTTGTTCATGATAATCGCTTATTATTCATGCTATAATTGTATTGACCGGAAACAGCAATACATGTGTGGATACATAGACAACACCATGTCCCTAGTAAGCCTCTAGTTGACTAGCTCGTTGATCAATAGATGGTTACGGTTTCCGACCATGGACATTGGATGTCATTGATAACGGATCACATCATTAGGAGAATGATGTGATGGACAAGACCCAATCCTAAGCCTAGCACAAAGATCGCGTAGTTCATATGCTAAAGCTTTTCTAATGTCAAGTATCTTTTCCTTAGACCATGAGATCGTGCAATTCCGGATACCGTAGGAGTGCTTTGGGTGTATCAAACGTCACAACGTAATCGGGTGACTATAAAGGTGCACTACAGGTATCTCCGAAGTGACCATTGGGTTGACACGGATCGAGATCGGATTTGTCACTCCGTAGAGCGGAGAGGTATCTCTGGGCCCACTCGGTAGGACATCATCATAATGTGCACAATGTGACCAAGGGGTTGATCACGGATGATGTGTTACGGAACGAGTAAAGAGACTTGCGTAACGAGATTGAACAAGGTATCGGCATACCGACGATCGAATCTCGGGCAAGTACAATACCGCTAGACAAAGGGAATTGTATACGGGATCGATTGAGTCCTTGACATCGTGGTTCATCCGATGAGATCATCGTGGAACATGTAGGAGCCAACATGGGTATCCAGATCCGCTGTTGGTTATTGACCGGAGAACGCCTCTCGGTCATGTTCGCTTGTCTCCCGAACCCGTAGGGTCTACACACTTAAGGTTCGGTGGCGCTAGGGTTATATAGGAAGCTTGTATGTGGTTACCGAATGTTGTTCGAGTCCGGATGAGATCCCGGACGTCACGAGGAGTTCCGGAATGGTCCGGAGGTAAAGATTTATATATGGGAAGTCCTGTTTTGGTAACCGAAAGGTTTGGGCGATATCGGTAATGTCTGGGACCACCGGAGGGTCCCGGGTCCACCAAGTGGGGCCACCTGCCCTGAAGGCTGCGTGGGCCAAGTGTGGGAGGACCAGCCCCTAGGAGGGCTGGTGCGC
This sequence comes from Aegilops longissima, assembly GCA_021605205.1. Lineage (NCBI taxonomy): Eukaryota > Viridiplantae > Streptophyta > Magnoliopsida > Poales > Poaceae > Aegilops > Aegilops longissima. Next base: position 298,196,365 of record CM038682.1, on the reverse strand, counting down.
CCCCACAAGGGGCCCAAGGCGCAAGGATGGGTGGGAGGGGCAAACCCTAGTCCAGATGGGCCCTAAGGCCCATCTAGTGGCGCCTCCTCTCCTCCCCTCTTGCCGCCTCCTTGATCCCATCTAGGGCTGGCCGCCCCCTAGGGGTGGAAACCCTAGAGGGGCGCAGCCCTCCCTTCCCCTATATATATGAGGCCACAGGGCTGCCCATAACACAGAGAACCTCTCCTCTTGGTGCAGCCTGCCTCTCCTCTTCCTCCTCTCCCTTGGTGCTTGGCGAAGCCTGCGGGATTGCCACGCCCTCCACCACCACCACGCCTGTTGTGCTGCTGCTGGATGGAGTCTTCCTCAACCTCTCCCTCTCTCCTTGCTGGATCAAGGCGTGGGAGACGCCACCGGCTGTACGTGTGTTGAACGCGGAGGTGCCGTCCGTTCGGCACTAGGATCTCCGGTGATTTGGATCACGACGAGTCGACTCCTTCAACCCCGTTCTCATGAACGCTTCCGCTTAGCGATCTACAAGGGTATGTAGATGCACTCTCCTTCCCTCGTTGCTAGTTTCTCCATAGATAGATCTTGGTGATCGTGGGAAAATTTTGAATTTCTTTCGTTCCCCAACAAAGGCATCATGAGCTAGGTCTATTATGCGTAGATTCTTTGCACGAGTAGAACACAAAGTAGTTGTGGGCGTTGATGATGTTCAATATGCTTACCGTTACTAGTCCAATCTTGTTTCGACGGTATTGTGGGATGAAGCGGCCGGACCGACCTTACGTACTCTTCGTGAGACGGTTCCACCGAATGACATGCACTTGGTGCATAAGGTGGCTAGCGGTGCCGCCTCTCCCACTTTAGTCGGAACGGATTCGATGAAAAGGGTCCTTATGAAGGGTAAATAGCAATTGGCATATCACGTTGTGGTTTTGCGTAGGTAGGAAACGTTCTTTCTAGAAACCCAAAGCAGCCACGTAAAACATGCAACAACAATTAGAGGACGTCTAACTTGTTTTTGCAGGGTATGCTATGTGATGTGATATGGCCAAAAGAATGTGATGAATATATGTGATGTATGAGATTGATCATGTTCTTGTAATAGGATTCACGACTTGCATGTCGATGAGTATGACAACCGGCAGGAGCCATAGGAGTTGTCTTTATTTATTGTATGACCTGCGTGTCATTGAACAACGCCATGTAATTACTTTACTTTATTGCTAACCGGTAGCCATAGTAGTAGAAGTAATAAGTTGGCGAGACAATTTCATGGAGACACGATGATGGAGATCATGATGATGGAGATCATGGTGTCATGCGGTGACAATGATGATCATGGAGCCCGAAGATGGAGATCAAAGGAGCAATATGATATTGGCCATATCATGTCACTACTATATAATTGCATGTGATGTTTATTATGTTTATGCATCTTGTTTACTTAGAACGACGGTAGTAAATAAGATGATCCTTACACAAATTTCAAGAAGTGTTCTCCCTAACGTGCACCGTTGCTACAGTTAAGTCGCTTCTAAGCACCACGTGTTAATCGGGTGTGATGGATTCTTACGTTCACATACAACGGGTGTAAGCAAGATTTACACACGAAACACTTAGGGTTAACTTGACGAGCCTAGCATGTAAAGACATGGCCTCGGAACACGGAGACCGAAAGGTCGAGCATGAGTCGATAGTAGATCGATCAACATGAAGATATTCACCGATGATGACTAGTCCGTCTCACGTGTTGATCGGACACGGCCTAGTTGATTCGGATCATGTAATCACTTAGATAACCAGAGGATGTCTATCTGAGTGGGAGTTCATAAGATGAACTTAATTATCTTGAACATAGTCAAAAGACCTTTTGCAAATTATGTCGTATGCTCGCGCTTTAGTTCCACTGTTTAGATATGTTCCTAGAGAAAATATAGTTGAAAGTTGAAAGTAGCGATTATGCGGACAGAGAAAGCTTATGTCCTTAATGCACCGCTCGATTGTGCTGAACCCCAAACGTCGTTTGTGGATGTTGCGAACATCGGACATACACGCTTTTGATAACTACGTGATAGTTCGCTTAAGCGGTTTAGAGTTGAGGCACCAAAGACGTTTTGAAACATCGCGGAACATATAAGATGTTTGAGGGCTGAAATTAGGATTTCAGGCTCGTGCTCACGCCAAGAGGTATGAGACCTCCGACGATTTTCTTAGCCTACAAACTAAGGGAGAAAAGCTCAATCGTTGAGCTTGTACTCAGGTTGTCTGGGTACAACAATCACTTGAATCGAGTGGGAGTTAATCTTCCAGATGAGGTAGTGATGTTTCTCCAAAGTCATTGCCACCAAGCTGCTGGAGCTTCGTGATGAACTATAACATATCAGGGATAGATATGATGATCCTTGAGGTATTCGCGTTGTTTGACATCGCGAAAGTAGAAATCAAGAAGGAGCATCAATTGTTGATGGTTGATGAAACCACTAGTTTCAAGAAGGGCAACGGCAATAAGGGATACTTCACGAAATGGCAAATCAGCTGTTGCTCCAGTGAAGAAACCCAAGGTTGAAACCAAACCCGAGACTAAGTGCTTCTGTAATGAGAGGAACGGACACCTTTGAGCGGAACCACCCTAGATACTTGGTAGATGAGAAGGTGGCAAGGTCGATAGAAGTATATTGGATATACATTATGTTAATGTGTACTTTACTAGTACTCCTAGTAGCACCGGGTATTAGATACCGGTTCGGTTGCTAAGTGTTAGTAACTCAAACAAAAGCTACGGAATAAACGGAGACTAGCTAAAGGTGAGCTGACGGTATGTGTTGGAAGTGTTTCCAAGTTTGATCTGATCAAACATCGCACGCTCCCTCTACCATCAAGATTAGTATTAAACCAGAATTATTGTCATTTGGTGTTTGCGTTGAGCATAGACATGATTGGATTATGTCTATCGCAATACGGTTATTCATTTATGGAGAGTAATGGTTACTCTATTTGAATAATACCTTCGATGGTCTTGCACCTAAAAGAATGGTTTATTGAATCTCGATCGTAGTGATACACATTTTCATGCCAAAAGTATAAGATAGTAATGATAGTACCACTTACTTGTGGCAATGCCATGTAAGTCATATTGGTATAGAACACATGAAGAAGCTCCATGTTGATGGATCTTTGGACTCACTCGTTTGAAAAGATTGAGACATGTGAACCATGTCTATTGGTGTATATGCATGAAGAAACTCCATGCAGATGGATCGCTTGGACTCACTTGATTTTGAATCACTTGAGATATGCAAATCATACCACATGGGCAAGATGACCTAAAAGCCTCGGTTTCAATAAGATGGAACAAGATAGCAACTTGTTGGAAGTAACACATTTTGATGTATGCAGTCCAATGAGTCTTTGAGGCATGCAAATGAATATCGTTATGTTCTTACTTCACAGATGATTTGAGTAGATGTTGAGTATATTTACTTGATGAAACACAAGTCTGAATTATTGAAAGGTTCAAGTAATTTCAGAGTGAAGTTGAAGATCTTCGTGACAAGAGGATAAAATGTCGTGATGTGATCATAGAGATGAATATCTGAGTTCTGAGTTTTGGCACACAATTAAGACATTGTGGAAATTGTTTCACAATTAATGCCACTGGAACACCATAGTATGATGGTGTGTCCGAACATCATAGTTGCACCCTATTAGATATGGTGTGTACCATGATGTCTCTTATCGAATTACCACTATCGTTCATGGGTTAGGCATTAGAGACAACCGCACTCACTTTATTAGGGCACCACGTAATTCTGTTGAGATGACACCGTATGAACTATGGTTTAGAGAAACCTAAGCTGTCATTTCTTAAAGGTTTGGGGCTACGACGCTTATGTGGAAAAGTTTCAGGTTGATAAGCTCGAACCCAAAGCGGACAAAATGCATCTTCATAGGACACCCAAAACGGTTGGGTATACCTCCTAATTCAGATCCGAAAGCAATAGGGATTGTTTCTTGAGTCGGGTCCTTTCTCGAGGAAAAGTTCGTCTCGAAAAGTTGAGTGGGAGGATGGTGAAGACTTGATGAGGTTATTGAACCGTCACTTCAACAAGTGTGTAGCAGGCACGGAAGTTGTTCCGTGGCACCTACACCAATTGAAGTAGAAGCTTATGATAGTGATCATGAAGTTTGGATCAAGTCACTACCGTACCTCGTGGGGTGACAAGGATGCGTACTAATTCGAGTGGTACAGCAATCCTGTCTTGAAGGTCATGTTGCTAGACAACAATGAACCTACGAGCTATGGAGAAGCGATGGTGGGCCCAAAATCCGACAAATGGTTAGAAACCATGAAATCCGAGGTAGGATCCATGTATCATAACAAAGCATGGACTTTGGTGGACTTGCCCGATGATCGGCAAGCCATTGAAATAAATGGGTCTTCAAGAAGAAGACGGACATGGACGGTAATATTACCGTCTATGAAGCTCGACTTGTGGCGAAGAGTTTTTCACAAGTTCAAGGAGTTGACTACGATGGGATTTTCTCATCCGTAGCGATGCTTAAAGTCCGTCGGAATCATGTTAGCATTAGCTGCATTTATGAAATCTGGCAGATGGATGTCAAGACGAGTTTCCTTACCAGTTTACGTAAGGAAAGGTTGTATGTGATACAATCAGAAAAGTTTTGTCGATCCTAAGGATGCTAAAAGGTATGCTGGCTCCAAATGATCCTTCTAAGGACCGGAGTAAGCATCTCGGAGTTGGAATGTGCACTTTGATAAGATGATCAAAGATTTTAGGTTTATACAAGGTTTATGAGAAACTTGTATTTCCAAAGAAGTGAGTGGGAGCACTATAGAATTTCGATGAGTATATGTTGTTGACATATGGATGATCGAAATGATGTAGAATTTCTGAAAGCATATAGGGTTATTTGAAAAGTGTTTTCAAGTGAAAACCTGTATTAAGCTACTTGAACATTGAGCATCAAGATCTATAGTGATAGATCAAAATGCTTAATGGTACTTTCAAATGAGCATATACCTTGACATGATCTTGAAAGTGTTCAAGATGGATCGATCAAAGAAGGAGTTCTTGCACGAGATGTAAGGTATGAAGTTAAGAGTTAAAGCTCGACCACGGCGAGAAAAGAGAGAAAGGATGAAGGTCGTCCCCTATGCTTCGGACATAGGCTCTATAGTATGCTATCTTGTGTACCGCACGGAAGTGTGCCTTGCCATGAGTCGACAAGGGTACAAGAATGATCCAGAATGGATCATTGTACAATGATCAAAATTGTCCTTGGAGTAAATAAGGACATGTTTCTCGATTATGGAGGTGATAAAGAGTTCGGCGTAAAGGGTTACGTCGATGCAAGCTTTAACACCTATCCGAAAGTGACTCGAGTAGCAAACCGGATCGTATAGTGGAGCAACCATTTGGAATAGCTCCAAGTGGAGCGTGAAAGCAGCATTTACAATATGACATAGAGATTTATGAAAACATACGGATCTGAAAGGTTCGGACCCATTGACTAAAACCTCTCTCAAAGCAAAACATGATCAAACCCCGAACTCATTGAGACTTAATCACATGGTGATGTGAACTAGTTTAAGACACTAGTAAACTCTTTGGATGTTGGTCACATGGCGATGTGACCTATCGATGTTAATCACATGGTGATGTGAACTAGATTATTGACTCTAGTGCAAGTGGGAGACTGTTGGAAATATGCCCTAGAGGCAATAATAAATTAGTTATTATTATATTTCCTTGTTCATGATAATCGTTTATTATTCATGCTATAATTGTATTGACCGGAAACAGCAATACATGTGTGGATACATAGACAACACCATGTCCTAGTAAGCCTCTAGTTGACTAGCTCGTTGATCAATAGATGGTTACGGTTTCTGACCATGGACATTGGATGTCATTGATAACGGGATCACATCATTAGGAGAATGATGTGATGGATAAGACCCAATCCTAAGCCTAGCACAAAGATCGCGTAGTTCATATGCTAAAGCTTTTCTAATGTCAAGTATCTTTCCTTAGACCATGAGATCGTGCAATTCCGGATACCGTAGGAGTGCTTTGGGTGTATCAAGCGTCACAACGTGGCGGGTGACTATAAAGGTGCACTACAGGTATCTCCGAAAGTGACCATTGGGTTGACACGGATCGAGGCTGGATTTGTCACTCCGGTAGACGGAGAGGTATCTCTGGCCCACTCGGTAGGACATCATCATAATGTGCACAATGTGACCAAGGGGTTGATCACGGGATGATGTGTTACGGAACGAGTAAAGAGACTTGCGTAACGAGATTGAACAAGGTATCGGCATACCGACGATCGAATCTCGGGCAAGTACAATACCGCTAGACAAAGGGAATTGTATACGGGATCGATTGAGTCCTTGACATCGTGGTTCATCCGATGAGATCATCGTGGAACATGTAGGAGCCAACATGGGTATCCAGATCCGCTATTGGTTATTGACGGAGAACGTCTCGGTCATGTCTGCGCTTGTCTCCGAACCCGTAGGGTCTACACACTAAGGTTCGGTGGCGCTAGGGTTATATAGGAAGCTTGTATGTGGTTACCGAATGTTGTTCGAGTCCGGATGAGATCCCGGACGTCACGAGGAGTTCGGAATGGTCCGGAGGTAAAGATTTATATATGGGAAGTCCTGTTTTGGTAACCGGAAAGGTTAAGTGGGGCCACCTGCCCCGAAGGCTCGTGAGGCCAAGTGTGGGAGGGACCAGCCCCTAGGAGGGCTGGTGCGCCCCCACAAGGGGCCCAAGGCGCAAGGATGGGTGGGAGGGGCAAACCCTAGTCGAGATGGGCCCTAAGGCCCATCTAGTGGCGCCTCCTCTCCCTCCCTCTTGGCCGCCTCCTTGATCCCATCTAGGGCTGGCCGCCCCTAGGAACACCATAGTATGATGGTGTGTCCGAACATCATAGTTGCACCCTATTAGATATGGTGTGTACCATGATGTCTCTTATCGAATTACCACTATCGTTCATGGGTTAGGCATTAGAGACAACCGCACTCACTTTATTAGGGCACCACGTAATTCCGTTGAGATGACACCGTATGAACTATGGTTTAGAGAAACCTAAGTTGTCATTTCTTAAAGGTTTGGGGCTACGACGCTTATGTGGAAAAGTTTCAGGTTGATAAGCTCGAACCCAAAGCGACAAAATGCATCTTCATAGGACACCCAAAGCGGTTGGGTATACCTCCTAATTCAGATCCGAAAGCAATAGGGATTGTTTCTTGAGTCGGGTCCTTTCTCGAGGAAAAGTTCGTCTCGAAAAGTTGAGTGGGAGGATGGTGAAGACTTGATGAGGTTATTGAACCGTCACTTCAACAAGTGTGTAGCAGGCACACGTGAAGTTGTTCCGTGGCACCTACACCAATTGAAGTAGAAGCTTATGATAGTGATCATGAAGTTTCGGATCAAGTCACTACCGCACCTCGTGGGGTGACAAGGATGCGTACTAATTCGAGTGGTACAGCAATCCTGTCTTGAAGGTCATGCTGCTAGACAACAATGAACCTACGAGCTATGGAGAAGCGATGGTGGGCCCAAAATCCGACAAATGGTTAGAAACCATGAAATCCGAGGTAGGATCCATGTATCATAACAAAGCATGGACTTTGGTGGACTTGCCCGATGATCGGCAAGCCATTGAAATAAATGGGTCTTCAAGAAGAAGACGGACATGGACGGTAATATTACCGTCTATGAAGCTCGACTTGTGGCGAAGAGTTTTCACAAGTTCAAGGAGTTGACTACGATGGGATTTTCTCATCCGTAGCGATGCTTAAAGTCCGTCGGAATCATGTTAGCATTAGCTGCATTTATGAAATCTGGCGGATGGATGTCAAGACGAGTTTCCTTACCGGTTTACGTAAGGAAAGGTTGTATGTGATACAATCGTAAAAGTTTTGTCGATCCTAAGGATGCTAAAGGTATGCTGGCTCCAATGATCCTTCTAAGGACCGGAGTAAGCATCTCGGAGTTGGAATGTGCACTTTGATAAGATGATCAAAGATTTTAGGTTTATACAAGGTTTATGAGAAACTTGTATTTCCAAAGAAGTGAGTGGGAGCACTATAGAATTTCTGATGAGTATATGTTGTTGACATATGGATGATCAGAAATGATGTAGAATTTCTGGAAAGCATATAGGGTTATTTGAAAAGTGTTTTTCAAGTGAAAACCTGTATTAAGCTACTTGAACATTGAGCATCAAGATCTATAGTGATAGATCAAAAATGCTTAATGGTACTTTCAAATGAGCATATACCTTGACATGATCTTGAAAGTGTTCAAGATGGATCACCAAAGAAGGAGTTCTTGCCTCGAGATGTAAGGTATGAAGTTAAGAGTTAAAGCTCGACCACGGCAGAAAAGAGAGAAAGGATGAAGGTCGTCCCTATGCTTCGACATAGGCTCTATAGTATGCTATCTCTGTGTACCGCACCGGAAGTGTGCCTTGCCATGAGTCGATCAAGGGTACAAGAATGATCCAGGAATGGATCATTGTACAGCGGTCAAAAATTGTCCTTGGAGTAAATAAGGACATGTTTCTCGATTATGGAGGTGATAAAGAGTTCGGCGTAAAGGGTTACGTCGATGCAAGCTTTAACACCTATCCGAGTGACTCCGAGTAGCAAACCAGATACGTATAGTGGAGCAACCATTTGGAATAGCTCCAAGTGGAGCGTGAAAGCAGCATTTACAATATGACATAGAGATTTGCGAAAAACATACGGATCTGAAAGGTTCAGACCCATTGACTAAAACCTCTCTCACAAGCAAAACATGATCAAACCCCAGAACTCATTGAGACTTAATCACATGGTGATGTGAACTAGTTTAAGACACTAGTAAACTCTTTGGATGTTGGTCACATGGCGATGTGACCTATCAGTGTTAATCACATGGTGATGTGAACTAGATTATTGACTCTAGTGCAAGTGGGAGACTGTTGGAAATATGCCCTAGAGGCAATAATAAATTAGTTATTATTATATTTCCTCGTTCATGATAATCGTTTATTATTCATGCTATAATTGTATTGACGGAAACAGCAATACATGTGTGGATACATAGACAACACCATGTCCCTAGTAAGCCTCTAGTTGACTAGCTCGTTGATCAATAGATGGTTACGGTTTCCTGACCATGGACATTGGATGTCATTGATAACGGATCACATCATTAGGAGAATGATGTGATGGATAAGACCCAATCCTAAGCCTAGCACAAAGATCGCGTAGTTCATATGCTAAAGCTTTTCTAATGTCAAGTATCTTTCCTTAGACCATGAGATCGTGCAATTCCGGATACCGTAGGAGTGCTTTGGGTGTATCAAGCGTCACAACGTAATCTGGGTGACTATAAAGGTGCACTACGGTATCTCCGAAAGTGACCATTGGGTTGACACGGATCGAGGCGGATTTGTCACTCCGGTTAACGGAGAGGTATCTCTGGGCCCACTCGGTAGGACATCATCATAATGTGCACAATGTGACCAAGGGGTTGATCACGGGATGATGTGTTACGGAACGAGTAAAGAGACTTGCCGGTAACGAGATTGAACAAGGTATCGGCATACCGACGATCGAATCTCGGGCAAGTACAATACCGCTAGACAAAGGGAATTGTATACGGGATCGATTGAGTCCTTGACATCGTGGTTCATCCGATGAGATCATCGTGGAACATGTGGGAGCCAACATGGGTATCCAGATCCCGCTATTGGTTATTGACCGGAGAACGTCTCGGTCATATGCGCTTGTCTCCCGAACCCGTAGGGTCTACACACTTAAGGTTCGGTGGCGCTAGGGTTATATAGGAAGCTTGTATGTGGTTACCGAATGTTGTTCGGAGTCCCGGATGAGATCCCGGACGTCACGAGGAGTTCCGGAATGGTCCGGAGGTAAAGATTTATATATGGGAAGTCCTGTTTTGGTAACCGGAAAGGTTTGAGGCGATATCGGTAATGTCTGGGACCAGGAGGGTCCTGGGTCCACCAAGTGGGGCCACCTGCCCTGAAGGCTGCGTGGGCCAAGTGTGGGAGGGGACCAGCCCCTAGGAGGGCTGGTGCGCCCCCCACAAGGGGCCCAAGGCGCAAGGATGGGTGGGAGGGGGCAAACCCTAGTCCAGATGGGCCCTAAGGCCCATCTAGTGGGCGCCTCCTCTCCCTCCCTCTTGGCGCCTCCCTTGATCCCATCTAGGGCTGGCCGCCCCCTAGGGGTGGAAACCCTAGAGGGCGCAGCCCTCCCTTACCCTATATATATGAGGCCACAGGGCTGCCCATAACACAGAGAACCTCTCCTCTTGGTGCAGCCCCGCCTCTCCTCTTCCTCCTCTCCCTTGGTGCTTGGCGAAGCCTGCGGGATGCCACGCTCCTCCACCACCACCACGCCGTTGTGCTGCTGCTGGATGGAGTCTTCCTCAACCTCTCCCTCTCTCCTTGCTGGATCAAGGCGTGGGAGGCGTCACCGGCTGTACGTGTGTTGAGCGCGGAGGTGCCGTCCGTTCGGCACTAGGATCTCCGGTGATTTGGATCACGACAGTCGACTCCTTCAACCCCGTTCTCATGAGCGCTTCGCTTAGCGATCTACAAGGGTATGTAGATGCACTCTCCTTCCCTCGTTGCTAGTTTCTCCATAGATAGATCTTGGTGATACGTAGGAAAATTTTGAATTTCTGCTACGTTCCCCAACAGCAAGGATTATTGATGAAGACATTTAGTCGACCACCATGTTATTTTTTACTTTTTCGTCGATCAGTTAGGCCGGTATTTTGGGTTAGTCATGAGCTTTTGTAATCGAGATTGAACCATGTTTGAGTGGAATGAATAAATGATTGGTGTGTTTATGATTGTGCATTCATATGGGTAGTGTTATCTCTCATTAGACCATTGTTCTATTCTAATTTTCTCATCCACTCCAAAAACACCAGATGCCTCCGAGACGTGACACCGGTTTTCCGCCGGAGCTCACCCAGCTACTCCAACAGCAGAATGCACTCATGCAGATACTTATCCAGAATCAGAACAACAACACCAACAATCCACCGCCACCACCCCCTGTTGACAACTTGACTCGATTCCTGAGGCTGAATCCGCCAGTGTTCTCTAGTAGCACTGAGCGATTGTGGTGATGATTGGCTCCGCAAGGTCGGAAGAGCTAATCACTGTTGGATGCACTGATGCGAGAGAGGTGCACTTTGCCGCACATCAACTTGATGGACCTGCAGCTTCTTGGTGGGAGAACTACACCGCCACCTATCCCATCGGCGCCATCACATGGGATCAGTTCCAGCAGGCCTTCCGCACCGCTCATGTTTCAGCTGGAGCCATGAGTCTGAAGAAGCGTGAGTTCCGCAACTTACGCCAGGAAACCGTCTTGTGGCACGATCGTGGATGAGTTCAACAAGCTAGCTCTCTATGCCCCGGATGATGTGGCCACAGATGCCACAAAACAGAGAAGTTTCTCGAGGACTCAATGATGAACTAAGTATGCAGCTTATTGTGGCTACCTTTGCCAACTACCAGGAGTTGGTAGACAAGGCCGTCATACTTGAAGGCAAGCAGCAGCAGATTGAAAGCCGCAAGCGGAAGTACAGCCAGGGGAAGCACAACTCAGAGCTCAATGAAGCCCGTTATGCACCATACCCAGGAGGGCACACCCATCACAACCATGGAGGTCATAACCATGGAGGGAATGGGAACAACCGCAACCAGGACAGCAAGTCAGGCAATGGCCATGGAAATGGAAACGGTAATGGCAATCAGCATCGTTCTGCCCGGCTCAAGGATCTGAGCCACATCACATGCTTCAAGTGCCGAAGACAGGCACTATGCCACCGACTGCCGGAGGCCAAGCAGAGGAATGGAAACGGCAATGGAGGCTCGTGAAGAAGCCCAACCCTTTTCCTCGTGCTCGGGTGAACCACATTGGCGTGGAGGACGTCTATGATCAGCCGACAATCGTGGTTGGTAAGTTTTAATTGAATTCACGTTCATATTGGTACTCTTTGATTCGGTGCAACGATTCATTCATATCAAGGGTAGTTGTGGAAAAGTACGGTTACCCACTAAAACCCTTAGAAGCCCCCTTGCGTCGGGCCTCAGCAGAGGAGAAATGATGGCGAGCTTAGGCTGTCATGCATCCCTCAACATCGGGAACCATAAATTTCCCTTGAGACCTCATAGTGTTGGAAACCCGGACCTTGGATGTAATCCTAGGCATGGATTGGTTGACGAAGTTTGAAGGAACATAGATCGTGCTCGTAAGTCTATTCTCGCCAAAGCACCCCGGGCGAAGAGGATCAAGTATGTATCCGAGCATAGTCGGATGAGGAATCAGTGCATTCCCTCACGGGAGTTGTTCAGGAGGAAGTGCCAGTAGTGCAAGATTTTCCCGATGTGTTTCCGGAGGAATTACCAGGAATGCCACCGGACAGGGACATTGAATTTCTGATCGAGTTATTGCCCGGCACAGCCCCAATATCCAAGAGACCCTATCGGATGCCACCGAATGAATTGAAAGAGATCAAGGATCAAATTAATGAGTTATTGGAGAAAGGATATATTCGGCCAAGCTCATCACCTTGGGGAGCCCCAGTTCTTTTGGTAGAGAAGAAGGATGGAACCTTGAGGATGGTTGTGGATTATCGTGCGTTGAACGAAGTGACCATCAAGAACAAGTACCCTCTGCCGATGATTAATGACTTATTTGATCAGCTAGTAGGAGCCAAGGTATTCTCCAAGATCGATCTTCGATCAGGGTATCATCAGTTGAAGATTCGTGAAAAGGATATACCCAAAACAGCATTCACTACTGGTATGGTTTATATGAGTATACCGTCATGTCATTTGGATTGACTAATGCTCCTGCATACTTCATGAATTTGATGAACAAGGTATTTATGGAATATCTGGACAAGTTTGTCGTGGTGTTCATCGATGATATACTGATTTTCTCCAAGAGCGAGGAAGAGCATAAGGAACATTTGCGTCTAGTTACGGAGAAACTTGAGAACATCGATTGTATGCCAAGTTCAAGAAATGTGAATTTTGGCTGAAAGAAGTCGATTCCTCGGACATGTTATTTCAGGAGAAGGAATAGCAGTTGATCCCGCCAAGGTTGAGTCGACCACCGATTGGCGCCACCCACCTCGATCAAGGAGATCCGCAGTTTTCTCGGACTCATGAGGTATTATTGGAGGTTTATTGAGAACTTCTCGAAGATTGCCAAACCCATGACTGAGTTGTTGAAGAAGGAAGCCAAGTATGTTTGGACCGAGGATTGTGAAGCCAGTTTTCAGGAATTGAAGAAAAGGTTGGTTACATCCCGAGTGCTGATTTTGCGGACATACACAAGGAATACCAGGTTTATTGTGGCGCTTCTCGTCAAGGACTGGAGGAGTACTCATGCAGGAAGGAAAAGTTGTAGCTTATGCCTCCGCACAGCTCGACCTCACGAGATGAATTATGCCACACATGATTTGGAGTTAGCAGCCGTAGTGCATGCACTCAAGACACAGAGACATTTCCTTATCGGAAACCGTTGTGATGTTTACACAGATCACGAGAGTTTGAAGTATATTTTCACGCAGAAAGAGTTGAACCTCGAGCGAGGAGATGGCTAGAGTTAATCAAGGACTATGACATGAGATTGCACTACCACCCCGTAAGGCTAATGTTGTAGCAGATGCTTTGAGCCGTAAGAGTTATGTGAATACTCGACAGCAGGAGGATTACCCGAGAGTTAGTCGATGACCTCGTAGATCTCCGGTGGGAGATAGTTCGAGAGGATATGTTGCAACTCTGGAAGTTCAGTCCACTTTGACCGAAAGGATTCGTGAAGCTCGGAAGTCGGACAAGGAAATTGATGAGATAAGGCGAAGATGAATGAAGGAAAAGCTAAAGGGTTCCGTAAGGATGAACACGGAGCTATATGGTTCGAGGATCGTATTTATGTGCCCAATGATCCCGAACTCGGAAGCTAATTCTTCAGAGGCTCATGATTCACCGTACTCGATTCACCCGGTAACACCAAGATGTACCTGGATTTGAAGGAAAGTTTCGGTGGACGGGTATGAAGAGGATATTGCTGAGTACATAGCAAGATGCGATGTTTGTCAACAGTAAAGGCGTAACATCGAAGCCAGCGGGTTACTACAACCTTTGCGATTCCGATTGGAAATGGGAGAAACTTGGAATGGATTTTATCACAGGATTACCCAGACCCGTTCAGGTTATGATTCCATCTGGGTAGTGGTTGATCGTTTGACCAAGGTAGCTCACTTCATTCCGTGAAGACTACCTATACCAGTGCTAAGTTGGCCAAGATATACATGACCAGGATCGTATGTCTGCATGGAGTTCGAGGAAAATCGTGTCGATAGAGGAACACAGTTTACCTCAAAGTTTTGGAAGCGATTGCATGAAACTTTGGGTGCGAGGCTGGAATTGATGACAGCTTTTCATCCATGAGCAGATGGACAGACCGAGAGAGTCAACCAGATTACGGAGGACATGTTGAGAGCTTGTGTGCTAGACTATGGGTCTAGCTGGGATGATAATTTGCCATACGCAGAGTTCTCATACAACAACAGATTATCAATCCATCGAAGATGGCCCCTTCAAGCTCTATACGGAAGGAGGTGCGAACATCATTCTTTGTGGGATAGTGTTGGAGATCGATCACTTTTCGGTTCCGACCTTATCGGGATTCGAAGAAAGTCAAGCTGATTGAGACAGACTCAAGATAGCACAATCGAGACGGAAGAGTTATGCCGACGAAGGCGCAAGGAAGTAACTTACGAAGCGGGAGACCGAGCATATCTTCGTGTGTCTCCTTCGTGGAATCAAGAGGTTTGGTGTCAAAGGAAAGTTAGCACCCGATTCATTGGCCCTACAAAATCCTCGAGCGTCGTGGAGAAGTTGCTTACAAGTTGGAATTGCGGAAGGATTGTCCGGAGTTCATGGCGTCTTCCATGTTTCTCGACTAAAGAAGTGTCATGCCGACATGGCGATATTCCGTTGAGAGACACAAGTGCCCCTAGAGGCCATACAGCTTGCGGTGATCGACTTACAAGGAGAAACCGTCCGAATTCTCGAGATCTGCGGCGAATCACCCGCAGACAAGGTCATCAAGTTTTGCAAGGTCTTGTGGAGTCACCACTCCGAGGAAGAAGCCACAGGGGGCGCCAAGAAGACCTTCTTGAGATCACCCGCACCTATTGCTAGCCAACCCGAATCTCGAGGGCGAGATTCATCTTAAGGTGGGTAGGTTTGTAACATCCCAAATTTCCTATTTGGAATGTTTTACAATTATAGCTAAGCATCTATGCATGTTGTTTGAATTTGAGTGGCATTTGAAGTTTTGAGTTTTGGAATTTGAATTCAAACTATGGCAAGTGGGAATCATTTCAAAAACTATACCTGATAAATAATTGAGCAAAAGTATGAGAGGAGTAAACATGACACTCCAAAAATATCGAGGAAAGCAATGCCAAAAGTTTTGAATTCAAACTTGAGTTTTATTTGAATTTGAAAAAATGAATTTTATAAAGTTTGGATTTTACCTTTGGAAAATGTTCAAATGATAGGAATATTCCCCCATCATTTTGGTATATATATGTCCTATATAAAATATTTATATTTTATATTCTATCTCTATTTTATTTTTCAAAAAAATAAATTTTAAAAAAAAAAAGGCCTCGGGCGCCACCCAAAGCACTCGCCCGACCAGCCGAGGCGATCATGGCCCAGGCGTAGCCTGCTGCCCACCAGCGCCACCAAGCCAGACCAGCGCCAACCGACCCTCCCTCGCCGAAACCTCTCCGGCTCGGTCGCCCGACCGCCGCACCCCTCCTCTCTCTGCCGGGTGGGCCACCACCTCCTTCAACCCCGCCCACGCCACCTCGCCCGCCCGCTCGCGGATCCCGACGGATCCGGATCCGATCCTCCCGATTCACCCCCGCCCAAGGTGAGGCCCCGCCTATATACCCCTCCCTTTTATTCCCCCTCGCCCCTCGCCGAACCTCTCCTCCCCCTCACGCCGTCGCGGACTTGCCGAACCCGTCGCCGCCATTTTCCTCGCCGCCGCCCTAGACCTCCCGAGCTCCACTCACTCCACAGGCGACCCCCTCGTCGCCTGCACCCTTGGAGCCTCCGCCGCCCTCCCGACGACCGGAGCCGTCGACACACTCGCCGCCGCCGCCCGCTGTCGAGCTCCGTAAGCCACGGACTCCACCCCGCCGTCCGATCTCACATCCACGGCTAAGATTAGAACACCCCCGAAGGGGTATGTTCTTTTATAAAAACCCGGTTCGGCCCGGTTTAGTTCCGGTTTTAATTTTAGTTAGGGTTTTATTTTTAGTACCGGCCCGATTCGTTTAACCCTAGGCCCATTTTAGTTATATTACGCAGCGGTCGTTAGTTAGCCCATTTAGCCGTTTTTCTTTATTTTCGTTTTTCTGTTTTAATGAATAGTTTCAGATTTGAAAAATTCATAACTTTTATTCTACTTAATATTTTTAAGTGATTCTTTTTTCTTGGTTTGAAAATTTTCTATAGTTTCTGTAGAAAATATTATTAGCTATGTTAAAATTAATTAAAATTGCTTTATTTTAGATTTAGTCAGAATAGTAAATTTGCCATAAAATGAGTTAGGAAAATTATTTTTGGATGATTCTTTTTGTCCCAACTTTATTTTGACATTACCTAACTGTAGGAATTAATTTGGGTATTTTAGGATTAATAAAAAATAGTTTTAAGCAGAATCTTGTTAATCCTAATTAATTAACTAGCTACTGTTTTCCTATTATTTTAATTAGTAAATCAATTTATTTTTCTCATGTGATTGATTATTCTAGGATAGTTTCTGTCACTTTATAGGATGAACTTTTATTTATAATAAATAAAACTTTTATTTTATTTTTCTTAATAGAAATTTGAATTAGGCCTAATAGGAGTTTCATAATAGATTTTAAGTTAATTCTTTTTGCTCCTAGTTGCTTAATGCATTCTTTTCTGTTAAGTTAACAAAAACTCATGCTTAGGTCATGTTGAGAAAATTTTTGTTATGTAAAGCTATTTTTTTTTTAGTTGTTGCTTGAAGTAGGAAAACTTTGAGTTGGTTTTTCTTTGAGTTTTCCTTTGGGTTTTGTTTTGTTTGTTTGGTGTGTTATGTTACTATGTTGCTATGTAAAGTGATCATTGCTATATGCTTATTGTGATTATTGTTTGTCTTGGTAGAGTTCCTGGTCTGAAGCTTGCTACTCTGATTCCTTAGCTTACGAGGATCATCAGCAAGGCAAGTCTTTGATCATGTTATTTTCAATACCTATGATTTTGTGCATTAGAGATTATACCACCCCACCATGCATGCGAGAGTTGAAAATTTGAAGTTATGTTCTTGAGTAGTATCATGTGGTAGGATGAACCAATCCCCTTGTTACCATGACCCCGGGACGAAGTAGTTTATTTTGCTATGCTCGTAGACGGGTTTTGGTTGAGTGAAATTCATAAGCAAGATGTGAGAGTCAATGATGATGACAACCCCATGAACTACAAGATCAAGATGGACTTGAATTCACTCTTCGGGTGGAGGATTTGTTGACGGCACCTGGAGAACCCAGTGGTTGGCGGGATGCATGGAGAAGTGCCATGACATCTTGGAAAGCTTCACCCAGCCACGAAGAGACGGATGGATGCCCCATTGACGGAAGCTTACATGCAGCCGCAAGCCATTATGGGCTCTGGTTGGGTCAACCCTAGTAGTGACGCTGGTGGGCGGTACTACGAGATGTAGAAGAACGGTAGGATTGGATGGGTACGGCGGTGGCGGAAGAACTCTTTGGAAGACCTGTTTCATTCATCCGTCCTCAAACACCATGAAGTGCGAAGACTTAAAAGGAGGAATGATTCTTGCGGGTAAAGTCATAAACCTCTGCAGAGTTAAAGATCTAATCGATTAGCCGTGTCCCGATTACGGACAATTGCCTCTGGAACTTGGAAGTATTCGAAATCTCAACACTAAAACTAATAAATTAATTTGAGGGGGTTATGACTTAATAATTTGGGAATGAGATTTTGGTTGGCGGAACCATCTCAATAACTACCAACAATTTTGTAGTATTTGCAAACAAGTCCACTGTAGTAGGAAAAAAATTGGCTTTTCGCAAAATGATGAAACTTAGAGCCCCATAGCCAAAATGCATATAGTGATAGTAATTTTATTATTGTTATTCTCTTCATGACTTGCCAGCTTATTCAAAAAGCTGACCTACACGGCTGCAACGTCTTATGTTGCGATTTATTCGATCGGAGTGAGGCTACGCTCCGCGCTTGGCGATTGCCCTTGGAGTGGGATGGACTCGCTATACTTCTACGCTTCCGCAGCTTTAGTAGTTTATTTCTCATGAGTTGGCCTTTGGCCGAATTTATTCTATTGTAATAAAGACTCTATATGAGAATCGTGTAATAAATTCAGGTGTGATTGAACTTTGATTATTTCATCGATGTCTTGTGAGTACCAGCATGATCTTGGGATGGTATGCAGACGTAGATTTGACGATTTTGGGTCGGTCGCTCTGAGAGATGGTATCGAGCACACTGATGTTGTAGGATCGTAACCCCTAGGATCGGAAAGCCATAGGAAGAGACTATTTACTTTATATCCTTATCATTCCGTAATTCTCCCTGTTCATTTCTAACTCCTCTCCGATTTTCAACATTCTAGATGGCGTCGAGTTCACCCCGCTTTGCTACGGAGTTTTGCCACCCGATGAGGCGATGCCCTTCGGCAGAAGCTGGTCCAGATGGTGAAGAAGCTGAAGATTGCTCGCCCTCGATCACTGGAAGCCAACCAATGCACTTCCGACGGATACCCGCTGAGGATTGAAGTGCATATTCCAGAGAACCTTCGGAGGACATCTGAGCCCATTGACTTTGAGTTCACCGACTTCAAGCTGGATCCTCGGAAGGACATGGCGATCTATCGTGCCCTTGGACATCTCCGAGAAGAGTACAGGGCCGAGCTCGATCCCTCAGACCTCGCCATGGTTTCTCGCAGAGCAAGGAATGGAGATATCATCCGCACCATAGAGGACGACTCCCTTCTCTCTTATGTCCAGGACTTGGAGTGTCTCCTCAGGAAACGGGAGATTCAGACTCGCCGTAACTCGAAGGTACACCGGAGGCTGTTGTTCCGTGAACTAGAACTGGAGGAGAAGGCACACGCAGACTTCCTTAACCATGAGGAAGAAGTCGCGGACTTCATGGAGACAATCGGCGACCGAAGATGAAGCTTGCCGCAATAGAGGAAAAGATGGACTTGGGAGAGGACCTTTTTCGAGTGGAGATGACGGACCTCTCGTGAGCAATGATCAGGATTATGAAGGGAGTTCCACTGGAGGAAGCCGCAAGAGGAGGCGCCACAACAGAGGACATCGCACTAGAGGACGCAAGGATTATTGATGAAGACATTTAGTCGACCACCATGTTATTTTTACTTTTTCACGATCAGTTAGGCGGTATTTTCGGTTAGTCATGAGCTTTTGTAATCGAGATTGAACCATGTTTGAGTGGAATGAATAAATGATTGGTGTGTTTATGATTGTGCATTCATATGGGTAGTGTTATCTCTCATTAGACCATTGTTCTATTCTAATTTTCTCATCCACTCCAAAAACACCAGATGCCTCAGGGCGTGACACGGTTTTCCGCGGAGCTCACCCAGCTACTCCAACAGCAGAATGCACTCATGCGATACTTATCCGAATCGAACAACAACACCAACAATCCACCGCCACCACCCCTGTTGACAACTTGACTCGATTCACGAGGCTGAATCCGCCATGTTCTCTAGTAGCACCGAGCGATTGTGGTGATGATTGGCTCCGCAAGGTCGGAAGAGAGCTAATCACATTGGATGCACCGATGCGAGAGAAGGTGCACTTTGCCGCACATCAACTTGATGGACCTGCAGCTTCTTGGTGGGAGAACTACACCGCCACCTATCCCATCGGCGCCATCACATGGGATCAGTTCAATGAGCCTTCCGCACCGCATGTTTCAGCTGGAGCCATGAGTCTGAAGAAGCGTGAGTTCCGCAACTTACGCCAGGGAAACCGTACTATGGCACAGTACATGGATGAGTTCAGCAAGCTAGCTCGCTATGCCCCGGATGATGTGGCCACAGATGCCACAAAACAGGAGAAGTTTCTCGAGGGACTCAATGATGAACTAAGTATGCAGCTTATTGTGGCTACCTTTGCCAACTACCAGGAGCTGGTAGACAAGGCCGTCATACTTGAAGGCAAGCAGCAGCAGATTGAAAGCCGCAAGCGGAAGTACAGCCAGGGGAAGCACAACTCAGGAGCTCAGCAGAAGCCCCGTTATGCACCATACCCAGGAGGGCACACCCATCACAACCATGGAGGTCATAACCATGGAGGGAATGGGAACAACCGCAACCAGGACAGCAAGTCAGGCAATGGCCATGGAAATGGAAACGGTAATGGCAATCAGCATCGTTCTGCCCCGGCTCCGAAGGATCTGAGCCACATCACCTGCTTCAAGTGCCAGAAGACAGGGCACTATGCCACCGACTGCCCGGAGGCCAAGCAGAGGAATGGAAACGGCAATGGAGGCTCAGCGAAGAAGCCCAACCCTTTCCTCGTGCTCAGGTGAACCACATTGGCGTGGAGGGCGTCTATGATCAGCCGAACAACGTGGTTGGTAAGTTTTTATTGAATTCACGTTCAGTATTGGTACTCTTTGATTCTGGTGCAACGCATTCATTCATATCAAGGGTAGTTGTGGAAAAGTACGGGTTACCCACTAAAACCCTTAGAAGCCCCTTCGCGTCGGTTCGCGGAGGAGAAATGATGGCGAGCTTAGGCTGTCATGCAATCCTCAACATCGGGAACCATAAATTTCCGCAGACCTCATAGTGTTGGAAACCCGGACCTTGGATGTAATCCTAGGCATGGATTGGTTGACGAAGTTTGAAGGAACATAGATCGTGCCAGTAAGTCTATTCTCGCCAAGCACCGGGGCGAAGAGGATCAAGTATGTATCCAGCATAGTCGGATGAGGAATCAGTGCATTCCCTCACGGGAGTTGTTGGAGGAAGTGCCGAGGTGCAAGATTTTCCCGATGTGTTTCGGAGGAATTACGAGAATGCCACCGGACGAGGACATTGAATTTCTGATCGAGTTATTGCGGCTGGCCCCAATATCCAAGAGACCCTATCGGATGCCACGAATGAATTGAAAGAGATCAAGGATCAAATTAATGAGTTATTGGAGAAAGGATATATTCGCCAAGCTCATCACCTTGGGGAGCCCCAGTTCTTTTGGTAGAGAAGAAGGATGGAACCTTGAGGATGGTTGTGGATTATCGTATGCGTTGAGCGAAGTGACCATCAAGAACAAGTACCCTCTGCCGATGATTAATGACTTATTTGATCAGCTAGTAGGAGCCAAGGTATTCTCAAGATCGATCTTGATCGGGTATCATCGATTGAAGATTCGTGAAAAGGATATACCCAAAACAGCATTCACTACGGTATGGTTTATATGAGTATACCGTCATGTCATTTGGATTGACTAATGCTCCTGCATACTTCATGAATTTGATGAACAAGGTATTTATGGAATATCTGGACAAGTTTGTCGTGGTGTTCATCGATGATATACTGATTTTCTCCAAGAGCGAGGAAGAGCATAAGGAACATTTGCGTCTAGTTACGGAGAAACTTGAGAACATCGCCAGTATGCCAAGTTCATAAATGTGAATTTTGGCTGAAAGAAGTCGGATTCCTCGGACATGTTATTTCAGGAGAAGGAATAGCAGTTGATCCCGCCAAGGTTGAGTCGATCACCGATTGGCGATCACCCACCTCGATCAAGGAGATCCGCAGATTTCTCGGACTCGCAGGTATTATCGGAGGTTTATTGAGAACTTCTCAAGATTGCCAAACCCATGGTGAGCTGTTGAAGAAGGAAGCCAAGTATGTTTGGACCGAGGATTGTGAAGCCAGTTTTCAGGAATTGAAGAAAAGGTTGGTTACAACCCGGTGCTGATTTTGCGGACATACACAAGGAATACCAGTTTATTGTGGCGCTTCTCGTCAAGGACTCGGAGGAGTACTCATGCAGGAAGGAAAAGTTGTAGCTTATGCCTCCAGACAGCTACGACCTCACGAGATGAATTATGCCACACATGATTTGGAGTTAGCAGCCGTAGTGCATGCACTCAAGACCTGGAGACATTTCCTTATCGGAAACCGTTGTGATGTTTACACAGATCACAAGAGTTTGAAGTATATTTTCACGCAGAAAGAGTTGAACCTCAGGCAGAGGAGATGGCTAGAGTTAATCAAGGACTATGACATGAGATTGCACTACCACCCCGGTAAGGCTAATGTTGTAGCAGATGCTTTGAGCCGTAAGAGTTATGTGAATACTCGACACGGGAGGATTACCCAGGAGTTAGTCGATGACCTCGAGAGATCTCCGATGGAGATAGTTCCAGAGGATATGTTGCAACTCTGGAAGTTCAGTCCACTTTGACCGAAAGGATTCGTGAAGCTCAGAAGTCGGACAAGGAAATTGATGAGATAAAGCAGAAGATGAATGAAGGAAAAGCTAAAGGGTTCCGTAAGGATGAACACGGAGCTATATGGTTCGAGGATCATATTTATGTGCCCAATGATCCCGAACTCAGGAAGCTAATTCTTCAGAGGCTCATGATTCACCAGTATCGATTCACCCGGTAACACCAAGATGTACCGGATTTGAAGGAAAGTTTCGGTGGACGGTATGAAGAGGATATTCTTGAGTACATAGCGATGTCGATGTTTGTCAACAGTAAAGGCAGAACATCGAAGCCAGCGAGGTTACTACAACCTTTGCGATTCCGATTGGAAATGGGAGAAACTTGGAATGGATTTTATCACAGATTACCGGGACCCGTTCAGGTTATGATTCCATCTGGGTAGTGGTTGATCGTTTGACCAAGGTAGCTCACTTCATTCCGTGAAGACTACCTATACCAGTGCTAAGTTGGCCAAGATATACATGACCAGGATCGTATGTCTGCATGGAGTTCGAGGAAAATCGTGTCGATAGAGGAACACAGTTTACCTCAAAGTTTTGGAAGCGATTGCATGAAACTTTGGAGTGCGAGGCTGGAATTGATACAGCTTTTCATCCGCAGAGCAGATGGATGGACCGAGAGAGTCAACCAGATTACGGAGGACATGTTGAGAGCTTGTGTGCTAGACTATGGGTCTAGCTGGGATGATAATTTGCCATACGCAGAGTTCTCATACAACAACAGTTATCAATCCATCAAAGATGGCCCCTTCGAAGCTCTATACGGAAGGAGGTGCGAACATCATTGCTTTGTGGGATAGTGTTGGAGATCGATCACTTTTCGTTCCGACCTTATCGAGGATTCGAAGAAAGTCAAGCTGATTCGAGACAGACTCAAGATAGCACAATCGAGACGTAAGAGTTATGCCGACGATGGCGCAAGGAAGTAACTTACGAGCGGGAGACCGAGCATATCTTCGTGTGTCTCCACTTCGTGGAATCAAGAGGTTTGGTGTCAAAGGAAAGTTAGCACCCCAATTCATTGGCCCCTACTGAAGGAAATATGCCCTAGAGGCAATAATAAAGTTATTATTTATTTCCTTATTTCATGATAAATGTTTATTATTCATGCTAGAATTGTATTAACCGGAAACATAATACATGTGTGAATACATAAGACAAACATAGTGTCACTAGTATGCCTCTACTTGACTAGCTCGTTGAATCAAAGATGGTTAAGTTTCCTAGCCATAGACATGAGTTGTCATTTGATTAACGGGATCACATCATTAGGAGAATGATGTGATTGACATGACCCATTCCGTTAGCCTAGCACATGATCGTTTAGTATGTTGCTATTGCTTTCTTCATGACTTATACATGTTCCTGTAACTATGAGATTATGCAACTCCGTTTACGGAGGAACACTTTGGTGCTACCAAACGTCACAACGTAATCGGGTGATTATAAAGGAGTACTACAGGTGTCTCCAAAGGTACATGTTGGGTTGGCGTTTTTGAGATTAGGTTTTGTCACTCCGATTGTCGGAGAGGTATCTCTGGGCCTTCTCGGTAATACTCATCACCTAAGCCTTGCAAGCATTGTAACTAATGAGTTAGTTATGAGATGATGTATTACGGAACGAGTAAAGAGACTTGCGGTAACGAGATTGAACTAGGTATTGGATACCGACGATCGAATCTCGGGCAAGTAACATACCGATGACAAAGGGAACAAAGTATGTTGTTATGCGGTTTGACCGATAAAGATCTTCGTAGAATATGTAGGAGCCAATATGGGCATCCAGGTTCCGCTATTGGTTATTGACCAAGAATAGTTCTAGGTCATGTCTACATAGTTCTCGAACCCGTAGGGTCCGCACGCTTAAGGTTTCGATGATGTTATATTATGAGTTTATGAGTTTTGATGTACCGAAGGAGTTCGAGTCCCGGATGAGATCGGGGACATGACGAGGAGTCTCGAAATGGTCGAGGCGTAAAGATCGATATATTGGACGACTATATTCGGAGTTCGGAAAGGTTCGAATGATTCGGTATTTTCGAGTACCGGAGAGTTACGGAATTCGCCGGGAGAAGTATTGGGCCTTATTGGGCCTGCGGAAAGAGAGAGGGCTGCCTAGGGCAGGCCGCGCCCAAGGCCTAGTCCGAATTGGACTAGGGAGGGGCCGCACCCTTCTTCTCTTCCCCTTCCTTCTCTCCTACTCCTACTAGGAAAGGAGGAGTCCTACTCGGTGGGAGTAGGACTCCCCCTTGGTCGCCTCCTCCCTTTGGCCGCCACCTCCTCCTTGCTCCTTTATATACGGGGCAGGGGGCACCCCATGACACACAAGTTGATCTACGGATCGTTCCTTAGCCGTGTCGGTGCCCCCTCCACCATATTCCACTTGGTCATATCGTCAGAGAGCTTAGGCGAAGCCTGCGCCGAGAAGTCATATCGTCATGAGCTTAAGCGAAGCCCTGCGTCGGTGGAGCATCAACATCGTCACCACGCCGTCGTCTTGTGGAACTCATCCCGACACTTTGCTGGATCGGAGTCCGGGATCGTCATCGAGCTAAGCGTGTGCAGAACTCGGAG
Source organism: Aegilops longissima (assembly GCA_021605205.1). NCBI lineage: Eukaryota > Viridiplantae > Streptophyta > Magnoliopsida > Poales > Poaceae > Aegilops > Aegilops longissima. Next base: position 298,171,139 of record CM038682.1, on the reverse strand, counting down.
GTGCCGTACGTTCGGTGCTTGGATCGGTCGGATCGTGAAGATGTACGACTACATCAACCGCGTTGTTATAACGCTTCCGCTTTCGGTCTACGAGGGTACGTGGACGGACACTCTTCCCTCTCGTTGCTATGCCATCACCATGGTCTTGCGTGTTCGTAGGAATTTTTTTGAAATTACTACGTTCCCCAACAGTGACATCCGAGCCTAGGTTTTTATGGTTTGATGTTTTGCACGAGTAGAACACAAGTGAGTTGTGGGCGATACAAGTCATCTGCCTACCAAATGTCATACTTTGGTTCAGCGGTATTGTGAGATGAAGCGGCCGGACCGACATTACGCGTGACGCTTACGCGAGACTGGTTTCACCGCTTCGAGCACTCGTGCTTAAAGGTGGCTGGCGGGTGTCTGTCTCTCTCACTTTAGTTGAACCGAGTGTGGCTCGCCCGGTCCTTGAGAAGGTTAAACGGAGTCTATTTGACGAAGTATCATTGTGGTCTTGATGCGTAGGTGAGATTGGTTCTTGCTTAAGCCCGTAGCAGCCACGTAAAATTTGCAACAACAAAGTAGAGGACGTCTAACTTGTTTTTGCAGGGCATGTTGTGATGTGATATGGTCAAGACGTGATGCTATATTTTATTGTATGAGATGATCATGTTTTGTAACCGAAGTTATCGGCAACTGGCTGGAGCCATATGGTTGTCGCTTTATTGTATGAAATGCAAACGCCATGTAATTGCTTTACTTTATCACTAAGGAGTAGCGAGGTCGTAGAAGCAATAGTTGGCGAGACGACAACGATGCTACGATGGAGATCAAGGTGTCGCGCCGGTGACGATGGTGATCATGACGGTGCTTCGGCGATGGAGATCACCAGCACAAGATGATGATGACCATATCATATCACTTATATTGATTGCATGTGATGTTTATCCTTTATGCATCTTATTTTGCTTTGATTGACGGTAGCATTTTAAGATGATCTCTCACTAAAATTATCAAGTAGTGTTCTCCCTGAGTATGCACCGTTGCCAAAGTTCGTCGTGCCGAGACACCACGTGATGATCGGGTGTGATAAGCTCTCGTCCATCTACAACGGGTGCAAGCCAGTTTTGCACACGCAGAATACTCAGTTATACTTGACGAGCCTAGCATATGCAGATATGGCCTCGGAACACGGAGACCGAAAGGTCGGCGTGAATCATATAGTAGATATGATCAACATAAGATGTTCACCATTGAAAACTACTCCATCTCACGTGACGATCGGTTATGGTTTAGTTGATTTGGATCACGTGATCACTTAGATGACCAGAGAGATGTCTGTCTAAGTGGGAGTTCTTAAGTAATATGATTAATTGAACTTTAATTTATCATGAACTTAGTCCTGGTAGTATTTTGCAAATTATGTTGTAGATCAATAGCTCGCGTTGTTGCTTTCATATGATTATTTTAATGTGTTCCTAGAGAAATTGTGTTGAAAATGTTAGTAGCAATGTTGCGGATTGGATCCGTGATCTGAGGTTTATCCTCATTGCTGCACGTAAGAATTATGTCCTTGATGCACCGCTAGGTGACAGACCTATTGCAAGAGCAAGATGCGACGTTATGAGCGTTTGGCTAGCTCAATATGATGACTACTTGGTAGTTTAGTGCACCATGCTTAAACGGCTTAGAATCGGGACTTCAAAGGCGTTTTGAGCGTCATGGACCATATGAGATGTTCCAGGAGTTGAAGTTAATATTTCAAGCAAATACCGAGTTGAGAGATATGAAGTCGCAACAAGTTCTATAGCTAAAAGATGGAGGAGAATCGCTCAACTAGTGAGCATGTGCTCAGATTATGCAGGTGCTTCAATCGCTTGAATCAAGTGGGAGTTAATCTTCCGGATAAGATAGTGATTGACAGAATTCTCTAGTCACCATCACCAAGTTAGTAGAACTTCGTGATGAACTATAATATGCAAGGGATGACAAAAGTAATTCCCAAGCTCTTCGTGATGCTGAAATCGACGAAGGTAGAAATCAAGAAAAGAGCATCAAGTGTTGATGATTAACAAGACCACTAGTCTCAAGGAAAAGGGCAAAGGGAAGAAGGGGAACTTCAAAAAAAAAAACGGCAAGCAAGTTGCTACTCGGTGAAGAAGCCCAAGTCGGACCTAAGCACGAGACTAAGTGCTTTTACTACAATGGAATTGGTCCTTTGAAGCGGAACTACCCCAAGTGTTTGGCGGATAAGAAGGATGGCAAAGTGAACAAAGGTATATTTGATATACAGATTATTGATGTATATTTTACTAGTGTTCATAGCAACCCCTCGGTATTTGATACTGGTTCGGTTGCTAAGAGTAGTAACTTCAAACGGAGTTGCAGAATGAACGAAACTAGTTGAAGGGAAGTGACGATGAGTGTTGGAAGTAGTTCCAAGATTGATATGATCATCATCGCACACTCCTATACTTTCGGGATTAGTGTTAAACCTAAATAAATGTTATTTGGTGTTTGCGTTGAGCATGAATATGATTTGATCATGTTTATTGCAAAGCGGTTATTCATTTAAAGTCAAAGAATAATTGTTGTTCTGTTTAAATGAATAAAACCTTCATGGTCATACACCCAATGAAAATAGTTTATTGGATCTCGATCGTAGTGATACGCATATTCATAATATTGATGCCAAAAGATGCAAAGTTAATAATGATAGTGCAACTTATTTGTGGCACTTGCCGTTTGGGTCATATCGGTATAAAGCGCATGAAGAAACTCCATAAGGATGGATTTTTGGAATCACTTGGTTATGAATCATTTGATGCTTGCGAACCGTGCCTTTTGGGCAAGATGACTAAAACTCCGTTCTCTGGAACAATGGAACAAGCTACTGACTTGTTGGAAATAACACATATATACCGATGTATGCGATCCAATGAGTGTTGATGCTCGTGGCAAGTATCGTTATTTTTCTGACCTTCACAAGATGATTTGAATAGATATGGGTATATCTACTTGATGAAACATAAGTCTGAAATAGTTGAAAGGTTCAAAGAATTTCAGAGTGAAGTGGAAAATCATCGTAACAAGAAAATAAAGTTTCTGCGATCTGATCGTGGAGATGAATTTTTGAGTTACGAGTTTGGTCTTCAATTAAAACAAAGTGGAATAGTTTCACAACTCACGCCACATGGAACACCACAACATAATGGTGTGTCCGAACGTCGTAACCGCACTTTATTGGATATGGTGCAATCTATGATGTATCTTACCGATTTACCACTGTCGTTTTGGGTTATGCATTAGAGACAGCTGCATTCACGTTTAATAGGGCACCATCTAAATCCGTTGAGATGACACCGTATGAACTATGGTTTAGCAGTAAACCTAAGTCGTCGTTTCTTAAAGTTTGGAGTTGTGATGCTTATGTGAAAAGTTTTCACCGATAAGCTCGAACCCAAATCGGAGAAGTGCGTCTTCATAGAATACCCAAAAGAAACTGTTGGGTACACCTTCTATCACAGATCTAAAGGCAAAACATTCGTTGCTAAAATGGATCCTTTCTAGAGAAGGAGTTTCTCTCGAAAGAAGTGAGTGGGAGGAAAGTAGAAACTTGATGAGGTAATTGTACCTTCTCCCTTATTGGAAAGTAGTTCATCACGTAAATCAGTTCCATGATTCCTACACCAATTAGTAAGGAAGTTAATGATGATGATCATGAAACTTCAGATCAAGTTGCTACCAAACCTCGTAGGTCTTCGAGTAAGATCCGCACTGGTGATACGGTAATCTTATTCTAGAAGTCATGTTACTAGACCATGATGAAACCTACGAACTATGAGGAAGCGATGATGAGCCCAGATTCCGCGAAATGGTTTGAGACCATGAAATCTGAGATGGGATCCATATATGAGAACAAAGTGTGGACTTTGATGGAGTTGCCCGATGATCGGCAAGCCATATTATATAAATGGATTTTCAAGAGGAAGACAGATGCTGATAGTAGTATTACTATCTACAAAGCTCGACTTGTCGCAGAAAGGTTTTCGACAAGTTCAAGGTGTTGACTACAATGAGATTTACTCAAGCTGTAGCGATGCTTATGTCTGTCGAATCATGTTAGCAATTGCCACATTTTATGAAATCTGGCAAATGAATGTCAAAACTGCATTCCTTAATGGTTTTCTTAAAGAAGAGTTGTATATGATGCAACCGAGAAGGTTTTGTCAATCCTAAAGGTGCTAACAAAATGTGTAAGCTCGGCGATCCATCTATGGACTAGTACAAGCATCTCGAGTTGGAATACACACTTTGATAAGTTGATCAAAGCGTATAGTTTTATACAGACTTGCGGTGAAGCCTATTTGCAAGAAAGTGAGTGGGAGCACGACAACATTTCGATAAGTATATGTGAATGACATATTGTTGATCGGAAATGATGTAGAATTATTCGCAAAGCATAAAGGAGTATTTGAAAGGAGTTTTTCAAAGAAGGACCTCGGTGAAGCTGCTTACATATTGAGCATCAAGATCTATAGAGATAGATCAAGGCGCTTGATAAGTTTTTCAATGAATACATACCTTGACAAGATTTTGAAGTAGTTCAAAATGGAACAGTCAAAGAAAGAGTTCTTGCACGTGTTACAAGGTGTGAGATTGAGTAAGACTCAAAACCCGACCACGGCAGAAGATAGAAAGAGAATGAAAGTCATTCCCTATGCATCAGCCATAGGTTCTATAAAGTATGTCATGTTGTGTACTGATCTATTGCATACCCTACCACTAAGATTGGCAAGGAGTGCAATAGAGATCTAGGAGTAGATCAATGGACAGCGGTCAAAATTATCCTTAGTAGAATAAGGATATGTTTCTCGATTATGGAAGTGAAAAAAGGTTAGTAAGTAAAAGGTTACGTCGATGCAAGTTTTAACACTAATCTAGATGACTCGAGTCTCAATCTGGATACATATTGAAAGTGGAGCAATTAGCTAGAGTAGCTCCTGCAGAGCATTGTAGACATAGAAATTTGCAAAATACTTACGGCTCAATGTGATGAACCCGTTGACTAAAATTATCTCACAAGCAAAACATGATCACACCTTAGTACTCTTTGGGTGTTAATCACATAGCGATGTGAACTAGATTATGACTCTAGTAAACCCTTTGGGTGTTGGTCACATGTCGATGTGAACTATGGGTGTTAACCACATATAGATGTGAACTATTGATGTTAAATCACATGGCGATGTGAACTAGATTATTGACTCTAGTGCAAGTGGGAGATGAAGGAAATATGCCCTAGAGGCAATAATAAAGTTATTATTTATTTCCTTATTTCATGATAAATGTTTATTATTCATGCTAGAATTGTATTAACCGGAAACATAATACATGTGTGAATACATAAGACAAACATAGTGTCACTAGTATGCCTCTACTTGACTAGCTCGTTGAATCAAAGATGGTTAAGTTTCCTAGCCATAGACATGAGTTGTCATTTGATTAACGGATCACATCATTAGGAGAATGATGTGATTGACATGACCCATTCCGTTAGCCTAGCACATGATCGTTTAGTATGTTGCTATTGCTTTCTTCATGACTTATACATGTTCCTGTAACTATGAGATTATGCAACTCCGTTTACGGAGGAACACTTTGGTGCTACCAAACGTCACAACGTATCGGGTGATTATAAAGGAGTACTACAGGTGTCTCCAAAGGTACATGTTGGGTTGGCGATTTCGAGATTAGGTTTTGTCACTCCGATTGCTCGGAGAGGTATCTCTAGGCCTTCTCGGTAATACTCATCACCTAAGCCTTGCAAGCATTGTAACTAATGAGTTAGTTATGAGATGATGTATTACGGAACGAGTAAAGAGACTTGCCGTAACGAGATTGAACTAGGTATTGGATACCGACGATCGAATCTCGGGCAAGTAACATACCGATGACAAAGGAACAAAGTATGTTGTTATGCGGTTTGACCGATAAAGATCTTCGTAGAATATGTAGGAGCCAATATGGGCATCCAGGTTCCGCTATTGGTTATTGACCAAGAATAGTTCTAGGTCATGTCTACATAGTTCTCGAACCCGTAGGGTCCGCAACAAGGTTTCGATGATGCTTATATTATGAGTTTATGAGTTTTGATGTACCGAAGGAGTTCGAGTCCCGGATGAGATCGGGGACATGACGAGGAGTCTCGAAATGGTCGAGGCGTAAAGATCGATATATTGGACGACTATATTCGGAGTTCGGAAAGGTTCGAATGATTGAATATTTTTCGAGTACCAAGAGTTACGGGAATTCGCCGGGAGAAGTATTGGGCCTTATTGGGCCCTGCGGGAAAGAGAGGGGCTGCCTAGGGCAGGCCGCGCCCCAAGGCCTAGTCCGAATTGACTAGGGGGGGCCGCACCCTTCTTCTCTTCCCTTCCTTCTCTCCTACTCCTACTAGGAAAGGAGGAGTCCTACTCCCGTGGGAGTAGGACTCCCCCATAATCGCCCTCCTCCTTTGGCCGCCACCTCCTCCTTGCTCCTTTATATCACGGGGCAGGGGCACCCCATGACACACAAGTTGATCTACGGATCGTTCCTTAGCCGTGTCGGTGCCCCCTCCACCATATTCCACTTCGGTCATATCGTCGTAGAGCTTAGGCGAAGCCTGCGCGGAGAAGTCATATCGTCGCGGAGCTTAGGCGAAGCCCTGCGTCGGTGGAGCATCAACATCGCCACCACGCCGTCGTCTTGACGAACTCATCCCGACACTTTGCTGGATCGGAGTCCGGGATCGTCATCGAGCTGAGCGTGTGCAGAACTCGGAGGTGCCGTCGTTCGGTGCTTGGATCGGTCGGATCGTGAAGGCGTCGACTACATCAACAGCGTTGTTATAACGCTTCGCTTTCGGTCAGCGAGGGTACGTGGACGGACACTCTTCCCTCTCGTTGCTATGCCATCACCATGGTCTTTCGTGTTCGTAGGAAAATTTTGAAATTACTCGTTCCCCAACACCTACAAAATCCTCGAGCGTCGTGGAGAAGTTGCTTACAAGTTGGAATTGCGGAAGGATTGTCCGGAGTTCATGGCGTCTTCCATGTTTCTCAGCTAAAGAAGTGTCATGCCGACATGGCGATATTCCGTTGAGAGACACAAGGTGCCCTAGAGGCCATACAGCTTGACGGTGATCTGACTTACAAGGAGAAACCCGTCCGAATTCTCGAGACTGCGAGCGAGTCACCCACAGCAAGGTCATCAAGTTTTGCAAGGTCTTTGTGGAGTCACCACTCAGGGAAGAAGCCACACAGGGCGCCAAGAAGACCTTCTTGAGATCACCCGCACCTATTTGCTAGCCAACCCGAATCTCGAGGGCTAGATTCATCTTAAGGTGGGTAGGTTTGTAACATCCCAAATTTCCTATTTGGAATGTTTTACAATTATAGCTAAGCATCTATGCATGTTGTTTGAATTTGAGTGGCATTTGAAGTTTTGAGTTTTGGAATTTGAATTCAAACTATGGCAAGTGGGAATCATTTCAAAACTATACGATAAATAATTGAGCAAAAGTATGAGAGGAGTAAACATGACATATTCTCTTCATGACTTGCCGACTTATTCAAAAGCTGACCTACACGCTGCAACATCTTATGTTGCGAGATTTATTCGATCGGGGTGAGGCTACGCTCGGCGCTTGGCGATTGCCGTTGGAGTCGGATGGACTCGCTATACTTCTCGCTTCGCAGCTTTAGTAGTTTATTTCTCATGAGTTGGCCTTTGGCGAATTTATTCTATTGTAATAAAGACTCTATATGAGAATCGTGCAATAAATTCAGGTGTGATTGAACTTTGATTATTTCATCGATGTCTTTGTGAGTACCGGCATGATCTTGGGATGAATGCAGAACCACGAGATTTGACCGATTTTGGGTCAGGTCGCTTCTGAGAGATGGTATCGAGCTACTGTTGTTAGTAGGATCGTAACCCTAGGATCGGAAAGCCATAGGAAGAGACTATTTACTTTATATCCTTATCATTCCGTAATTCTCCTGTTCATTTCTAACTCCTCTCCGATTTTCAACATTCTAGATGGCGTCGAGTTCACCCAGTTTTGCTACGGAGTTTTGCCCGGCCCGATGAGGCGATGCCCTTGGCGGAAGCTGGTCTAGATGGTGAAGAAGCTGAAGATTGCTGCCCTCGATCACTGGGAAGCCAACCAATGCACTTCCGCGGATACCCGCTCTGAGTTGAAGTGCATATTCGAGGAGAACCTTCGGAGGACATCTGAGCCCATTGACTTTGAGTTCACCGACTTCAAGCTGGATCCTCGGAAGGGACATGGCGATCTATCGTGCCCTTGGACATCTCCGAGAAGAGTACTGAGGCGAGCTCGATCCCTCGAGACCTCGCCATGGTTTCTCGCAGAGCAAGGAATGGAGATATCATCCGCACCATAGAGGGCGACTCCTTCTCTCTTATGTCCGGGACTTGGAGTGTCTCCTCAGGAAGCGGGAGATTAGGACTTCGCCGTAACTCGAAGGTACACGGAGGCTGTTGTTCCGTGAATGGAACTGGAGGAGAAGGCACCGCAGACTTCCTTAACCATGAGGAAGAAGTCTCGGACTTCATGGAGACGATCGGCGACACGAAGATGAACCTTGCATAATAGAGGAAAAGATGGACTTGGGAGAGGACCTTTTTCCGAGTGGAGATGACGGACCTCTCGTGAGCAATGATCAGGATTATGAAGGGAGTTCCTTTGGAGGAAGCCGCATGAGGAGGCGCCACAACAGAGGACATCGCACAGAGGAGGGCGCAAGGATTATTGATGAAGACATTTAGTCGACCACCATGTTATTTTTACTTTTTAAATCGATCAGTTAGGCGGTATTTTCGTTAGTCATGAGCTTTTGTAATCGAGATTGAACCATGTTTGAGTGGAATGAATAAATGATTGGTGTGTTTATGATTGTGCATTCATATGGGTAGTGTTATCTCTCATTAGACCATTGTTCTATTCTAATTTTCTCATCCACTCCAAAACACGAGATGCCTCAGGGGCGTGACACGGTTTTCCGCGGAGCTCACCCACTACTCCAACAGCGAGAATGCACTCATGCGATACTTATCGAAATCGAACAACAACACCAACAATCCACCGCACCACCCCTATTGACAACTTGACTCGATTCACGAGGCTGAATCCGCGATGTTCTCTAGTAGCACCGAGCGATTGTGGTGATGATTGGCTCATAAGGTCGGAAGAGAGCTAATCACTGTTGGATGCTGCGATGCGAGAGAAGGTGCACTTTGCCGCACATCAACTTGATGGACCTGCAGCTTCTTGGTGGGAGAACTACACCGCCACCTATCCCATCAGCGCCATCACATGGGATCAGTTCAGCAGGCCTTCCGCACCGCTCATGTTTCATTGGAGCCATGAGTGCGAAGAAGCGTGAGTTCCGCAACTTACGCCCGGAAACCGTCTTGTGGCACATCGTGGATGAGTTCAACAAGCTAGCTCGCTATGCCCGGATGATGTGGCCACAGATGCCACAAAACAGGAGAAGTTTCTCGAGGACTCAATGATGAACTAAGTATGCAGCTTATTGTGGCTACCTTTGCCAACTACCGGGAGCTGGTAGACAAGGCCGTCATACTTGAAGGCAAGCAGCAGATTGAAAGCATAGCGGAAGTACAGCCGGGAAGCACAACTCGAGAGCTCATGAAGCCCGTTATGCACCATACCGGAGGGCACACCCATCACAACCATGGAGGTCATAACCATGGAGGAATGGGAACAACATAACCAGGACAACAAGTCGAGGCAATGGCCATGGAAATGGAAGCAGTAATGGCAATCAGCATCGTTCTGCCCGGCTCGAAGGATCTGAGCCACATCACTGTTTCAAGTGCGGAAGACAGGGCACTATGCCACCGACTGCCGGAGGCCAAGCGGAGGAATGGAAAGCGGCAATGGAGGCTCAGCGAAGAAGCCCAACCCTTTTCCTCGTGCTCGGGTGAACCACATTGGCGTGGAGGGCGTCTATGATCAGCTAGACAACTGTGGTTGGTAAGTTTTATTGAATTCACGTTCGATATTGGTACTCTTTGATTACGGTGCAACGCATTCATTCATATCAAGGGTAGTTGTGGAAAATGCAGGTTACCCACTAAAACCCTTAGAAGCCCCTTCGCGTCGGTTCGCGGGAGGAGAAATGATGGCGAGCTTAGGCTGTCATGCAACCCTCAACATCGGGAACCATAAATTTCCCTTGACCTCATAGTGTTGGAAACCCGGACCTTGGATGTAATCCTAGGCATGGATTGGTTGTGAAGTTTGAAGGAACATAGGCGTGCCCGTAAGTCTATTACTGCTCACCACCGGAGGAAGAAGAGGATCAAGTATGTATTGAGGCATAGTCGGATGAGGAATCAGTGCATTCCCTCACGGGAGTTGTTCAGGAGGAAGTGCGGTGGTGCAAGATTTTCCGATGTGTTTCGGAGGAATTACGAGAATGCCACCGGACGAGGACATTGAATTTCTGATCGAGTTATTGCCGGCACAGCCCCAATATCCAAGAGACCCTATCGGATGCCACGAATGAATTGAAAGAGATCAAGGATCAAATTAATGAGTTATTGGAGAAAGGATATATTCGCCAAGCTCATCACCTTGGGGAGCCCAGTTCTTTTGGTAGAGAAGAAGGATGGAACCTTGAGGATGGTTGTGGATTATCGTGCGTTGAGCGAAGTGACCATCAAGCACAAGTACCCTCTGCCGATGATTAATGACTTATTTGATCAGCTAGTAGGAGCCAAGGTATTCTCAAGATCGATCTTGATCGAGGTATCATCGATTGAAGATTCGTGAAAAGGATATACCCAAAACAGCATTCACTACGGTATGGTTTATATGAGTATACCGTCATGTCATTTGGATTGACTAATGCTCCGCATACTTCATGAATTTGATGAACAAGGTATTTATGGAATATCTGGACAAGTTTGTCGTGGTGTTCATCGATGATATCTGATTTTCTCCAAGGCGAGGAAGAGCATAAGGAACATTTGCGTCTAGTTACGGAGAAACTTGAGAACATCGATTGTATGCCAAGTTGATAAATGTGAATTTTGGCTGAAAGAAGTCGGATTCCTCGGACATGTTATTTCAGGAGAAGGAATAGCAGTTGATCCCGCCAAGGTTGAGTCGATCACCGATTGGCGATCACCCACCTCGATCAAGGAGATCCGCATTTTCTCGGACTCGCGAGGTATTATCGGAGGTTTATTGAGAACTTCTCGAAGATTGCCAAACCCATGGTGAGCTGTTGAAGAAGGAAGCCAAGTATGTTTGGACCGAGGATTGTGAAGCCAGTTTTCAGGAATTGAAGAAAAGGTTGGTTCAGCCCCGGTGCTGATTTTGGGACATACACAAGGAATACCAGGTTTATTGTGGCGCTTCGTCAAGGACTCGGAGGAGTACTCATGCAGGAAGGAAAAGTTGTAGCTTATGCCTCTAGACAGCTCGACCTCACGAGATGAATTATGCCACACATGATTTGGAGTTAGCAGCCGTAGTGCATGCACTCAAGACACAGAGACATTTCCTTATCGGAAACCGTTGTGATGTTTACAGAGATCACAAGAGTTTGAAGTATATTTTCACGCAGAAAGAGTTGAACCTCGGCGAGAGGAGATGGCTAGAGTTAATCAAGGACTATGACATGAGATTGCACTACCACCCGGTAAGGCTAATGTTGTAGCAGATGCTTTGAGCCGTAAGAGTTATGTGAATACTCGACGGCGGGAGGATTACCCAGGAGTTAGTCGATGACCTCGAGATCTCCGGCGGAGATAGTTCGAGAGGATATGTTGCAACTCTGGAAGTTCAGTCCACTTTGACCGAAAGGATTCGTGAAGCTCGAAAGTCGGACAAGGAAATTGATGAGATAAAGCGAAAGATGAATGAAGGAAAAGCTAAAGGGTTCCGTAAGGATGAACACGAACTATATGGTTCGAGGATCGTATTTATGTGCCCAATGATCCCGAACTCGGGAAGCTAATTCTTGAGGCTCATGATTCACCGTACTCGATTCACCCGGTAACACCAAGATGTACACTGGATTTGAAGGAAAGTTTACGGTGGGCGGTATGAAGAGGATATTGCTGAGTACATAGCGATGTCGATGTTTGTCAACGAGTAAAGCGAGAACATCGAAGCCAGCAGGGTTACTACAACCTTTGCGATTCGATTGGAAATGGGAGAAACTTGGAATGGATTTTATCACAGGATTACCCAGGACCCGTTCAGGTTATGATTCCATCTGGGTAGTGGTTGATCGTTTGACCAAGGTAGCTCACTTCATTCCGTGAAGACTACCTATACCAGTGCTAAGTTGGCCAAGATATACATGACCAGGATCGTATATGCGCATGGAGTTCGAGGAAAATCGTGTCGGATAGAGGAACACAGTTTACCTCAAAGTTTTGGAAGCGATTGCATGAAACTTTGGAGTGCGAGGCTGGAATTGATGCAGCTTTTCATCCATGAGACAGATGGACAGACCGAGAGAGTCAACCAGATTACGGAGGACATGTTGAGAGCTTGTGTGCTAGACTATGGGTCTAGCTGGGATGATAATTTGCCATCGCAGAGTTCTCATACAACAACGATTATCAATCCGATCGAAGATGGCCCTTCGAAGCTCTATCACGGAAGGAGGTGCGAACATCATTGTTGTGGGATAGTGTTGGAGATCGATCACTTTTGGTTCCGACCTTATCGAGATTCGAAGAAAGTCAAGCTGATTCGAGACAGACTCAAGATAGCACGATCGAGACGGAAGAGTTATGCCGCGATGGCGCAAGGAAGTAACTTACGAGCGGGAGACCGAGCATATCTTCGTGTGTCTCCACCGTGGAATCAAGAGGTTTGGTGTCAAAGGAAAGTTAGCACCCGATTCATTGGCCCTACAAATCCTCGAGCGTCGTGGAGAAGTTGCTTACAAGTTGGAATTGCGGAAGGATTGTCCGGAGTTCATGCGTCTTCCATGTTTCTCAGCTAAAGAAGTGTCATGCCGACATGGCGATATTCCGTTGAGAGACACGGTGCCCCTAGAGGCCATACAGCTTGACGGTGATCGACTTACAAGGAGAAACCGTCCGAATTCTCGAGACTATGGCGAGTCACCCGTAGCAAGGTCATCAAGTTTTGCAAGGTCTTGTGGAGTCACCACTCAGGAAGAAGCCACACAGGGAGCGAAGAAGACCTTCTTGAGATCACCCGCACCTATTGCTAGCCAACCCGAATCTCGAGGGCGAGATTCATCTTAAAATCGGTAGGTTTGTAACATCCCAAATTTCCTATTTGGAATGTTTTACAATTATAGCTAAGCATCTATGCATGTTGTTTGAATTTGAGTGGCATTTGAAGTTTTGAGTTTTGGAATTTGAATTCAAACTATGGCAAGTGGGAATCATTTCAAAAACTATACGATAAATAATTGAGCAAAAGTATGAGAGGAGCAAACATGACACTCCAAAATATCAGAGGAAAGCAATGCCAAAAGTTTTGAATTCAAACTTGAGTTTTATTTGAATTTGAAAAAAATGAATTTTTATAAAGTTTGGATTTTTCCTTTGGAAAAATGTTCAAATGATAGGAATATTCCCTGATCATTTTGGTATATATATGTCCTATATAAAATATTTATATTTTATATTCTATCTCTATTTATTTTCAAAAAATAAATTTAAAAAAAAGAAAAAGGCCTCAGCGCCAGCCGAACCACTGGCCCAACCAGCCAGAGGCGACGCATTGAGCGTGGCCCGGTGACCCACCGAGGCGCCAGCCAAGCCAGGCCCAGCGCCAACCGACCCCTCCCCTCGCCCGAAACCTCTCCGGCTCGGTCGCCCGACCGCGCCGCACCCCCTCCCTCTCTCTGCCAGGTGGGCCACCACCCTCCTTCAACCCCGCCCGCCACCTCTTGCGCCCGCTCTCGGATCCCGGATCGGATCCAGGATCCGATCCTCCCGATTCACCCCCCAAGGTGAGGCCCCGCCTATATACCCCCCCCCCCCATTCCCCCTCGCCCCTCATGGAACCTCTCCTCCCCCCTCACGCCGTCGCCGGACTTGCCGAACCCCGTCGCCGCCATTTTCCTCGCCGCCGTCGCCCTAGACCTCCCCGAGCTCCACTCACTCCACCAGACCACCCCCCTCGTCGCCCTGCACCCGCCGGAGCCCTCCGCCGCCCTCCCCGACGACCGGAGCCGTCGACACACTCACCGCCGCCCGCCACCGCCGCCGTCGAGCTCAGTAAGCCACGGACTCCACCCCGCCGTCCGATCTCACATCCACGGCTAAGATTAGAACACCCAGAAGAATATGTTCTTTATAAAAACCAGTTCGGCCGGTTTAGTTCAGTTTAAATTTTAGTTAGGGTTTTATTTTTAGTACCGGCCGATTCGTTTAACCCTAGGCCCATTTTAGTTATATTACAGCGGATCGTTAGTTAGGCCCATTTAGCCGTTTTTCTTTATTTTCGTTTTCTGTTTTTTGAAAAAATAGTTTCATAACTTTTATTCTACTTAATATTTTTAAGTGATTCTTTTTTGTTGGTTTGAAAATTTTCTATAGTTTCTGTAGAAAATATTATTAGCTATGTTAAAATTAACTAAAATTGCTTTATTTTAGATTTAGTCAGAATAGTAAATCTGCCATAAAATGAGTTAACAAAATTATTTTGGATGATTCTTTTGTCCCAACTTTATTTTGACATTACCTAACTGTAGGAATTAATTTGGGTATTTTAGGATTAATAAAAAATAGTTTTAAGCAGAATCTTGTTAATCCTAATTAATTAACTAGCTCTGTTTTCCTATTATTTTAATTAGTAAATCAATTTATTTTCTCATGTGATTGATTATTCTAGGATAGTTTATGTCACTTTATAGGATGAACTTTTATTTATAATAAATAAAACTTTTATTTTATTTTTCTTAATAGAAATTTGAATTAGGCCTAATAGGAGTTTCATAATAGATTTTAAGTTAATTCTTTTTCTCCTAGTTGCTTAATGCATTCTTTTACATTAAGTAACAAAAACTCATGCTTAGGTCATGTTGAGAAAATTTTGTTATGTAAAACTATTTTTTTTAGTTGTTGCTTGAAGTAGGAAAACTTTGAGTTGGTTTTCTTTGAGTTTTCCTTTGGGTTTTGTTTTGTTTGTTTGGTGTGTTATGTTACTATGCTGCTATGTAAAGTGATCATTGCTATATGCTTATTGTGATTATTGTTTGTCTCGGTAGAGTTCAGTCTTGAGCTTGCTACTCTGATTCCTTAGCTTACGAGGATCATCAGCAAGGCAAGTCTTTGATCATGTTATTTTCAATACCTATGATTTTGTGCATTAGAGATTATACCACCCCACCATGCATGCAGTAGTTGAAAATTTGAAGTTATGTTCTTGAGTAGTATCATGTGGTAGGATGAACCAATCCCTTGTTACCATGACCCCGGGACGAAGTAGTTTATTTTGCTATGCTCGTAGATGGGTTTTGGTTGAGTGAAATTCATAAGCAAGATGTGAGAGTCAATGATGATGACAACCCATGAACTACAAGATCAAGATGGACTTGAATTCACTCTTTGGGTGGAGGGACGGTTGCGGGCACCTGGAGAACCCGGTGGTTGGCGGGATGCATGGAGAAGTGCCATGACATCTTGCGAGCTTCACCCAGCCACGAAGAGGCGGATGGATGCCCCATTGACGGAAGCTTACTGTGCAGCACGCAAGCCATTATGGGCTCTGGCTGGGTCAACCCTAGTAGTAATGGCTGGCTGGGCGGTACTACGAGATGTAGAAGAACGGTAGGATTGGATGGGTACCGGCGGTGGCGAAGAACTCTTTGGAAGACCTGTTTCATTCATCCGTCCTCAAACACCATGAAGTCGAAGACTTAAAAGGAGGAATGATTCTTGCGGGTAAAGTCATAAACCTCTGCGAGTTAAAGATCTAATCGATTAGCCGTGTCCCGATTCGGACAATTTGAGCCTCTGGAACTTGGAAGTATTAGAAATCTCAACACTAAAACTAATTTGAATGACTTAATTTTGAGGATTTTGGTTGGCGGAACTTAATAATTTGGGAATGAGATTTTGGTTGGCGGAACCATCTCAATAACTACCAACAATTTTGTAGTATTTGCAAACAAGTCCTTGTAAAGTGTAGTAGGAAAAAATTGGCTTTTAGCAAAATGATGAAACTTAGAGCCCCATAGCCAAAATGCATATAGTGATAGTAATTTTATTATTGTTATTCTCTTCATGACTTGCCGTAAGAACTTATTCAAAAGCTGACCTACAAACTGCAACGTCTTATGTTGCGGATTTATTCGATCGGGAGTGAGGCTACGCTCAGCCAAAATGCTTAGGCGATTGCCCTTGAGTCGGATGGACTCGCTATACTTCTCGGATGGACTTCCGCTCCGCAGCTTTAGTAGTTTATTTCTCATGAGTTGGCCTTTGGCGAATTTATTCTATTGTAATAAAGACTCTATATGAGAATCGTGTAATAAATTCAGGTGTGATTGAACTTTGATTATTTCATCGATGTCTTGTGAGTACCGGCATGATCTTGGGATGAATACAGAACGGAGATTTGACCGATTTTGGGTCGGTCGCTCTGAGAGATGGTATCGAGCACAATGGCTGTAGGATCGTAACCCCTAGGATCGGAAAGCCATAGGAAGAGACTATTTACTTTATATCCTTATCATTCCGTAATTCTCCCTGTTCATTTCTAACTCCTCTCCGATTTTCAACATTCTAGATGGCCGTCGAGTTCACCCCGGTTTGCTACGGAGTTTTGCCAGGCCCGATGAGGCGATGCCCTTGGCGGAAGCTGGTCGAGATGGTGAAGAAGCTGAAGATTGCTCTGCCCTCGATCACTGGGAAGCCAACCAATGCACTTCCAGCGGATACCCACTCTGAGATTGAAGTGCATATTCCGAGGAGAACCTTGGAGGACATCTGAGCCCATTGACTTTGAGTTCACCGACTTCAAGCTGGATCCTCGGAAGGACATGGCGATCTATCGTGCCCTTGGACATCTCGAGAAGAGTACAGGCGAGCTCGATCCCTCGGACCTCGCCATGGTTTCTCGCGAGCAAGGAATGGAGATATCATCCGCACCATAGAGGGCGACTCCTTCTCTCTTATGTCCGGGACTTGGAGTGTCTCCTCGAGAAGCGGGAGATTCGGACTCGCCGTAACTTCGAAGGTACACGGAGGCTGTTGTTCCGTGAACTGGAACTGGAGGAGAAGGCACCGCATGAACTTCCTTAACCATGAGGAAGAAGTCTCGGACTTCATGGAGACGGTCGGCGACACGAAGATGAAGCTTGCCGCAATAGAGGAAAAGATGGACTTGGGAGAGGACCTTTTTCCGAGTGGAGATGTGGACCTCTCGTGAGCAATGATCAGGATTATGAAGGAGTTCCACTGGAGGAAGCCGCATGAAGGGCGCCACAACAGAGGACATCGCACGAGGAGGGCATTAAGGATTATTGATGAAGACATTTAGTCGACCACCATGTTATTTTTACTTTTTAAATCGATCAGTTAGGCGGTATTTTCGGTTAGTCATGAGCTTTTGTAATCGAGATTGAACCATGTTTGAGTGGAATGAATAAATGATTGGTGTGTTTATGATTGTGCATTCATATGGGTAGTGTTATCTCTCATTAGACCATTGTTCTATTCTAATTTTCTCATCCACTCCAAAACACGGATGCCTCAGGGCGTGACACGGTTTTCATGGGAGCTCACCCAGCTACTCCAGCAATGAGAATGCACTCATGCGAATACTTATCGAATCGAACAACAACACCAACAATCCACCGCCACCACCCCTATTGACAACTTGACTCGATTCACGAGGCTGAATCCATGATGTTCTCTAGTAGCCTTGAGCGATTGTGGTGATGATTGGCTCCGCAAGGTCGGAAGAGAGCTAATCCTTTGTTGAATGCACTGATCACGAGAGAAGGTGCACTTTGCACACATCAACTTGATGGACCTGCAGCTTCTTGGTGGGAGAACTAAATGTGAATTTTGGCTGAAAGAAGTCGGATTCCTCGGACATGTTATTTCAGGAGAAGGAATAGCAGTTGATCCCGCCAAGGTTGAGTCGATCACCGATTGGCGCCACCCACCTCGATCAAGGAGATCCGCAGTTTTCGGACTCGCAGGTATTATCGGAGGTTTATTGAGAACTTCTCAAGATTGCCAAACCCATGACTGAGCTGTTGAAGAAGGAAGCCAAGTATGTTTGGACCGAGGATTGTGAAGCCAGTTTTCAGGAATTGAAGAAAAGGTTGGTTACAACCCCAGTGCTGATTTTGCCGGACATACACAAGGAATACCAGGTTTATTGTGACGCTTCTCGTCAAGGACTCGGAGGAGTACTCATGCAGGAAGGAAAAGTTGTAGCTTATGCCTCCAGACAGCTACGACCTCACGAGATGAATTATGCCACACATGATTTGGAGTTAGCAGCCGTAGTGCATGCACTCAAGACACAGAGACATTTCCTTATCGGAAACCGTTATGATGTTTACACAGATCACAAGAGTTTGAAGTATATTTTCACGCAGAAAGAGTTGAACCTCAGGCAGAGGAGATGGCTAGAGTTAATCAAGGACTATGACATGAGATTGCACTACCACCCCGGTAAGGCTAATGTTGTAGCAGATGCTTTGAGCCGTAAGAGTTATGTGAATACTCTGACAGCAGGAGGATTACCCCAGGAGTTAGTCGATGACCTCAGAGATCTCCGACTGGAGATAGTTCCGAGAGGATATGTTGCAACTCTGAAGTTCAGTCCACTTTGGCCGAAAGGATTCGTGAAGCTCGGAAGTCGGACAAGGAAATTGATGAGATAAAGCGAAGATGAATGAAGGAAAAGCTAAAGGGTTCCGTAAGGATGAACACGGAGCTATATGGTTCGAGGATCGTATTTATGTGCCCAATGATCCCGAACTCGAAGCTAATTCTTCAGAGGCTCATGATTCACCGTACTCGATTCACCCCAGTAACACCAAGATGTACCTGGATTTGAAGGAAAGTTTCGGTGGACGGTATGAAGAGGGATATTGCTGAGTACATAGCAGTATGCGATGTTTGTCAACGAGTAAAGGCAGAACATCAGAAGCTAGCAGGGTTACTACAACCTTTGCCGATTCCCGATTGGAAATGGGAGAAACTTGGAATGGATTTTATCACAGGATTACCCAGGACCCGTTCAGGTTATGATTCCATCTGGGTAGTGGTTGATCGTTTGACCAAGGTAGCTCACTTCATTCCCGTGAAGACTACCTATACCAGTGCTAAGTTGGCCAAGATATACATGACCAGGATCGTATGTCTGCATGGAGTTCCGAGGAAAATCGTGTCAGATAGAGGAACACAGTTTACCTCAAAGTTTTGGAAGCGGTTGCATGAAACTTTGGGTGCGAGGCTGGAATTGATCACAGCTTTTCATCCGCAGCAGATGGACAGACCGAGAGAGTCAACCAGATTCGGAGGACATGTTGAGAGCTTGTGTGCTAGACTATGGGTCTAGCTGGGATGATAATTTGCCATACGCAGAGTTCTCATACAACAACGATTATCAATCCATCAAGATGGCCCTTTCGAAGCTCTATACGGAAGGAGGTGCGAACATCATTCTTTGTGGGATAGTGTTGGAGATCGATCACTTTTCGGTTCCGACCTTATCGAGGATTCGAAGAGAAAGTCAAGCTGATTCGAGACAGACTCAAGATAGCACAATCGAGACGGAAGAGTTATGCCGACGAGAAGCGCAAGGAAGTAGCTTACGGGCGGGAGACCGAGCATATCTTCGTGTGTCTCACTTCGTGGAATCAAGAGGTTTGGTGTCAAAGGAAAGTTAGCACCCGATTCATTGGCCCTACAAAATCCTCGAGCGTCGTGGAGAAGTTGCTTACAAGTTGGAATTGCGGAAGGATTGTCCGGAGTTCATGATGTCTTCCATGTTTCTCACTAAAGAAGTGTCATGCCGACATGGCGATATTCCGTTGAGAGACACAAGGCCCCTAGAGGCCATACAGCTTGCGGTGATCGACTTACAAGGAGAAACCCGTCCGAATTCTCGAGACTGCGAGCGAGTCACCCGCAGCAAGGTCATCAAGTTTTGCAAGGTCTTGTGGAGTCACCACTCCGAGGAAGAAGCCACACAGGGAGCGCCAAGAAGACCTTCTTGAGATCACCCGCACCTATTTGCTAGCCAACCCGAATCTCGAGGGCGAGATTCATCTTAAGGTCGGTAGGTTTGTAACATCCCAAATTTCCTATTTGGAATGTTTTACAATTATAGCTAAGCATCTATGCATGTTGTTTGAATTTGAGTGGCATTTGAAGTTTTGAGTTTTGGAATTTGAATTCAAACTATGGCAAGTGGGAATCATTTCAAAACTATACGATAAATAATTGAGCAAAAGTATGAGAGGAGTAAACATGACACTCCAAAAATATCGAGAGAAAGCAATGCCAAAAGTTTTGAATTCAAACTTGAGTTTTATTTGAATTTGAAAAAATGAATTTTTATAAAGTTTGGATTTTACCTTTGGAAAAATGTTCAAATGATAGGAATATTCCCCGATCATTTTGGTATATATATGTCCTATATAAAATATTTATATTTTATATTCTATCTCTGTTTTATTTTCAAAAAAATAAATTTAAAAAAAAAAAAAAGGCCTCGGCGCCAGCCAAAGCATCTGCCCACCAATAGCCGAGGCGATCATGGCCCAGGCGTAGCCAGCTGACCCACCAGCGCCAGCCAAGCCAGCCCAGCCAACCGACCCCTCCCTCGCCTGAAACCTCTCGGCTCGGTCGCCGACCGCCGCCGCACCTCCTCTCTCTCTGCGGGTGGGCCACCACCTCCTTCAACCCCACGCCGCCACCCCGCCAGCCGCTCATGGATCCCGACGGATCCGGATCCGATCCTCCCGATTCACCCCCGCCCAAGGTGAGGCCCCGCCTATATACCCCTCCCCTTTATTCCCCCTCGCCCCTCCGAACCTCTCCTCCCCCCTCACGCCGTCGCCGGACTTGCCGAACCCCGTCGCCGCCATTTTCCTCGCCGCCGTCGCCCTAGACCTCCCCGAGCTCCACTCACTCCACCAGACCACCCCCCTCGTCGCCCTGCACCCGCCGGAGCCCTCCGCCGCCCTCCCCGACGACCGGAGCCGTCGACACACTCGCCGCCGCCGCCGCCGCCGTCGAGCTCCGGTAAGCCACCGGACTCCACCCCCGCCGTCCGATCTCACATCCACGGCTAAGATTAGAACACCCCCGAAGGGGTATGTTCTTTTATAAAAACCCGGTTCGGCCCGGTTTAGTTCCGGTTTAAATTTTAGTTAGGGTTTTATTTTTAGTATCGGCCCGATTCGTTTAACCCTAGGCCCATTTTAGTTATATTACGCGCAGTGCGTTAGTTAGGCCCATTTAGCCATTTTTTCTTTATTTTCGTTTTTCTGTTTTAACAGAATAGTTTCAGATTTGAAAAATTCATAACTTTTATTCTACTTAATATTTTTAAGTGATTCTTTTTTTGTTGGTTTGAAAATTTTCTATAGTTTCTGTAGAAAATATTATTAGCTATGTTAAAATTAATTAAAATTTCTTTATTTTAGATTTAGTCAGAATAGTAAATCTGCCATAAAATGAGTTAGGAAAATTATTTTTGGATGATTCTTTTGTCCCAACTTTATTTTGACATTACCTAACTGTAGGAATTAATTTGGGTATTTTAGGATTAATAAAAAATAGTTTTAAGCAGAATCTTGTTAATCCTAATTAATTAGCTAGCTACTGTTTTCCTATTATTTTAATTAGTAAATCAATTTATTTTTCTCATGTGATTGATTATTCTAGGATAGTTTCTGTCACTTTATAGGATGAACTTTTATTTATAATAAATAAAACTTTTATTTTATTTTTCTTAATAGAAATTTGAATTAGGCCTAATAGGAGTTTCATAATAGATTTTAAGTTAATTCTTTTTGCTCCTAGTTGCTTAATGCATTCTTTTCTGTTAAGTTAACAAAAACTCATGCTTAGGTCATGTTGAGAAAAATTTTGTTATGTAAAACTATTTTTTTAGTTGTTGCTTGAAGTAGGAAAACTTTGAGTTGGTTTTTCTTTGAGTTTTCCTTTGGGTTTTGTTTTGTTTGTTTGGTGTGTTATGTTACTATGTTGCTATGTAAAGTGATCATTGCTATATGCTTATTGTGATTATTG
The DNA here is from genome assembly GCA_021605205.1 of Aegilops longissima. NCBI lineage: Eukaryota > Viridiplantae > Streptophyta > Magnoliopsida > Poales > Poaceae > Aegilops > Aegilops longissima. Next base: position 298,148,831 of record CM038682.1, on the reverse strand, counting down.
TTTGTCTCGGTAGAGTTCCCGGAGTGCGAAGCTTGCTACTACGATTCCTTAGCTTACGAGGATCATCAGCAAGGCAAGTCTTTGATCATGTTATTTTCAATACCTATGATTTTGTGCATTAGAGATTATACCACCCCCACCATGCATGCAGTAGTTGAAAATTTGAAGTTATGTTCTTGAGTAGTATCATGTGGTAGGATGAACCAATCCCCTTGTTACCATGACCCCGGGACGAAGTAGTTTATTTTGCTATGCTCGTAGACGGGTTTTGGTTGAGTGAAATTCATAAGCAAGATGTGAGAGTCAATGATGATGACAACCCCATGAACTACAAGATCAAGATGGACTTCGGAATTCACTACTGGGTGGAGGACGGTTGACGGGCACCCTGGAGAACCCAGTGGTTGGCCGGGATGCATGGAGAAGTGCCATGACATCTTGCGGAAAGCTTCACCCAGCCACGAAGAGACGGATGGATGCCCCATTGACCGGAAGCTTACCTGCAGCCGCAAGCCATTATGGGCTCTGGCTGGGTCAACCCTAGTAGTGACGCTGGCTGGACGGTACTACGAGATGTAGAAGAACGGTAGGATTGGATGGGTACCGCAAGTGGCGGAAGAACTCTTTGGAAGACCTGTTTCATTCATCCGTCCTCAAACACCATGAAGTGCAAAGACTTAAAAGGAGGAATGATTCTTGCGGGTAAAGTCATAAACCTCTGCAGAGTTAAAGATCTAATCGATTAGCCGTGTCCCCGGTTACGGACAATTTGAGCCTCTGGAACTTGGAAGTATTCGGAAATCTCAACACTAAAACTAATAAATTAATTTGAGGGGGTTATGACTTAATAATTTGGGAATGAGATTTTGGTTGGCGGAACCATCTCAATAAATACCAACAATTTTGTAGTATTTGCAAACAAGTCCACTGTAGTAGGAAAAAAAATTGGCTTTTCGCAAAATGATGAAACTTAGAGCCCCACAGCCAAAATGCATATAGTGATAGTAATTTTATTATTGTTATTCTCTTCATGACTTGCCAGCTTATTCAAAAGATGACCTACACGGCTGCAACGTCTTATGTTGCGTAGATTTATTCCGATCAGAGTGAGGCTACGCTCGCGCTTGGCGATTGCCCTTGAGTCGGATGGACTCGCTATACTTCTACGCTTCCGCAGCTTTAGTAGTTTATTTCTCATGAGTTGGCCTTTGGCGAATTTATTCTATTGTAATAAAGACTCTATATGAGAATCGTGTAATAAATTCAGGTGTGATTGAACTTTGATTATTTCATCGATGTCTTGTGAGTACCAAAGATGATCTTGGGATGGTACAGTACACGTAGATTTGACCGATTTTTGGTCAGGTCGCTACTGAGGGATCTTTGTCGAGTCGCAATAGCAGTTATGCACGAACATCGTCTTCTCCGGCAACAGGCAGCTGGTGATCTTCCTCCGTGCCAAGGTAGTCTCCGCCTCCGTCGGCACCGAGTCCTACCTCGTCGAGTACCCCGCCATCAACAGCAAACCCAGCCGTGTCGCACGAGTGCCATCATGGGACGTCCGCGAGCCCCGTCGCGCTCCACCCCACCCGACCGCCGACGCGGCACGGCCAGCCAGTTTCAAGAGACCACCACCGCCGGAGCAGATAGAGCGCGGCGGCGATTGTTGCAAGAAGGAGAAGAGGGTCGGCAAAGGGATCCCGATGGACGCGCTGTGCCGATTCTACGAGGAGCACGACCTAGAGTTTGCGTCGAAGCTGCGCCGCGGGATGATCATGAAGGTCGATGGAGGACGCCCACCATCTTATGTTTAGTTATAGTTCTCTCGGGAAGTAGTTTTTGTTTTTTGCTATCTCTGCTAGTTGTCTGTTATGAATTCATGATCGATCGCTGGAGAGAGGAATTGATGAACATGATCATTAGCAGTAAGAACTCTCCAAATGACTAGATGTATCATGAATTCATGATCGCTGGAGAGAGGAATTGATGTCTGTGTGTAGTCCATATATTATTAAATTCATGATTCTCGTTTTTCTTGAGATCAAAAGGTGAAGAGCAAAGCAGCAAAGTAAGTTTTTTTTACAGGTTCAATCATATACAGGAGCAGGATTGCTCTATCGTCCATCGACCGAGTTCAGCTGATACTGTACATATGCTGTAACTTCTAAATTTTGTGGTTCACTACAATCGGGATTACTACTACGACGGCAATGCTACATCTATTATGTAGGGTTTTACGAAACTTTTACGTAATTAGCCAGTTGGCAGAATATGATTGGGATTTGGGGAGAGGCGGGGCCCACCCCACTGAAAATAGGGGGGATGAGAATTATTTGAGGAAAGTTACGTAGCCCCTTCGTAACCCTTAGTAAAAGTTTCGTAACACCTACATAGATGTAGCATTGCCGGCTACTACACATTATATAGATCAAAACAACTGATGATACGGGTTTAATTAGGCCTTGTTAATTTTGTAGCTGCGAGACACCTTGTTTTGCAGCTGCTATCCAAGGCAAGCACTCAACCTCCGATATGGCCCTGTCGCTGTGATTTGAACTTCATGTACCGGCAGCCAAGCTTGCCGAAAGGAGCTAGAGGACTGTGCCGCGGTGTCGCGTGCGCCACTGCATTGTTTTTTCTGATTAATAACAAGATAATTGAGGGAGATGAAGGAGAGCCTTTGAATCCGAATAGACGGTTGATTTTAGGAGTTACATACAGTAACAAAATAACCGTAGAAGAGCCGAACCCATCGACCATGTCCTTTTGTGATGCATATACATTTGGCCACTTGAATTTTATATCTCCTGCTTTAGTTTCATTTTCTCTTTTGTGAAAATCACTAATCCCCTAGAAGGCAAGTGATTCAAGGATTTACTCTTTCTTTCACCCATTCTTGCTTCGGCTCCTCTCTCTCTCTCTCACACACACACACAACAACAACAACAACAACAACAACAACAACAACGACGACGACGATGACGACGACGACAACGACGACGACGACGACAACAACAACAACAACGAAAAACAACAACAACAACAACAACAACAACAACAACAACAACAACAACAACAACAACAACAACAACAACAACAACAACAACAACAACAACAACAACAACAACAACAACAACAACAACAACAACAACAACAACAACAACAACAACAACAACAACAACAACAACAACAACAACAACAACAACAACAACAACAACAACAACAACAACAACAACAACAACAACAACAACAACAACAACAACAACAACAACAACAACAACAACAACAACAACAACAACAACAACAACAACAACGACAACAACAACAACAACAACAACAACAACAACAACAACAACAACAACGACAACAACAACAAACCCTAGCCCACGCCACCGCCTAGAACATGATCGTCGCAGAGCTCGTGTGCGTAGGATGAGCGTTGTAAGGTCGAGGAGGCCTTGGTGGTTGATGGGCCCATGGCCAACTCCTCCATCATAGTGGGGCGGCTTCGTCTCTATGACTCCTCCATCCCGGCCATCGAGAACGACAGTGCGTTGCCGACCGCCACCAACCCCATTGTGTGACGCCTCGTGTACTACACGGGTGTGGAATTACAACATCATGTTGCAATCAAACGCATGTGTCCCTGTGAGAACTCAGCCTTGGATTTCGACATGGTCCATCTTTCAGTCGCAACACGGGTCATGTTGCAATGCCGCATGCGTGACTCACGGTCCATATTTTTTTAAGCAGGGGGATTCCAATGTCCTCGATGTTTCTGAAATATGTGCAGTGTTGTGATCCTTTGGATGTGGGATTAAACATTATTATCTGTTTACGAAATTTTGAAACTATATTTTTGATTTAGTAAATTTTAACTCTATAACCCCATCATCCTCCCTTGGGCGCAAGAGTGACTCTTCGTCCTTGCATGGGCCTAAGAGGCCCTTTTCGTCCATGCTTGGGCCGAAGATCACTCTTGGTTTTTAGGAAGGCCAAATACTTTAACTTCGTTTAACAAACGAGAGTGGACGTCCAGCCCACCAGGACATGGGTGACAATATGAACTTCTGGATCTAGGCCTGGAATGTTCTCTGTATCCATGAGCTCCACCTTAACACGTTAAGCGTCCCACAGATCAATGATGGCATGGACAACAATATTAAGATGTTATTTAATTAGATTTATGGAAAAAGATCAGGTCCTATGAAACCATTATTGATTACATTATGAATGAATTGCAAATAAGGCAACTTGTTAGGGTTAACACTAAACAAAAATCTACACTGAGATGTGGCCGAGATAAAATCTTACTTGTGGTATTTCATCCTCTTGTTTACTTACTTCGTTAGAAAAACATGACGTTTAATAATTTAACATGTATATATAGTCTTGAAATTATGACCTTTGACCAATATTTCCATATGATAATATATTGCCACCAAAAACTACTTGTGTGAAATTATGAAATGTTTTTCATTAATAAATTATTTATTTATTTTCTTTCAACAATTTTTTCTAACCATTATTTTTCCTTTTGTGTGTAGCTCTTATAAATTAGACGCCTGTAGAGGCGCTTAGGGATATAAAATAAATATGATGACAATTAAATACATGTAAGCCCCCCCTCCCACCCGTTTCAATGCTAGACTCTATTCAGGCCCTAAAGGTGGCTGACAGTTCTGGTTTCCTCCTTCGACGTCGTTGTCGTGCGGGGGTGTCAGATCTAGAGTTCGATGGCGTGTCTGGGGCATGTTTGCCCCGGTCTGTTTCTTTCAACCGCAATGGTTTTGCTTCTGGCAAACTACTTTTGAGGTCTGTAAAGCCGCTGATCAGCGATGGAGCCGCATCGAGCTTGGGTGAAGAGGTGATCTGTTTTCTTTCTCTTTGGTGGCCGCTTCGGTGGTGTCGGAGGAGAGGAACAGCGATGGTATTTTGCATAGGATTATCCTATCTTTTCCGTCTTGTAATGTTGGTGCTTACGTGCCTTGTAACCGGATCTTTATTTTATAAATGAGACATGTATTACCATGCAAAAAAAATCAGGCCCTAAAGGACGGGCGGCTGCACTCAGCGCTTTGATTCGTGAGGCAGAAGAATGCACAAGTGCCCGATTCCTTTTTTGGCATCGATGCCATAGGTGACGCGAGGATTGGAGGGCCTGACTGTCCTTCGACAAGGAAACAAATCCTGGCGCCCCCGTTGGACATGCCCTAACAGTTCAGATATATAATTTTTTTAGCGAAACCATACGGGCTTTATTGATTATTAATGCTGAGATTTACATAGCCTGGAGGCTCAATCAACCAGACATAGCATCCTGGTGCAAAGGCTAGAGAATTCCTAGCAATACTATGCGCATCCATATTGGCCTCACGTCTTTCATGATAGAAGGAAATGTTGCCTACAAGAGGCATCAAGGTTCTGATTGATGGTAGAAGCATTCAGAGCACGGCTTCCCTCCTGTATTTCTCGGACAACTCCAGCAAAGTCTGATCCCACAACCGCATTACTTGCGTGAATATCTTGCAGTAAACATAGGCCTTCTCTACAAGTTGTTGCTTCTATGCATGATGGGTCTAGTGTGCCATCTATAACCAGAACAGATGCTCCCAGAAAAACTCCTTCCGTTGATCTTGCAATTGCCCTTGCAGCACAATGTCGAGTAGCATGTGCTAAGGCACCATCAACATTAATATTTACTGCACCTTGTGGCGGAGGTATCCACGAGCCCTAGCCATTCCTACTCTTGCGGCTCCTCGGGTCTCCTTCTCCTCGACAAATTCCAAAACCGCCAAATAACGAATCCATTAGTTTCAAAGGGGCCTTTATATATGTCCTCATGAATAACATCTCTTCTATCCTTCCAGATCGCCCATAAAGTGACGATAGCTTTAATGTACTCCTCGGTTAGTAGGTCTTGTAATTCGAACATCCAGCACTTGGCGTTTGACTCCTTGCAGTCTCGAATTTTGTCATATAAGCTTTCATCAACTAGCACCCACACACAACGCACCATTCTGCACTCTAAGAGGGAGTGACACCACGAATCTGGCGACCAACCGCTGAAAGTGCTAGTTATCGACTAGAGGGGGGTGAATAGGAGATTTTTATGGAAGTCTTCAAAACATGGGAGTTTCAAAGACAAACGATAGAAATGAACCTATTGACATGCAACAGAAGGTAGACTACACTAGACAAGCCATAGTCAAGCAAGTAATGAAGCTAAAGCACGAATACTATTAGCAGCTATGTAGTATGGATCAAGATGGAAGATAGTATGAAGCCAAACAACAATAGTCGTCACACAGTGAAGTTAAACAGATAAGACAAGCAAGCAAAAGACTTCACGAAGACAAACTGTAAATAAGTGAAGGAAGAGATAGAACCAGTTGCTTGGTGAAGACAAAGGATTTGTTGGACCAGTTCTAGTTGCTGTGACAACTGTACGTCTAGTTAGGGAGGCTGAGATTCAACTCAGAAGACCGCGTCTTCACTTTATTCCCCTTGAGCTAAGGACACTTAGTCCTCGCCCAATCACTCTGGTAAGTCTTCAAGGTAGACTTCCAAACCTTCACAGACTTTGTTCACCGGCAATCCACAATGACTCTTGGATGCTCAGAACGCGACGCCTAACCGGTTGGAGGATTCACAGTCCTCAAGTGTAACAAGTCTTCAGGTCACGCAGACAGAAAGACTTCAGTGATGCCTAACACTCTTTGGCTCTGGGGGTTTTGGGCTTTGTCCTCACAAGGATCTTTCTCTCAAAGGCTTCGAGGTGGGTTGCTCTCAAACGACAAAAGCCGTGCACTAACTCTGAGCAGCCACCAATTTATGGTGTAGGGGGTGAGCTATTTATAGCCGCTAGGCAACCCGACCTGATTTGTCCAAAATGACCCTGGGTCACTAAGGAACTGACAGTGTTCCAACGGTCGATTTCAAACACATCGCACACAACTTGGGCTACAAGTAAAGCTGACTCATCCACTCTGGATAAGATTTGCTCTCATTGTCTTCGCTCAAGACTTAGGATTTAGTTGAGCATCACTTGATCCACTCGACTTTGTTCACTTGGACCCCACTTAACAAAGACGGTGGTTCCTATGACTCAACAAAGAAGAAAAGGAAACTACGAAACAGCTATGTCTTCACACTCCATAGTCTTCACGTGAATGTCTTCTCGAGTCATAATCTTTGTTGTGAATATCTTCACATACCACCATTGTCTTCAATGTCTTCACACATTTTTAGGGGTCATCTCCGGTAGGTAAACCGAATCAATGAGGGACTACTACCTATGTCATCCTGCAATTCTCACAAACACATTAGTCCCTCAACCAGGTTTGTCGTCAATACTCCAAAACCAACTAGGGGTGGCACTATATGCACTTACAATCTCCCCCTTTTTGGTGATTGATGACAAACTGGTTGAAGTTTTCAACGGGGATAAAAGTATGTGAAATTGTAAGGGTTAAGACATTGTCTTCATAAGTAGCAAAAGGCTCCCCCTGAAGATGTACATATAAGTAATTTGCGTTTGAATGCAAATGCACATGGCAGGTTTTACTTGTGGAGATCCTCTTCAACTAATCAAGACAATTCATGATGCATGAAAGGATATAACGAAGGTAATGACATGCATAATGGAAAATGGACGTCTGCGGAATGACTTCGTGCGGGATTTATCATCGCATCACATAGTTGATAGAAGGTAGCAGACGACCATCAAGTTTAAGTGTTACAACTCAAAGAACCAAAAGTATCAAAAGCGAGAGTTGTAAACACTTGGCAAAAAGTATAGCAACCACCCATAAAGACCCGCTTGAAGACTGTCAACTCATATGCTTCTCCCCCTTTAGTCAGTAAGAACCAAAAAGGTTTGAAGACATAGAGCGTCTACTCATCCCCATGAGGAGTAGGTGAAGCAGCAGGGTCCTCGTTGAGGTTCGGTGGTGCAGAAGAACTTGGCGCAATGTCGATACGAGGCGAAGTTGTAGTTGGTGAAGTATCATCGTCTTCGTCATCAATGACTCTGGCATGTACAGTTGCTGCTGAGGAGGAGTATTCGGAGTATTCAAGTGAGGGAGTCCGACGCAAGACGACATTCCTGGGAGGAGTGGAATCAAACTTGAATCTCTCTGTGAAGCCATCTTGTTGAAGATCATCTTCAGAGCTCAGCAATGTCAGACCCTTCCACGACCGCCGAAAGGTTTCAGGAGCGACAAAAGCATTCTTGGTGGCAAGATTGCGAATGCGATTGACATCCACCAAGAGGCTTTGCATCTGACATTTCAGCCAGTCATGATGCTTATCCTGTTTTTGATGCAGGGCGACGAGAAGCTCTCGGTCATTGAGAACACGAGATCGCTTTCGAGGTATTTGCGCAATGGTGCTTTCAGTGGCTTCAGTATGGGCACGATGAGGTGCACGTGTATTGCCAGCCAAAGGATAAACATGAGTTGCAGCAAGAACTCCTTCAATAGGTTGAGTGAAGCTTTGGTGATCGCCGTTGTGAAGATAAATTGGCTCCTTGGCAGGCTCTGGGTAAATGGCTTCGACATACAGATCAACCTCCGTCAAGAATATGAGATGATTGCGCACAGAAGGCTGATAGTTGATAGCAGAGTGAGGCTTGATGAGGCGCATTACCCATGGAGCATAAAACTTCAGACCAAATAGATCAGATCCGGATGCAGCCAATTGCATGATGAAGAAGTCTTGAGCATTGAAACTGATGCCATTGAAGATATAGAAAACCAATGTCTTCATTACGCCTTCTAGCTTAGCTGCTGGAGAATGTCCTTTGACAGGCCATATAGTTCGCCTGATGATATGATAGATAGTGCGGGGAAGATACTCAAGGTCTTCAACAAAGAATTCCGTAGGATAGTCAGCATCTCTAGGCAGTGGCTTCATCATACTCAGCATTTGGCTCATATTCGGCTCAGGCTTCTGGAATATGCTCTCCAAAGCATTGCGGTGAAGCTGACAACCAGGTTCAAAGAGTTCACCTGGAGTGGGCAGGGCAGTAAGCTTAATAATATCAAGAGCTTTGGCTTCATGGTGTACATTGCATGACATCCACTCAAGGATCCAAGTCTTCGGATCCCTGTTGTAGCCGCGAATGTGAAGAGTTGCATAGAATTGCAGCAGAAGTTCTTCATTCCAATTTTCCTTGTCGGTCACAAACTGTAGAAGGCCTGCATCTCTGAAACAGTCGAGGGCTTCTTCCAAGCATGGCAGGCCAGCAATGGCTTCGCAGTCTAGACGCATATGAGGGAAAATGCGCCCCTAATTGTATAGTATATAGGAATAGTAACTGCGCTGCTGATAACTCCAGAACTGATCAGATGAGATTCTTGGCTTGGAATACGGGTTCTTGGCGCTATCAAAGAAGGTGTTTTGTGCCTTGAAGCCATTAACATTGAACGATCCGGGTGAAGATGCAGTACCTGGAAACCTTGGCAACCTTGGTTTAGGCTTCTGGACCTAAGGCATGTGCTCCACATGATAGTCAAATTATGGTCCGGGAGCAGGAGGAGGAACCAGAATAGGCCATCGAACCATGACAGGTTGACCGCGATCAAATGCCAGCTCAATAGTGTGAGGCCTTGGAGGTGGCACAGGACCATCGACATTGACATGGGCTTCGAGCTGCACAATGGCTTTAGGTGCAGCATTGGCTTCAGGTGCATTAGTAGCTTCAGGCACCATATCCACTTCAGGCACCACATTAGCTTCAGCCATGACTACATCATTGGCTTCAGTAGTGTTGTTGGTGGCCGCCTCAGTATTATCAACCTCCACTTGAGTAGCTGGAGGGTCGGTTACAGACTCGTTCTCCTCGAGAACAGCTTCTTGGTTGGTAGGGGGTGTGGCAGCATGCTCTTCTTCTTGTCGGGGGGTGATCAGCCCATGAATCATCCTGAGCAATTGGCGTCAAAGGACGACCAATTCTGATGAGTTCGTTGTTCGTGAGAACAGGCGATGATACCATTTGGTGCTCAGTCTGAGGAAGGACTTCATCATCATCTACATTGTCTTGGGGACCAATGTCTTCAACTGCGGTGTGGCCAATAGCTGGATCTTCTTCAGCTTCAGGAGCCTCTGTGGTAGCAGGCTCGTGAACAATTAACTGACGCGCATGGTGTTCGGATGCAGGACGAGAAACAGAGATTGGCTTGACGACAAGGGGCTCTGTAGTAGTAGCCCTATCTTTCTTCTTTGTCTTCCTCTTCTTGGCCTGAGGAGCATCGTCGGTGGCATTCTTGCTCTTGCGCTTTCTAGCTTTAGCCTCAGCTGCCCTTGTCTTCTTTAGTTTAGACGCAGCTGTGGGGACCTTTGGCTTTGCGCCTGTCATACTGGCAGGGAAGACAATGCGAGGTGCTTCCCACCCTGATGCTTCAGCTTGGACCACAGCTGGCTTCTTCGTCTTGGCAGCCATCTTGGGGTCAATGCCTGGATGCCCAAGGGCTTTGCGCTTTTCAGCTTCGTTATGAACTTGCACACACTTGCTGGCGGAGAGCTTCATCCGTTCTCTTGATCCTTTTGCTGCATCACGTTTCTGTTGAAACTGCTCTTTGAGCTCATGCAGCATCTGCTTGAAGCGTTTGACATCCTCCACACTGAGATTGGCCACGTTCTTCTTGGATTGGGCATTCTCGTGATCAATCTTTTTCTTTAGTTCGACAATCTTCTGAGCTAGAGCTAGCTCATTTGCAATGGCACTGTGGAAAGAGACACTGATGCCAATTGGAAGCTGAAGATCATCAATACTGAGGTCTGGGTTGTCAAACCACTCATCAATGAAGTTATTCAAGATGTCCACATCAAAGAAGGGCAAATCGTTGAAGATTTATGCCTCTTGCTTGCTCTTTATCAACAGCTCAAGAGCATCATCGCCAAGATCTTCGTCACTTGACAGATCAATGGCGTCATTCTCATTTCTCAGAACTGCAGTTGGGGTCAGTGCTTGACCAGAACTTTGGATGGGCTTCTTCTTCTTCTCGGTCTTGGAGATGCGAGAAATATCTTCAGACTGCACACTGGCTTCAGGAGGTGCAGTGGCCAGAGGCTTCGCACGTGAAGCTTTTGGTGCAGTGGAGGGCTTTAAAGCCTTTGGTTTCTTCTGCTTCTGTGGCTTTGGTGGAGCAGGCGCTTCATCAGAATCAGCGTCGTCTGCAGAGTGCTCCATGGCTGTGCCCTGAATAGCTATGTGTGTGATGAGACCTTCGAGGTTGTAGAAGGGCCCGACGATATTGGGTTCAGCATCACGGGTGCCATCAGCCCGAGGAGCAGGTGGACCGGGGTTGAAGTCGAGTCCAAATGCTTTCTTGTTTTTCACAGCAGAGTCCTTGGCAAAATTGTAGTTGCGCTTGAACAGATTGTCATCACGACACCATAGCAGAGAAGATGGGTCAACATTCTCTGGCTATGGTCTGTGAACCATGCAAGGATAGAAGCCTTGAGCAATGGCTTCAGTTCTGGACCTGGGTGGAAGATTTTTGAAGAGAATATCTCCTCATGGTCGTTTAATGGCATTCTTCTCAGCATACTCTGCAGTCAGCCAGTCACAAATCTGTACAGAAACTATTGTTCCACCCAGTATCTGCGAATCCATTGGATTCGAGTATTGCGTTCGCCATAGGTTTCTTCAGGGTACGTCTTGTATAGCTCATTGAGATCTGGTGGAAGATCTTTGGAAGTGTTCCCACAGTGTTGTCTGCTGCCCTTTCTAGCTGACTTTTCAATGGCCATGAAGTTCAAACTGAATGGCTTCAGAACTTGCAAAGGCTTCCGTCTGCTGGTCAGACAGGAACTGGCTTCAGGAGAGTTGATGTGATGCTGTAAAAATTCTGCAAATGAATGCAGACTATGAGAACCAAGGGATTCTCCCACGGACATGTACCTGTGACAACATTAGAGATGCGAGGGAAGGGGAAGAGGTCATATGCATTCTCAGAAGATTTTGAAGATAAATCAGTTTGAAGACATTGACCTCATAGCGCGAAGACATTCACTTATATGTTGAGAGTTGGTTCCAGATTTGTACGAATCCAAGAATAGGTACATGTGAGGAATCTAACTACGTGTGAAGCATAAGTGAATATACTAAGCATGTTATGAGATGCAGAACAGGATAGATCCGAATTTGTAGGCACAGAAACCACTTTTGGTGGAGAAGGATGAATCTATTGGATAAAAAAGGCAGTAAAAGTAAGCTTTAATTACCACACGAAGAACTGCTAGACGGAGTAGAGAGGAGGCCGAGCAGTTTGATCTTCCGTGCCCTAACTTGGCGATGGAAGACACCTACGGCAGCGGCGGAGGAGACGAGGTCCGCGGCCGGCGTGAGGATGGCGTCGGTGAGGTCACGGCAGCTAAGCGCTTCGTCGCCGGCGTCGTCTAGAGCTAGCGGTGGCGCTAGGGTTTGTCGAGGTGGAGAGGTGGGAGAAGGATTTTGACCGTGATGTGATGTGTATTTATAAGGAAAGGGACAACACAGCACAATTACGCAGGTGCCCCTGGCGATTCACATCTGAGGGACATGTGGCGAACATGCAACACATTGGAAGTTGTTCCATGTTCCCACGCACGCCTGGACTGTCGGGTGGTCGTTCCGGCTTCTCCGGGTTTCAGGCAATAAGGATATAGCATTTAAAACAGATTCAACTTTTTTCTCTATATCTTCTGCTGACAAGGACACAGAGAAGACATTCGACAGTTTCAATAGAATGCATATGATTTGGATAGATAGAATTTGAGGTAGAAGCATAGAAGAGGTTGGGGTCCGATCACATTCACTTAGATCGAAATATTCAAGAAAGAAGACACAGCTATAAGTGAATGTTGTAGAGGACAGAGCACAAATCTATGAATATGTCTGAGTTAGACCAAATCAATATGATGAAGATATACATGAGGACAAATCAATGTTAAAGACAAACCAAATATGAATACTTTGCAAATGTAACGCCAAATGAAACACTTCCAAACAAAATTTTGGTGGTGGTGTTACCCACCGTATAGGAAATATTAGATCCAGACACGGCGCACAATTATCGTGGCGCTCCGAAGTCAAATTCCACATTAATGTATCCACACTTAGAGTGTATGTCTTCATTAATTGAAGATATACTTTACTTCGTGTGTTGCACATCCAAGTCATCAACATGCATAAGTGTTAGGATGTGTGTCCAATTACAGGACATTTGAGGATTCTAAGATATTTAGCTCACACCGCAACTTGCAAAACCTTTTCTCATCCAAGGGCTTTGTGAAGATATCGCCAATTGCTCTTCAAAGGTTGACGTGAATGATATCAATATCTTCCTTCATGACATGATCTCTGAGAAAGTGATGACGAATTTCAATGTGCTTTGTCTTCGAGTGCTGAACTGGGTTGTTGGCAATCTTGATGGCGCTTTCATTGTCGCAGTAGAGTGTTACTTGCTTTAGATGGATGCCATAGTCCTTGAGAGTTTTCTTCCTCCATAGAAGCTGAGCGCAACAAGATCCAGCAGCAATGTATTCAGATTCAGTAGTGGAGAGAGACACACATTTCTGCTTCTTTGAAGACCAACAGACAAGTGATCATCCCAGAAAGTGACATGTGCCTGATGTAGACTTGCGATCCACCTTGTCACCAGCATAATCAGCATCCGAGGATCCAACTAGATCAAACTCTGGGCCCTTTGGATACCATAATCCTAGTGTTGGGGTGTAAGCCAAATATCGAAGAATTCGCTTCACTGCTAAGTGATGTGATTCCTTTGGTGCCGCTTGAAATCAGGCACACATGCAAACATTAAGCATGATATCTGGCCTAGATGCACATAAATAAAGTAAAGAACCAATCATGGAGCGGTATACCTTTTGATCGAACTCTTTACCATTGGCGTCGGGACTCAGATGACTCTTGGTTGGCATTGGCGTCGTGTAACCTTCGCAATCTTGCATTCCAAACTTCTTCAGGCAGTCTTTGAGGTATTTCTCTTGAGATATGAAGATGTCGTTGCTTTGCTCATGAATTTGAAGACCAAGGAAGAAGTTCAGCTCACCCATCATGGACATCTGATATTGCTCTTGAGTCATGTGTCCAAACTCATCACTGTATCTCTTGTCAGTGCAGCCGAGGATAATGTCATCCACATAGATTTGGCACACAAATAGTTCTCCATCACATGTCTTCGTGAAGAGTGTAGGGTCTAGAGAACCAGGTTTGAAGCCTTTGCTCTTCAGGAAATCTTTGAGTGTGTCATACCAAGCACAAGGGGCTTGTTTGAGGCCATACAGTGCCTTGTTGAGCTTGTATACCATATCAGGATGTTTTGGATCTTCAAAGCCAGGTGGTTGTGCAACATACACTTCTTCTTCAATTTTGCCATTGAGAAAGGCACTTTTCACATCCATTTGATACAGAAGGATGTTGTGATGGTTGGCATAGGCTAGCAATATGCGAATGGCTTCAAGCCTAGCCACGGGAGCAAATGTTTCATCGAAGTCAATCCCTTCAACTTGAGTGTACCCTTGGGCAACGAGACGAGCCTTGTTTGTGACAACTTGACCATGCTCATCTTGCTTGTTGCGATATAACCATTTGGTGCCTGTGATGTTGTGCTTGCGAGGGTCAGGACGCTTGACCAATTCCCACACATTGTTCAGCTCGAACTGTTGAAGCTCTTCTTGCATAGCTTGAATCCACTCATGTTCCATGAAGGCTTCAGCAACTTTCTTGGGTTCAGATATAGAGAAAAATGCAAAGTGCCCACAAAAATTTGCTAGTTGTGTTGCTCTTGAACGAGTGAGTGGACCAGGTGCATTGATGCTATCAATCATCTTCTCAATCTGTACTTCATTTGCAATACGAGGATGAACTGGACGAAGATTTTGCTCTTGCTGATCATTGTCTTCATTTTGAGCATTGACTTCAGGCTGAGCATTGTCTTCAGGTTGATTAGGCGCAGAAATGATAAGTTCCTCTTTATCCTGTACCTCAGAAGGTATGGTTTCTCCAGTTCCCATGAGTTTGATGGATTCACTAGGTGGAACTTCATCTAACGCATTTGGCAGGTGCTCTCTTTGCGAGCCGTTAGTCTCATCAAACCGCACATCGACAGTTTCAACCACTTTATAGTGAAAGAGGTTGAAGACTCTGTAGGAGTGCGAATCCTTTCCGTAACCAAGCATAAAACCTTCATGTGCTTTCGATGCAAATTTTGAAGTGTGATGTGGATCCTTGATCCAGCACCTGGCACCAAATACTCTGAAGTAACTGACATTTGGCTTCTTACTAGTTAGGAGCTCATAGGATGTCTTCTTCAGAAGCTTGTGAAGATAAACACAGTTGATGACATGGCATGCAGTATCAATGGCTTCAGGCTAGAACTTCCTTGGTGTCTTGTATTCATCAAGCATCGCCCGAGCCATCTCAATGAGTGTCCTGTTCTTGCGCTCCATGATGCCATTCTACTGAGGTGTGTATGGAGCAGAGAACTCATGAGTGATGCCTAATGTATCAAGGTAAAGATCGAGGCCGGTGTTCTTGAACTCTGTGCCGTTGTCACTTCTGATGTGCTTGATCTTGATGCCATAGTTCGTCATGGCACGATTGGCGAAGCGTCTGAAGACATCATGCACTTCATTCTTGTAGAGGATTATGCGCACCCAAGTATATCTTGAATAGTCATCAACAATGACGAAGCCATAGAGACATGCAGTTGTAGTAAGAGTAGAGTAGTGAGTAGGACCAAATAAGTCCATGTGTAGTAGCTCGAAGGGTTGAGATGTCGTCATGATTGTCTTCGAGGGACGCTTGGCCCTCGTCATCTTTCCAGCTTCGCAGGCACCACACAGATGATCTTTCTTGAACTTGATGCCCTCGATGCCTACGACGTGTTTCTTCTTTGCGAGAGTGTACAGGTTCCTCATGCCAGCATGCCCTAGCCTCTGATGCCAGAGCCAACACTCTAAAGCTTTTGCTAGAAGACATACGGCTAACTGTGGTCCTGCTGAGAAATCTACCATATATAGATCATCTTTCTGGTACCCTTCAAAGACTTGCTTTTACCAGTGTCAGCAAATGTGATGTGACTCTTGTCAGATGGACGTAAGGTTGAGTCCATGAGAAGACTTCGATCACCAGTCGTGTGATTAGTGCATCCACTGTCCATAATCCATTCTGAAACATGTGGTGTCATACCCTACAGTACAGTTAGGGGGATAGGCTTCACCAAGAGTATTGTGAAGCATAAACATTTGACGGACAAGAGGATTATCAAAGCTCAGATCAAGGTTAGGACTGATAGGATGATTGGCAAGAGATTTAGGAACAAAATACATAGTAAGACCATTTGGGCATTTTATCTTGCGCCCGACAAGATGTTTTAGGTCCCCAGCATAAGCATCGAACGCCTTTGATTTCAGGCTGGAGACCTTTCCCTGCAAAAGAAAGTTATTTTTTCTTAACCACCCACATTTTCAGGGGTGGCTTAGAAGCAATGAGTCTAAGTGCAGCATCTGAGTACTTTGGCTTTGGAGCCCTAGCAAATAGCCTTGCAGGAGGTGAATAATACTCATATGAATAAGCAGAATAGTTCTTGGTCTTATGAACATAGCGGTTTGATGATATGCGCTCATATTCATAAGTCTGAGTATGATTTCCCTGCAAAACATTGGCGTTAGGGTGGCTCTTGTGAGTCCTCTGTCTGTATGAAGCCTTTGGACCATATGAAGCCTTTGGTCTGGGGTTTGTCTTCTTCCCTTATGGTGTCATGATGACATTCACAGGAAGATTCTCAAGACACCTTTTGGGCACCCAGATCTTCTTCATAGGTGGTCCATTCCTGCAGTGAGTACCAATATACCTGGCAAACACTTCACCATTCTGATTCTTAAACAGTTTATAGTTTGCATCAAAGGATTCATCCATGACAATCGGGTTAGCACAAGTGAAGCCAGATAAGGTGGATGGGTCCACTGAAGGTCCCTTTGCAGCAACCCAAGTGGTTTTGGGGTACTGCTCAGGCTTCCAGTAAGAACCATCAACATTCATTTTCCTCTCGAACCCAACACCCTCTTTTCTAGGGTTTCGGTTCAGAATCGCTTTTGAGGACATCACATAGTGTCGATGCCCTTTGAGACTTCAGACATCCCGCCTCAAGCAATGTCTTCAACCTAGCATTTTCATCAAGAATAGTAGTGGCATCCTCGGCAGAGGGGTTAGTTACCACATCGGCAGCTTGAAGATATTTTGACAAGAGCAGCAGAGAACATTCAAAGAATGTAAGTAGTGTTATCACGCTCAAGGCATTTTAGACTTGGTGGTTCAAATCCTTCCTGGGCAGGATTGATCTGTTGAGCGCGAAGTGACTCATTTTCTTTTTGAAGATCTTCATGAACTGCTCTCAATTTCTCAAGTTCTTGCTTCCTTTGAAGATAATCATAGGAAAGCTTTTCATGAGTTGTTGAGAGCGTTTCATGACGACTTTCAATTTCCTCGTACTTAACATGAAGATTTTTTATGTCTTCAATTAAGGACTGAGATCGGGTCATTTCCGCGTCCAACAGGTCATCGCTTTTGTCTAACAGTTTTTGAATATGTTCCATAGCTTTCTGTTGTTGAGTTGCAATTTTAGCAAGTGTTTTGTAGCTGGGTTTGGATTCACAATCAGAGTCATCTTCACTTGATGTTTGAAAGTAAGCATCACGTGAGTTTACCTTGGCACCACGTGCCATGAAGCAGTAGGTGGGGGCAGAGTCGTCCTTGTCATTAGCATCAACTTGGTGACGGAGCCATTGTCTTCTATGTTGAAGATGGACTTGGCAACGTAGGTTGTGGCTAGAGCCAGACTTGCAACGCCATAGTCGGACTCCTCCTCAGACTCCACCTCTGCCTCCTCAGAAGCAGACTCCTCCTCTGAATCCATCTCCTTGCCAACAAAAGCACGAGCCTTGCCAGATGAGCTCTTCTTATGTGATGAAGACTTGGAGGAAAACTTGGAAGAAGACTTTGAGGATTTCTTCTTCTTCTTGTCATCAGAATCATATTCCTTGCTCTTCTTCTTCTTGTTGTTCTCATTGTCCCACTGAGGACACTCAGAGATGTAGTGACCAGGTTTGTTGTACTTGTGGCATGTTCTCTTCTTGTGGTCATGAGTGGAAGCTTCATCATTTCTTGAGCTGGATCTTGAAGACTTTCTGAAGCCTTTCTTCTTGGTGAATTTCTGGAACTTCTTCACAAGCATAGCAAGCCCCTTTCCAATGTCTTCAGGATCCTACAACTGTAGTCAGATTCTTCTTCAGATGAGGAAACAGCCTTTGCCTTCAAAGCGCGAGTTCGGCCATAGTTGGGACCATAGATGTCTCTTTTCTCAGATAGCTGAAACTCATGTGTGTTGAGCCTCTCAAGTATGTCAGACGGATCGAGTGTCTTGAAGTCAGGGCATTCTTGAATCATTAGGGCTAGGGTGTCAAACGAGCAGTCAAGTGATCACAGGAGTGTCTTGACGATTTCATGCTTGGTGATCTCAGTGGCGCCGAGAGCATGAAGCTCATTTGTGATATCAGTGAGGCGATCAAACGTGAGGTGGACATTCTCATTATCATTTCTCTTGAAGCGGTTGAAGAGGTTGCGAAGGACACTGATCCTTTGATCTCTCTGGGTTGAGACGCCTTCGTTGACCTTGGAGAGCCAGTCCCAGACTAGCTTCGACGTTTCCAGAGCACTCACACGGCCATACTGTCCTTTGGTCAGATGACCACAGATGATGTTCTTGGCAGTAGAATCCAGTTGAACAAACTTCTTGACATCAGCAGGGGTGACACCTTCACCAGTCTTGGGAACGCCGTTCTTGACGACATACCATAGATCGACATCAATGGCTTCAATATGCATGTGCATCTTATTCTTCCAGTAGGGGTAATCAGTGCCATCGAAGACAGGGCACGCAGCGGAGACTTTGATTATCCCTGCAGTCAACATAGCTAAAACTCCAGTGGTTAAACCGAATCACACAGAACAAGGGAGTACCTTGCTCTGATACCAATTGAAAGTGCTAGTTATCGACTAGAGGGGGGGTTAATAGGTGATTTTTATGAAAGTCTTCAAAACATGGGAGTTTTGAAGACAAACGATAGAAATGAACCTATTGACATGCAGCGGAGGGTAGACTACATTAGACAAGCCATAGTCAAGCAAGTAATGAAGCTAAAGCACGAAGACTATTAGCAGCTAGGTAGTATGGATCAAGATGGAAGATAGTACGAAGTCAAACAACAATAGTCGTCGCATAGTGAAGTCAAACAAATAAGACAAGCAAGCAAAAGACTTCACGAAGACAAACTGTAAATAAGTGAAGGAAGAGATAGGACCAGTTGCTTGGTGAAGACAAAGGATTTGTTGGACCAGTTCCAGTTGCTGTGACAACTGTACGTCTGGTTAGGGAGGCTGAGATTCAACTCAGAAGACCGCGTCTTCACCTTATTCCCCTTGAGCTAAGGACACTTAGTCCTCGCCAAATCACTCTGGTAAGTATTCAAGGTAGACTTCCAAACCTTCACAAACTTCGTTCACCGGCAATCCACAATGACTCTTGGATGCTCAGAACGCGACGCCTAACCGGCTGGAGGATTCACAGTCCTCAAGTGTAACAAGTCTTCAGGTCACGCAGACAGAAAGACTTCAGTGATGCCTAACACTCTTTGGCTCTGGGTGTTTTGGGCTTTGTCCTCGCAAGGATCTTTCTCTCAAAGGCTTCAAGGTGGGTTGCTCTCAAACGACAAAAGTTGTGCACTAACTCTAAGCAGCCACCAATTTATGGTGTAGGGGGTGGGCTATTTATAGCCGCTAGGCAACCCGACCTGATTTGTCTGAAATGACCCTAGGTCACTAAGGAACTGGCACGTGTTCCAACGGTCAGATTTCAAACACGCGCGTCAGCTTAACTTGGGCTACAAGTAAAGATGACTCATCCAGCTCTGGATAAGATTTGCTCTCACTGTCTTTGCTCGAAGACTTAGGATTTGGTTGAGCATCACTTCAGTCACTTTGACTTTGTTCACTTGGACCCCACTTAACAGTACGGTGGTTCCTATGACTCAACAAAGAAGAAAAGGAAACTACAAAACAACTATATCTTCGCACTCCATAGTCTTCACGTGAATGTCTTCTCGAGTCATAATCTTCGTTGTGAATATCTTCACATACCACCATTGTCTTCAATGTCTTCACACATTTTTAGGGGTCATCTTTGGTAGGTAAACCGAATCAATGAGGGACTACTACGTGTGTTATCCTGCAATTCTCACAAACACATTAGTCCCTCAACCAGGTTTGTCGTCAATACTCCAAAACCAACTAGGGGTGGCACTAGATGCACTTACAACCGCAGATAGTGCAGCCACTCGTTACTCACATCTGTTGATGATTGTCAACATCAACTGTAGGCAGACTTTGGGGAGATAGCCTCCATGCGAAAACCTTGACCTTTGCTGGCAACTTATAATTCCATATCTTCGTCCAAGCTTTCTCCTCAATTGTTGAATTAGACGTGCCAGCTCTCCCTTCCAACCAGGTGTAACGCCCTCGATGCGGCTATATCTCCCACGTGTCGAAGCACGACTTAGAGGCATAACCGCGTTGAAAGCAATGTCGCAAGTGAGGTAATCTTCACACAACCCATGTAATACATAAGGGAAAGAGATACATAGTTGGCTTACAAACGCCACTTCACACAATACATGAGTAAAGCATTACATCATACAGATACAATCAAGGTCCGACTACGGAAACAAAATAAAAGAAGACTACCCCAAATGCTACACAGATCCCCGATCGTCCCAAACTGGCTCCACTCTTGATCAACTGAAACGAAACAACACAAAGAACAAGATCTTCATCGAGCTCCTCCTTGAGCTCGGTTAAATCACCGCACGGTTTCATCGGCACCGCAAACTGGTTTTGAAGTATCTCGTGAGTCACGGGACTCAGCAATCTCACACCAGCGAGATCAAGACTATTTAAGCTTAAAGGTAGGACAGGGTTGTGAGGTGGAGCTGCAGCAGCGACTAGCATATCTGGTGGCTACAATCGCAAAAGAGAGCGAGAAGAGAAAGCAAGGCACGGTCGAACAACTATGATCAAGAAGTGATCCTGAAACTACTTACGCCAAACATAACTCCAACACGTGTTCACTTCCGGACTCCGCGAGAAGAGACCATCACGGTTACACACGCGTTGGTGTATTTTAATTAAGATCAACTTCGGTTTTCTACAACCGGACATTAACAAATTCCCATCTGCCACATAACCGCGGCACGGCTTTGAAAGATAATACCTGCAGGGTGTCCCAACTTAGCCCATGATAAGCTCTCGCGATCAACGAAGGATATTCCTTCTCCCGGAAGACCCGATCAGTCTCGAATCCGGCTACAAGACATTTCGACAGCAATAAAACAAGACCAGCAAAGCCGCCGGATGTGCCGACAAATCTGATAGGAGCTGCACATATCTCGGTCTCGTGGCACACTCGGATGAGCAGTTCGTACAACTAAAACCAGACCTCAAGTTGCCTTGAGGGGCGCTGCACAGGCTCTAGTTCGGCCAGCACTCGAAGGAGCACTGGTCCGGGGCTAAATAAAGATGACCCTCGGCTCCGAAACCCAAGGGAAAAGGGCATAGGTGAGGCAAATGGTAAAACCAATGTTGGGCCTTCTTTGAAAAGTCTTATTCAAAGCGAACTGTCAAGGGGTCCCATAAATCACCCGACCGCGTTAGGGACGCAAAATCCGGGAACATAATACCGATATGACGGAAACTAGGCGGCAAGAGTGGAACAAAACACCAGGCATAAGGCCGAGCCTTCCACCCTTTACCAAGTATATAGGTGCATTAATTAAATAAGATATATTGTGATATCCCAACAAGTAAACATGTTCCAACAAGGAACAACATCTCCATGTTCCAACAAGGAACAAACTTCATCTTCACCTGCAACTAACAACGCTATAAGGGGGGGCTGAGCAAAGCGGTAACATAGCCAAACAACGGTTTGCTAGGAAAGGATGGTTAGGGGCTTGACATGGCAATATGGGAGGCATGATAAGCAAGTGATAGGCATCGTAGCATAGGCATAGCAAAAGAGCGAGCATCTAGCAAGCAAAGATAGAAGTGATTTCGAGGGTATGGTCATCTTGCCTGAAATCCCGCAAGGAAGAAGAACGAGTCCATGAAGAAGACAAACGGACGTAGTCGAAAGAATCCTCACAACTCCGGAACGGAACCGAAGCTAACGAGAGAAGCAAACCGGAAAGAAGCAAACCACATAGTAAAACAACCATCACATAAACATGGCATGATGCGCAAACAAGTATGATGCATGTCCGGTTTAATGAGGCATGGCATGGCAATATGCACAAACAAAACTACAAGTTAAATGGAGCTCAATATGCAACGGGTTGCATATTGACAAAACACCACATCAATTATTTAGTTCTCTCTCGGTTAGATACTCAACAATATTAAATGTTGTTAAACATGGCAATAGGTGAAGCATAAGTGAACTAACTATTTAGGCAAGTTTAAATGAGGCCGGAACAACAAACAACAATTCCGGTAAAACCCCATATGCATATTTTAGATTCGGTACTGTTCTGCCCTAAACACAATTTTAATGTTGTTAAACATGCAAAGTAATGCTACCATGTTAATCTATGCATTTTTCTACCCCATTTACATATATAATTTATTTTAATCAGGGCTACGGTTATTTAGTTATGAAATAAATCATTTTAGCATGGCATTTAAGCAAATTAATGCAAACAACAATTTTAAACATTTAAATGTTGTTATCATGATGCGGATGACATGTGCAAGTTTTATGCAATTTTTATTAAAAGTTGACATGAGCATGTTATGAAGCATTTGGTCACCATGACGGAACGAAAAGGGGTGCCACGGCAACGAATCCGAAAATGATGCCACGGCAACATATCGGTTCCGGTAGCTCACGGAGATACCGGTGCAAAATAAAGTGTGACGGAAGCGAGTTGAGCAAGATGGTGGGGTGTTCCCGGTTACCGGGTTCCCACGAGACGATGGCATGGCAACGAGGAGGAACAAGCGAGCGACAAATTCGGACACGGTGCAAACGGGCACCTCATACAACATATGCATTCGATCCACGGCGGTCGTTCTCGGCGGTTATACCTTCGAAGCGTGCGTTCGGGGCGGAAAGCGTTTCGTAGAGGGAAGTAGACGTTCTCGCGATGATCGTCGAGGGAAGTAGTCGTACACGGCATAGTGGAAGTCGTTGTTCACATGGCGACGGTAGTTGTACACGTTCGTTTTCGGGGAGGGACTTGATGAATCCAACGTCTTCGGGATGACGGTAGAGGTACTCGCGACGGTAGTGGTACACGTTCATACACGTTTCGAAGAGGGACTTGGCGCATCCGATGTCTCCGGGGTTGTCGTGGTACTTGCGGTCTCGGCGACGGTAGTTTTCACGGGTCATAGACGTTCACTTGACGGCGGTAGATGAACTTGGCGGTCCTTGTCGTCATGTTACTTGGCATCCTCTCGGCCTTGACAGTGAAGAAACGGAACGCGGTGGTCGTGGTACTTGGCGTCCAGAAGAAATGCTCCTGTTCAAGGGGGTCTCGGTCTTGGCGATCTCATGGATGGCAGAGGCATGGTGCAGGGTCGACGGGAGCAAGAGGTGCACGGAGGCCTCGATGTGCAGGGGGTCGCTGGCCTTGGCGCGATGCAGGGGCGACGGCCGCAGGACTTGACGCATCGGACGTGGCTCCGACGGAGCTGCTCTCTGGCGGCGGCCGGAAACAGGGCGGGCCTTGAGCTGGGCGCGAGGACGACGATGCAGGCAGCGGCCTCCGGTGGTCGCCGACAAGAACGGCGCGCGGCAGCCAGCGTGGAAGTGGAGAGGCGGGGTCGAGGCAGAGGAGCCGATGGCGGACGCAGGAGGCCGGGCACGGCGCCATGGGGAGGCGACGACGCGGAGGAGGGAAGGCCGCAGGGGCAACGGCGGAGGTCCTGGCACGGCCGCAGGCGACGGAGGAGGGAAGGCGTCGCGGCGGAGAGGATGGGAGACGAGGCAGGGGGCGCCAGAGTTGGCCTCCAGTGGCGGCGGGTGGCGATGGATCACCGGAGCGAGAGGAGGGAGGAGCGTGGGGATCCTCTCCCTGGTGATGCGGTGTATGGACGGGGCGAGGGCGCGAGGGGATCGAGGAGAAAGGAGGAGAGCGGGGTCGAGCGCGGGCGGCGCTCCCTGGCGATGCGGGGCTGCGTGCGATGGGGATCGCTGAACGAAGGTGGCGGCGCGAGGGGATGAGGAGGAGGGATTGAGGGGATCGGGCTAAAGGCCTAGGGTTTAGGCGCTGCTGGGCCTTGGGCCGGCTTAGAGAGGCCGGTGGAGAGGAAATGGCCAGAGGCCTGGCTGGGCAGCTGGGCTGGGCTCCCTCTCTCTCACTAATCTCTATCAGAAAAGAAAAAGAGAGAGAAAAAGAAAGAGAGGGTTAGGGAAAGATTTGCGCATGGGGATAATTTTCCCGGGCTCACAAAAATATGAGGAATTTAACAAAAATGGCCCGAGGATTTTAGAGAATGTAAAATCCACACATGTTGAATTTAACTCGCACAAGTTTGATTTCAAACCCATTCAATGAACTCCAAATGGGTTGAAATTATAGGAGATGGCCCTACACACTAGATGTGATTTATGGGCTGATTTGGAACATTTGTGGATAAAGTAAAATTGCAACTCAATTTTACTAAAAAGGCACCAAAGGAAGAAAAGAAATTGAGTTGGATAAAAAGGAAATTTGAAGAACCGCGCAAATGTGTTATGGAATGGTTTAATATAGCTCCCTAAATATTGGGAGGATATGTTATAAAGAGAAATCACCATTGTGAATATCCCTCGATTTAAATGGATCGAAAAATCCATACAATTTATTTAGTTGAGGTTTTTAAAAATTAATGATATGATGGCATGATGACATGATGCAATGCAAAAAATGCTAAGAAGAATGCAACAAACAAAACAAATCACACGACAAAACTCGGAAACCCTGGAAGGCAACTGAAGCTCCGGACTTGGGGCGTCACACCAGGCCACCCTTCTGTTTTTCGTGTGGTCGAGCAACCGAAAGGTTGACCGCACAATGAACTCCCCTGACCTCTCCCAGCTCCATCCCCAGAAATCCTCCATGTTCATTGATGGTAGCGCAATGCTTCTCACCACATCAACGTCCATGGCAGAAAATACATGTTCACATGGTCCTGGTTCCATACTCTATTTGCATGGTCAATTAATTCATGAACCGTCTTCGGTTTATCTTGTTGTCGTGGTGCAATCGGTTTCATCATAGTTTTCCGAGGAAGGACCTCCTATCTGCCACTCGTTGTAGCAGATTGGCGGAGGTTCGCATAGGCAGTACCGCAAGTGGGCCAGTCCAGGTGGTAATGAGCGAGCGGTGTGAAATTTGCAAAAAATGTGTTGTACCAGCGACCAAACTTGGTAATGTGAGTAGCTAGCCGCCTTACATGATTCCTCTTAGTGACTAATAGGCACCACAAACTTTTAAGAACTAATTACAGCGACATATCCGAATATTTTATCCAAAAAATATAACACCTTTTTCAAATTCTGCAAAAAAATTGACAAATAGAAAATGTGAACAATCAAGTTTGTGAACAATTATTTAAAATATGAACAAAATTTTGAAATTCCATTTTATTTGAATTTCAAACATGTTTTTAAAAACATGAACAAATTTTGAAAAGGTGAACAAAATTATGAATTTCTATACAAAAACATGAACAAATCTAGAAATTTTGAATAGTTTTTGAAACAACTAACAATTTTTCAAAACATGAACAAATATAGAAATAACAAACATTTTTAAAAAATTGATCAAATTTTGAAAAATGTGAACAAAATTCTGAAATGCTATACAAAAAGTGCACAATTTTTAAAGCATGGACAAATTTTAAAATCCAAAAAAATTGTAGATGTGAACAAT
The DNA here is from genome assembly GCA_021605205.1 of Aegilops longissima. NCBI lineage: Eukaryota > Viridiplantae > Streptophyta > Magnoliopsida > Poales > Poaceae > Aegilops > Aegilops longissima. The sequence continues at coordinate 298,122,791 of CM038682.1, read as the reverse complement.
TTTTCAAAAACATGAACAAAGTAATGAAATTCAACAATATTTAAAAACATGAACAAAAGTTGAAATACTTGAACAACTTTAAAAATGTGAACAAAATTCCTAAATTATATACAAAAACATGAACAAATTTCAAATTTCCAAAAATGTGAAATTTTTATAAAAAGTGAACAAACTCCAAAATCCGAACATTTTTGTTTAAAAAGTGATTTTTTTTTTTGAAATTCTGAATTTTTATATAAATTCTTTGAAATTAAGAAAAAAATAAACACAAAAAATAATAAAAAGAAACAAGAAGAACGAAAAAAAGAAAGAAAAAAACCAGAAGTAGATACCAACAAGAAAAAACCTGGTTCAAGAAGGTTCCCAAAACCAGAAGAACTACTATATAGAAAACAAAAGCTTTGCAATTGGGCCGGCCTACTGCGTCGTTCGCTCATGTAACCCGTGCGAAGCGTCGACATTACGACGCGCAGAGCGGCGTTTAGGGTTTTCCTCCCGAGGCAGCCACTGATCATTCTAATATAGATGATTCGTAAGTCGTAACTCACCTACCCCTTAGAGCCCAATAAGTAGCTTCACCGGCCCAGTATGGCGGACCGCAGGCCTCGTTCGGCCCATGAGGAGAAAACGAGGAACTCATTTAGTTAGAGCATCTCTAACAGCCACGCTAAACAAGTGTCGGGCCGCAAATTTACCCATTTTAGCATGCGCGCAATCAGTAGAGTGGCTCCAGGGGGCAATAACCCCGTGCGCGGCATATAGGGTTGGGCGCTCGGTCCGAATCGCCATCGCGCGTTGTGTATTTGGGGCGTCCGCTTAGACGCACGGCACACACGAGCGCGAGCGCCGCACTCTCTCCACCGCGCCACCTTCGCCCCGCACGCGCCAGCGCCGGCGAACTGACCCGATGGACGCACACACCGGCACCCCTTTCATCCCATCCTACAGCGACGACCACTCCACCGCCGTCGCGGCAAACCTAGCGCGGGGAGCGTTGGCCTCGCCTCCGCCGGAGCTCCTCCGAGCATCGGCCTCGTGCGCGGCCTCTTCATGCCGCCGCAGATGACCTCGGCGACGGGTGGCGCGCGCTGCTGGAGCTACCGCGTGCTGCATTTTAGCGCGGCTGTTGGAGCCAGCGCTGACCGCCATGCCAAACCATGCGATGGACGCGCGGCAAAGTAGATTTTAGCGCGCGGCACGTTGGGCGGCTGTTGGAGATGCTCTTATCTAGTTTGGAAAATCGCACAAACACGATATGTAACATCCAATTTGGTTTCCCTCAAAATCAAAAGCAGCCAACTTGAAGCTGAATTCGGACCTACAGTGTCAAACAGGAAAAAAAAGGCAACCTCGAGCTGAATTCGGACATGGAGTGACGCCAATTTATATGTAACATCCCAAATTTTCAATTTGGAATGTTATACATAGAGCATCATTGCATATCATTTTTTTTCGTTGCATTTTGCTCGATCCTAGAAATTCTACACAACTCAAGGACCCATGGAGAGAGTTGGGGATTTCGTTATTTTCATATTTGAGTTTTCTCAAATTTTGAAAATAGGATCATTTGATTTTAGTTATTTTATCTTCAATTATTTCTACTATCAAAATATGAGAGAGGGAATAAAATGACTTTTCCAAAATGAGATTTTATTTTGGAGTTTTTCGCCTTTTTATTTGAATTTAGGAAAAATGCGCGTTTTTAAAAATTGCATTTAGGCCCCAAATAAATGTTCATCTAGTCCGGCTTGATTTTAGAAGCCGGAGAAAATTTATTTCGGGATTTTTGGAGTCCGTTTAGTATTTCTTTTTATTTTTCTACTGCACGTTATTATTTTAAAATAAAAGCACGAACCGCCTCTGGGGGCCGTGCCCGAGCGGGACTCCGCTCGGGGGCGCAGTATATAAGCGCAGCCCCAGCCCCAGTGCCCAGCCCCCTCGAGCCCAGCCCGCCCGCCCGCCAAATTTCACCAGACCCGCCTCGGCCCGCCCGGCCGAAACCCTAACCCTAGCCGATCCGCCCCACCGCCGCCGCCGCCGAGGATCGCCGCCGCCTCGTTCAAGATGCCGCGGTTTTTAAAAACTCAAGGTTTTAAAAAACCAAGGCGGTTTTATTTCGTTTTTTCGTTTTTTTTTAGTTTCGGTTTTTTTTTTTGGATTAGGTTATTTAGAGGACGTTCGTCCGTTAGTTCGTTTAAACGAACGAGTTCGTCAGATTAGTTTAGTTAACGAACGGTAGTTCGTTAACCCGTTCGTCGTTTTTCTTTTTCTCGGATTTAACCCGCGATTTTTCTGATCGCGATTCTTGATCCGATTTTCGTTTTAGTATAACTTTTCGCTCGTTTATCGGAATCAGGCGATTCAAGCACCTAGAGTTTCGTCTCGAAACCCTCTTTCCGAATAATCTACTTAAACAAGTTTTTGCTACTGTAAAATTTGACCTAGATCCAGATTAGTAAAAGGGAGTTGTTTTCTTCCGCCGTTTGAATTTCGTTGCTTCGTTTGATTTGATTCTTTTTGCAAACCGGAGTTCTTAAGTTGAACTATCTGGTTAGATCTATTTGAGTTTTACCTGTGCATTAGATGAGTACTTATTGTATGCTTGTTTGTTTGTCTCGATAGAATACCCTGAGTCGCTACCGCTACTTGAGTCTCTAGGTTTCATGGATCATCGGCAAGGCAAGTAACACTTTGATCATACCTCTTCTCATACCCAGTTTTTATGCATTAGATCTATCCTCAAACACTTGCATGATTAGGATCTAGTTAAATTGTGGGTTTTGGGAAGTAGATTGAGGTAGTACCTATTACCTGTTTTATTATCAAACCCTTGGGAGTTACTTCTACGTTTGCTTATTTATGCCATGCTATGCTAGTAGACGTGGATTGGGTGAGTGCATCCATGACAGATGTGAGATTGTTATTTAATGGTTTATTTAAGGTGGCAACTTAAACACACATCTGGGTGGATTGAGGCACCTGGTTTCTATCAGGACTTGCCTGTATTTCTTCGGACCGCCACCCAGGCTCAAAGGGATCATGGGATTATTCAAACTAGAAACTTCCGTGTGCAGCCACAAGCCATTATGGGCTATGGCATAGTTGATTAAGTTGTGCGAACTCTTACGGGTAGACTTGTAGATGTAGGGGAAAGTAGGTGTACCGGTCTACCCACATGTAAGGTGCTAGTGCTTCTGAAAGACTATGTCTCGGTCATCCGTTTCTCAAACATCATGTAGTGCGAGAAATCCAACGGAGGCGATCGAGTCTTGTGGGGAAAAGTGCGCAAACCTCTGCAGAGTGTATAAACTAATCATGGTTAGCCGTGTCCCCGGTTATGGACATCTTGAGTATCTAGTACTTGGATTATCATGTGAATCTCATCATGTTACTTCTAAATTAATATTGTTGGGTTTTTAATGAGTACTTTTAATTGGGATTGAGAATGCTGTCAACCATTCTCAATGTTTAACAACCACCATGATAGTTAAATAAATTTATTCCTTTGCAGTAGGGAAAAATTGGCTTTATGCAAAACCTTAACCATAGAGCTTTCCACCAGCCAAATATGCATGTAGTATAGGCTTATCATTCCATTATTCTCTATGTGTTACTTTGCCAGCATATTCCATGTGATGACCCGTTTTTCGGGCTGCAACGTTTCATGTTGCAGACTTTTCAGACGACGAGTATGGTGTTTAGGTCGTGGTTCTATACTCAGTGATGCCGTTGGAGTTGATGGACTCGCTTATTCTTCCAAGCCTTCCGCTGTTATCGTTATTAGATGGTCTTAAGCCATATTCATTTTATTAAGTTCTCTCTTGAGACATTCGATTGTAATAAGTGTGTGATTGCTACTCTGTTATAAATCCTTTGAGTACTTGTGTGGTGTCGGCATTCTCGATCCGTGGATGACACCGAGCACGAGATCGATCGTTTGAGGTCCGGTCGCTACAAAGATGGTATCGAGCACACATCGATCGTAGGACACGACCATTAAGCTAAAGCCCTAGATCACTACTCTCTCTTCTCATTTCTAACTCCTCATCTTTTATATTCTTTTAGGATGACGGAAGCGAGGATCAAGTTCACTCAGCCGGATGAAGATGCACCCTTCGGACGACACCTGAAGGAAGTCACTAAGTACCTTAACATCGGATTACCAAGCTTCACCGGGACCTATAATTCCACTTTACCTGAAGAAGAGCGCTGGAAGATTCAAGCTCAAGTTCCCGGAAGGACGTTTGCGCCAATCACGGAGCCCATAGAGTGTGTTTTCAATGCACCAACTTGGAGTCTGGGAAAGAGCATGGCAGCTCACATAACCATGGGACGCATTGGAGATGTTTACAAAGAAGACCTCAAGGATACTATCTACTAGATTTGTGGGCGCCGAGATGAACAATGGGAGATAGTTGGCACTAAGAAGGATCGATCCATTGCAGCTTTCATCCAGGAGTTGAATCAGCACATTCGACGCCAGAGAACCAGATGTCTTGCAGACATGATGGAGTTGAAGACAGCAAAAGCCAAGATTATCGAACTAGAAGGAGAACTGAAGGCCACTCGCAAGGACTACATGGAGGAGATTGTAGCTCTAGTGGGACAAAACGACGATCTTAAGGAGAAGATTGAAGAACTCATGGGAAATTCAGCGCCCGGAGGAGAAGATGAAGATTGCACCTGTCCAGAGAACTACATCATCATCGACGACACCGATTCCGATCCTAGTGATGATGATTACGAAGATGAAGCTGGAGCAGATATTATGGACTCTTCATCGGAGCAGTTTTTCTAGTTGACCACCATAATAGTAGTACATTTCCCCCATTTTAATTTAGTTTTAGTTCCAGCACTTTGTAACGATAGATAGACCGTTGTATGCCCTTGTATGAATTGATTGGAGTGATATTGTGTGATTTGTCTCATGTGCATATGGGTAGTGTTTCTCTCTAGACCTCATTCTATTCTTAACTCTCGTCTTTTCTATAAACCCTCAGATGCCTCCGAGACGCGACCCCAGATTTGGTTTCCCGCCAGAGATCACTCAGTTGATTCAGCAGCAGAATGCCTTGATTCAAACATTGGTACAGAACCAAGGCAACAACAACAACAACAACAACAACAACAACAACAACAACAACAACAACAACAACAACAACCCCCACCACCACCACCGCTGACCATTTGACCCGCTTTCCTAAGGCTGAATCCGCGGTGTTTTCCAAGAGCACCGAGCCGATTGTTGCAGATGATTAGCTCCGTAAGATAGGGAGGGAGTTGACCACTGCAGGATGTACAAATGGAGAAAGGGTGAAGTTTGCCGCACATCAGCTCGAAGGACCCGCAGCAGCATGGTGGGAGAATTTTACAGCCACTTACCCTATAGACACTGTCACATGGGATCAGTTTGACCAAGCTTTCCGTCTTGCCCATGTTTCAAAGCAGGAGCTATGGCCATGAAGAAGCGTGAGTTTCGCAACTTGCGCCAAGGAGGACGGACAGTTGGCCAGTATGTAGATGATTTCAGTAAGTTAGCACGTTATGCCCCAGATGACGTTGCTACGGGCGCAGCTAAGCAAGAGAAGTTTCTAGAAGAACTGAATGATGAACTGAGCATGCAGTTGATGGTAGCCACCTTCAATAACTACCAGGAGTTAGTAGATCGTGCTCTTATGATTGAAGGGAAGCAGCAGCAGATTGACAATCGCAAGAGAAAGTATGGACAGGGGAAGAATAACTCTGGAGCTCAGCAGAAACTTCGCTTTACCCCGAAGCCAGGAGAATCAAGTATGTATCACGGCATGAACCGAGAAGGGCACATGTAAATGCCTTATCAGGTGTTGTGCAGGAGGAAGTACCAGTGGTAAGGGATTACCCGGACGTGTTTCCTAAGAGTTGCTGTGCATGCCACCGGATAGGGACATTGAGTTTCGATTGAACTATCGCCAGCATCGGGCCGATATATAAGAGACCGTATAGGATGCCACCCAAGATCCGGAGGAAATTAAGAAGCGATTAAGGAGTTATTGGATAAAGGTTTTATTCGCCCAAGTTCTTCACCTTGGGGTCACCAAGATTTAGTGGAGAAGAAGGATGGATCATTAAGAATGGTTGTTGATTATCGAGGATTGAATGAAGTGACCATCAAGAACAAGTACCCGTTGCCGATGATCAATGACTTGTTTGACCAATTGCAAGGAGCTAAGGTGTTTTCCAAGATCGATTTGCGATCAGGGTACCATCAATTGAAGATTCGAGAGCAGGATATACCTAAGACGGCTTTTACCACCAGGCACGGGCTGTATGAGTATACCGTTATGTCATTTGGTCTGACTAACGCACCTGCCTATTTTATGAACATGATGAACAAAGTGTTTATGGAGTTTTTGGATAAGTTCGTCATGGTGTTCATTGATGATATTTTGGTTTACTCAAGAATGAAGAGGAACACAGGAGCATTTATGCTTGGTACTCGAGAAGCTCGAGAGAACATCGCTTATATGCCAAGTTCAGCAAGTGTGAGTTTTGGTTGAAGGAAGTTGGATTTCTGGACATGTTATATCCACGTAAGGTATAGCAAGAGACCCCACTAAAGTTGTCACCGTAATAAATCGGGAAGCGCCAACTACAGTTGGAGAGATCCGAGTTTCCTTGGACTCGCAGGATACTACCGAGATTTATTGAGAATTTCTCAAGGATTGCGAAGCCTATGATGTAATTGTTGAAGAAGGATACCAAGTTCATTTGGACCGAGGAGTGTGAAGCTAGTTTCCAAGAGTTGAAGAAACGTTTGGTTACCTCACCAGTGTTAATCCTGCCAGATCAGACCAAGGATTATGAGGTGTTTTGCGACGCTTCACGAAGAGGACTTGGAGCAGTGCTTATGCAGGAGGGAAGAGTTGTTTCGTATGCTTCACGACAGCTTAAGCCTCATGAGCTAAACTATGCCACGCATGATTTGGAATTAGCAGCCGTTGTGCATGCGTTGAAAACATGGAGACATTTCCTCATTGGAAATCATTGTGAGGTGTATACGGATCACAAGAGTTTGAAGTACATCTTCACGCAGAAGGAGCTAAATCTCAGGCAGAGGAGATGGTTGGAGCTTATCAAAGATTACGATATGAGATTGCATTATCACCCCGGATAGGCTAACGTTGTAGCAGACGCGTTGAGCCGTAAGAGTCATGTTAACATCCTAATGACGGGAGAAATACCAAAGGAGTTAGCCGAGGATCTTCGAGAGCTATGTTTGGAAATAGTTCCGAGAGGCTATGTAGCAGCATTGGAGATTCAGTCAACTTTGATGGACAAAATCAGGGAAGCTCAGAAGACTGACAAAGAGATTGCCTCTATAAAGGAGAAAATGAGCAAAGGAAAAGCAAAGGGATTTCGTGAGGATGAGCACGATACCCTATGGTTTGAAGACCGTGTTTATGTGCCCAATGACCTGGAGATTCGGAAGTTGATTCTACAAGAGGCACATGATTCACCATATTCTATTCACCCAGGAAATACCAAGATGTATTTGGATTTGAAGAATACTTTCTGGTGGACTGGTATGAAGAAGGACATTGCAGAGTACGTAGCAGTTTGTGATGTATGTCAGAGGGTGAAGGCAGAACATCAGAAGCCAGCAGGATTGTTACAGCCATTGCCTATACCCGAATGGAAGTGGGATAAACTAGGTATGGATTTCATCACGGGATTGCCCAGGACTCGTTCGAGCTATGACTCGATTTGGGTTGTAGTCGATCGTTTGACGAAGGTAGCTCATTTCATTCAAGTAAAGACTACCTACAGCAGTGCCAAATTGGCTAAGATATACATGACCAGGATTGTATGCTTGCATGGAGTTCCGAGGAGTATCGTATCAGATAGAGGAACCCAATTCACCTCAAACTTCTGGAAGCAGTTGCACGAAACTTTGGGAACCAGGCTGGAGTTTAGCACAGTTTTTCATCCACAGACAGACGGACAAACCGAGAGAGTTAACCAGATTTTGGAGGATATGCTTAGAGCTTGTGCTTTGGATTATGGATCAAGTTGGGATGACAATTTGCCATATGCGAAGTTTTCTTACAACAATAGTTATCAATCTAGTTTGAAGATGGCACCTTTCGAAGCCTTGTACGGAAGGAGGTGCAGGACCCCGTTGTTGTGGGAGGAAGTTGGGGACCGCCAGTTGTTTGGACCGGATTTGATTAAGGAGTCTGAACGGAAAGTAAAGTTAATTCGCGATAGGCTCAAGGTAGCCCAGTCAAGACAGAGGAGCTATGCAAACTCAAAACGCAAGGAGGCAGAATACGAAGTCGGAGACAGAGTTTATCTTCGAGTATCGCCGCTTCGAGGAGTTAAGCGTTTTGGTGTTAAAGGAAAGTTAGCGCCCCGATTTGTAGGACCATATCGTGTTTTGGAACGTATGGGAGAAGTTGCGTACAAGTTGGAATTACCCGAAGGATTGTTAGGAGTCCATGATGTGTTTCATGTTTCTCAGTTGAAGAAGTGTCACGCAGAGATGGCTGATATACCACTGAGAGATACTGTGCCACTAGAGGCGATTCAGTTGAATGATGATTTGACCTACGAGGAGAAACCTGTTAAGATTCTCGAGTTTGCCAGTCGAGTTACTCGCAGCAAGGTTATCAAGTTTTGCAAAGTTCAGTGGAGCCACCACACTGAGGAAGAAGCCACCTGGGAGCGAGAGGAAGATCTGCTTAAGGATCACCCTCACCTATTTTCTAGCCAACCCGAATCTCGAGGGCGAGATTCATCTTAAGGGGGTAGGTTTGTAACATCCCAAATTTTCAATTTGGAATGTTATACATAGAGCATCATTGCATATTATTTTTTTTCGTTGCATTTTGCTCGATCCTAGAAATTCTACACAACTCAAGGACCCACGGAGAGAGTTGGGGATTTCGTTATTTTCATATTTGAGTTTTCTCAAATTTTGAAAATAGGATCATTTGATTTTAATTATTTTATCCTCAATTATTTCTACTATCAAAATATGAGAGAGGGAATAAAATGACTTTCCCAAAATAAAGAAATAAAGAAGATTTAATAATAAAATCAAATGATATTTTATTTTGGAGTTTTTCGCCTTTTTATTTGAATTTAGGAAAAATGCGCGTTTTTCAAAATTGCATTTAGGCCCCCAAATAAATGTTCATCTAGTCCGGCTTGATTTTAGAAGCCGGGGAAAATTTATTTCAGGATTTTTGGAGTCCGTTTAGTATTTCTTTTAATTTTTCTTCTGCGCGGTATTATTTAAAAAAAAAATCACGAACCGCCTGGGGGCGTGCCGCGGGACTCCTCTCGGGCGCACTATAAAGCGCAGCCCGGCGCCCCAGTGCCTAGCCGCCTCGCCCGAGCCCACCCGCCCGCCGCCAAATTTGACCAGCCATGCGCCCCGCCCACCCGGCCAAACCCTAACCCTAGCCGATCCGCCCGCCGGACGCCGTCGCCGGAGCCTCGCCGGACCCCGCCACCGAGGTTTGCCGCCGCCTCGTTCCGCGTGCCGCCGGTTTTAAAAAAAAAACCGGGCGGTTTTTATTTTGTTTTCTTCGTGTTTTTTCAGTTTCGTTTTTTTAGTTTCGGTTTTTTTCCGGATTAGGTTATTTAGCGAACATTCGTCCGTTAGTTCATTTAAACGAACGAGTTCGTCAGATTAGTTTAGTTAACGAACGTTCGTTCGTTAACCCGTTCGTCGTTTTTCTTTTTCTCGGATTTAACCCGCGATTTTTCTGATCGCGATTCTTGATCCGATTTTCGTTTTAGTATAACTTTTCGCTCGTTTATCGGAATCAGGCGATTCAAGCGCCTAGAGTTTCGTCTCGAAACCCTCTTTCCGAATAACCTACTTAAACAAGTTTTTGCTACTGTAAAATTTGACCTAGATCCAGATTAGTAAAACGGAGCTGTTTTCTTCCGACGTTTGAATTTCGTTGCTTCGTTTGATTTGATTCTTTTTGCAAACCGGAGTTCTTAAGTTGAACTATCTGGTTAGATCTATTTGAGTTTTACCTGTGCATTAGAAGAGTACTTATTGTATGCTTGTTTGTTTGTCTCCGATAGAATACCCGGAGTGCGCCGCCTGCTACTTCGAATCTCTAGGTTTCACGGATCATCAGCAAGGCAAGTAACACTTTGATCATACCTCTTCTCATACCCAGTTTTTATGCATTAGATCTATCCTCAAACACTTGCATGATTAGGATCTAATTAAATTATGGGTTTTGGGAAGTAGATTGAGGTAGTACCTATTACCTGTTTTATTATCAAACCCTTGGGAGTTACTTCTACGTTTGCTTATTTATGCCATGCTATGCTAGTAGACGTGGATTGGGTGAGTGCATCCATGACAGATGTGAGATTGTTATTTAATGGTTTATTTAAGGTGGCAACTTAAACACACATCCGGGTGGATTGAGGCACCGGTTTCTATCAGACTTGCTGTATTTCTTCGGACCGCCACCCGTGCTCAAAGGGATCATGGGATTATTCAAACTAGAAACTTCCGTGTGCAGCCACAAGCCATTATGGGCTCTGCATAGTTGATTAAGTTGTGCGAACTCTTACGGGTAGACTAGCGATGTAGGGAAAGTAGGTGTACCGGTCTACCCACATGTAAGGTGCTAGTGCTTCGAAAGACTATGTCTCGGTCATCCGCTTCTCAAACATCATGTAGTGCGAGAAATCCAACGGAGGCGATCGAGTCTTGTGGGGAAAAGTGCGCAAACCTCTGCAGAGTGTATAAACTAATCATGGTTAGCCGTGTCCCCGGTTATGGACATCTTGAGTATCTGGATTATCATGTGAATCTCATCATGTTACTTCTAAATTAATATTGTTGGGTTTTTAATGAGTACTTTTAATTGGGATTGAGAATGCTGTCAACCATTCTCAATGTTTAACAACCACCATGATAGTTAAATAAATTTATTCCTTTGCAGTAGGGAAAAATTGGCTTTATGCAAAACTTTAACCATAGAGCTTTCCACCAGCCAAATATGCATGTAGTATAGGCTTATCATTCCATTATTCTCTATGTGTTACTTTGCCAGCATATTCCATGTGATGACCCATTTTTTGGGCTGCAACGTTTCATGTTGCAGACTTTTCAGACGACGAGTATGGTGTTTAGGTCGTGGTTCTATACTCAGTGATGCCGTTGGAGTTGATGGACTCGCTTATTCTTCCAAGCCTTCCGCTGTTATCGTTATTAGATGGCCTTAAGCCATATTTATTTTATTAAGTTCTCTCTTGAGACATTCGATTGTAATAAGCGTGTGATTGCTACTCTATTATAAATCCTTCAAGTATTGTGTGGTGTCAGCATTACTGATCCAGGGATGACACTGAGCACAGAGATCTGACTGTTTGAGGTCTGGTCGCTACATTATAGCTTCGGCATGCAATTAATCTTGTGCTCGCGTTAATTTTCTTCCCCCGTCCACTTTGCAATCATCCGAGTCTAGTTGAGAGAGAAAAGACTGCAAGTGCAACAACAATCTAGGGCAATGCCGCAGCCGCCATGCGCCGTCGTCCTGCCATCGCTCGCCGTCGCCTCAAAAGTGGCACCCAAGAGAAGCAAAGTTGCGGCAATGACAGCGGCCAAGAGAACTAATGGCGCGCCCCGCTCGCCGAAGAAGGTTCCTTGGGTGGATGCAGCGGCCAAGAAGTCGAACAGCGCGCCTCGCTTGCCTGCGAAGGTTCTTCAGAAGTCCACCGTGGATGCGGCGCGCGCAATCGCAATTCAGCGTCTTGGGATGCTGTCGAGGTGCGCAATAGGTTATGCACGAACGTCGTCTTCTTCGGCAACAGGCAGCTGGTGATCTTCCTCCGTGCCAAGGTAGTCTCCGCCTCCGCCGGCACCGAGTCCTACCTCGTCGAGTACCCCGCCATCAACAGCAAACCTAGCCGTGTCGCACGAGTGCCATCATGGGACGTACGCGAGCCCCGTCGCGCTCCACCCCACTCGGCCGCCGACGCGGCACGGCCGGCCGGTTCCAAGAGACCACCACCGCCGGAGCAGACAGAGCGCGACGGTGATTGTTGCAAGAAGGAGAAGAGGGTCGGCAAAGGGATCCCGATGGACGCGTTGTGCCGATTCTACGAGGAGCACGACCCAGAGTTTGCGTCGAAGCTGCGCCGCGGGATGATCGCGAAGGTCGATGGAGGACGCCCACCATCTTACGTTTAGTTATACTTCTCTCAGGAAGTAGTTTTCTTTTTTGCTGTCTCTGCTAGTTGTCTGTTATGAATTCATGATCGATCGCTGGAGAGAGGAATTGATGAACATGATCATTAGCAGTTAGAACTCTGTAACTGACGATGTATCATGAATTCATGACCGCTGGAGAAAGGAATTGATTTATGTGCGTAGTCCATATATATTAAATTCAAGATTCTCGTTTTTCTTGAGATCAAAAGGTGAAGAGAAAGCAGCTAGTTTTCTTATTTTGGGGTTTTATTCTTGAGATCAAAAGGCGAAGAGAAATCAAATTTTGAGACTGTACGTAGGGACCATGCGATCATTATCTGGGTTTTGTTTTGTAAGAATCACTAAACCCCTAGAATGCCCCCGTCATTATGTCAAGAGAAAGTATATAATGAGCAAATGATCCGTAGGATTTTCAGAAGTTTTGGAGAACTTCAGCCATTAGAAATAGAGAAAAGTATACATTTCATCCCTCAACTTTTAGCAAAGTCTAAATTTGGTCCCTCAATTACAAAACCGGACAATTTACACCCCAACTCTTGAAACCGGACAAGTTTTGTCCTTCGAGCAGTATCCATGCTGACTCAACGTGGTTTTTACCAGTTCAAAGTGACACATGGCAAAGCTTTTAGGTACAAAGAAAAGAAAACGAAAACACGCGCAGCGCTCATGTGAATTCCATTGAGACAAAACATCAAACAGGTGTTGTGCGTGCGCTCGCATGGCCATGCTGGCATGCTGCTCTCCCGAACATCACCCATCGGGATCTCCTCCCACACCTCTGGCTTCCCCTACACGCATCGGCGTGAACAGTAGGGCGGAGGACGGTTCGGTACAGCGATCTTGGACAACGGCCGGATGCGGCGGCGACGGCCAGCAGGGCCAACGATGTCTCGGCACGGCGAGCTTGGTCAAGGCGCGGATGCAGTGTCGACGAGCAACTTGGCAGCAACGCGGGGCAGACGACACATGAGAACGGTGCGGCAGCTCGAGCGCCGGCTCGCAGTGGTGACGGACGGTGGCCGCCAAGCCGAGGTGTGGCAGTGCAAGCGTGGCCATGAGCTCCCGCTCCAGCGACACGCGTTGCCGTCGTTGTGCTCACGCAGGCGAGCTCTGCACAGCTCAAATGCGTTTGTATCGACAGAGCATGATCTAGGCACCCGTGTCGACGGCGCGGGCGACACGCTGGGGGACGCGCGTCGGCGCTGCCTTACAGAGGTCGCCAGGGACCAGAACCACTTCGCCGGAGGCTTCCACACCCACGTGCTCCTCATGCTGCTCCACGCACTCCAACTGCCCAACGAAATGCTGAGCTGAGTTAGAACGAGAAGGAAGAAGAAGACCCATCGGGGATTGCCAGGTGGACGCAGAGTCGATCAAAACCTCGCCATGTCATCCCGAAACTGCTTATAATCGGGAGAGGGACTTAGCTTGTCCGGTTTTAAGAGTTGGGGTTGCAAATTGTCCGGTTTTATAGTTGAGGGACTAAATTTAGACTTCACCAAGAGTTTGGGGATGAAAAATATACTTTTCTCTTAGAAATAATTGGTACAGGGCTATTTGACCTCATAAAGAATTTTTCTTGTTCCTGCATCTTGTAAGACTTGCCATCCAAAGAGGCCCTTAACCAGAGGTCGCTGTGTGACATTTTGTCATGTCAGGCTAATAAAGGTGGCGGCCCGGCTAAATTTTGTCATGCCAGTTGGTAAACTCTTTGATCATAGAATGGGGCTCACTCTTTCCTTGGAATGCATTTCTATTTTTCTAGTTCTATAAGAATCCCAACATAGATCCCGCCTTGTTTGTTTTTCTTTTGAGGTGCAGATTAATATGATGCATAGTTTAATGGCTTTTGTCATTTGTATGTTTGAACTTAAAAAGGTCTAAAATGCTATGGGCTTGCGCTTTCATGCAATTCGTCGCATAAACGTAAAATAGACAGATGTTTATAATGTGATCTTTGGTCATAGAATGGGGGTGGCAGAAACTTCTGTTATCTAAGCTCTGTCCCAATACCCATTGATCTCAATAAAAACGATTGTGCCTTATACAGGAGATTATGATGTGCAACACGCATAAACTTAAAGTTATAGGCATTCACAGCACACGAACAGAGAGGTAAAAGCAATGTGGCAGTTTCAATAACTTTCTGCAACAACATTCCTCTGTTGATGTCGATGTCCCAAAAACTCTCAGTTCCAGCCAAGCTGGAGCAAAGCACGGCACAAGGGGAGCAAGCTTAGCTAAGGTAGAACATTAACAGTAAGATAATACAGCAAAATAGCACATTTCAAGTCTGAAGTTTGAACATCACTGATAGAGCATTTTTCTTTCTTTCTGGAGAGCATCACTGGTTTAGTTTTCTCTTTTTGGAGAGCATCACTGGTTTAGTTTTCTCTTTTTGGAGAGCATCACTGGTACTTGTAGAGCTAGTATAACTGGTATATGAGTTAAATGATTGTCTTCTCCATGAGGAACTGGCATGTAGTTGTGCACGGCATCCTCGTGAACCGGAGGTGGCACTGAAAATAAGAGCATGCCATCAGATAAATAACAAATCATGTGTCAAATTATCACATGGTTGCACAAACACAAAGAGTGAATAGAACACCATTAATCACTTGAGCCAGAAGAGAAGACAAGCAAGCTAATCACATCAAGACGTCGTCCGTTGTGCAAGGGTCATTGTATGTAATAAGTATACTAATAGATGGAAACAGCAGACATCACCAACCACCAATGAACCCCACACAGTGATTCTAAATTTCTAACCGCTGCTACAAGAACCCTAAATCGCTAGCTAGTTGCAAGAACTTTATCTAGGAGTTGTGCTATAATCAACAAGGGTACTAGAAGTTACCCACCTGCCTGTCTCATGTTATGCAACTATATATAGGCAGCATGCATTAACAGAACTCTCATTTAGTTTCATATTCATGTAAAGGGGATATAATCCATCAGCCACTAGTGTGTGCAATGGTCTACGTTATGTTATCAGGTGTGCGATCCAATTTACAGAAATTTAAAAACAATAAAGTAAAATCCAATTTACGACATCTCAACCTGTTATGATCATTTAAAATATGAGTGGCATGTGTGGAACTTTGCTTACATGCATGCCCTACTATCCTGTACAACCCAGCTCACCACCTGTCCTACCACTTAAATAGTTCCATTAAGTACCATAATATACAAGTACACAAACTTGTAATGCATTCTCAGTTGACAAGGCAATCCGAAAACCATTTTATCACTGACATAAATTTGAAGCAATAGTGGCCATTGTTCAACCAGAAGAGAGATGCTTGTCCAACCAGCAATCCATTTAGTATGCCAGTTAAAGTAACCATGTTAAAAGTTGTGCATAAATATACCTTCAGTTGGTTCAATAAGCTCTGACTGACGAGGGCAATTTGGAGGTTTAGGTACCCTGAACGAAAACTGAGATAACTGTAAGCGGGCAGCATAGTCTGGGTTGTCTTCAAGATACCTATCAAAGTATAACATATGACGAATAAGATAAACATCTAGGCAGATTGAACCACATGGAGAAGTTCACAACTTCACATAGTATACACATGTATTCTGTGTTGTTTCCAACCTTCAATTGTAAGAACAGGCAAGATTTCTGAAAATAAGCCCCAACAAAGCTAAGCCTAAATGCTGGTTGTGTGCTTCATATTATCATTGAGCCATTGAGGTATTGAAAGTACAATGATAACACTTTGTAACAACTTCAGAATAATAGTGGATACCATTCAGATGCGGTTATCGACATGCTAGATGAAGGGAAAACTGCATCTGGGCACTAATATGCTTAAGAAAGTAACGATATTGAAGAGAAGTTGACCAGCAGAAAGTTAGCTTACCTTTCGACATCTTTCATGGATCTTACTTTTCTGCCTGTGGGAGAGATATAGTACCTGAAAGGATGTATATAAGTGTTACGAAACAGTCATACAATACGTACACGGAATGGCAAGCACATCCTTTTATATAGGTGTGTAAGGTGTTTAGCAGACCACAGAAATGAATGTTTAACCATGTATCAAATATGAACAGCATTAAGTTCCTAAACCATAAATGAGCATTCTGAGCTCTCAAGAGTTACGACCCGGGGACGTTAGAAAACAACTGCAACATCATTTGCTCAGAAATAAATACAAAAAGCTGGGAAACAAATTAACTACGATGTTGTGCAAAACAAGTAATACTCACACATCAGCGAATCTCGTGCTCTGTTCATTCCTTAGAGTAATATTCCTTTCCCAACCAAGAGGGGTCTGAGGGATGCATGGGATATCAATTGCCCATGCCATGCCATTATCCTCAGATATATCAGTTGGATCATGGCATGTAACTTGTGGCTTCCACCCATGGACATATTTGCAAGAAAAAGGAACTTGTATAATATTCTCTCGGATTTGCTCATATTTCAGTTTGGATGGTACAACTCTCCATTTCTGGCAAGTACTACATTGCACAGAATATGTACTAATAATGAATTTCCTTTTTTTAGACAGCACAGATAAGGTGTTTTCTCCCTGGGCATTCTTGTAAGGAACAACTTGATATGATGCACTTCCAGAGGAGTTTTCAGTGTCACTGTCATCCCATTGGTCCACAACCTTGTCAGCTAACATATCTTGGCTCTTGATATGAGATAATGAACTCTCATCAGTGTTGGGCACAGGATTAGCCGGGCTGGACCCCATAGTTTTTAGTTCCCTGTTGGAGGTAATTGCAAAAGTTTCAGACTGGGAAAGGCAAAATGCTTGATAGAGAAACAAAAGAAATGTGAACGTAAGATTAAAACAGAAGGGATATACCACCATGAACATGAAAAGAGGGTGAGGACAAAGGCTACTTATAGTAAATCTTTGATTTCTCAGGCTAGATATCAAGATATCGCTGGCATTAGAGCAGTATGGTTCTCCCATAAATCAGGTTCATTATGGTAATGCCATAAATCTCTAACATTTTGAACAGCTTAATTAGGTAACTAGGGCTTACGTAATGTTTTGAGATCCCTAGGCTAGATTCAAAGATTCCGTTAGGAACAGAAAGGCGGAACTTAACGCCTCATCACTAGTTGGGGCATCAACAATCCAGTTCACAAAAGTAAGGACATAACTCGCAAATATATATTTAACAGCTTGAGCTAACGTAATTCTCCAGAACCCTAGGCTAGACACTGACCAAGATGCCATCAGCATTAGAAACATGACCTAATGTAGCAATAGTAAATCGAATGTACCGATTTCAATTGCAGATATCCCTACTCCTCAAACAGCCCTAGCATGGTAATCAAACTAAATCACAGTTATTTTATATAAAAACAGAATCATGATTCTTCTCACCATCTCCGTTAGGCTACGAAACATATTACCACGTACTTCTCCAAAATAAAAACTAAGTTGGGACGGGATAAATAGAATCTACTATTGCACATGTAAGATTGCTGAATCTACTACGTGTAAAATCTCTGAAAACGAACGCCTTAGCAGTATGTTCTCCGAAAGCCCTAGCATGGTAATCTATCTAAACCTAAATTATTTTAAAGGAACTATATAATCATGCATTCATGAGGAAAAGGAGAGTCGGGGTGGAAGGCGAGGTATACATACACGAAGCGCCTCCAATGGCGGCTTCTTGGTGGCCAGATTGGCTCGTCGGGGTCCTCGGCCTTCTCCGCGGGCGGTTTAGACGCACGGAGGAGCGCCGCCTCGCGGAGTCGGCGGGCTTCGCAGGAGGCGGCCAGCCTCCGGAAGCACGCGGCCCTGAGAGGATCGCGGCGCGCGGAGATGCTCGGCGGCGGTCGGGGCGGGGAAGGGGAGCCGGGCGCCCCACTCTCCGCCTCATCGTCCGCCTGTGTGGCGGCGGCGCCGCCCTCCGCGTCGGGGCTCGCGCCGACGGACTCAGTGGTAAGGGAATTGAAGGAGGGGTCGGCTCCAAGGCCCTCTTCCTCTTGTCCCTGAGTTTTGGGGCTGGTTGTCACAGGATCGGTGGGGTCAGACACGAAGGGATCCATTCCTACGGACGGTGGACCGCTGCCTGTAGGGGAGCGGGTTGTCCGAGGGAGGCAAGATAGAAGAGCGAGGGTGAATGTGGTTATCTCTTTTTATATTGATTTGTAATTTGAACACGCCTAGATGTGAACATGGATGATTTTGATATATTTAGAAATCAATTAAAGGGTACATCCATGATTAGTAATATATTAAAAATTGCTCGACAAATATTTTATAGAAAAATATTAAAAACATTACTTAAATAATGGACGCATGGCAATGTGGCGAATTGAATGACGTACGCAAGCAAATCCAATATGATAGATGATGTCTAATATTAAAAAAGCTTTGCAGTTAATAGAAACATGCACGCGAGGTGAGCCGATAGGAGGTAGAAAAGAATAAGATGGATTGGGTGTGCTGAAAACCTTCGGAGCACGACAAGCAAGCTAGATTGAATAGCGGGAAACCAAAGCGCAAAATTGGACATGTTGGATTCATCTTGTATAACATGTTGTGTGGGCCGACTAAGAAACGCGTGCGCCTATATGTTTTTCATGTGAAATACCTTGTGAATGGATGCTCAATTCTAATCATGGCTTTTCTTTTCTTTTTCTTTTTTTTTTTTTGCGGGTGAAAACTTGTATTACGCGATCACAAGATCCTTACAATCATCAAAAGCTAAAGACAAAACAACTTAAACCCTAACTAAGTCATAGTTCTGCCCTTACCTCTAGCAAACTTAGTTAAATTGTCATTAACATTATTCTGAGTACGATTAACATGAGTAATACAAGAATCACTAAGAGACAAGGGATGCCTAATTTCCTTAGTGAGAGAAGCATAGATTAATCTATCCTCTTCCCGGCCTTGGATGCTCAATTCTAATCATGGATTTTCGACTCTAAGAGTTTTTGATCTTAACATACAATAATCGAGTGAGAGGGATCAATATTAATTTATGTGCTGTTGTAACGGCACGGATCCAATATATAAATGAGCTCCATAGTTGATCGTGTATTCGACAAATGGTTACAAGAATATCTAGATATAATAGTAGGACCAAGATATGGTTGAGTGCAATAAATATGGATGAACAAAAATTAATGAAAAACAAAATCTTCTCCATATCTCACAAGATGTATTCTTCTCTGGCCATGTGTTATTGTTTAATATATCTATCTAACTAGTAGCATATTGATAAAATTTCCGTATCGCATGCTTTATGTGTATTGTAGTTTCCTATCTAGACCAATTAACATATAGTATTATTAAGAAAATCCTTGGTGGCTCCCATCTAGAGCTTTCGTATCCCCTCAACGAAGACCTTCTCCGGCGTGTGTTATACTCGTTCTCAACCACGATTTCGTTTCCTCCATGGTTTGATTACTCGAGTTGATAAAGGGGGTGCCCTCACATGTGTGCCCAACTTTGGTAGCAGTTAGGTTAAAGAAACGTAGACCTAGAGCTTATATGGTTTTAGTTCCCATAAAAATGGTGTCCCTAGCGGTCCGTGTGTATTTTGGGGTGAAGGTAATTGGTGGATCGGACAAAGGAAAGGAGGAATTTGAGGAAGAGGATTTCGATGATGCAGTGTTTGAAGAAGACACCGGCATGGTCAGGGAAGGGAAGTGAATGGCGATTGCGAAGGTTCACACAACCAACCAATTCACTACCCAGGCTTTAATTACGAATAAGAATATTGCATGGAACCCAACAAAGGAGATCAAGACCACATCGGTAAACGAAAATCTCATTACGACCCGGTGTTCCTGCATGGGTGTTTCATCACCTTCGGTAAGTAGGGGTTGATGACCTTCTCATAGAACTTGTCCTTGGAGGAGCTTGGTGGAGCCATGGCAATCTAGATTTGTCAGAAAAACAACACGAAACAAGAACAGAGGATATTTCTGCGATAAGGTGGTCAAAACGTCTGGGAGTATATATAAAGAATTTTTATCTTGCAAAACAAGTATTCCAGAAGAAAACGGAATTGGGAAGACTAACGAGGGGCCCACAAGCCACCAGGGCCCGCACAGGGGGTGGGCGCGCCCTGGTGCCTCGTGGGCACCTGGGTAGCCCCCTTTGGTGTTTCTTATTTTGTATTTTTTTCTAAAATTCCAAAACTGACAGAAAATATTTTTTATGGAATTTTGGAGTCTGTATACTTACCGTATCACGTATCTCTTTCTTTTCAGGGTTCTGGAAGGTCTCTTTTATGTATTCCTCTGGTGTCATAGTTTGAACAATGTTAGTTTCAACTTTAATAGGTGTACCTGAGATATAATGCTTAACTCTTTGCCCATTGACCACCTTTGGATTAGTGCCTTCGGTGTTATTGATCTTAATGGCTCCAGAACGATAGACTTCCTCGATGATATACGGTCCTTCCCACTTAGAGAGAACTTTCCCGACAAAAAATCAAAAACGATAATTGTACAATGGAACATACTCCCACTTTGAATTCCCGCTTTTGAATTCTTTTATCATTCCATCTTTTAACTTTTTCTTTAAATAATTTGGCATTTTCATAAGTTTGGGTTCTCCATTCATCTAGCGAGGTAATATCAAATAACCACTTCTCACCGACATGTTTAAAATCCTACTTAAGTTCTTTGATTGCCAATATGCTCTATGTTCTAACTCAAGAGGTAAATGACATGCTTTTCCATAAACCATTTTATACGGAGACATGCCCATAGGATTTTTATAGGCGGTTCTATTAGCCCATAATGCATCATCAAGTTTCTTAGACCAATTCTTTCTAGACCTATTCACGGTCTTTTGCAAAATTAATTGTATTTCCCTATTGCTCAATTCAACTTGACCACTAGAGCATATTTGCCAAGCAGTTTATGGAATGCACCATGAATAAAATGTGAACCACCCTTAGTCATTAAATTTCTAGGGACTCCAAACCTCGGGAAAAGAAGTTCCTTAAGCATTTTAATAGAAGTGTTATGATAAGAAATACTAGTTGGAATAGCTTCTAACCACTTAGTAATGTAATCAACAGCAACTAAAATATGTGTATACCCATTAGAGGAAGGAAAAGGTCCTATATAATCAAATCCCCAAACATCAAATGGTTCAATAACAAGTGAATAATTCATAGGCATTTCCTGAGGTCTACGAATATTACCAATTCGTTGACATTCATCACAAGCTAAGACAAACTTACGAGCATCTTTGAAGAGAGTAGGCCAATACAAACCAAATTGTAATACCTTGTGTGCAGTTCTATCTCTCGCATGGTGTCCTCTGTAAGCCTCGTAATGAGACTTCCGTAGGATTTGTTCTTGTTCATGCTCAGGTATACAATGTCTAATAATACCATCTACTCCTTCTTTATAAATATGTGGGTCATCCTAGAAGTAATGTCTTAAATCAAAGAAGATTTTTTTCTTTTGTTGGTATGTGAAACTAGGTGGTATAAATTTAGCAACAATGTAATTAGCATAGTCTGCATACCAAGGAGTATTATGAGAAGCATTTATGACGGCTAGTTGCTCGTTAGGAAAACTATCATCAATAGGTAGTGGGTCATCAAGGATATTTTCCAACCTAGACAAGTTATCGGCTATGGGATTCTCAGCTCCCTTCCTATCAGTAATATACAAGTCAAATTCTTGTAGCAATAGAACCCACCTAATGAGTCTAGGTTTAGTAACTTTATTTTCCATAAGGTATTTAATAGCAGCATGGTTGGTGTGAACAATTACTTTAGAATCAGCTATATAAGATCTGAATTTATCACATGCAAACACAACAACTAAAAATTCTTTCTCAATAGTAACATAGTTTCTTTGAGCATTGTCTAGAGTTTTACTAGCATAATGGACAACATTTAATTTCTTATCAACTCTTTGTCCTAGAACAGCACCAACAACATAATCACTAGCATCACACATAATTTCAAAAGGCAAGTTTCAGTCAGGTGGTTGAACAATAGGTGTAGAAGTTAAGGCTTTCTTAAGTGTTTGAAACACTTCTACACAATCTTCATAAAAAACAAATGGAACATTTTTTTGCAAGAGATTAGTAAGAGGCCTAGAAATTTTAGAGAAGTCTTTGATAAACCTCCTATAGAAACCAACATGACCAAGGAAACCTCTTATACCTTTAATATCTTTAGGACATGACATTTTCTCAATTGCATCAATTTTAGCTTTATCTACTTCAATACCTCGTTCAGAAATTTTATGGCCCAAGAAAATACCTTCATTCACCATAAAGTGACACTTCTCCCATTTCAAGACAAGATTAGTTTGTTTACATCTCTGCAAAACTCAATCAAGGTTGCTTAAGCAATCATCAAAAGAAGTTCCATAAACGGAAAAAGCATCCATAAAAACCTCAACAATCTTTTCACAAAAGTCAGAGAATATAGCAGTCATACATCTTTGAAGGTAGCACGTGCATTACATAAACCAAAAGGCATACGTCTATAAGCATAAGTTCCAAAAGGAGATGTAAAAGTGGTTTTCTCTTGATCGGCTTGTGACACATGTATTTGAGAGAAACCGGAATATCCAACAAGAAAACAAAAGTGTGTGTGCTTAGATAGTCTTTTTAACATTTGATTAATAAAAGGTAAGGGGTAATGATCTTTTCTAGTAGCTTTGTCTAATTTTCTAAAATCAATTACCATCCTATAACAAGTTACAATTCTTTGTGGAATGAGCTCATTTTTATCATTAGGAACAACAATAATGCCTCCTTTCTTAAGGACACAATGAACATGACTTACCCATCTGCTATCAGCTAAGGGATAAATTATACCTTCTTCTAGAAGGTTTAATATTTCAGTTCTTACCACTTCCTTCATCTTAAGATTTAATCGTCGTTGGCGACTGACAACTGGTTTAGCATCAGGCTCTATATTAATCTTGTGATGACATAGAGTGGGACTAATGCCCTTAAGACCATTAAGTGTATATCCAATAGCGGCGGTGCTTCCTCAGAATTTTTAGTAATCTTTTTTCCTCATGCTCTAAAAGGTTAGCACTAATAATAACATGATATATCTTCTTGTCATCAAGATAAGCATATTTCAAAGTAATAGGCAATTGTTTCAATTCAAACACAGGGTCACCCTTTGGTGGAGGAGGACCTCCAAGAGTTTCAACATGAAAATTGTGTTTAAGGATAGGTGGTTGATCAAAGAACATCCTATCTAGCTATTCCATTTCTTTCATTCGTGTGCATATCATTTTCATGGTCTAGCAAATATTGTTCTAACAGATCAGTGGTAGGTAAGGCAATAGAAACTAGGCCAATAACTTCATCTTTACTAGGAAATTCTTTATCATGAGGTTGTCTACGAAACTTAGAGAAATTAAATTCATGAGGAATATCACCAAAGTTAACACTGGCAATTTCTCTATTGCAATCAATCTTAGCATTAACAGTGTTCAAGAAAGGTCTACCAAATATAATGGGAAAATCATCTTGTGGAGAACCAAGAACTAGAAAATCAGTAGGGTATTTTATTTTTCCACACAAGACTTCAACATCTCTAACAATCCCAAGCGATGAAATAGCATCTCTATTCGCAAGCTTAATAGTAACATCAATATCTTCTATCTCAGCAGGTGCAATATCATTCATAATTTATTGATATAAGGTAAACGGGATAGCACTCACACTAGCGCCGAAATCACATAAGCCATGATAACAATGATCTCCTATTTTAATAGAGACAATAGGCATGCCAACAACAGGCTTATTCTTATCTTTAGTATCAGGTTCGGCAAATTCTAGTAGCTTCATCACAAAAGTAAATAACATGCCCATATATATTATCGACCAAGAGATCTTTAACCATAGCAACATTAGGTTCAATTTCAATTTTTTCAGAGGGTTTAGGTGCTCTAATATTACTTTTGTTAACCACAATTGAAACTTTAGCATGTTCCTTTATCCTAACAGGAAAAGGTGGTTTCTCAATATAAGAAGTAGGCACAACTGGATCAACATTGTAAATGACAGTTTCATCTTTAACTATAATAGGCTCCTCAATCTTTTCTTTAACAGGGGGGATGATATTTTGTAGCGACCCGACCTCAGACGGTCAAGCCTCTGTGTATCCGTGCCATCCCTGGATCAGTATGCTGGCACACACAGTACATCAATGTATATATCAAAATGCAATCACATGTATAAATAACGTAAAACTGATATATACCTCATAAGTCTCGGTGAAACAAGTAATCGGGTGTGGAGTCCCATCAACGCCATCGGCGAGTTGAGTGTAGACCGTAACCCTGTATCGTAACTCTTACTGTCGAGGAAATATCTGCAACATGATACGTTGCAGCCACGTGAGGTCGATTACATTGAATGTACCGGCAAGATCACAATAAGAGAAAGCGATGATAAACTATACTATATGCGGTATGGCTTTGTGGCTCAGATCTGAGTTTTGTTTGCGTAAAGCTGGTTTTATTATCCCTACATCAAAGGAATAAATGAAGTCTGTACTATGGAGTTTTCTATCATGACATGGTTCCGCCAACCGATGTCTCATAGCCCACAATCATCATAAGTTGCCCACAATTAAGTTATCAATCCGGTGTTGAGAGTTCGAGATAGATCCAGTCGGATGCTCAAATTGTCCATAACAGGGGACACGGCTAATCGATTAGGTTTAAACCCTCTGCAGAGGTTTGTACACTTTACCCGCAAGATTCGATCCCTCTCGTTACGTTCTCGCACTTCGAGGTGTTTGAGAACAAGATGACCAAACATGGTCTTCCAAAGAGTTCCTCGACCACCGTCCGTTACTCAACCCATCCTACCGTAGTTCTACATCTGCTAGTACCGTCCCCAGCCAGAGTCACAACTAAGGTCAACCAAGCGAGCCCATAATGACTTGCGGTTGCACGTAAGCTTCCGGCATGAAGTATTCTTCCGTCTCTTTGAGTCTGGGTGAAGCTTTCCGCAAGATGTCATGGCGCTTCTCCATGCATCCCGGCCAACCACTGGTTTCTCCAGGGTGCCCGTCAACCGTCCTTCACCCAGTAGTGTGTATTGAATTCTTGTCTCGAGTCTTGAAGTCTTGAGGTCGTGAAGATGCAGTCCTTGCAGATTCCATCATGGAGTTGTCGTCATTGACGTAGAGTCCTCCTTCTTCACACCACTCTCGAACACTCATACCAAACCCCGTCTACTACAGCGTAGCATTAGAATAAAATAATGTCCCGGGCTTGGTAACAGGGTGATGGGTTCCTACCTCATGCATACTACTCAACTACAAGAATTTCAATAACACTACTGAGGGGTGGTTGCAAAGGTGCCACTAAATGCAATAAAACATAGGTAAGAAAGCATGGTCAAAGTGAACTTGCCTTGTTGACGATCTTGAAAACTAGGGTTTCAGTAGTAGCAATCTTCGCACTCGGAAATTCTACCGAGGCAAACAATAACTATAATAAGCACATAGCATAACATCACTTAACACAATAACATAACAAAGTAACACACCAAAACCAACAAAGCAAAACCCAAAGGAAAACTTAAAGAAAAACAACTCAAAGTTTTCCTACTTCAAATAACAACAAAAATAGTTTTATATAACAAAATTTCTTAACATCACCTAATCATGGTTTTATGTTAACTAAACAGAAAATATTTCATTAAGCAACTAGGAGCAAAAAGAATTAAATAAAAATCTATTATGAAACTCCTATTAGGCCTAAACCAATTTCTATTAAGAAAAATAAAATAAAACTTCTATTAATTATAAATAAAAGTTCATCCTATAAAGTGACAGAAACTATCCTAGAATAATCAATCACATGTTAAAATGAATTTGTTTACTAATTAAATTAATAGGAAAACAGTAGCTAGTTAATTAATTAGGACTAGCAAGATTCTGCTTAAAACTAATTATTTATTAATCCTAAAATACCCAAATTAATTTCTATGGTTTGTCAATGTCAAAATAAAGTTGGGACAAAAGAATCATATAAAAATAATTTTTCTAACTCAAGTTATAACAGATTTACTATTCTGACTAAAACTAAATTAAAGCAATTTTAATTAATTTTAACATAGCTAAATATATATTCTACAGAAACTACATAAAATTTGCAAACCAACAAAAAAGAATCAAATAAAAATCTATTTTTAAACTCCCGAATAAGCAAAACAAGCTTTAATTCAAATCTGATCTAACTCAATTTTTATAAATCCAAACATAGACAAATTATATATTTTGGAAACTACAAGAAAATTGTGATCTAACGCAAAAAGAATCAGCATCATTGGACTTCTAGATCAAAAGTTATAAGCTAAACAAGAACGGAACTAAATCTGTTACGGGAATAAATCTGAAAACGAAAACGGAGTTACCTGTACGTGAGGCAGAGATGGCAGGAAGGAGACGGCGATGTGGAGGCTGCTCGGCGAGGGGGCGAGGTCGCCGAGGGTGGGGTGGCGGAGGAGGGGTCGGCGCTTGGGAGGTGGCGCTGGGCGATGGGAGGTTCAGGAGAGCTCTGGTGAGCGTTCTAGGCAGGAAAAGGAGGACGGTGGCGAGAAGGCTACAGGCAGGGGAGGCGTGGTGATGGGAAAAATGGAGCGAGGAGAGGAGGGGTTTTATAGGCGGTCTCGGGAGGCGCTGGGATGGAAAGACGAGGAGATCGGGAAGGTGGAGATTCTGTCTCCATGGATATGGAAAGCTTCAGTAACGTGAGAGGAAACAGAGGAAGGAGATGATCTCTTGTTGGGCTAGAATAGGAAAGTGCTTAATGGGCCAGGTTTTTCCTAATAAAACGATTCCATTCCTATTTTTAAAATTAGGAAACTAAAACAATAAAAAGGAAATCAAATCAATTCGAATAAAGAGTTTTATATACTAAAATTATCAGAAAAATAAAATGTAGATGATGAGCATTATTCCACGGCCAAAATAAAACTTAAAAAAATATGTTTTTCAGAAAATTCCTAAAGGCTTTATTTCTTTTTGCAAATAATTTTAAATAAAACTTTGGTTTTCTTGGCTCAAATATTTTCAAAATGCCCCTGATTTTGGAGGTCATTTTCCTCCGCTCTTTCTTGCTTGCAAGAATTTATTTTCGGGTATTTCTCGGGAAGAAAAATAGAAAGCAAGTGCAAATATTTGAAAGAATTAAATTGCAAAACTCCGTTCAAATTCTTTATAGTTGAAGAAGTCATGTCATATTCTCTCATTGATTTTAATAGGATGAATTTGAATTTACCGGAGAAGGGGAAAGTCATTTTATTCCCTCTCTTTCAAAAGTTTTTGAAAAGGTTCAAATTTCACTCAAGTTTAATTCACTCAAGCAAACAAACAAACAATTCAATTAATTATATTAACATTCCAAAATTTAGGATGTTACATATTTATACCACTTATCCTTAGGGTGATCAACATGAGTAGCAAATGATTCACAAAAAGAGGCTACTATCTCAGAGTCAAGTCCATATTTAGTGCTAAACTTATGAAAAGCACGGGTATCCATAAAAGATTTAACACAATCAAACTTAAGTGGTATACCTGACTCTCTACCTCTGTCAAGTTCCCAATCTTCAGAGTTGCGTTTAATTATTTCTAGAAGATCTCATTTGAATTCCATAGTTTTCTTCATAAAGGAGCCAGTCGAAGAAGAATCGAGCATGGTTTGATCATCATGAGAAAGCCGAGCATAAAATTTTTGTAAGATAATTTCTTTTGAGAGCTCATGATTGGGGCATGTGTACATCATGTACTTAAGCCTCCCCAAGATTTAGAGATGCTTTCTCCTTCACGAGGCCACAAATTACACACACACACACACACACACACACACACACACACACACACACACACACACACATATATATATATATATATATATATATATATATATATAATTTCGACCACGATGAACCAGATACATAGGATAAAACTTTTGATGAAATTCCAATCCCAAGCTCCAATATCATCAGATAGCATATACCATGTCAATGCCTTTCCCCCCAAAGATAAAGGGAAGATCTTATTCTTAACTTCATCTCCGGGTAAACCCGCAAGCTTAAATAATCCACAAACTTCATCCACATAGATTAGGTGGATATCAGGATGTAGTGTTCCATCTCCTGCATAAGGATTAGCTAGCAGTTTCTCTATCGTGCCCGAAGGATCCCATAATAAATATTTTCAGTAGGTGCAGTAGGTTGAGGAGCAACTCTTTGTGATTCCGGTCGAGGTGAAGATACCCGGAACAAACCCCTCAAAGGATTGTTTTCCATAGTAACAAGTGACAGTAAATTTTAGCATGTACTATAAATGTTTCCTTACCAAATTACACTTATCAAAGGCGCTTCACTCCCCAGCAACGGCGCCAGAAAATAGTCTTGATGACCCACAAGTATAAGGGATCAATCGTAGTCCTTTCGATAAGTAAGAGTGTTGAACCCAACGAGGAGCAGAAGGAAATGACAAGCGGTTTTTAGCAAGGTATTGTCCGCAAGCACTAAAATTATCGGTAATAGATCGTTTGGCAGCAAGGTAATTTCTAACGAGAAACAAGTAGAAATTGTAACAAAGGTGCAGCAAGGTAGCCCAATCCTTCTTCTAGCAAAGACATGCCGGAATGGTCTCTTATAATAAGCAAAGCGTCGAGGACACATGGGAATTCATCTAGTCACTTTCATCATGTTTATTTGATTTGAATTTGTTACTTTGATAATTTGATATGTGGGTGGACCGGTGCTTGGGTGTTGTTCTTACTTGAACAAGCCTCCCACTTATGATTACCCCCTGTAGCAAGCATCTGCAACTACGAAATAAGAATTAAGAAAAATCTAACCATAGCATGAAACATTTGGATCCAAATCAGACCCTTAAGGAATAGTGCATAAACTAGGGTCTAAGCTTCTGTCACTCCAGCAACCCATCATCTAATAACTAATACACAATGCCTTCCCTTAGGCCCAAAGATGGTGAAGTGTCATGTAGTCGACATTTACATAACACCACTAAGGGAATCACAACATACGTATCATCAAAATATCGATCAAATACGAAATTCACATGATTAATTATGACAAGACTTCTCCCATGTCCTCAAAAACAAAATTAACTACTCATAAATCAAATTCATGTTCAAGATCATAGGGGTATTGAATATCATTAAGGATCTGAACATATAATATTCCACCAAATAACCCAACTAGCATCAACTACAAGAACAAGATGTAATCAACACTACTAGCTAGTAACCCATAGGTACCAATCTGAGGTTTTGAGGCAAAGATTGCATACAAGTAGGGATGGCAATGGGGACAATCCCCTATGGGTATACCTAGAACATCCCCATCCCCATCTATTCCCCATCATCCCATCCCCATCCCCGTTTACATGATCGGGGATGAAATTTCCCCATACCCATGCCCCACTAGGGAAGGGGGCCCCATTAGGGTCCCCATCCCCATAAACAAATGCTCATATACATTATATGACATACTATAATCAACAAATATAAATGGTATTGTCCGTGTTATGCTAATATCAATCTAGGTCGTAGTGACTTCTTGGTCATGGTGGCGGCCGAGGTGAGGATGTGGGTTAGGTTTAAGGTTTTCTTCAGAGTTTTTTTGTTTTCACAAGTTTGTTTGTGAATATTTTAAGGTTGACCGCAATGTCATAGTTAAAAAGTAGGTCCCCGATGGGTATTGGGTCTGGGGAATAGAATATCACCCCCATCCTCGTTGTACCCTATGGGGAATAAATTAGTTTATTAAATATCCCCATGGGGAAGCTTTTCGCCCATCCCCACGCCCTAATAGATGAAATCCCCATGGGTTTGGCGGGTATGGGGCCCCATTTCCATCCCTACATACAAGAGATGAACTAGGGTTTGAGATGAGATGGCGTTGGTGAAGATGTTGATGACGATTAGTCCTCCCATGATGAGAGGATCATTGGTGATGATGATGGCTTCGATTTTCCCCTTCCGGAGGGAAGATTCCCCGGTGGAATCGCTCTGCCCGAGAGCAAAAGTGCTCCTGCCCAGGTTCCGCCTCGAGACGGCGGCTCTTTGTCCCTAAACCATTCTTATGATTTTTTTAGGTCAAATGACATCATATAGGAGAAGATGGCCCCAAGGCCTGCCAGGGGCGCCACAAGCTCGGGGGCGCGTCCTGTGGGTAGGGCGCGCCCCCATGCTTGGCGCTTTCTGGTGGGTCCCCTGATACGTCTCCAACATATCTATATTTTTTTATTGTTACATGCTGTTATATTATCAATCTTGGATGTTTTACAATCATTTATAGCAACTTTATATCATTTTTTGGGACTAACCTATTGACATAGTGCCCAGTGCCAGTTGTTGTTTTTTGCTTGTTTTTTACTTCGCAGAAAATCAATACCAAACAGAGTCCAAACACAGCAAACTTTTTGGTGATTTTTTCTGGACCAGAAGACACCTGTTGGGCCAAGAGAGTACCTGAGGGGAGCTCCAAGGGGAGCACAACCCACCAGGCCACGCCTAGGGGCCCAGGCGCGCCCAGGTGGGTTGTGCCCACATCGGTGGTGATGACCCACAAGTATAGGGGATCTATCGTAGTCCTTTCGATAAGTAAGAGTGTCGAACCCAACGAGGAGCAGAAGGAAATGACAAGCGGTTTTCAGCAAGGTATTCTCTGCAAGCATTGAAATTATCGGTAATAGATAGTTTTGTGATAGGATAAATCGTAACGGGTAACAGGTAGTAAAAGTAAACAAAGGTGCAGCAAGGTGGACCAATCCTTTTTGTAGCAAAGGGCAAGCCTGGACAAACTCTTATATAAAGCAAAGCGCTCTCGAGGACACATGGGAATTGTTGTCAAGCTAGTTTTCATCATGCTCATATGATTCGCGTTCATTACTTTGATAATTTGATATGTGGGTGGACTGGTGCTTGGGTGCTGCCCTTCCTTGGAAAAGCCTCCCACTTATGATTAGCCCTTCTCGCAAGCATCCGCAACTAAGAAATAAGTATTAAGGTAAACCTAACCATAGCATGAAACATATGGATCCAAATCAGCCCCTTACGAAGCAACACATAAACTAGGGTTTAAGCTTCTGTCACTCTAGCAACCCATCATCTACTTATTACTTCCCAATGCCTTCCCCTAGGCCCAAATAATGGTGAAGTGTCATGTAGTCAACGTTCACATAACACCACTAGAGGAGAGACAACATACGTCTCATCAAAATATCGAACGAATACCAAATTCACATGATTACTTATAACAAGACTTCTCCCATGTCCTTAGGAACAAACGTAACTACTCACAATGCATATTCATAATCATAATCAGAGGAGTATTAATTATCATTAAGGATCTGAACATATGATCTTCCATCGAATAAACCAACTAGCATCAACTACAAGGAGTAATCAACACTAGTAGCAACCCACAGGTACCAAACTGAGGGTTTGAGAGGAGATGGTGCTGGTGAAGATGTTGATGGAGATTGACCCCCTCTTGATGAGAGGTCAATGGTGATGACGATGGCGATGATTTCCCCCTCCCGGAAGGAAGTTTCCCCAGTAGTACAGCTCCGCCTCAAGACGGCGGCGCTTCGTCCCGAAAGCTTCCTTCTGATTTTTTTTCCAGGGTAAAAGACACCATATAGCAGAAGATGGGGCCGGAGGCCTGCCAGAGGGCCCACAAGGTCGGGGGGTGCGCCTAGGGGGTAGGGCGCGCCCTCCACCCTTGTGGCTGGCTGGTGGCCCCCTCTGGTACTTTCTTCGCCCAATATTTTTTATATATTCCAAAAACATGCTCCATGAAGTTTTAGGACTTTTGGAGTTGTGCAAAATAGGTCTCTAATATTTGCTCCTTTTCCAGCCCAGAATTCCAGCTGCCGGCATTCTCCCTCTTGATGTAAACCTTGTAAAATAAGAGAGAATAGGCATAAGTATTATGATATAATGTGTAATACTAGCCCATAATGCATTAAATATCAATAGAAAAGCATGATGCAAAATGGACGTATCAACTCCGCCAAGCTTAGACCTCGCTTGTCCTCAAGCGAAAGTCGATGTCGATAAATATCTCCACATGTTTAGAGATAGAGGTGTCGATAAAATAAAATACGGACATGAGGGTATCATGATTATCTTTAGAACAACAACATATAATGCCATATAATTTATTATGCTAAAGTAACAATTCGTTCACAAGATAAAGTATGAATCGGAAACTTCATTGGAAACTAACAAACTATGATCTCAGTCATTGGAGCAATTGCAATTTATCATAACATCGGAAATAGTCAATATAAGAGCTTTTCAGCAAGTCCACATACTCAACTATCATATGGTCTTTCACAATTGCTAACACTCATGCGATACTTATGGGTACAAAGTTTCAATCAGACACAGAGAAAGATAGGGGCTTATGGTTTCGCCTCCCAAACTTTTACCTCAAGGGTAATGTCAACAATAATACTTTATGAAAACCTACATCCGAGGGGATATATACATCCGGATCTCTCCAACACATAGAGCTTGCCAAAGGAAAAAGTATAAAAAGGGAAAGGTGATGATCACCATGACTCTTTACAAGGGTAGGAGATAAAAGTAAAAGATAGGCCATTCACAGTGGGAAGCAGAGGTTATCATGCGCTTTTGGTTGGATGCACAAAATCTTAATGCAAAAGAACGTCACTTTATATTGCCGCTTGTGATAAGGACCTTTATTATGCAGTCTGTCGCTTTTATTTCTTCCATATCACAAGTTCATATAAAGCTTATTTTCTTCACACTAATAGATCATACATATTTAAAGAGCAATTTTTGTTGCTTGCACCGATGACAACTTACTTGAGGGATCTTACTCAATCCATAGGTAGGTATGGTGGACTCTCATGGCAAAACTGGGTTTAGGGATGTTTGGAAGCACAAGTAGTATCTCTACTTGGTGCAAAGAATTTGGCTAGCATGAGAGGGAAAGGCAAGCTCAACATGTTGGATGATCCATGACAATATAACTTCTATTCGGATATAAGCAAACATAACTCATTATGTTGTCTTCCTTGTCCAACACCCGCTTTTAAGCATGTCATATTTTAATGAGTGCTCATAATTACAAAAGATGTCCAAGATAGTATATTTATATGTGAAGCCTCTCTTTCTTTATTACTTCATATTAATTGCAACAATGATCGAAACTATGTTTGTCAACTCTCAATAACTTTTATTCATCATACTCTTTATATGTGAAGCGATTACTCTCTGTAAGATCAATATATGATCTATTTATTTCATTTTATTCTTTCTTTTATTTAATTCCCTCAAGATCATAGCAAGAAAGCAAAGCCCTTAACTCAAAACTACTCTTTATTATATATATATCTCAAGGACTCGATTACATAGAGGGAACATAAAGCAAAACTCAAAGCTAGATCATACTAAAAACTTTATTCTACTAGATCAAGATATAACCAAAAGGATCAAACTAAGAAAAGTGATAGAGATAAAGATGTGATGGTGATACGATACCGGGGCACTCCCCCAAGCTTGGCAGTTGCCAAGGGGAGTGCCCATACCCATGTATTTAGATCTCTTTCTTCGGAAGTGGTGGTGTGATATTCTTGGCGATGATGCCTCTTAGGATGTGATTCTCTTCCTCGAGCTTATTAATTTGCTTCTTAAGATCCATTACTTCTTTGTGAAGTTTACCCGTGACAGCTAGAGCTCCATCAACCCATGGATATTTCCTTGCTGCCAGAAAAAAAGCAACACTCTTTTTCATATTTTCATAAGAGAGAAATCTAGCATTGGGAGGAATAACCGAATTTGGTATTGCTGAGCTCTGAAGTTCCTCCAGCATGAATCTGGTTTGAAGACGAGAGGTAACTTCTTGATCCTCCTCCATGGCATCCAATCTTTTCATGTCAGCCTCCATCTCTTCCTCCGTTGCTGGCCCAAAGTGGTCATCATCGCTGTATGCTCTTGTGATGCAGAGCATCCCAAGGTCATCCCCATGGACCTACCTACATCTCCCACGACACCACTTGGACCAATGCAACGAGCTCGAGCAAAGGCTATCGAGAACGAGGTTAACTCTCTCCTTGTTGAACTCCTCTTTGACCCACTTGAGACATGGCTACTACCTCAAACGGAGATGCTTTGTGTGCTTAGGTACCAAGGAAGCAACCAAGGAGAAGTTGTGATGCAAGATGGACATCAAGAGCATGAAGAGAATCTTCCCAGTCCTGAAATCCCGGTACAACCGCCCATGTATCGCCCAGCTACCTCCCCGGCGGTACAACCGCTCGAGTACCGCCCAACTAACGGTCCAGCTTCTGTGGTCGAGCTGTGCAAGGCCGGTACAACACCGGTTTATCCCCGTAACAGCAAAAAGACTGGTACAACCGCCCCAACCACCGGTACAACCGCTACTCCCTTCCGCGAACACCTCAAGGAACCAGCACCTGAGCTCCCAGCGGTACAACCACCCCCGTGACCGGTACTACCGCCATGCCTGTGCGCAGTGAAAGGGGTTTCACCCCATGTATCCCCAACTTACCCCTTGGACTATATATACTTGTCCCTTAGTCCCGTACTAGGGTTAGCGTTGTGTTAGCTCATATGTGACATAGAGCTTCGCTCATCCATCCGGATCTACTCCACCGTGAGGGACCAACACCTCTTCGGAGAAGATCCTCCTTGGATTCAAGACCCCTTTTGGGAAGATCATCAAGACCTCCTCACAGAGAAGAACTTGCTACTTGTATCGTCCTATGTTGACTTTGGATCGTGTATCTCTTTGTGTTTCGAGGATCTAGCGCATGTGTGATCGTTATTGTTGGTTCGAGTGATTTCTCTCCTTGTGTTTTCCCTCGTGTCCTTCATGTTCTTCGTAGGATCCCCTCCATCCCGTGAAAGATTGGGCCCTAGGGTTCTACCCTACATCATCTTGGGCCTGGTGCCGGGTGAGATACCCGACTCTCCCCGACCGACTCTTGCAAAGACATCTTGCTCCAAATCTACTACAGAAACAACATAATAACGAAAACAGAGGATTTTGCCGTGGTACGGTGGTCAAAACCTTCGGGAGATTATATAATGAATTTCTACTGACCATAAGAAGTATTGTGCAAGAAAACGGAGTCCGGAGGGCACAAGAGGTGGCCACAAGGACGGGGGGCGCGCCAAGGGAGGTAGGGTGCGCCCTCCACCCTTGTGGTGGCCTCGTGTCTCTTTCGGACTACTTTTAATTTTCCTAATTTTTTAAATATTCTAAAACGGAGAAAAAATATCATTGGAAACGTTTTGGAGTCGGTTTACTCACCGTACCACATACCTATTCCTTTTCGGAGTCTGAAACGTTCTCGAAAGTGTCCCTTATGTACTCCTTCGGGGTTACGGTGTCAATTATATTGGTCTCAACATTTATGGGAGTACTTGAGATATAATGTCTGAGTCTTTGACCGTGTACCACCTTCGGATTTTTGCCTTCGACATTGTTGATTTTTATGGCACCAGAACGATAGACCTCCTCGATGATGTAAGGGCCTTCCCATTTAGAGAGAAGCTTTCCTGCAAAAAATCTTAAACGAGAGTTGTATAGCAAAACATGATCACCTACATTAAACCCACGCTTTTGTATCCTTTTATCATGCCATCTTTTAACTTTTTCTTTAAACAACTTGTCATTCTCATAGGTTTGGGTTCTCCATTCATCAAGTGAGCTAATGTCAAATAACATCTTCTCACGGGCAAGTTTGAAATCATAATTGAGCTCTTTAATAGCCCAATATGCCTTATGTTCTAGTTCAAGAGGTAAGTGACATGCTTTTCCATAAACCATTTTATACAGAGACATACCCATAGGGTTCTTATAAGCAGTTCTATAAGCCCATAATGCATCATCAAGTTTCTTAGACCAATTCTTTCTAGATCTATTAACAGTCTTTTGCAAAATTAATTTAATCTCTCTATTGCTCAATTCTACTTGACCACTAGACTGAGGATGATATGGAGATGCAATTCTATGATTAACATCATACACTACAAAAAAAAGACACATCTGTGACATTTTGGGTCGAACGAATTTTTTTCTGTCATACTTATGACACTTCTATGATGATAATTGTGACAAAACCCGGTATCATCATAGATGTGGTGGGGTCCTACTTCTATGACAAAAAACCATGACAGAAAATGGGCTTTTCGTCCTGGGCGGGCCGGAGACGCAGCTGCATGACATTCTTTGGGCCCTCCATGACGGAAAAAAAGTGGTAGAAGCGAGCGCGAGGAAAATATCGGCGTGTTCCCGGTTAGGGTGGGTGGTCGGGGCCGAGTGATGCGCGTTTCTCTCGTACACGCATGCGCGTGGGTGCGAGGCGTTGGGCTCTAACTGAACCCGAGCGATTGCACTGCAGGCTACGCGTTACTGAACCCGAGCAATCGATCGATGGTTGTTAATCGAGCGATCGGCGATTCCTTCATCTTCGCTGCTAATCGAAGGCGATCGATGCTGCCTCTGGATGAGCAGTGAGCATTGCTTTGGGGGTTTGGATGAACAGGTTCGGTGGGGTGGATGAACAGGACCCGTGGTGTTGCCTCTGGATGAACAGGACCCCGATCGATCGAGCGGTTGGGGCTGGATGAATAGGACCCGTGGAGGGCTGGATGAATGTGGACCACCCGTGGAGGGCAGGATGAATAGTAGACGGTGGAGGGCTGGATGAGCAGAGCCCGTGGAGGGTGGTTGAGCAGAGCCCGTGGAGAGGGCTGGTTGAGCGATGGCCGGTGGAGTAGTGCACGGTGAAGGCTGGATGAGCAGGAGCCCGTGGATGAACGATCGCAGTGGAGGCTAGAGGAGGTCGACGGTGGATGAGCAGAGTGGCAAGTGAAGGCCGGAGGGGTCGACGGTGGAGATGAACGAGATCCGTGGAGTCCTGTTTTGCGATGCGCCACACCCTCCCGATGAACAAGGCCCCCGTTTCGACCGTAGCGCTCCAACACAAGTCCGTTTCCTCCGTTTTGCGATACGCCACACCCCTCCCGATCAACAGGACTCCCGTTTCGACCGTAAGAGGTCCATTTCCTCCGTTTTGCGGTACGCCAGACCCCTCCCGATGAACAGGATCCCGTTTCGACCGTGGCCGGTCAAACACAAGGCCGTTAACTCTGTTCTGCGGTACGCCAGGCCTCGTTTCGATTGGCTGTTCCGTCCAAGCCGGTTGGCTCCCACGTGTTCCGTTGCCTGCTACCTCTTGAGCACTGCGTTGGATTTCCTTGAAGAGGAAAGGGTGATGCAGCAGAGTAGAGTAAGTATTTCCCTCAGTTTTTGATAACCAAGGTATCAATCCAGTAGGAGGCTACGCGCGAGTCCCTCGTACCTACACAAAACAAATAGCTCCACGCAACCAATGCGATTAGGGGTTGTCAATCCCTTCACGGTCACTTATGAGAGTGAGATCTGGTAGAGATGATAGATAATATTTTTGGTATTTTTGGTATAAAGATGCAAAGTAAAATAAAAACAAAATAAAAAGCAAAGCAATAATAAAGTGATGGAAGATTGGTATGATGAGAATAGACCCGGGGGCCATAGATTTCACTAGTGGCTTCTCTCAAGAGCATAAGTATTATACGGTGGGTGAACAAATTACTGTTGAGCAATTGACAGAATTGAGCATAGTTATGAGAATATCTAGGTATGATCATGTATATAGGCATCACATCCGAGACAAGTAGACCGACTCCTACCTGCATCTACTACTATCACTCCACTCATCGACCGCTATCCAGCATGCATCTAGAGTATTAAGTTCAAGAAAACAGAGTAACGCCTTAAGTAAGATGACATGATGTAGAGGGATAAATTCATGCAATATGATAAAACCCCATCTTGTTATCGCCGATGGCAACAATACAATCGTGCCTTGCTGCCCCTCATCACACCGGAAAGGACACATAAGATTGAACCCAAAGCTAAGCACTTCTCCCATTGCAAGAAAAACCAATCTAGTAGGCCAAACCCAAATGATAATTCGAAGAGACTTGCAAAGATAACCAATCATACATAAAAGAATTCAGAGAAGATTCAAATATTGTTCATAGATAAACTTGAACATAAACCCACAATTCATCGGTCTCAACAAACACACCGCAAAAAGAAGATTACATCGAATAGATCTCCACAAGATAGGGGAGAACATTGTATTGAGATCCAAAAAGAGAGAAGAAGCCATCTAGCTACTAACTATGGACCCGAAGGTCTGAGGTAAACTACTCACACTTCATCGGAGAGGCTATGGTGATGATGTAGAAGCCCTCCGTGGTGGATTCCCCTTCCGGCGGAGCTCCAGAACAGGCCCCAAGATGGGATCTCGTGGATACAGAAAGTTGCAGCGGTGGAATTAGGTTTTGGCTCCGTGTCGATCGTTTGAAGTGCGTAGGGTATATATAGGAGGAAGGAGTACGTCGGTGGAGCAAAGGGGGGACCACGAGGCAGGGGCGCACCCTAGGGGGGCGCCCTCCACCCTCGTGGTCGCCTCCCTCCTTTCTTGACAGAGGGTCCAAGTCTCCTGGATCATATTTGTTGAGAAAATCACGTTCCCGAAGGTTTCATTCCGTTTGGACTCCGTTTGATACTTCGTTTCTTTGAAACACTGAAATAGGCAAAAAACAACAATTCTGGGATGGGCCTCTGTCGGATTTCGGGTTCCGGCAGACCCTCTAGGTTCGAACTCTGGGGTGCACGCGGAGATCTCACCCCCTACCTACCTGCGCCTTGTCGCCTCGCTAGGATCTAAACTACCAAAGGAACAACACAAGAGACACAAGGTTTATACTGGTTCGGGCCACCATTGTGGTGTAACACCCTACTCCAG
The DNA here is from genome assembly GCA_021605205.1 of Aegilops longissima. Classification (NCBI taxonomy): domain Eukaryota; kingdom Viridiplantae; phylum Streptophyta; class Magnoliopsida; order Poales; family Poaceae; genus Aegilops; species Aegilops longissima. Next base: position 298,083,706 of record CM038682.1, on the reverse strand, counting down.
TGTGTGGTGTGGTGGATTGCCTCTCGGGCTGATGATGAACAATAGAAGGGAGAACGACCTCGCGAGGGTGAGGTGTTCTTGTGGCTAGGCTCTCCATCGGATTGGATCAAGCTAATACAAGGGAGAAGGGCGCCAACAATTGGCCATTTTGAAGGGGAAGATCTAGTACACTTATCCTGACTAAAGTTGGTCCTCGCCTGTCAAAGGCTCTGGTGGTGATGCCGGCTTGGGCTCCACGATGACCTCCTTCCTGCCGTTGCGACGGTCTCGGTCTTGTTGCACCGAAACGGTTGCCTTTTCTTGATGCTCTCGCCTGCGCTTGCCTCCTTTGCACCAAAGAGGAAATGAGGACACTCTTGGCGGGCTGGCGCTTCCCAGCGCCCTTGGTCGCCATGGCTTGCGTCATGGGCACCTCGTGAGGTACCCCACCTTGATCTCTCCGCCTCCTCGCGAGCCACTGACGAGGTCGTGCAGGAAGCTTCATGTCGTCCCGCCCAGAGGCTTGGCCCCTCGCGAGGTCTTGAGCTTGTCTTGATGAAGATGGGCCGTCTTGGGCCACCCTTGAGCCACGCCAGCAGTGAGCAAGCTGGTACCCCGTTCCTAGAACGCCGACAGTAGCCCCCGGGCCCAAGGTGCGCCTGGACTTGGCCGAGCGGAGAAGCGAAGAGGCAAGTGCGAACCGCCGCGGGCCCTAACAGCCTGCGGCCTCGGGCGTCGCGTGGCGGTTGATTGGACATGGGCGTCTCCACTTCCCCACGACGCCTCTACATGAATTGACAAGTCCCTGCATGCGAAGGGGGTCATGATTACCTGCGGTCGTGGAGGTCGACGGTTGGCCTTCCCCGGCTATAAGTACGGAACGGCGCGTGCCCTTCCAGCCCATCTCTTCTTGCTTCTCCTTCTTCTCCATGGCTCCGCCGAAGAGGTTCTCGGCCACGGAGAAAGGAAAGGCCCGTCAGGTAGAGCCTGACTCTCCCCCGGCCAAGCGCGGTCGAGGCCGTCCTCGCAAGCACCCTGTGGCTCCCGTAGCGGCTTCCCGCGGCCATGGAGGCGATCTCCTGCGCGGCGACGGGCGTCAGGCCGTTGATGCGGGGCGCGCCACGGCCGCGCGACCCCCTAGGCCACGCTTCCGCTCGGCGGAGGTGCTGCCGGAGTTTGTCATGTGGTCGGTGGAGCCGACCAGCACCCGGCTCCGGCTTCCCCACTTCTTCTTAGGTGAACTTCCGGCCGGCGCCCCGGGCGGCCTCTGGCTCCAGGCGGACGGTTGCTGCACCCGGGCCTCCTGGGCTTCGCTGGAGGTCTCCACAGCCGGGAGTGTGGCCCTGACCCGCGGCTGGCAAAAGTTTGCCCGCGCGCATGGCCTGAGCCGGCGGTGCACCCTGCACTTCAAGTTCGACAGCGTGCCACCCTCTACGTGAGGGTGTTCGGGGAAGATGGTCGCCGCATTGGGTGCTGCCCCAAGGACGACGACCGCGGCCGTGGGCCTAGCCCCGGCGACGATGAAGATGACAGTGCGCGCGTGATCGGCGGCGCTCGGGGTTCGTCGAGCTTTGGCGTCTCTTCTTCAGACAGCGGCTCCTCCAGCGGTGGCCGCGACCAGCCCCCGCGCCGCCGCGCCCGCCTGGAGGGAGGTAGCGGGTCTGCCCGCCGTCGTGCCTCGGTGAAGCGCGAGAGGGATTCCGCCCGAGCTCTGGAGGTAGTTCGAGCTCTCGCCGCGAGTTGGTGTCGGGCGAGTCGCGCTCGTTTTGTCCTTTTCCTTTTCCTGCGCAAGGAGACAGTAGTGTAGGGCCCCACGGGGGCGTGCTTGGACTATTGCTATTAATTATCGTACAGTTCCCGCTATTTCTATATTAGGCTTCTGTGCCACACGCCTGCGCATAGAAATTACTTAGCTTGGGGCGACTGTCATGTCCTCGCCTCCCGAGGCTGAGGCCTCGTCGAACGCTTCATGCCCTACAAAGATTAGCCAAGAGAGGTAGCTTCCGGCCTCAGCCATGGAGGCGACCGACCTAGGTTCGGTGTTCGCGTCGCGGTGCCCGTGGGGCATGGAATGGAGGGGCGCTCCCGTAGTGGACCCGGCTGGGGAAGCCTCAAACAACAGGGGCAGAAAACACTCGTGAGGGTGCTGCGTTGCTCCCTCGCGAGACTCGCGCGCGAGCAATTGAGGCAGGAGAGCGAAGAAGGCAAAGAGTCACAAGCCAAAGATGGCAACCACTTCAATAAAGCTTCAAATGGGAACGAACAAGCCAACTGCAGAAAGCAAACGAAGAAAAGCCGCGTCCAGGACCTAATCTAGTCTTCGACGTCTTCTCACCAGCGCGGAGCTAACTGCTGCCACTGGGCATGGGAGGGAGCCCCAGGGCCTGAGGCCGGCGCTCCTGAGACTCCGGGGCGTGTACAACCCCAACTCATTATTACGTGAGAGTGTCACGGGCGGCGAGCTTCACAGGCATTGGCCTTCTTCACAGGCTCCGGGCCTTTCTCAGAAAAATAAGCTTCACAGGCGTTTGCCTTCTTCGCAGGCACTGGGCCTTTCATAGAAAGATAAGCTTCACAGGCGTCCGCCTTCTTCACAGGCACCGGGCCTTTTGTAGAAAGATAAGCTTCACAGGCGTTCGCCTTCTTCACAGGCACCGGGCCTTTCGTAGAAAGATAAGCTTCACAGGCGTTCGCCTTCTTCACAGGCACCGGGCCTTTTCCAAAATGCAACGCTTCACAGGCATTCGCCTTCTTCATAGGCACCGGGCCTTTTTAGGGGTAAAACCTCGGAGGTGCCGGATGTTCCACGCGTTCGGGCGGGCACCCCTCCCGAGTCTCAAGCGCCGGAGCCGGGCACTCGAAACATGAACAACCTTGAACGGGCCCTCCCACATGGGAGATAGCTTATGCAGTCCTTCCCTGGAGAGAACCCGCCTGAGCACGAGGTCCCCTACCTCAAGAGTCCTGGGGCGGATGTTGCGGCAGTGGTATCGCCGCAGCGCTTGTTGGTATCTTGCCGCTCGTAGCGCGGCTTCCCGACGATGCTCCTCCCCCAACACGAGGTCCGTCCCCCGCATGGCGTCCTGCTGCGCCTCGTCGAACGCCAGGACCCGTGCGGAACGACGTCTAACCTCGTGAGGGAGGACTACTTCAGCTCCATAGACAAGGAAGAACGGGGTCTCGCCAGTCGGCTTGGCATGCGTCGTGCGGATGGACCACAATGGATCAAGCTCATCGTACCAGCCTCTGCCGCAGGCCTCCAGCTTCTTCTTGAATGTCCTGGTTTTGAGGCCCCACAGGACCTCTGCGTTGGCCCGCTCGGCCTGACCATTGCTCCGCGGGTGCGCTACCGAGGCGTAGCATATCTGCGTCCAAGGTTAGCACAATATGTTTTGAAGAGGTTACTGGTGAACTGCGAACCGTTGTCGGTGATGATGCGGTTCGGCACCCCGAACCGGCTTACGATGCCCTTGATGAACTTGACCGTAGAACCTGCGGGGATGGTGCGAACGGCTTCTACTTCAACCCACTTGGTGAACTTGTCCATGGCGACATAGAGGTAACGATAGCCTCCTGGCGCCCGAGGGAACGGGCCCAGGATATCCAGCCCCCAGACTGCGAATGGCCACAAGAGGGGTATAGTTTGCAGACCTCCCGCCGGCTGATGGATCTGCTTGGCATGGAATTGGCAGGCCTCGCAAGCCTTTACCAGTTCCATGGCGTCATTGAGCGCAGTGGGCCAATAGAACCCGCTGCAGAGCGCCTTGCCAACGAGGGTCCGTGATGACAAATGGTGCCCACAGTCTCCACCATGTATGTCCGCCAGCAACTCCTTCCCTTGCTCCCTGGAGATGCACCGCAGGGACACATCATTCGGTCGCTTCCGGTAGAGCTCTCCATCCCTGATGTAGTACGCCGTGGCTTGCCGCGCCACGAGCTCCGCTTCCTCCTCCTTTTCCGGCAAGGTTCCTTGCGTCAGGTAGCTCCGGAGCTCTGTGATCCAGCATCCCTCCTGAGGCTCCAGCGTTAGGAGCAGACGTGCTCCCGAGGCCGGGCCACAGACCGGTGCTCCGGAGGCAGGTGGCTGGGGGAGCTCTTCCCAAGGCTGCACTGTGCTTGACAGCGATGGCGTTGCCGAGGGCTTGAAGAGCCGTTCCTCAAAGACGCCGGGCTCCTGAGGTAGCCGCCTGGATGTCTGTTTGGCGATGTCGTCAGCCTCCTGATTGGTGCCACGAGGCACATGCTGCAACTCCAGCCCCCAGAACTGCTTCTCCATCCTGCGGACCTCTGCGAGGTAGGCTTCCATGTGCTCATCCCTTGGCTCGTATACTTTGTTGGAGAAGTTGACGAGGAGTTGTGAATCACCCTTGATGGTAAGGCGCTTCACTCCCAGGGCAGCCGCGGCCTTCAGGCCTGCTATCAAGCCATCGTATTCCGCTATGTTGTTGGAGACCTTTTCCCCATGCTGGAAACAGAGCTGCACGGCGTAGTAGAGCTTGTCTTGAGTAGGAGATATCAGCACTGCGCCAGCTCCCGCGCCGTGTCTGGAGAACGCCCCGTCGAAGTACATGATCCAACCGTTCGGTGCCTCGCTTCCCGGGGAGAGGGACCGATCCTCGCCAGCCTTGAGGCCTGGCGCCTCCGTCCATTCCGCCACGAAGTCCGCTAGCGCGCCTCCCTTCATGACTCTAGTGGTGCTGAATTCCAGCTGAAACGCTTGCAACTTGATGTTCCACTCAGCGACTCTTCCGGCTGAGTTGGGGCTCCTGAGCACCCTTTCTAAGGGGTACGCCAAGACGACCTTGATGGGATGGCCCTGAAAATAGTGCTGCAGCTTCCGCGAAGCCACCAAGAGCGCGAGGAGGAGTTTCTGGGGCATGGGGTACCGCGCCCTCGCGTCCCGCAACACTGTGCTGACGAAGTATATGGGGTGTTCGATGAGGTTGGGAGTGTTGGTGTCGTTGGCGTCTTCCGGAGGCCGTGGTGCCTCTTGAGACAACGGAGCCCCAAGTGGCTGATCGTCAGGGGGGGGGGTCTCTTCTGTCCCGAGTGTGCTTCCCAGCGGCGGCTGATCCTTCTCGGCTGTGGTAGTGGTCTCCGTGAGGCCCCCTTGATCCTGCTTCGCCTTGACCCGGGCAGCTGCCGCGGCTTTGGTCTGACGCTCCTCCCTAACCGCCACCAGGGCTGCACTGGCAGAGTAGGGGGTGGCTGCAAGGTAGAGCACCAGGGGCTCTTGGGGGCGCGAAGCCACCATCACCGGGGGGCTAGTTAAGTACCTCTTGAGGTCTTGGAACGCCTTGTCGGCTTCTTCAGTCCATTCAAAGGGGCCCTTTTTCTTCATTAGCTTGAAGAAAGGTAGCACTCACTCCCCCAACTTGGAGATGAAACGTCCTAGCGCGCTCACGCACCCAGTGAGCTTCTGCATTTCTCTGAGGGTTTTCGGCGGGCTCATGTCCTCAACTGCCTTGACCTTTTCAGGTTAGCCTCGATGCCCGATGGGACACGAGGAAGCCCAAGAGCTTGCAGGGGACCCCAAACACACACTTCTCGGGTTGAGCCGCAGTTTCAACTGCGTCGAGGCTCATGAAGGTTTCCTCCGTGTCTTGTATCGGGGTTTTGGCCTCCGAGACTTCACCACAATGTCATCGGCGTAAGCCTCAACATTCCTCCCGAGCTGCAGACCCAAGGTGATGTGCATCGGCCACGAAAGGTCGCTCTGCGTTCGCGCAGCCGAACGACATGCATGTGTAGCAGTACACTCCACACGGGGTCAAGAAGGCCGTTTTTTCCACGTCTTCTACCGCCATCTTGATCTGGTGGTAGCCGGAGAAGGCATCCAGAAAACATAACAGGTCGCACTCGGCGGTGGAATCGACGATCTGATCGATACGGGGGAGCGAGAATGGATCCTGCGGGCAGGCTTTGTTGAGGTTGGTGAAGTCGACACACATGCATTCCTTCCCCCCTTTCTTTGGCACGACAGCCGGCTTAGCCAACCAATCTGGGTATCGGACCTCGCGAATGACCCCTGCAGCTTCTAGTTTGCGGGTCTCTTGGATGATGAAAGCCTGCTTTTCAGTGGATTTCCATCTTGCTTTCTGCTTCACGGGGCGTACGTTGGGGCACACGTTGAGGTGGTGCTTGATTACGCCTCTCGGGATCCCTGCCAATTGATCTGTCTCCCATGCAAATACCCTCTTGTTCGCTCGCAGGAACTTGACCAGGGCCCCCTCCTGCTCGGGCCCGAGGTTGGCGCCTATGGTGAAGGTGGCGTTAGTGGACCCGTCCTCGTCGACCAGTATCTGCTTGGTTTCTGCCTTGTCTTGGGTGAACAGCTGCTCCTTCTTGGCCGGCGCAGCCCCCTTGGGCTCAGGGGTGTCTGAGCCGGCGGGATGGGCTGCCGCCGCAGTCTTGAAGACGAGCTTGAGTACTTGCAATGCATCCCCGGTGTCTCCGGACACGGTGAGGACGCCGTTGCTCCCGGGCATCTTCATGAGGTTGTACGCTGGGTGAGTCGCGGCCATGAATCTGGCTAGTGCTGGGTAGCCGAGGATGGCGTTGTATGGGAGGCCGATGGGGGCGATGTCAAAGTCGATTAGCTCCGTACGGAAGTTGTCGTAGGTGCCGAAGGTCACCGGAAGACGGATCTGCCCCAGGGAGCCGGCTGAACCGCCTCCGACGCCCAAGAAGGGCCTGCTAGGTTGAAGCCGCTCTGGCGGTATGTGGAGGAGGCTGAAGGCTTCAACCGAGAGCATGCTGAGGCCCGCGCCGCCGTCGATGAGGTCTGTAACGCCACTGGCAGATGGTGGGGTGCACAGCATTGGGAGCGCGCCGAGCAGCGCTGAGTTGGAAGGTGGTCCTCGAGCTGAAGGCCGATCGGCCTTGGGCGCCGACCGACCTAGGGAGCCCCGCAGCGTGGAGGCAGCGCCGATCTGGCAGACGAATGGCAGCGTGGCGGCTGAAGGTGGCACTGCGAGCCGCCAGAGAGCTCTGACGACCGGGGGCGTCGGCGCAGCGTGCTGGGCGAGGAAGAGGTTGCCAAACTCCTCCCAAGAGGCCACGGAAGCCGCTGGTAGGTGGAGCAGCCACATGCGCGGGGCGCCGGTGAGGGCCATGGGAAGCCAGTTAGCCATGACCCTATCGTCGCCTCCTACTTCGAGGACAGGCTCCTCGTACGCCAGCAGGAAGGCCAGTGGATCAGTCGTGCCGTTGTAACGCGGTGGCGTCTCCGACTTGAACTTGCTTGGCCACCGCACCTGTCGCAAGGCTGGGGCCAAGGCTCGGAGCCCCCTGGCCCCCGCGCTGGCGCTAGCGACCGGAGTGGGCGGCGCGCTGCTCATCGTAGGGTGAGTCGCGATGTCGGCGGAGAGCGGGTCGGCGGAAGGGAAAGCTCCGGCGCACCCCTACCTGGCGTGCCAAATGTCGGATTTCGGGTTCCGGCAGACCCTCTAGGTTCGAACTCTGGGGTGCACGCGGAGATCTCACCCCCTATCTACCTGCGCCTCGTCACCTCGCTAGGATCTAAACTACCAAAGGAACAACACAAGAGACACAAGGTTTATACTGGTTCGGGCCACCATTGTGGTGTAACGCCCTACTCCAGTGTGTGGTGTGGTGGATTGCCTCTTGGGCTGATGATGAACAATACAAGGGAGAACGGCCTCGCGAGGGTGAGGTGTTCTTGTGGCTAGGCTCTCGATCGGATTGGATCAAGCTAAGATGAGATGATATGCCCGGATCCTCCTCCGCCATCCTCCTTTACTACTGTGGTGGCTAGCTCTACTTATAGGCAAGGGCCCTGGGCCTCTTCCCAAATATTGAGCGGGAAGGGCGCCAACAATTGGCCATTTTGAAGGGGAACATCTAGTACACTTATCCTGACTAAAGTTGGTCCTCGCTTTGTCAAAGGCTCTGGTGGTGGCCTTGCTTGGGCTCCACGATGACCTCCTTCCTGCCGTTCATGGTCTCGGTCTTGTTGCACCAAACAGCTACTTTTGCTTGATGCTCTCTTTGCACTTGCCTCCTTTGCACCAAAGAGGAAATGAGGACATTCTGGCTGGCTGGCGCCGCTGGCGCCCTTGGTCGTCATGGCTTGCGTCATGGGCACCTCGTGAGGTACCCGCCTTGATCTCTCCACCTCCTCATGAGCCAGCTGACGAGGCCGTGCCCGAGGAAGCTTCTGTCGTCCGCCCCACGAGGCTTGGCCCCTCGCGAGGTCTTGAGCTTGTCTTGATGAAGATGGGCGTCTTGGGCCACCCCTTGAGCCACGCCGCAGGCCGCAGATAGGCAAGTCTGGGTACCCCCGTTCCCAGAATGCCGACAGCCTCCGGTTAATAGGTTAGTCCCAAAAGTAATATAAAAGTGCAAAATAAAGCCCAATATGGTCCAAAACAGTAGATAATATAGCATGGATCAATCAAAAATTATAGATACATTGGAGACGTATCAGGCATCCCCAAGCTTAATTCCTGCTCGACCTCGAGTAGGTAAATGATAAAAAAGAATTTTTGATGCGGAGTGCTACTTGGCATAATTTCAATGTAACTCTTCTTAATTGTGGTATGAATATTCAGATCCAAAAGATTCAAGACAAAATTTCATATTGACATAAAAAAAATAATACTTCAAGCATACTAACAGACCAATTATGTCTTCTCAAAATAACATGGCCAAAGAAAGTTATCCCTACAAAATCATATAGTCTGGCTATGCTCTATCTTCACCACACAAAGTATTTAAATCATGCACAATCCCGATGACAAGCCAAGCAATTGTTTCATACATTTGACATTCTCAAAACTTTTTCAATCTTCACGCAATACATGAGCGTGAGCCATGGACATAGTGTGACGCCCCCGACTCGACCGTACACTAATCATACACGCAAATGTGTACGATCAAGATCAGGGACTCACGGGAAGATATCACAACACAACTCTAGACACAAATAGAAATAATACAAGCTTCATATTACAAGCCAGGGGCCTCGAGGGCTCGAATACATAGCTCGATACATAAGCGAGTCAGCGGAAGCAAAAATATCTGAGTACAAACATAAGTTAAACAAGTTTTGCCTTAAGAAGGATAGCACAAACATCAACGATCGAAGAGGCAAGGCCTCCTGCCTGGGACCTCCTAACTACTCCTGGTCATCGGCGGGCTCCACGTAGTAGTAGGCACCCTCGGGGTAGTAGTCGTAGTCGGCTGGGGTGGCATCTATCTCCTGGGGGCCACCATCTGGTTGCATCAACCGGAAAGGAGAAGGAAGGGGGGAAAGGGGGAGCAAAGCAACCATGAGTACTCATCCAAAGTACTCGCAAGCATCAGATCTATACTAAGTATGCATTGGTAACAAATGGAAGGGCTGTATCTGTGGACTGAACTGCAGAATGCCAGAATAGAGGGGAAGGCCTAGCCTATCTAAGACTAGCATCTTCAAGCAACTCCAAGCATCTTGCAGCATATAGAAGAGTAAAGAACAGCAGTTTATAATTAACAAGCATGTTGTAGCATAAATGCCCAGAGATCCTTCCTCGACTCCCTGCGAGAAAGCAATCCCGGAGCCACATAACTTAAGTATCCATTTCTAGTTGTAAAAGATCAGGATATAAGTCTGAACGTCCATTACCGTGGACACGGTATTCGAATAAAGATCTTCCCTGCAGGGGTGCACCACGTTACCCAACACGCTCGATCAATCTGGCCGGACACACCTTTACGGGTCAATGCGGCCTCGGAAGATCAACACGTCGTAGCCCTACCTAGGCTCAGCAGAGAGGTCCCCGCGGTCTACATCCTAAGCACTCCGGGGTCTTGGGCCCATCGCACGCAGCACTCCGGTCGTTCTTGAGCAGGGTGGATACCAGCACCGCCTCGGATGGCCAAGACGATCCGACCGTGCCGCCTTCTTTGAACCGGGCGTCCGATAAAGCTTGGCTGATCTCGCGACGTCGAGGCCCATAACTATTCTCGCGTGGTGGTTAGTGCATAAAGGCCGAGGCCAATTCGAACAAATACCCAAACCTGTTAGTGCATTATTAAAAGGAGGCGGCTGTCGGGACAAGTCCGAGCTATCACCCCTCCGGGTGATACCGCTAAACAACCGGCCGCCATCGTCACATCATACGGTGCTCTCCGGCCCGCCCGGCTTACCCAACGGTCTCCAAGTAAAGTCAAGGTAATCGTATGTCCGGACATCAAGGGAAAACCGAGGAATCACCCCGGAGAATCCACTCGATGTAATCATCAAGGTGAACATAAGAGGAACCACCCTCAAGGTTCACACTTGAGGTGTTGCACGACGAGCCGTGTCGAGAATCTTTGAAGAGGAACCACCCTCGATGACCACACCGAATAGCTACACTACAGAATTATCATCAGGAGTGCGTTATGAGGGATCACCCTCGGCACTCGATAGTAGCTCTGCAAAGTCGAGCAATAAAAGGGGTGTGATGTGGTGTGAAGTGTCGGGCTCTGGTCATTGATCACGTAGATCGAGTCGTCGATGATGAAGCAGGGGCAACAAGGACAAGGTGGGGGTCACTGATGGATCACTATCCAACCTATATTAAGCAGTTTAGGACAAGCAGGTAGGTAACAATAGCAGGTACAAAAGCAGGCTATGCATCAGCAACCAATAACAGTAGCAAAATCTAATGCAAGCATGAGAGAATGGAATGGGCGATATCGGGATGATCAAAGGGGGGGCTTGCCTGGTTGCTCTGGCAAGGAGGGGTCATCGTCAACGTAGTCGATCACAGGGGCATCAGCAGCGGTCTCGGGGTCTACCGGAGAGAAGAGGGGGAAGAAACAGTAAATACATAGCAAACAGATGCATGACAAGACAATAAGCGGTGTTAGAGGTGTCCTAACACAGTGCTAGGCGCTACTGGCGAAGGGAGAAACATCCGGGAAAGTTTTCCCGGTCCCGGACGTCAGTCAGACAGATGAACCGGAGGGGAAAGTTTGCAGGTTCGCTATGCTAGGGACGTGTGGCAGACAAACGGACCGCGTATCCAGATTCGTCTTGAAATTCTGAGCAACTTTCATGTATAAAACTATTTCATCCGAACTACGGTTTAATTTCTTTTAATTTTCAAAGATTTAATACTATTCTGAAATTAATTTTAATTCGAGAATAAAGATTAAAATGCTACGGGTACCCAGCTCTGTGTACACAGAGGTGTACCAGAGGGTGGCATGCGGGTCCAGGGGGTCCCAGTTGACAAGTCAATGGTCAACAAGGGGTGGGGCCCCTGTCATTGACTTACTTACCTAATTACAGATAAGCAAGGTTGACTAAGTAATTAGTTTAATTAAACCATTTTAATTAAGTTGATTATGAAATTAATTATATTTTTTATCCTTTTTTTACTTTTCTTTTTCTAAGAAAAGGGGCTGGTGGGGCCCGCTCCCAGTGGCCCATCTGGCCACTGGAGCTGGTGTGGCTAATGGGCGCTGGGGCGGGGCGCACCCAGGCGCCCATCACGCGAGGGGGCGAGGCTGGCTGAGCGGGGCTGTGCCCGGCAGCGGCAATGCCACGTCGGGGCGGCGCTAGAGGCGCGACTAAGCGCCGGTCAAGGAGGCGAGCATGGCAGCGGTGGTCGGAGGAGGGAGGGGCTGTGGCGGGCTAGCAAGGGCGGCCAACGTCGCGAGGCCAGCCGATCGCCGTGGCTGATCTGACCACCAGGGAGGCGCAAGACGAGGTTCAGGCGCAGCATGCGCCGTATGCTGATCATAGGGCGTGGCCCGCGGTGTCCGTATGCGGGGCTCGCGTCGAGAGTGCCAGGCGGCGCCAGACGCGACGGGATCGCGAGCAGCACACACAGAAAAACTCCGGCAGCAACAGCAGCGATGGCACACGCAACGATGCAGGGAATCGGAGGGATTGATCGTCCATTTTGCATCATGCTTTTATATCGATATTTATCGCATTATGGGCTGTTATTTCACATTATGTCACAATACTTATGGTTATTCTCCTTATTTTACAAGGTTTACATGAAGAGGAGAATGCCGCAATGGAATTCAAGTGGAAAAAGAGCAAATATTGGAGACCTATTCGCGCAACTCCAAAAGTCCTGAAACTCCACGGAATATCTTAAAATAAATAAAGAAAAATCATCGCCAAAGATGAAGGCCAGGGCCCACACCACTGCTCACGAGGGTGGGGCGCCCCCAGCGCGCCCCTACCTCGTGGGCCCCGGTGGCTCTCAGACACCCATCTTCTCCTATATGAAGTCTTTCGATGAGAAAAAAATAGGAAGGAACCTTTCGGGACGAAACTCCGCCGCCACGAGGCGGAACCTTGGCGGAACCAATCTAGGGCTCCGGCAGAGCTGTTCTGCCGGGGACACTTCCCTCTGGGAGGGGGAAATCATCGTCATTATCATCACCAACGCTCCTCTCATCAGGAGAGGGAAATCTCCATCAACATCTTCACCAGCACCATCTCATCTCCAAACCCTAGTTCATCTCTTGTATCCAATTCTTGTCTCCAAGTCCGGGATTGGTGCTAGTAGGTTGCTAGTAGTGTTGATTACTCTTTGTAGTTGATGCTAGTTGGTTTATTTGGTGGAAGATCATATGTTCAGATCCTTTATGCATATTATTACCCCTCTTATTATGAACATGAATATGCTTTGTGAGTAGTTACGTTTGTCCCTGAGGACGAGGGAGAAGTCTTGCTATTAGTAGTCATGTGAATTTGGTATTCGTTCGATATTTTGATGAGATGTATGTTGTCTAACCTCTAGTGGTGTTATGTGAACGTCGACTACATAACACTTCACCATTATTTGGGTCTAGAGGAAGGCATTGGGAAGTAATAAGTAGATGATGGGTTGCTAGAGTGACGAAGCTTAAACCCTAGTTTATCCGTTTAGCCATAAGGGCTGATTTGGATCCATATGTTTCATGCTATGGTTAGGTTTACCTTAATACTTTTGTTGTAGTTGCGGATGCTTGCAATAGAGGTTAATCATAAGTGGGATGCTTGTTCAAGTAAGAACAACACCCAAGCACTGGTCCACCCACATATCAAATTATCAAAGTACCGAACGCGAATCATATGAGCGTGATGAAAACTAGCTTGACGATATTCCCATGTGTCCTCGGGAGCGCTTTTCCTTATATTAGAGTTTGTCTAGGCTTGTCCTTTGCTACAAAAAGGATTGGGCCACCTTGCTGCACTTTATTTACTCTTGTTACTTGTTGCTCGTTACAATTTATCTTATCACAAAACTATCTGTTACCACTTGTTTCAGTACTTGCAGAGAATACCTTGCTGAAAACCGCTTATCATTTCCTTCTGCTCCTCGTTGGGTTCGACACTCTTATTTATCGAAAGGACTACGATAGATCCCCTATACTTGTGGGTCATCAAGACTCTTTTCTGGCGCCGTTGCCGGGGAGTGTAGCGCCTTTGGTAGGTGGAATTTGGTAAGGAAAAATTTATATACTGTGCTGAAATTTATGTCACTTGTTACTATGGAAAGTAATTCTCGAGGGGCTTGTTCGGGTATCTTCACCCGTCCAATGAGATCAAAGAGTTGCTGCTCAACCTACTGAACCTATTGAAAATGAAACTCCTTTTGAAATTCCTTCGGGTATGATGGAAAAACTGCTAGCTAATACTTTTACAGGAGATGGAACAAAGCATCCTGATGAACATCTACTCTATGTGGATGAAGTTTGTGGACTATTTAAGCTTGCAAGTATACCCGATGATGTTGTTAAGAAGAAGGTCTTCCCTTTATCTTTGAAGGGAGACGCATTGACATGGTATAGGCTATGTGATGATATGAGATCATGGAACTATAAAAGATTGAAATTGGAATTTCATCAAAATTATTACCCTATGCATCTTGTTCATCGTGATCGCAATTATATATATAATTTTGGCCTCATGAAGGAGAAAGCATCGCTCAAGCTTGGGGAGGCTTAAATCAATGTTATATTCATGCCCCAATCATGAGCTCCCAAGAGAAACAATTATTCAAAATCTTTATGCTCGGCTTTACGAAAATAATCGCACCATGCTCGATACTTCTTGTCTTTGGCTCTTTTATGATGAAGACTATTGAATTTAAATGGGACTTATTGGATAGAATTAAACGCAACTCTGAAGATTGGGACCTCGATGAAGGTAAGGAGTCAGGTATGACACCTAAGTTTGATTGTGTTAAATCTTTCATGGATACCGATATTTTCCGTAAGTTTAGCACTAAATATGGACTTGACTCTGAGATAGTAGCTTCTTTCTGTGAATCTTTTGCTACTTATGTTGATCTCCCTAAGGATAAGTGGTTTAAATATCGTCCTTCCATAGAAGTAAAAGTAGCTGCACCTATTAAAGTTGAAGAAAATACTGTCACTTATAATGATCCTATTGTTCCCACTTCTTATGTTGAGAAACCACCTTTCCCTGTTAGAATAAAGGATCATGCTAAAGCTTCAACTGTGGTTCGGAAAAGCAATATTAGAACCTATACTCCTCCTGAGCAAGTTAAAGTTGAACCTAATATTGCTATTGTTAAAGATCTCTTGTCTGATAATATTGATGGGCATGTTATTCAGTTCTGCAGTGAAACTGCTAGAATTGCTAAACCGTGTGCTAAAGATAAACATAGACCTGTGGTAGGCGTGCCTGTTATTTCTGTCAAAATAGGAGATCATTTTTATCATGGCTTATGTGATATGGGTGCTAGTGCTAGTGTTATACCTTATGACTTGTATAAAGAAATCAAGCATGAAATTGCACCTGCTGAGTTAGAAGATATTGATGTTACAATTAAACCTGCCAATAGAGATACTATATCTGCAATGGGAATTGTTAGAGATGTTGAAGTCTTGTGTGGAAAAACTAAATATCCTGCTGATTTTCTTGTTCTCAGTTCTCCACAAGATAGCTTTTATCCCATTATATTTGGTAGACCCTTCTTGAACACTGTTAATGCTAAGATAGACTGCAAAAAGAATGTTGTTACTATTGGCTTGGATGATATGGTTCATGAGTTTAATTTCTCTAAATTTAGTGAACAACATCATGAGGAAGAATTGCCTAGTAAGGATGAAATTATTGGTCTTGCTTCTATTGCCGTACCTCCTAGTGATCCTTTAGAACACTATTTGCTAGACCATGAAAATGATATGTTCATGAATGAAAGAAGGGAAATAGATGAAGTATTCTTTAAACAGGAACCTATTCTGCAACACAATTTGCCTGTTTAAATCCTAGGGGATCCCCCTCCACCCAAGGGTGATCCCGTGTTTGAGCTTAAACCGTTGTCTGATAATCTTAAATATGCTTATCTTGATGAAAAGAAGATATATCCTGTTATTATTAGTGCTAACCTTTCAGAGCATGAAGAAGAAAGATTATTGAAAACTCTGACGAAGCACCGTGCCGCTATTGGATATACTCTTGATGATCTTAAGGGCATTAGTCCCACTCTATGTCAACATAAAATAAATTTGGAAGCGGATGCCAAACCAGTTCGTGATACTCAACGACATTTGAATCCTAAAATGAAAGAAGTGGTAAGAAAAGAAATACTCAAGCTTACGGAGGCGGGTATAATTTATCCGTTCTGTGATAGTCGTTGGGTATGTCCTGTCCATTGTGTCCCTAAGAAGGAGGTATCACTGTTGTCCCTAATGATAAAGATGAATTGATCCATAAAGAATTATCACAGGTTATAGGATGGTAATTGATTTCCATAAATTAAATAAAGCTACTAAGAAAGATCATTACCCCTTACCTTTTATTGATAAAATGCTAGAAAGATTATGCAAACATACACATTATTGCTTTCTAGATGGTTATTCTGGTTTCTCTCAAATACCTGTGTCGACTAAAGATCAATCAAAGACTACTTTTACATGCCCTTTTGGTACTTTTGCTTATAGACGTATGGCTTTTGGTTTATGTAATGCACTTGCTACCTTTCAAAGATGCATGATGGCTATATTCTCTGATTTTTGTGAAAAGATTTGTGAGGTTTTCATGGACGATTTTTCCGTCTGTGGTTCCTCTTTTGATGATTGCTTAAGCAATCTTGATCGAGTTTTGCAGAGATGTGAAGAAAATAATCTTGTCTTGAACTGGGAAAAGTGCCACTTTATGGTTAATGAAGGCATTGTCTTGGGGCACAAGGTTTCTGAAAGAGGTATTGAAGTTTATAAAGCCAAGGTTGATGCTATTGAAAAGATGCCATGTCCCAAGGACATCAAAGGTATAAGAAGTTTCCTTGGTCATGCCGGATTTTATAGGAGGTTCATTAAGGACTTCTCAAAAAATTCCCGGCCTCTGACTAATTTATTACAAAAAGATGTACCATTTGTCTTTGATGATGATTGTGTAGAAGCATTTGAAATACTTAAGAAAGCATTAGTCTCTGCACCTGTTGTTCAACCACCTGATTGGAATTTACCCTTTGAAATTATGTGTGATGCTAGTAGTGATTATGTTGTAGGTGTTGTTCTAGGGCAAAGAGTTGATAAGAAATTGAATGTTATCCATTATGCTAGTAAGACTCTAGACAATGCTAAAAGAAATTATGCTACTACCGAAAAGGAACTTTTAGCAGTTGTGTTTGCTTGTGATAAATTCAGACCCTATATTGTTGATTCTAAAGTAAATATTCACACTGATCATGCTGCTATTAAATATCTTATGGAAAAGAAGGATGCTAAACCTAGACTTATTAGATGGGTTCTCTTGCTGCAAGAATTTGATTTGCATATTTTTGATAGAAAAGGAGCTGAGAACCCCGTTGCAGATAACTTATCTAGGTTAGAGAATGTTCTTGATGACCCACTACCTATTGATGATAGCTTTCCTGATGAACAATTAAATGTCATAAGCACTTCTAGTAGCACTCCATGGTATGCTGATTATGCTAATTATATTGTTGCTACATTTTTACCACCTAGCTTCACATACCAACAAAAGAAAAAGGTTTTCTATGATTTGCGACATTACTTTTGGGATGACCCACATCTTTATAAAGAAGGAGTAGATGGTGTTATTAGATGTTGTGTACCTGAGCATGAACAGGAACAGATCCTACGCAAGTGTCATTCCGAGGCTTATGGAGGACACCACGCTGGAGATAGAACTGCACATAAGGTATTGCAATCCGGTTTTATTGGCCTACTCTCTTCATGGATGCCCGTAAGTTTGTTTTGTCTTGTGATGAATGTCAAAGAATTGGTAATATTAGTAGACGTCAAGAAATGCCTATGGATTATTCACTTGTTATTGAACCATTTGATGTTTGGGGCTTTGATTATATGGGACCTTTTCCTACCTCTAATGGATATACACATATTTTAGTTGTTGTTGATTATGTTACTAAGTGGGTAGAAGCTATTCCAACTAGTAGTGCTGATCATAACACTTCTATTAAAATGCTTAAGAAAGTTATTTTTCCGAGGTTTGGAGTCCCTAGATATTTAATGATTGATGGTGGTTCACATTTTATTCATGGCGCTTTCCGTAAAATGCTTGCTAGATATATGTTAATCACAGAATTGCATCTCCATATCACCCACAGTCTAGTGGTCAAGTAGAATTGAGTAATAGAGAGCTCAAATTAATTTTGCAAAAGACTGTTAATAGGTCTAGAAATAATTGGTCCAAGAAACTTGATGATGCATTATGGGCCTATAGAACTGCATATAAGAATCATATGAGTATGTCTCCATATAAAATGGTTTATGGAAAAGCATGTCACTTACCTCTCAAACTAGAACATAAGGCATATTGGGCTATTAAAGAGCTCAACTATGATTTCAAACTTGCCGGTGAGAAGAGGTTATTTGATATTAGCTCACTTGATGAATGGAGAACCCAAGCTTATGAAAATGCCAAGTTGTTTAAAGAAAAAGTTAAAAGATGGCATGACAAAAGGAGTTTAATGTAGGTGATTATGTATTGCTATACAACTCTCGTTTGAGATTTTTTGCAGGAAAACTTCTCTCTAAATGGGAAGGTCCCTACATTATCGAGGAGGTCTGTCGTTCCGGTGCCATAAATATCAACAACTTCGAAGGTACAAATCCGAAGGTGGTAAACGGTCAAAGGGTCAAACATTACATCTCAGGTAATCCCATAAATGTTGAAAATAATATTATTGAAACCGTAACGCCGGAGGAATACGTAAGGGACACTTTCCAGGCCGTTTCAGACTCCGAAAAGGAATAGGTATGTGGTACGGTAAGTAAACCGACTCCAAAACAATTTTTAAGGCAATATTTCTCCGTTTTAGAATATCTAGAAAAATAGAAAAATAAGTAGCATTCCGGGAAGGACACGAGGGCCCCACGAGGGTGGTGGGCGCGCCCTACCCCCTAGGCGCGCCCCCTACCTCGTGAGCACCTCGTGTGCCCTCCGGACTCCGTTTTCTTGCACGATACGTATTTTGGTCGGTAAAAATTCATTATATATTCTCCCGAAGGTTTTGACTCTCGTATCACGCAAATCTCCTCTGTTTTTGTTTTGAGCTGTTGCTGCTGCAGAAGTAGAGCAAGATGTCTTCTCAAGAGTCAGTCGGGGAGAGCCGGGTATCTAATCCGGCACCGGAACCAAGGGCAAACAGCGACGCTGACCACTTTGGGCCAGCAATGGAGGAAGAGATGGAGGCCGACTTGATGAGGGTAGATGCCATGGAGGATCAAGAAGTCACCTCTCGCCTCCAAGCTGGGTTTACGATGGGGGAACTACAGAGCTCAGCTTTCCAAATTCGGTTATCCCTTCCAATGTTAGATTTCTTTCTTATGAAAATATGAGGAGGAGTGTCTCTTGTTCTCCCGTAGCCATGCAACACCCTTGGGTGCAAGGAGCTTTAGCCGTCACAGGAAAGCTTCGCAAGGAAATAATGGACCTCAAGCAACAAGTCAATAAGCTCGAGGAGGAGAACCGTATCTTGAGGGGAATCATCGCCAAGAATATTACACCAACAACAAAGAAGGAGACATAATCACATGGGTATGGGCACTTCCCTTGGCAACTGCCAAGCTTGGGGGAGGTGCCCCGGTATCGTATCACCATTACAACTCCTATCTTTACCGTTTTTCTTAGTTCGATCCTTTTAGTAGTATCTTGATTTAGTAGAATAAGGTCATGGCATGATCTAGTTTTGAGTTTTGCTTTATGATCTCTCTATGTAATCGAGTTCGTGAGCTATATATATATAATAAAGTTTAGTGTTGAGTCAAGGGCTTGATTATTTTGCCATGATCTTGGGTGAATAAAAGAATAGAAAGAAGAAAAAGAATTAAAAAGAAACAAAGAGTTCATATTGATCTTATTGAGAGTAATGACTTCACATAGAAAGAGTATGATGATTAAAAGTCGTTGGGAGTTGGCAAATATAGCTTTGGTCATCATTGCAATTAATAGGAAGTAATAAGGAAAAAGAGGTTTCACATATAGATATATTATCTTTGACATCTTTTATGATTGGGAGCACTAATTAAAATACAACATGCTAAAGAGTTGATGTTGGACAAGGAAGACAACGTGATGAGTTATGTTTTCTTATATCTGAGATAAAGTATGTTGTCATGGATCCTCTAACATGTTGAGCTTGCCTTTCCCCCTCATGCTAGCCAAATTCTCAGCACCAAGTAGAGATACTACTTGTGCTTCCAAATACCCTTAAACCAGTTTTGCCATGAGAGTCCACCATATCTACCTATGGATTGAGTAAGATCCTTCAAGTAAGTTGTCATCGGTGCAAAGCAATACAAATTGCTCTAAACATGTGTGATTGATTGGTGTGGGAGAAATAAGCTTTATACGATCTTGTGATGTGGAAGTAATAAAAGCGACGGACTGCGTAATAAAGGTTCATATCACAAGGGGCAATATAAAGTGACGTTCTTTCGCATTGAGATTTTGTGCATCCAACCATAAAAGCGCATGGCAAGCTCTGCTTCCCTCTGCGAAGGGCCTATCTTTTATTATTATCCTCTACCTTATGCAAGAGTCACGGTGATCTTCACCTTTCCTTTTTATTTTATCCTTTGGCAAGCCCAGCATGTTGGAAAGAACATGATATATATATCTAATTGGATGTAGGGGAGCATGAATTATTATTGTTGACATTACCCTTGAGGTAAAAGGTTGTGGGGCAAAAACTATAAGCCCCTATCTTTCTCTGTGTCCATTAAAACTCCGTAACCACAAGTATTGCGTGAGTGTTAGCAATTATGAAGGATTAAATGATAGTTGAGTATGTGGACTTGCTTTTAAGCTCTGACATAGACTCTTTCCGATGTTATGATAAATTGCAATTGCTTCAATGACTGAGGTTATAATTTGTTGGTGCTCAATAAGGTTTCTGATTCATACGTTTGCATTGTGAAAAGATCATCACTTGAACATAAGTAATCATATGACAAAATCTATATATGTTGCTGTTATGAGAATAATCATGATGCCTTCATGTTCGTATTTTATTTTTTTATCAACGCCTCTACCTCTAAACATGAGGACATATTTATTGTTATCGGCTTTTCGCTTGAGGACAAGTGAGGTCTAAGCTTGGGGGAGTTGATACGTCCATTTTGCATCATGCTTTTATATCGATATTTATCGTATTATGGGCTGTTATTTCACATTATGTCACAATACTTATGGCTATTCTCCCTTATTTTACAAGGTTTACATGAAGAGGGAGAATGCCGGCAGCTGGAATTCTGGGCTGGAAAAGGAGCAAATATTGGAGACCTATTCTGCGCAACTCCAAAAGTCCTGAAACTCCACGGAATATCTTAAAATAACTAAAGAAAAATCGTCGCCAAAGATGAAGGCCAGGGGGCCCACACCCTGCTCACGAGGGTGGGGGGCACGCACCCCCGGGGCGCGCCCCCTACCTCGTGGGCCCCCTGGTGGCTCTCCGACGCCCATCTTCTCCTATATGAAGTCTTTCGATGAGAAAAAAATAGGAAGGAACCTTTCGGGACGAAACTCCGCCGCCACGAGGCGGAACCTTGGCGGAACCAATCTAGGGCTCCGGCAGAGCTGTTCTGCCGGGGACACTTCCCTTCGGGAGGGGGAAATCATCGTCATCATCATCACCAACGCTCCTCTCATCGGGAGAGGGCAATCTCCATCAACATCTTCACCAGCACCATCTCATCTCCAAACCCTAGTTCATCTCTTGTATCCAATTCTCGTCTCCAAGTCCGGGATTGGTGCTAGTAGGTTGCTAGTAGTGTTGATTACTCTTTGTAGTTGATGCTAGTTGGTTTATTTGGTGGAAGACCATATGTTCAGATCCTTTATGCATATTATTACCCCTCTGATTATGAACATGAATGTGCTTTGTGAGTAGTTACGTTTGTTCCCGAGGACAAGGGAGAAGTCTTGCTATTAGTAGTCATGTGAATTTGGTATTCGTTCGATATTTTGATGAGATGTATGTTGTCTAACCTCTAGTGGTGTTATGTGAACGTCGACTACATAACACTTCACCATTATTTGGGTCTCTGAGAAGGCATTGGGAAGTAATAAGTAGATGATGGGTTGCTAGAGTGACGAAGCTTAAACCCTAGTTTATCGTTGCTTCGTAAGGGACTGATTTGGATCCATATGTTTCATGCTATGGTTAGGTTTACCTTAATACTTTTGTTGTAGTTGCGGATGCTTGCAATAGAGGTTAATCATAAGTGGGATGCTTGTTCAAGTAAGAACAACACCCAAGCACCGGTCCACCCACATATCAAATTATCAAAGTACCGAACGCGAATCATATGAGCGTGATGAAAACTAGCTTGACGATATTCCCATGTGTCCTCGGGAGCGCTTTTACTTATATTAGAGTTTGTCTAGGCTTGTCCTTTGCTACAAAAAGGATTGGGCCACATTGCTGCACTTTATTTACTCTTGTTACTTGTTGCTCGTTACAATTTATCTTATCACAAAACTATCTGTTACCACTTGTTTCAGTACTTGCAGAGAATACCTTGCTGAAAACCGCTTATCATTTCCTTCTGCTCCTCGTTGGGTTCGACACTCGTACTTATCGAAAGGACTATGATAGATCCCCTATACTTGTGGGTCATCAGGGATTCGCGGCATTGCTCACCTAGAGGCACACGAAAGGCCGGCGAGAGGCTTAGAAGCGTAGGGGTTCGGCCGGATCGACGGCGAACGGCGACGGTGATCCGAGGAAGAAGACGAAGTGGGCGACGGCGCTAGTGGTCCTCCGCTTCGATCCAGTGACGCAGAGGATGTAGTGGACGACGACGAAGAAGATGGACGAGGTCTCAGGCGCCGGGGAGCGTGGTGGGCACGAGGACGAGGTCGGCCATGGCGATGATGGCGTTCGGCTTAGGGGATCTGAGGAGGGGAATGAACGCGTGGGCGAGAGAGAGAGAGAGAGAGAGAGAGAGAGAGAGAGAGAGAGAGAGCGAAGGGAGTGGAGTGTATGAGGGCGGACGAGGGAATCGAGGGGGCGAGGGGAGTCCTTATCCCCTCCCCGTCGGTGCCGGCGAGGCGGTCGGGGGCAAACATGCCCCTGTAGCGACCGCGCCACGGGAACAGGAGGAGAAGGAGACCGATAGGGTAGGTGGGCTGGCTCGGGTGGGGGGTGGGCCGAGGCCCAAGGGGAGTCAGGGGCCTTTCTCTTTTTATTTACTTTGCATTTTCTTTTCCTTTTTTTACATTTTCTATGTTCTATTTAGTTTTATTCTACTTTTATTTTTTTTAAATACAAACCTAGACTCTAAATTAGTACTATTAAATATACCACTGCGACATTTAGTCTGAGGTTCACATAAAATAGTTTAGTATTTCTATAATTTAAAAAGCATTTATAATTCTTTTCTTTTAGCCTTTGTTATATTCACAAAAGGGCATTTAATCTTTTACAAAAGTGTTGGGTCACCACCATAATTAGTTATGGAATATTTGCCACACTTTGAACATTTTATTTTGCATGTTTGAGAAATTTGAACTTTGGACTTTAATTTGAATTTGAATCATGATTTGGATCAAGTGAGGATTAGTAACAGTAAAGTGATCAGATGGCACCATTAACATGGGATTACTGTAGCTTAATTATCCGGGCGTTACAAATCTCCTCCACTACAAGAAATCTCGTCCTGAGATTTTAGGAGGTAGAAGGAAACAAAAGCGGGGTATTCATCACGAAGACGATCCTCGCGTTCCCAAGTGGCTTCACCTTCAGAAGGATTTGACCACTGAACTTTAAGCAATTTGATAGCCCTCTGAGGGTTGTGACGTCCAAATTGATTGAGAATGCGAACCGAACATATACCGCAGACTTCGATGTAGCGTTTTCAATTCTCACAAAAGGAGAATCATTTCACGCATTCAAGGGATAAATCCGTGCTTCAGCATTCCGAACAAGATGAGCGTGGTAGCTCACTATCTCACTTGACGGATGTAGTAAATGCACAGTTTTAGTGGCGCAAATGATTGAAGCGGTATGTGTTTTCAACCATTCCATTCCCAGAATGAGGTCGATATTGGACGTCTTCAGAACAATGGGGGAAACATGGAATTCCAGCCCTTCAATTTCAACGGGGACGTTGAGACTAACCATGGTGGTTCGACATTGGCCCGTGGGGGTGTGTACCACTAGCGGGTTGTTCATTTCTTCGAATTTAAGGCCATGCATGGATGCAAAATCTTTGGATATGAAAGAATGCGATGCTCCTAAATCGAATAAAACAGAAGCGGTTGATGAGTTAACAAGAAGAGTACCCAACACAGTAGCAGGATGGTCTTGAGCTTCATTCAGATCAATGTGGTTGGCTTGACCACGACCATAAGGCCTGGCATTGTTGTTGCGGGGCTGATTGTTACCACGGCCAGTTGGAGGAGGTGCAAGCTGGTACTGATTCTGAGAGCAGTCCCGGGCACGGTGACCTGGTTGACCACACCTGAAGCATAGCCCATCATTGGGATGGGGAGCAAGAGCTCGGGGTGGTGCAGTTTGAAGTCTTGGCTGTCCAGGCGGTGGAGGAGGCAGGCGAGATGCAGCAGGGGACTGTCTTGGTGCAGGGGCAGCTGGTGGATACATGCTGTGAGGGATCCATATCTTACGCTTCGCGATGGCGGGCCCAAGATGAACCCGCATCACGGTTGCGCTGAGGATCCGAGGTGCTCCTGCACTGGGCCGACTGAATGGCCTTGTTCACCAAGGTGGCGAAATCAGCAAAGTCATGCACGAGGAGCGCTAGTTTCATATCAGCTTGAAGTCCATCACGAAACTTTTCTTGTTTACGTGCATCAGTGGCAATGTCATCTTCAGCATAGCGGGACAGGTCAAGGAAATCCTGCTGATAAGCGTCGACAGTCTTGTTGCCTTGGGTGAGATTGCGAAAATCGCGCTTCTTCCTGTCCATAATTCCCGAGGAATGAAGCGGGCACGGAAAGCAGCTTGGAAATCCGGCCAAGTGATGAATGTTCCCGCAGGTAGTGAACGCCTGTGGCTGTCCCACCATTGAGCAGCGGGACCCTTCAGATAATAAGCCGCAAAGGTGACATAGCTGGCAGGGGCTACACCAGCAGACTCAAGCTCGAAAGTGATGTCACGGAGCCAGTCATCAGCATCAAGTGGTTGAGTTGAGCTGCGGTAGATGCTTGGGTTGAGATGTGCAAAGTTATTAAGTGTCACAGTGGCTGGCTGTTGATTCAGGTTGGGGCGAGGAAACTGAGCTATCAATCCTTCCATGAACTGGCGGTTCAGCTCAAACTGTTGGATCATACCAGCCATGTACTCAGTCGGTGGTGGGGCGTTGCCACCACGACCACGACCAGCGGGTCTAACCATCCTGCTAACATGTAACAGGGGTAGTTCAGCATGAAGAACTTTGCAAAGAAAAGGAATCATTCACGATGAAACATGCATACTGAAAGAAGTTCGATAGATACTACATAGTAGCCAAACACGACATACAGATCCATACATAAGTTCGGTTACAAGCCATAAGTACGAGTTCAGAAAGGAAAGGTAGTCTAGACCAACTAGGCAGCGCACAGGCACGCGGTGGAGGGATACAACAACGCGATATAGCGATATGCTACATCAACGTCGGGGAAAACCTCTGAAGTCTGGCAGCTGTCGGTGAAGAAAAGCCTGGCGGTGCTCGAGGGAAGGAGGCTGCATGCCGTGGCGGCTCGGGTGTACCAGCTGATCTCCAGGCGGAAGAAGAGGTCCACGAGCAGGAGTATCACCCCCAACCTCAGGCCACACAAGACCTGGTGGCATCTCCGTCCTGTGCGGGTAAGGAATGAATGAAGGAAGAACCGCTGCGGTACCCAGTGGACGCATCCGCTCCAGAGTGTCGTAGTGGCGTGCACGCGTGGAGTACAACTCAACAGTCAGAGCTCGAGCAGTGCAATCCAGAACCTCAATGTATCGAACCATATACTGAGGGTCATACCGACGGCTCACGTAGGGGGTACACACAGCAGTGTACCACCTAGTATCATCCCCAGCTGGTGGGTACGGGAAGTATCTGAACCCAGTCTCCTCCAAGCGTGGATGCTCTCTACGGAGGCTGGTGATAGCAACATAGGCAACCTCCTGTACTGCCATCTCGACAGTCACTCCAATACCCTCAAAGGTATGCAACTCATGGGTGGAGTTGTTCTGCCGATCATAGATATCAACCTTAGCGTGATACATCTCCTGGTTGAACTCGCGGTAGATCTCGTACACAGTGTACTGAGGATACCAACGATATCCCAGCACGGTCAAGAGGTCGACCAGAATGGCCGGGAACCCAGGCGTGCCGACCGCCATAGTCTGGCGGACGATCTGCATTGCGGGACGCATCTGAAATAAGGAAGTTCAAGGATGTGAAATGACGACGTGAGTATTATTCAAAATACAATTCAAAGGAATAGTTGTAGATAATCCAGCTCTCCGGGTGAATATGATTACGAGATCCTAATGTTGGAGTTAGTAAAATCATTTAACCCGAGTAGAAGAGAGATCAGAATCCCAGAGTAAAGGTCGAGGAGTAAAAGATCCTAATACCACCCAATGGCGATATGGGCCCGTAAGCCACACAACCATGTTAGTAAAACAGTTCTTTCAAAGACTAGACTCAACTTCGGCCAAGGAGTTGAAAAGGGGTTCCTGAGCAATGGCTCGATACCAACTTTGACGCCCCGACTCTACGTACACTAATCATACACGCAAATGTGTATGATCAAGATCAGGGACTCACGGGAAGATATCACAACACAACTCTAGACACAAATAATACAAGCTTCATATTACAAGCCAAGGGCCTCGAGGGCTTGAATACGTAGCTCGATACATAAGCGAGTCAGCGGAAGCAACAATATCTGAGTACAGACATAAGTTAAACAAGTTTTGCCTTAAGAAGGCTAGCACAAACATCAACGATCGAAGAGGCAAGGCCTCCTTCCTGGGACCTCCTAACTACTCCTGGTCGTCGGCGGGCTCCACGTAGTAGTAGGCACCCTCGGGGTAGTAGTCATAGTCCGCTGGGGTGGCATCTAACTCCTGGGGGCCACCATCTGGTTGCATCAACCGAAAAGGAGAAGGAAGGGGGAAAAGGGGGAGCAAAGCAACCGTGAGTACTCATCCAAAGTACTCGCAAGCATCAGATCTATACTAAGTATGCATTGGTATCAAATGGAAGGGTTGTATCTGTGGACTGAACTGCAGAATGCCATAATAGAGGGGAAGGCCTAGCCTATTGAAGACTAGCATCTTCGAGCAGCTCCAAGCATCTTGCAGCATGTAGAAGAGTAAAGAATAGCAGTTTATAATTAACAAGCATGTTGTAGCATAAATGCCCAGAGATCCTTCCTCGACTCCCTGCGAGAAAGCAATCCCGGAGCCACATAACTTAAGTATCCATTTCTAGTTGTAAAAGATCAGGATATAAGTCTGAACGTCCATTACCATGGACACGGTATTCGAATAAAGATCTTCCCTGCAGGGGTGCACCACGTTACCCAACACGCTCGATCAATCTGGCCGGACACACCTTTCTGGGGTCAATGCCCGCCTCGGAAGATCAACACGTCGCAGCCCTACCTAGGCTCAGCAGAGAGGTCCCCGCCATCTACATCCTAAGCACTCGGGGTCTTGGGCCCATCGCCCGCAGCACTCGGTCGTTATGGCAGGTGGATACCAGCACCGCCTCGGATGGCCAAAGACGATCCGACCGTGCCGCCTTCGCTGAATCGGACGTCGATAAAGCTTCGCCGATATCGCGACGTCGAGGCCCATAACTATTCTCGCGTGGTGGTTAGTGCGTAAAGGCCGAGGCCAATTCGAACAAATACCCCAACCTGTTAGTGCATTATTAAAAGGAGTGACGGCTGTCGGGACAAGTCCGGAGCTATCACCCCCTCCCGGGTGATACCGCTAAACAGCCAGCCGCCACTGTCACATCGCACGGGTGTTCTCCGGGCCCGCCCGACTTTCACAACGGTCTCCAGTAAAGTCAAGGTAACTGTGTGTCCAGACATCAAGGGGAAAACCCGAGGAATCGCCCTCGGAGGATTCCACTCGATGTAATCATCAAGGTGAACGTAAGAGGAACCACCCTCGAGGTTCACACTTGAGGTGTTGCACGACAAAGCCGTATCGAGAATGGTGAAAGAGGAACCACCCTCGATGACCACACCGAATAGCTACACTACAGAATTATCATCAGGAGTGCGTTATGAGGGATCACCCTCGGCACTCAATTGTAGCTCTGCAAATTCGAGCAACAAAAGAGGTGTGATGTGGTGTGAAGTGTCGGGCTCTGGTCGTTGATCACGTAGATCGAGTCATCGATGATGAAGCAGTGGCAACAAGGACAAGGTGGGGGTCACTGATGGATCACTATCCAACCTATACTAAGCAGTTTAGGACAAGCAGGTAGGTAACAATAGCAGGTACAAAAGCAGGCTA
This sequence comes from Aegilops longissima, assembly GCA_021605205.1. Taxonomy (NCBI): domain Eukaryota; kingdom Viridiplantae; phylum Streptophyta; class Magnoliopsida; order Poales; family Poaceae; genus Aegilops; species Aegilops longissima. Next base: position 298,055,801 of record CM038682.1, on the reverse strand, counting down.
TGCATCAGAATAGGAGCAATCAATAACAGTAGCAAAATCTAATGCAAGCATGAGAAAATGGAATGGGCGATATCGGGATGATCAAAGGGGGGCTTGCCTGGTTGCTCTGGCAAGGAGGGGTCGTCGTCGACGTAGTCGATCACAGGGGCATCAACAGCGGTCTCGGGGGTCTACCGGAGAGAAGAGGAGGAAGAAACAGTAAATACATAGCAAAAAGATGCATGACAAGACAATAAGCGATGTTAGAGGTGTCCTAACGCAGTGCTAGGCGCTACTGGCGAAGGGAGAAACATCCGAGAAAGTTTTCCCGGTCCCGAACGTCAGTCAGAAAGATGAACCAGAGGGGAAAGTTTGCAGGTTCGCTATGCTAGGGACGTGTGGTAGACAAACGGACCGCGTATACGGATTTGTCTCGAAATTCTGAGCAAATTTCATGTAGAAAACTTTTTCATCCGAACTACGTTTAATTTCTTTTAATTTTCAAAGATTTAATACTATTCTGAAATTAATTTTAATTCGAGAATAAAGATTAAAATGCTACGGGTACCCAGCTCTGGTACACAGAGGTGTACCAGAGGGTGACATGCGGGTCCAGGGGGTCCCAGTTGACCAGTCAACATTTGACTGGTCAACAAGGGGTGGGGCCCCCTGTCATTGACTTACTTACCGAATTACAGATTAGCTAGGTTGACTAAGTAATTAGTTTAATTAAACCATTTTAATTAAGTTAATTATGAGATTAATTATATTTTTTTATCTTTTTTTACATTTCTTTTTTTAAGAAAAGGGGCTGGTGGGGCCAGGCAAGGACTCCATCCGGCATTGAGGCGGTGTGGCTAATGGCGCTGGGCGGGCGCACCTGCACGCCCATCACGCCGAGGGGCGAGGCTGGCTGGCCAGGGCTGTGCCCGGCAGCAAGGCCACGGCGGGGCGGCGCTGGCGCGACTAAGCGGCCGACGGAGGCGGGCATGGCAGCGGTGGCGGAGGAGGAGGGGCTGCGGCGGGCTAGCGGGGCGGCCAACATCGCAGGGCCAGCCCAGATCGTGGCTGCACGGCCACCGAGGCGGCGCAGACGAGGTTCGGGGCGCGTCACAGGCGTGGCCGCGGTGTCAGGCGCGGGGCTCGCGTCGAGGAGTGCCCAGGCGGCCAGACGCGACGGATCGCGATCGAAGCCAAGACGCATAGAAAACTCCGGGCGCGGCAATGACGATGGCACACGGCGATGGTACAGGGGGGAATCAGAGGGGATTCGCGGGGTTGCTCACGTATAGGCACACGAAAGGCTTAGAAGCGCAGGGGTTCGACCGGATCGACGGCGAATGGCGACGGTGATCCGAGGAAGAAGACGAAGTGGGCGACGGCGCTGGTGGTCCTCCGCTTCGATCCGGTGACGAAGACGATGTAGTGGACGACGACGAAGAAGATGGACGAGGTCTCAGGCGCCGGGGAGCGCGGTGGGCACGAGGACGAGGTCGGCCATGGCGATGATGGCGTTCGGCGTAGGGGATCTGAGGAAGGAGCGAGCGCAGAGAGAGAGAGAGAGAGAGAGAGAGAGAGAGAGAGAGGGAGCGCGAAGGGAGTGGAGTGGATGAGGGCGGACGAGGGAATCGAGGGGGCGAGGAGAGTCCTTATCCCCTCCCCGTCGGTGCCGGCGAGGCGGTCGGGGGCAAACATGCCCCTGTAGCGACCGCGCCACGGGAACAGGAGGAGAAGGAGACCGATGGGGGTAGGTGGGCTGGCTCGGGTGGGGGGGTGGGCCGAGGCCCAAGGGGAGTCACGGGCCTTTCTCTTTTTATTTACTTTGCATTTTCTTTTCCTTTTTTCACATTTTCTATGTTCTATTTAGTTTTATTCTACTTTTAGTTTTTTAAATACAAACCTAGACTCTAAACTAGTACTATTAAATATACCACTGCGACATTTAGTCTGAGGTTCACATAAAATAGTTTAGTATTTCTATAATTTAAAAAGCATTTATAATTATTTTCTTTTAGCCATTGTTATATTCACAAAAGGGCATTTAATTTTTTACAAAGGTGTTGGGTCACCACCATAATTAGTTATGGAATATTTTTCCACACTTTTAACATTTTATTTTGCATGTTTGAGAAATTTGAACTTTGGACTTTAATTTGAATTTGAATTTGAATCATGATTTGGATCAAGTGAGGATTAGTAACAGTAATGTGATCAGATGGCACCATTAACATGAGATTACTGTAGCTTAATTATCCGGGCGTTACACATAGCACTATATGTGGAATAGAATGGTGGTTGTGGAGAAGACAAACAAGGGAGAAGATAGTCTCACATCAACTAGGCGTATCAACGGGCTATGGAGATGCCCATCAATAGATATCAATGTGAGTGAGTAGGGATTGCCATGCAACGGATGCACTAGAGCTATAAGTATATGAAAGCTCAACAAAAGAAACTAAGTGGGTGTGCATCCAACTCGCTTGCTCACGAAGACCTAGGGCATTTTGAGGAAGCCCATCATTGGAATATACAAGCCAAGTTCTATAATGTAAAATTCCCACTAGTATATGAAAGTGACAAAATGAGAGACTCTCTATCATGAAGATCATGGTGCTACTTTGAAGCACAAGTGTGGTAAAAGGATAGTAACATTGTCCCTTCTCTCTTTTTTTCTCTTTTTTTTATTTGGGCATTTTCTCTTTTTTTATGGCCTCTTTTTTTTTTATTTTTTTTATTTTTCATCTGGAGTCTCATCCCAACTTGTGGGGGAATCATAGTCTCCATCATCCTTTCCTCACTTGGGACAATGCTCTAAAAATGATGATCATCACACTTTTATTTTTCTTACAACTCAACAATTACAACTCGATACTTAGAACAAAATATGACTCTATGTGAATGCCTCCGGCGGTGTACCAGGATATGCAATGAATCAAGAGTGACATGTATGAAAGAATTATGAACGGTGGCTTTTCCACGAATACGATGTCAACTACATGATCATGCTAGCAATATGACAATGATGGAGCACGTCATAATAAACGGAACGGTGGAAAGTTGCATGGCAATATATCTCGGAATGGCTATGGAAATGCCATGATAGGTAGGTATGGTGGCTGTTTTGAGGAAGGTATATGGTGGGTGTATGATATCGGCGAAAGGTGCGCGGTATTAGAGAGGCTAGCAATGGTGGAAGGAAGAAAAGCGCATATAATCCATGGACTCAACATTAGTCATAAAGAACTCATATACTTATTGCAAAAATCTAGAAGTTATCAAAGCAAAGTATTACGCGCATGATCCTAGGGGGATAGATTGGTAGGAAAAGACCATCGCTCGTCCCCGACCGCCACTCATAAGGAAGACAATCAATAAATAAATCATGCTCCGACTTCATCACATAACGGTTCACTATACGTGCATGCTACGGGAATCACAAACTTTAACACAAGTATTTCTCAAATTCACAACTACTCAACTAGCATGACTCTAATATTACCATTTTCATATCTCAAAACAATTATCAAGCATCAAACTTTTCTTAGTATTCAACGCACTCAAAAGAAGGTTTTACAAATCTTGAATACCAAGCATATTAAGATTATTAAGCAAATTATAATGCTATTTAAGTCTCTCAAAATAATCTAAGTGAAGCATGAGAGATCAATAGTTTCTATAAAACAAATCCACCACCGTGCTCTAAAAGATATAAGTGAAGCACTAGAGCAAAACTATAAAACTCAAAAGATATAAGTGAAGCACATAGAGTATTCTATCAAATTCCAATTCATGTATGGCTCTCTCAAAAGGTGTGTACAGCAAGGATGATTGTGGTAAACTAAAAAACAAAGACTCAAATCATACAAGACGCTCCAAGCAAAACACATATCATGTGGTGAATAAAAATATAGCTCCAAGTAAAGTTACCGATGGAAGTAGACGAAAGAGGGGATGCCTTCCGGGGGCATCCTCAAGCTTTGACTTTTTGGTGTCCTTAGATTATCTTGGGGGTGTCATGGGCATCCCCAAGCTTAGGCTCTTGCCACTCCTTGTTCCATAATCCATCAAAAGATTTCACCCAAAACTTGAAAACTTCACAACACAAAACTCAACAGAAATCTCGTGAGCTCCGTTAGCGAAAGAAATCAAAATACCACTTCAAGGTACTGTAATGAAATCATTCTTTATTTATATTGGTGTTAAACCTACTATTTTCCAACTTATATATGGTTTATAAACTATTTTACTAGCCATAGATTCATCAAAATAGGCAAACAACACACGCAAAACAGAATCTGTCAAAAACAGAACAGTCTGTAGTAATATGTAACTAACGCAAACTTCTGGAACTCCAAAAATTCAGCTAAAATAGGAATACCTAGGCAATTTGTTTATTGATCATCAGAAATTGGAATCACTATTTTATCACGTTCTGGTGATTTTTAACAATGGTTTTCGTGAACCGAAAGTTTCTGAAAATTACAGCAAGATCAAATAACTATCATCCAAGAAGATCCTATATGTTTAACTTGGCACAAACACTTATTAAAATATAAAACCACATCTAAACAGAAGGTAGATGGATTATTTATTCCTAAACAGAAACAAAAAGCAAAAAACTAAAATAAAATTGGGTTGCCTCCCAACAAGCGCTATCGTTTAACGCCCCTAGCTAGGCATAGAAGCAAGGATAGATCTAGGAATTGCCATCTTTGGTAGGCAATCCATAAGTGGCTCTCATAATAGATTCTTATGGTAATTTTATTTTCTTCCTATGGAAATGTTCCATGCCCTTTTTTAATGGAAATTGGAATCTAATTTTCCCTTCCTTCATATCAATAATTGCACCAATCGTTCTAAGGAAATGTCTACCAAGAATAATAGGGCAAGAAGGATTGCAATCTATATCAAGAACGATAAAATCTACGGGCACATAATTCATATTTGAAACAATAAGAACATCATTAATTCTTCCCATAGGTTTCTTAATAGTGGAATCCGCAAGGTGCAAGTTTAGAGAGCAATCATCAAAATCACGGAAATCTAGCAAATCGCACAAAGTTTTGGGAATAGTGAAAACACTAGCACCCAAATCACATAAAGCATAAAATTCATGATCATTAATCTTAATTTTAATAGTTGGTTCCCACTCATCATAAAGTTTTCTAGGGATAGAAACTTCCAACTCAAGTTTTTCTTCATAAGATTGCATCAAGGCATCAACGATATGTTTGGTAAAGGCTTTCTTTTGACTATAAGCATGAGGAGAATTTAGCATCGATTGCAACAAGGAAATACAATCAATTAAAGAACAACTTTCATAATTAAATTCCTTGAAATCCAATATAGTGGGTTTAGCAACATCTAGGGTTTTATTCTTTTCAATCCCACTTTTATAGATTTCATCATCAAGATCTTAAAACTCCGAATTTTTGGAACACCTTCTAGGTAAAGGTGGATCATATTCAGTCCCATAATTATCAAGATTCATATTGCAAAACAAAGATTTAATAGGGGGCACATCAATAACTTTTAGATCTTCATCTCTATTTTCATAGGAATTGGAAGAACACGCTTTAATAAAGGCATCTTTCGTAGCACGCATCCTAGCGGTTCTTTCCTTGCACTCATCAATGGAAATTCTCATGGCTTTGAGAGACTCATTGATATCATGCTTAGGAGGAATAGATCTAAGCTTTAAAGAATCAACATCAAGAGAAATTCTATCAACGTTCCTAGCCAATTCATCAACTTTAAGCAATTTCTCTTCAAGCAAAGCATTAAAATTCTTTTGTGGACTCATAAACTCTTTAACACTATTCTCAAATTCAGAGGGCATCTTATTAAAATTTCCATAAGAGTTGTTGTAGGAATTTCCATAATTATTGGAAGGACTACTAGGATAAGGCCTAGGATTAAAGTTCCCTCTATACGCGTTATTACCAAAATTATTCCTACCAACAAAATTCACATCCATAGATTCATTATTATTCTCAATCAAAGTGGACAAAGGCATATCATTAGGATCAGAAGAAACACTCTTAGTAGCAAATAATTTCATAAGTTCATCCATCTTTCCACTCAAAACATTGATTTCCTCTATCGCATGCACTTTTTTATTAGTAGATCTTTCAGTGTGCCATTGAGAATAATTAACCATAATATTATATAGGAGTTTAGTAGCATCTCCTAAAGTGATTTCCATAAAAGTGCCTCCCGCGGCCGAATCTAAAAGATTTCTAGAAGCAAAATTCAATCCCGCATAATTTTTTTGTATAATCATCCACAAGTTCAAACCATGAGTAGGGCAATTACATATCATTAATTTCATTCTCTCCAAGCTTGTGCAACATGTTCATGATCAAGTTGCTTAAAATTCATAATATCGTTTCTAAGAGAGATGATCTTAGCGGGAGGAAAATACTTAGAGATAAAAGCATCTTTGCACTTGTTCCAAGAATAAATACTATTTTTAGGCAAAGACGAAAACCAAGCTTTAGCACGATCTCAAAGCTAAAAAGGAAATAGCTTCAATTTAACAATATCATTATCAACATCTTTCTTCTTTTGCATATCACATAAATCAACGAAGCTATTAAGATGAGTAGCGACATCTTCACTAGGAAGGCCGGCGAATTGATCTTTCATAACAAGATTCGACAAAGCAGTATTGATTTCACAAGATTCAGCATTGGTAAGAGGATCATCGGAGTGCTAAGGAAATCATTATTGTTGGTATTGGTAAAGTCACACAATTTGGTGTTATCTTGAGCCATCGTGACAGACAAGCAATCCAACACACGAGCAAACAAAAAGCAAGCAAGAAAAAGGCAAACGGAAAAGAGAGGGCGAATATAACGGCAAGGGTGAAGTGGGGGAGAGGAAAACGAGAGGCAAATGGCAAATAATGTAATGCGAGAGATAAGGGATTGTGATGGGTACTTGGTATGTTGTCTTTTCGTAGACTCCCGACAGCGGCGCCGAAATCTTCTGCTACCTCTTGAGCACTGCGTTGGATTTCCTTGAAGAGGAAAGGGTGATGCAGCAGAGTAGAGTAAGTATTTCCCTCAGTTTTTGAGAACCAAGGTATCAATCCAGTAGGAGGCTACGCACGAGTCCCTCGTACCTACACAAAACAAATAGCTCCAAGCAACCAACGCGATTAGGGGTTGTCAATCCCTTCACGGTCACTTACGAGAGTGAGATCTGATAGAGATGATAGATAATATTTTTGGTATTTTTGGTATAAAGATGCAAAGTAAAATAAAAACAAAATAAAAAGCAAAGCAATAATAAAGTGATGGAAGATTTGTATGATGAGAATAGACCCGGGGGCCATAGATTTCACTATTGGATTCTCTCAAGAGCATAAGTATTCTACGGTGGGTGAACAAATTACTGTTGAGCAGTTGACAGAATTGAGCATAGTTATGAGAATATCTAGGTATGATCATGTATATAGGCATCACGTCCGAGACAAGTAGACCGACTCCTTCCTGCATCTACTACTATTACTCCACTCATCGACCGCTATCCAGCATGCATCTAGAGTATTAAGTTCAAGAAAACAGAGTAGCGCCTTAAGCAAGATGACATGATGTAGAGGATAAATTCATGCAATATGATAAAACCCCATCTTGTTATCCTCGATGGCAACAATACAATCGTGCCTTGCTGCCCCTCATCACACTTGGAAAGGACACATAAGATTGAACCCAAAGCTAAGCACTTCTCCCATTGCAAGAAAAACCAATCTAGTAGGCCAAACCAAACTGATAATTGAAGAGACTTGCAAAGATAACCAATCATACATAAAAGAATTCAGAGAAGATTCAAATATTGTTCATATATAAACTTGATCATAAACCCACAATTCATCGGTCTCAACAAACACACATAAAAAGAAGATTACATCGAATAGATCTCCACGAGAGGGGGAGAACATTGTATTGAGATCCAAAAGAGAGAAGAAGCCATCTAGCTACTAACTATGGACCCAAGGTCTGAGGTAAACTACTCACACTTCATCGGAGGCTATGGTGATGATGTAGAAGCCCTCCGTGGTGGATTCCCCTTCCGTGGAGCTCCTAAACAGGCCCCAAGATGGGATCTCGTGGATACTGAGAAAGTTGCTGCGGTGGAATTAGGTTTTGGCTCCGTGATCTCGATCGTTTGGGGGTACATAGGTATATATAGGAGGAAGGTGTACGTCGGTGAAGCAAAGGGGGCCCACAGGCGGGGCGCGCCTAGGGGAGGGGCGCCCTCCACCTCGTGGCCGCCTCCTCCTTTCTTGACGGAGGGTCCAAGTCTCTGGATCATATTTGTTGAGAAAATCACGTTCCCGAAGGTTTCATTCCGTTTGGACTCCGTTTGATATTCCGTTTCTTGAAACATCAAATAGGCAAAAAACAGTAATTCTGGGCTGGGCCTCCGGTTAATAGGTTAGTCCCAAAAGTAATATAAAAGTGGAAAATAAAGCCCAATATGGTCCAAAACAGTAGATAATATAGCATGGAGCAATCAAAAATTATAGATATGTTGGAGACGTATCATTGCCTCCCGATGAACACGACGCATTTCGTTGCCTCCCCATGAACACGATGACGATGCAGTTTCTCCGTTACGACCCAGCCATGTACACGAGCCCTGACCGTACGTATGCGCGAGTAGGCGTTGAGACCCTGCCCGTATGTACGTAAGTGGCGCATTTTCTTTCTTGCATATCGCCATCGACGTGCGTGTACATGCTACGTCTTGGCGCCTCTACTACGACACGTCGCGGCGCCTCTACATCGACCAATGACGTATGTACGTTCGTCACCTGAATGACAACGCTACGTGCGCTTCGACCAGGTGGGTCCTGGTACGCGAGCACTTCCTTGCGTGCGAAGATGTAGCTGGTGGGTCCCAGCAGTAAGGGGGGCGAATCATTTTTTTTGCCCGGATGCATGATACGTCTCCAACGTATCTATAATTTTTCATTGCTCCATGCTATAATGGTGTTTTTGGGTTGTACCAAGTCTGAAACCGAGTGGATTTATTTTTTGTCCCATATTTTTCTATTATCTACTGTTTTGGACCATATTGGGCTTTATTTTTCACTTTTATATTACTTTTGGGACTAACCTATTAACCGGAGGCCCAGCCCAAAATTGTTGTTTTTTTTGCCTATTTCAGTGTTTCGAAGAAACGGAATATAAAAATTGATTCCAAACGAAATGAAACCTTCGGGAAAGTGATTTGCTCATCAGATAAGATCCAGGAGACTTGGACCCTCCGTCAAGAAAGCCATGAGGCGGTCACGAGGGTGGAGGGCGCGCCCCCTGCCTCATGGGCCCCTCGAAGCTCCATCGACGCATCCTTCCTCCTATATATATACCTCACGCACTCCAAACGATCGATCGGAGCCAAAACCTAATTCCACCGCCAAACTTTCTCAGATCCACGAGATCCCATCTTGGGGCCTGTTCCGGAGTTCACGAAGGGGAATCCACCACGGAGGGCTTCTACATCATCACCATAGCCCTCCGATGAAGTGTGAGTAGTTTACCTCAGACCTTCGGGTCCATAGTTAGTAGCTAGATGGCTTCTTCTCTTTTTGGATCTCAATACAATGTTCTACCCTCTCTCGTGGAGATCTATTCGATGTAATATTCTTTTTATGTGTGTTTGTTGAGATCGATGAATTTTGGGTTTATGATCAAGATTATCTATGAACAATATTTGAATCTTCTCTGAATTCTTTTATGTATGATTGGTTATCTTTGCAAGTCTCTTCGAATTATTAGTTTGGTTTGGCCTACTAGATTGGTTTTTCTTGCGATGGGAGAAGTGCTTAGCTTTGGGTTCAATCTTGCGGTGTCCTTTCCCAAAGATAGTAGGGCAGCAAGGCACGATTGTATTGTTGCCATCGAGGATAACAAGATGGGGTTTTTATCATATTGCATGAATTTATCCCTTTACATCATGTCATCTTGCTTAAGGCGTTACTCTGTTTTCATTAACTTAATACTCTAGAGGCATGCTGGATAGCGGTCGATGAGTGGAGTAATAGTAGTAGATGCAGGCAGGAGTCGGGTCTACTTGTCTCGGATGTGATGCCTATATACATGATCATACCTAGATATTCTCATAACTATGCTCGATTCTGTCAATTTGTCAACAGTAATTTGTTCACCCACCGTAAAATACTTATGCTCTTGAGAGAAGCCACTAGTGAAATCTATGGCCCCCGGGTCTATTCTCATCATATCAATCTCCAATCACTTTATTATTGCTTTGCTTTTAATTTTGCCTTTTATTTTACCTTGCATCTTTATATCAAAAATACCAAAAATATTATCTATCATCTCTATCAGATCTCACTCTCGTAAGTGACCGTGAAGGGATTGACAACCCCTATTCGCGTTGGTTGCGAGGAGTTATTTGCTTTGTGTAGGTACGAGGACTCGCTGTGGCCTCCTCAACGGATTGATACCTTGGTTCTCAAAACTGAGGGAAATACTTACGCTACTTTGCTGCATCATCCTCTCCTCTTCGGGGAAATCCAACGCAGTGCTCAAGAGGTAGCAAGAAGAATTTCTGGCGCCGTTGCTGGGGAGTCTACGCAAAAGTCAACATACCAAGTACCCATCACAATCCCTTATCTCCCGCATTACATTATTTGCCATTTGCCTCTCGTTTTCCTCTCCCCCACTTCACCCTTGCCGTTTTATTCGCCCTCTCTTTTCCGTTTGCCTTCTTCTTGTTGCCTTGTCGTCATGGCTAGTCTTATATCTTCTCCGTTGTCTCCCGAGATTGAAGTTCTAAATTTTAAGCAAAGGGAGGGAGAAAATCTAAAATACGCCTGGTATAGAATTTGCAATGCTCAAAATAGATCTACCAGGAAGCAATCTACTTCAGTTCTTCTCCGCAATTTTTATGTAGGTGCTAATCCTTGGTATAGATATATCCTTGATACCATTACCGGAGGGAATTTCTTGGGTACCCATACTTTTGATTCTTATAATGCTATGATAGATTATTGATAGATTAATTTCTTGGGAATTTAATGGAACTATATTAACTTTGGAGCATGTAATGCAAAGACTTGAAATTATTGAAAATAAAGTTTCTACCGTTGAGTTAATTGAAAATTTAGATAAAAATATCCACAACCAAATTACCCAATATGGATCTAAGGTAGGAGTAACTTTGAAAAATATTAAGGAAAAGGAACCCATAGTTAATGAAAGAATAAATCAAGATTCCACTAGAATCGATAAACTTGAGGGTATCATTACAAACTTGAGAACCGCTTTTTCTTCTGTAAAGAACACTCCAAGTCCTCCTACTAAAAATGCCAAGCTTATGTATGTTCCTAAAAATAAGGGTGAATCCTCTAGTAAAGAAACTGCAGATCTTAAATCTATAAGTATTCATCCCAATCTTTTTGCTATCATTAAGGAACCATTTGCTATGAATGAATTTTTTGATCTTGTGCCTAAAAGTTTGATAATTACTAAAAATAAAGAAATCTCTAAGGAAGGTAGATGCCTCATTGGAGAATTGCCTACCAAAGATGGCAATACCTAGATCTATCCTTGCTTTTATGCCTAGCTAGGGGCGTTAAACGATAGCGCTTGTTGGGAGGCAACCCAATTTTATTTTAGTTTTTTTGTTTTTGTTTTTTTAGGAATAAATAATCCATCTACCCTTTGTTTAGATGTGGTTTATCTTTTAATTAGTGTTTGTGCCAAGTTAAACCTATAGGATCTTCTTGGATGATAGTTATTTGATCTTGCTGTAATTTCCAGAAACTTTCTGTTCACGAAAAAATTTATTAAAATTCACCAGAACGTGATAAAATAGTGATTATAATTGCTGCTGATCAATAAACAAATTTCCTAGGTCGTCCTATTTTGGCTGATTTTTTGGAGTTCCATAAGTTTGTGTTAGTTACAGATTACTACAGACTGTTCTGTTTTTGGCAGATTCTGTTTTTCGTGTGTTGTTTGCTTATTTTGGTGAATCTATGGCTAGTAAAATAGTTTATAATCCATAGAGAAGTTGGAATACAGTAGGTTTAACACCAATATAAATAAAGAATGAGTTCATTAAAGTACCTTGAAGTGCTCTTTTGTTTTCTTTCGCTAACGGAGCTCACGAGATTTCTGTTGAGTTTTGTGTTGTGAAGTTTTCAAGTTTTGGGTGAAATCTTTTGATGGATTATGGAACAAGGAGTGGCAAGAGCCTAAGCTTGGGTATTCCCATGGTACCCCCAAGATAATCCAAGGACACCAAAAATTCGAAGCTTGGGGATGCCTCGGAAGGCATCCCCTCTTTCGTCTACTTCCATCGGTAACTTTACTTGGAGCTATATTTTTATTCACCACATGATATGTGTTTTGCTTGGAGCGTCTTGTATGATTTGAGTCTTTGCTTTTTAGTTTACCACAATCATCCTTGCTCTACACACCTTTTGAGATAGCCACACATGAATTGGAATTTGTTAGAATACTCTATGTGCTTCACTTATATCTTTTGAGCTTTATAGTTTTGCTCTATGTGCTTCACTTATATCTTTTGAGCTATATAGTTTTGCTCTAGTGCTTCACTTATATCTTTTAGAGCATGATGGTGGATTTGTTTTATAGAAACTATTGATCTCTCATGCTTCACTTAGATTATTTTGAGAGTCTTTAATATCATGGTAATTTGCTTAATAATAATATGCTTGGTAAAACTTTCTTTTGAGTGCGTTGAATACTAAGAAAAGTTTGATGCTAGATAATTGTTTTGAGATATGAAGATTGTGATATTAGAGTCATGCTAGTTGAGTAGTTGTGAATTTGAGAAATACTTGTGTTAAAGTTTGTGATTCCCGTAGAATGCATGTATGGTGAACCGTTATGTGATGAAGTCGGAGCATGATTTATTTATTGATTGTCTTCCTTATGAGTGGCAGTCGGGGACGAGCGATGGTATTTTCCTACCAATCTATCCACCTAGGAGCATGCGCGCAATACTTTGCTTTGATAACTTCTAGATTTTTGCAATAAGTATATGAGTTCTTTATGACTAATGTTGAGTCCATGGATTATACGCATTTTCCCATCCTTCCACCATTGCTAGACTCTCTAATACCGCGCACTTTTCACCGGTATCATACACCCACCATAAACCTTCCTCAAAACAGCCACCATACCTACCTATCATGGCATTTCCATAGCCATTCCGAGATATATTTCCATGCAACTTTCCACCGTTCCGTTTATTATGACACGCTCCATCATTGTCATATTGCTAGCATGATCATGTAGTTGACATCGTATTTGTGGCAAAGCCACCATTCATAATTCTTTCATACATGTCACTCTTGATTCATTGCATATCCCGCACATCACGGAGGCATTCATATAGAGTCATATTTTGTTCTAAGTATCGAGTTGTAATTGTTGAGTTGTAAGAAAAATAGAAGTGTGATGATCATCATTTTTAGAGCATTGTCCCAAGTGAGGAAAGGATGATGGATACTATGATTCCCCCACAAGTCGGGATGAGACTCCGGACAAAAAAAAGAGGTCATAAAAAAAAGAGAAAAGGCCCAAACAAAAAAAATGAGAGAAAAAGAGAGAAGGGACAATGTTACTATCCTTTTACCACACTTGTGCTTCAAAGTAGCACCATGATCTTCATGATAGAGAGTCTCTCATCTTGTCACTTTTATATACTAGTGGGAATTTTTCATTATAGAACTTGGCTTGTATATTCCAATGATGGGCTTCCTCAAAATGCCCTAGGTCTTCGTGAGCAAGCGAGTTGGATGCACACCCACTTAGTTTCTTTTGTCGAGCTTTCATATACTTATAGCTCTAGTGCATCCGTTGCACTCACATTGATATCTATTGATGGGCATCTCCATAGCCCGTTGATACGCCTAGTTGATGTGAGACTATCTTCCCCTCTTTTTGTCTTCTCCACAACCACCATTCTATTCCACATATAGTGCTATATCCATGGCTTACGCTCATGTATTGCGTGAAGATTGAAAAAGTTTTTAAAATGTCAAAAGTATGAAACAATTGCTTGGCTTGTGATCGGGGTTGTTCATGATTTAAATACTTTGTGTGGTGAAGATAGAGCATAGCCAGACTATATGATTTTGTAGGGATAACTTTCTTTGGCCATGTCATTTTGAGAAGACATAATTGCTTTGTTAGTATGCTTGAAGTATTATTATTTTTATGTCAATATGAACTTTTGTCTTGAATCTTTCAGATCTGAATATTCATACCACAATTAAGAAGATTTACATTGAAATTATGCCAAGTAGCACTCCGCATCAAAAATTCACTTTTTATCATTTACCTACTCGAGGACGAGCAGGAATTAAGCTTGGGGATGCCTGATATGTCTCCAACGTATCTATAATTTTTTGATTGCTCCATGCTATATTATCTACTGTTTTGGACCATATTGGGCTTTATTTTTCACTTTTATATTACTTTTGGGACTAACCTATTAACCGGAGGCCAAGCCCAGAATTGCTGTTTTTTGCCTATTTCAGTGTTTCGAAGAAACGGAATATCAAACGGAGTCCAAACGGAATGAAACCTTCGGGAACGTGATTTGCTCATCAGATAAGATCCAGGAGACTTGGACCCTCCGTCAAGAAAGCCACGAAGCGGTCATGAGGGTGGAGGGCGCGCCCCCTGCCTCGTGGGCCCCTCGAAGCTCCACCGACGTACTCCTTCTCCTATATATACGTACGTACCCCCAAACGATCAGATACAGAGCCAAAAACCTAATTCCACTGCCGCAACTTTCCGTATCCATGAGATCCCATCTTGGGGCCTGTTCCGGAGCTCCACCGGAAGGGGAATCCACCATGGAGGGCTTCTACATCATCACCATAGCCCTCCGATGAAGTGTGAGTAGTTTACCTCAGACCTTCGGGTCCATAGTTAGTAGCTAGATGGCTTCTTCTCTCTTTTTGGATCTCAATACACTGTTCTCCCCCTCTCTCGTGGAGATCTATTCGATGTAATCTTCTTTTTGCGGTGTGTTTGTTGAGACCGATGAATTGTGGGTTTATGATCAAGATTATCTATGAACAATATTTGAATCTTCTCTGAATTCTTTTATGTATGATTGGTTATCTTTGCAAGTCTCTTCGAATTATCAGTTTGGTTTGGCCTACTAGATTGGTTTTTCTTGCAGTGGGATAAGTGCTTAGCTTTGGGTTCAATCTTGCGGTGTCCTTTCCCGATTCTGATGAGGGGCAGCAAGGCACGTATTGTATTGTTGCCATCGAGGATAACAAGATGGGGTTTTTGTTCATATTGCATGAATTTATCCCTCTACATCATGTCATCTTGCTTACGGCATTACTCTGTTTTCATTAACTTAATACTCTAGATGCATGCTGGATAGCGGTCGATGAGTGGAGTAATAGTAGTAGATGCAGGCAGGAGTCGGTCTACTTGTCTCTGACGTGATGCCTATATACATGATCATACCTAGATATTTCCATAACTATGCTCGATTCTGTCAATTTCTCAACAGTAATTTGTTCACCCACCGTAAAATACTTATGCTCTTGAGAGAAGCCACTAGTGAAATCTATGGCCCCCGGGTCTATTCTCATCATATCAATCTCCAATCACTTTATTATTGCTTTGCTTTTACTTTTGCCTTTTATTTTACCTTGCTTTGTATCAAAAATACCAAAAATATTATCTATCATCTCTATCAGATCTCACTCTCGTAAGTGACCGTGAAGGGATTGACAACCCCTATTCGCGTTGGTTGCAAGGAGTTATTTGCTTTGTGTAGGTACGAGGGACTCATGGCGTGGCCTCCTCTTTGGATTGATACCTTGGTTCTCAAAAACTGAGGGAAATACTTACGCTACTTTGCTGCATCATCCTCTCCTCTTCGGGGAAATCCAACGCGGTGCTCAAGAGGTAGCAATGCACTTCCTTGCGTGCGAATATGTAGCTGGTGGGTGCCAGCAGTCAGGGGGAAACGTTTTTTTCGCGAAATACAGTGGCCCGTCCGGTGCGTCCCCGCTGTCAGGTGGAGGAATAATTATTTTGCACGTAATAAGGAGGCACTTCCTTGCTGCGACCGTGGACCTAGCTGTGAAAGCACAAGTGCTCCCTAGGTGGTTTTGGTAATTAATGTCAACATATCTCTTGTTGGACTAACACTTTTATCTAGTATGTTTCAGACAAGTTCAACAATGGAGTGGCATGGACTAAAGGATGTGGGAACTCCTTCAAGGTGCTAAGGACAAAGGATTGGCTTAAGCTTCAAGCTCAAGACTCTTCATTTTACATTTTAGTGATCCAAGATCACATTGAGTCTATAGGAAAAGCCAATACTATCAAGGAGGGATGAGGTGTTGCTTAATGAGCCTCTTGCTTCATGTGCTTAGTGATATGCTCCAAAACCCTCCACTACTTTCTCACATCCACATATGACCTAAACCTAAAGTCAAACTCGGCCCTACCGATTCTTTCTATCTGGCGCCACCGAGTTCAGATGTCATAGCCACTGCCACAAACCCTAGGCAAATTGGTTTCACCGATAGGGATCTCGGTCTCACCAAGATGGGATTGCAATCTCTCTGTGTATGTCCGTTACCAAAATCGGTCTCACCGAGTTTGTGTAATCGGTACTACCGAGATTACAATGCAAACTCTCTGGTTAACTTATTACCAAAGTCAGTCCCACCAAGTTTGAGTAATCAGTCTCACCGAGTTTGCCTGACCAACTCTCTGGTTAGCTAATTACCAAAATCGGTCTCATCGAGTTTGTGTAATCGGTCTCACCGAGATTACGTTATTCCCTAACCCTAATCATATCGGTCCTACCGAGTTGCATGTCAGTCCCACCGAAAACCCTAACGGTCACTAGGTTTACTAAATCGGTCCGACCGAGTTTGATGATTCGGTCCCACCGAGTTTGGTAAATTGTGTGTAACGGTTAGATTTTGTGTGGAGGCTATATATACCCCTCCACCTCCTCTTCATTCATGGAGAGAGCCATCAGAACAAGCCTACACTTCCAGCATCCTATTTCTGAGAGAGAACTACCTACTCATGTGTTGAGGCCAAGATATTCCATTCCAACATATGAATCTTGATCTCTAGCCTTCCCAAGTTGCTTTCCACTCAAAACTTCTTTCCACCAGATCCAAATCCTATGAGAGAGAGTTGAGTGTTGGGGAGACTTTCATTTGAAGCACAAGAGCAAGGAGTTCATTATCAACACACCATTTGTTACTTCTTGGAGAGTAGTGTCTCCTAGATTGGCTAGGTGTCACTTGGGAGCCTCCGACAAGATTGTGGAGTTGAACCAAGGAGTTTGTAAGGGCAAGGAGATCGCCTACTTCGTGAAGATCAACCGCTAGTGAGGCAATTCCTTCGTGGGCGACGGCCATGGTGGGATAGACAAGGTTGCTTCTTCGTGGACCCTTCGTGGGTGGAGCCCTCCGTGGACTCACAGCAACTGCTACCCTTCGTGGGTTGAAGTCTCCATCAACGTGGATGTACGATAGCACCACCTATCGGAACCACGACAAAAACATCCGTGTCTCCAATTGCGTTTGAATTCTCCAAACCCTTCCCTTTACTTTCTTGCAAGTTGCATGCTTTACTTTCCGCTGCTCACATACTCTTTTCATGCTTGCTTGCTTGTTATGTATTGTGAATGTTAAACTTGTGCCTAAACTCCACTTAAACCTAAAGAAGTTAAAAACTGCAACTTTGGTACTTAGTGTCTAATCACCCCCCTCTAGACACCTCTTCTCAAGATCCTACAAGTGGTATCAGAGCATTGGTCTCCATTGCCTTGGTTTAATCACCATTGGAGGACGATGGATGAGTCTACTTTGGGGAGTCTTAGACATAGAGTGCCTATCCTTGATGGAGAGTATTTTCATGAGTGGAAAAATGAGATGCTTGTAATTTTCAATCAATATCACTTGAACAAGTACATTGCTAGCCCTTGTGCACCTCATGTTGATCCTATGCATCCTACCCTTGATGAATCCATTGACATGATTATGAACCTTAGAACTGTTAATCTCATCACTAGAGGCTTGCCTAGAAACTTAATTAGAATCTTGCCTACTCTTGAGTGTGCCTACACTATATGGAAATTTCTTGAGGAATGCTTTCCAAATTATTCCTTGAAAAATCTAGATGAAATTCTCTATAAGTCTATTGCCTTGAGTAAGATGAATACTAGTGATCCTATGTTTGGCGATCGTCTATTTGAACTTACCGACCTTATGCGTGCCAAAGGAGATGTTGGAATTATTGGTGATATTATTTCCGAAGCTATAAGAATTCATAAGCAAGATCATTGTCAAACTCACTCTAACGAATTACCCTCTCTAGGACTTGATCCACCACATGACGATGTTGAACATGGATACTATGATGAGGATGATGATAGTGACTTCAATCTTGATGATGCAATGAGACATTTTGGTCTTATGGCAAATCTTCGGGGATATGTGTCAGGAGGAAAGGAATGGGTTCTTGACAGTGGATGTACCGATCACATGACCGGAGATAAAGACATGTTTCGTGAGCTTGCTGAAAATGATAGTCCTCGAAAGTATGTCACTTTCGGTGACAACTCAAAGGGTAAGGTGGTTGGCCTTGGTAAGGTGGCCATCTCACATGATAGCTCCATTCAGAATGTCATGCTCGTTGAACATCTTGGCTACAACTTACTTTCAGTATCTAGACTTGCTGATTTCGGTTTCAATGTCCTATTTACTGAAGTAGATTGCCAAGTGTTTCGTCGAGACAATCATAAAATGGTCTTTACCGGTATATGTAGAGGTGATCTTTACATTGTTGATTTCTCTAAAAAGGCACAACCTAAAACTTGCTTCATTGCTAAATCTTCAAAAGGTTGGTTATGGCATAGACGACTAGGTCACGTTGGCATGAGAAATCTTGACAAGCTTATTAAAGAAATCATATCCTTGGAGTTAAAGATGTCATATTTGATAAGGATAGACTTTGCAGTGCTTGTCAGGCAGGTAAACAGGTTGGAGGAAGGCATCCCGTGAAGAACATCATGACCACAAGGAGGCCACTCGAGCTACTTCATATGGATCTCTTTGGTCCCAACGCGTACAAAAGTCTCGGTGGAAATTCTTTTGGTCTAGTTATAGTTGATGATTTTTCAAGATTTACGTGGGTGTTCTTTCTCGATGATAAATCGTAGGTCCAAAAGATCTTCAAAAACTTCGCTAGGAAGGCCCAAAATCAGTTTGAAGTGAAGATCAAGAAGGTTCGCAGCGACAACGGAACGGAGTTCAAGAACGCAAATGTGGACACCTTTCTTGATGAAGAAGGATTTCACACGAGTTCTCGCCATGTATGCACCTCAACAAAATGGAGTTTTGAGAGGAAGAACCGGACGCTCATCGAAATGGCGAGAACGATGCTTGATGAGTACAAGACGCAAGCACTTTTTAGGCGAAGCGGTTGAGACAACTTGTCATGCAACAAATCGCTTGTATCTTCACAAGCTACTCGACAAGACGGCATACGAGCTCCTCACCGTAACAAACCCCAAGTTGGATACGTTCGAGTATTCGCTCAAAGTGCTACATTCTTGATAAGCATCGTCGTTCAAAATTTGCTCCTAAGTCTCATGAAGGTTTCCTACTAGGTTATGGCTCAAACTCTCACACTTACCGTGTCTTCAACAATTTCACCGAAAGGTTGAAGAGACGGTAGATGTGAAGTTTGATGAATCTAACGACTCATAAGTAGAGCAATTGCCAATTGATGTAGGAGACAAAGACCCTTCGGAAGCAATCCAAGACTTGTCTATTGGCAAGGTCCGTCCAACGGAGGTGAAGGAGAGTACCTCGTCTGTCCAAGTGGAAGCTTCTACTTCACGACAAGGTGAACCAAGAGTTGATACGGAAGCATCCACAAGTGGAACACACCAAGATGAAGAAAACAAGGAAGAACATCACGAACGTCAACAACCTCCTTATCCACCACGACGAGAGAACGTCAACGCCAACAATGAAGAAGATCAAGAAGAAGAAGAAGAACAAGATGAAGAAGATGTTCAACCGAGACCCAAGCAAAAGCTTTCACGAGTTCGAGCAAGAATTGCTAAAGACCATCCCGTCGAGCAAATCTACAATGATATTCAAACCGGGAGAATCACTCGCTCTAAAACTCGTTTAGCTAACTTTTGTGAAAACTATTCTTTCATCTCTAGCATTGAACCTATGAAGGTCGAAGAAGCATTGGAAGATCCGGATTGGATAAATGCTATGCATGAAGAGCTACACAACTTTGAGAGAAACCAAGTTTGGACATTGGTTGAGAAGCCCGACAACAACAGCAACATCATTGGTACCAAATGGGTGTTTTGCAACAAGCAAGATGAAGATGGACAAGTAGTTCGCAACAAAGCACGTCTCGTCGCCCAAGGCTACACACAAGTCGAAGGTATGGACTATGGTGAGACTTATGTGTTGGAAATATGCCCTAGAGGCACTAATAAATTAGTTATTATTATATTTCCTTGTTCATGATAATCATTTATTATCCATGCTATAATTGTATTGATAGGAAACTCAGATACATGTGTGGATACATAAACAACACCATGTCCCTAGTAAGCCTCTAGTTGACTAGCTCGTTGATCAACAGATGGTTACGGTTTCCTGACCATGGACATTGGATGTCGTTGATAACGGGATCACATCATTAGCAGAATGATGTGATGGACAAGACCCAATCCTAAGCGTTGCACAAAGATCGTGTAGTTCGTATGCTAAAGCTTTTCTAATGTCAAGTATCATTTCCTTAGACCATGAGATTGTGCAACTCCCGGATACCGTAGGAATGCTTTGGGTGTACCAAACGTCACAACGTAATTGGGTGGCTATAAAGGTGCACTACAGG
This sequence comes from Aegilops longissima, assembly GCA_021605205.1. Classification (NCBI taxonomy): domain Eukaryota; kingdom Viridiplantae; phylum Streptophyta; class Magnoliopsida; order Poales; family Poaceae; genus Aegilops; species Aegilops longissima. The sequence goes on along the minus strand of CM038682.1, from coordinate 298,034,880 downwards.
TATCTCCGAAAGTATCTGTTGGGTTGGCACGAATCGAGATCGGATTTGTCACTCCGGTTGACGGAGAGGTATCTCTGGGCCCACTCGGTAGGACATCATCATAATGTGCACAATGTGACCAAGGGGTTGATCACGGACGATGTGTTACTGAAGCGAGTAAAGAGACTTGCGGTAACAAGATTGAACAAGGTATCGGTATACCGACGATCGAATCTCGGGCAAGTACAATACCGTTAGACAAAGGGAATTGTATACGGATCGATTGAGTCCTTGACATCATGGTTCATCCGATGAGATCATCGTGGAACATGTAGGAGCCAACATGGGTATCCAGATCCGCTGTTTATTATCGACCGGAGAACGTCTCGGTCATGTCGCATGGTTCCCGAACCCGTAGGGTCTACACATAAGGTTCGATGGCGCTAGGGTTATAAAGGAAGTTTGTATGTGGTTACGAATGTTGTTGAGTCCGGATGAGATCCCGGACGTCACGAGGAGTTCTGAGAATGGTCCGGAGGTAAAGATTTATATATGGAAAGTTGTTGTTCGGGTTCCGGAAAAGTTCGGGTTTTCCGGTATTGTACCGGAAGCTTCTGAAGGTTCGAAGGATTCGGAGGGGTCCGGAGGTCCGGAAATTGTTCCACCATGTCCAATATAGCAGCATGGGCTGTAGGGGGCGCCCTAGCCTTAGTGGGCCAGGGGCACCAGCCCCCCCAAGGCCCATGCGCATGGGAGAGGGGAAACCCTAAGGGGGAGGGCCTCCACTTGACTTGGGAGGCACTCCTCCCCCCTTGGCCGCCGCCCCCAACCCTAGATGAGATTTAAGGGGGCTGGCCCCCTCTCCCCCCCACCTATAAACAGTGGAGGGGTGGGAGGGCAGCCGCACCCCCAAGTTCTGGCGCAGCCCTCCCCCTCTCCCAAGTACTCCTCCTCTCCCGCGGTGCTTGGCGAAGCCCTGCAGGATTGCCACGCTCCTCCATCACCACCACGCCGTTGTGCTGCTGCTGGTTGGAGTCTTCCTCAACCTCTCTCTCTCTCCTTGCTGGATCAAGGCATGGGAGACGTCACCGGGCTGTACGTGTGTTGAACGCGGAGGTGCCGTCCGTTCGGCACTAGGATCTCCGGTGATTTGAATCACGACGAGTACGACTCCTTCAACCCCGTTCACTTGAACGCTTCCGCTTAGCGATCTACAAGGGTATGTGGATGCACTCTCCTTCCCCTCGTTACTAGTTTCTCCATAGATAGATCTTGGTGACACGTAGGAAAATTTTGAATTTCTGCTACGTTCCCCAACAGTGGCATCATGAGCTAGGTCTATTGCGTAGATTCTTTGCACGAGTAGAACACAAAGAAGTTGTGGGCGTTGATTTTGTTCAATATGCTTACCGTTACTAGTCCAATCTTGTTTCGACGGTATTGTGGGATGAAGCGGCCCGGACCGACCTTACACGTACACTTACGTGAGACAGGTTCCACCGACTGACATGCACTTGGTGCATAAGGTGGCTAGCGGGTGCCAGTCTCTCCCACTTTAGTCGGAACGGATTCGATGAAAAGGGTCCTTATGATGGGTAAATAGCAATTGACATATCACGTTGTGGTTTTGCATAGATAAGAAACGTTCTTGCTAGAAACCCATAGCAGCCACGTAAAAACATGCAAACAACAATTAGAGGACGTCTAACTTGTTTTTGCAGGGTATGCTATGTGATGTGATATAGCCAAGAAGAATGTGATGAATGATATGTGATGTATGAGATTGATCATGTTCTTGTAATGGGAATCACGACTTGCATGTCGATGAGTATGACAACCGGCAGGAGCCATAGGAGTTGTCTTTATTTATTGTATGACCTGCGTGTCATTGAACAACGCCATGTAATTACATTACGTTATTGCTAACCGGTAGCCATAGTAGTAGAAGTAATAAGTTGGCGAGACAACTTCATGGAGACACGATGATGGAGATCATGGTGTCATGCCGGTGACGACGATGATCATGGAGCCCCGAAGATGAAGGTCAAAAGGAGAAAAATGATATTGGCCATATCATGTCACTTTTTGATTGCATGTGATGTTTATCATGTTTATGCATCTTATTTGCTTAGAACGACGGTAGTAAATAAGATGATCCCTCATTAAAATTTCAAGAAAGTGTCCCCCTAACTGTGCACCGCTATGAAAGTTAAATCGTTTGAAGCACCACGTGATGATCGGTGTGATAGATTCTTACGTTCACATACAACGGTGTAAGCCAGATTTACACACGCGAAACACTTAGGTTAACTTGATGAGCCTAGCATGTACAGACATGGCCTCGGAACACAAGAGACCGAAAGGTCGAGCATGAGTCGTATGGAGGATACGATCAACATGAAGATGTTCACCGATGATGACTAGTCCGTCTCACGTGATGATCGGACACGGCCTAGTTGACTCGGATCATGTATTCACTTAGATGACTAGAGGGATGTCTATTTGAGTGGGAGTTCATGAGATGAACTTAATTATCCTGAACATAGTCAAAAGATCTTTGCAAATTATGTCGTAAGCTCGCGCTTTAGTTTCACTGTTTAGATATGTTCCTAGAGAAAATATAGTTGAAAGTTGACAGTAGCGATTATGCGGACAGAAAAAGCTTATGTCCTTAATGCACCGCTCAATGTGCTGAACCCCAAACGTTGTGTGTGGATGTTGTGAACATCGGACATACACGTTTTGATAACTACGTGATATTTCAGTTAAACAGTTTAGAGTTGAGGCACCAAAGATGTTTTTCGAAATGTCGCGGAACATATGAGATGTTTCGAGGGCTGAAATTGGGATTTCAGGCTCGTGCCCACGTCAAGAGGTATAAGACCTCCGACGATTTTCTTAGCCTGCAAACTAAGGGAGAAAAGCTCAATCGTTGAGCTTGTGCTCAGATTGTCTGAGTGCAACAATCACTTGAATCGAGTGGGAGTTGTTCTTCCAGAGATAGTGATGTTTCTCCAAAGTCATTGCCAGCAAGCTGCTAGAGCTTCGTGATGAACTATAACAAATCAGGGATAAATATGATGATCCTTGAGATATTCGCGATGTTTGACACCGCGAAAGTAGGAATCAAGAAGGAGCATCAATTGTTGATGGTTGGTGAAACCACTAGTTTCAAGAAGGGCAAGGGCAAGAAGGGATACTTCATGAAACAACAATCAGCTGCTACTCTAATGAAGAAACCCAAGGTAGAACCCAAACTCGAGACTAAGTGCTTCTGTAATAAGGGGAACAGCCACTAGAGCAGAATTACCCTAGATACTTGGTAGATGAGAAGGCTGGCAAGGTCGATAGAAGTATATTGGATATAAATTAAGTTATTGTGTACTTTACTAGTACTCCTAGTAGCAGCAGGGTATTAGATACCGGTTCGGTTGCTAAGTGTTAGTAACTCGAAATAAATGGCTACGGAATAAATGGAGACTAGCTAAAGGTGAGCTGACGATATGTGTTGGAAGTGTCTCCAAGTTTGATGTGATCAAACATCGCACGCTCCCTCTACCATCAAGATTAGTATTAAACCAGAATAATTGTCATTTGGTGTTTGCGTTGAGCATAGACATGATTGGATTATGTCTATCGCAATACAGTTATTCATTTAAGGAGAATAATGGTTACTCTATTTATTTGAATAATACCTTCAATGGTCTTGCACCTAAAGGAATGGTTTATTGAATCTCGATCATAGTAATACACATTTTCATGCCAAAAGATATAAGATAGTAATGATGGTACCACTTACTTGTGGCAATCGCCATGTAAGTCAATTGGTATAAAAGCATGAAGAAGCTCCATGTTGATGGATCTTTGGACTCACTCGTTTTTGAAAAGTTTGAGACATGCGAACCATGTCTATTGGTGTATACGCATGAAGAAACTCCATGCAGATGGATCGTTTGGACTCAATTGTTTTTGAATCACTTGAGATATGCAAATCATACCACATGGGCAAAATGACTGAAAAGTCTCGGTTTGATAAGATGGAACAAGATAGCAACTTGTTGGACGTAACACATTTTGATGTGTGCAGTCCAATGAGTCTTGAGCATCTGATGAATATCGTTATGTTCTTACTTCACGATGATTTGAGTAGATCTTGAGTGTATTTACTTGATGAAACACAAGTCTAAATTATTGAATGGTTCAAGTAATTTCAGAGTGAAGTTGAAGATCATCGTGACAAGAGGATAAAATGTCTATGATATGATCATAGAGATGAGTATCTAAGTTACGAGCTTTGGCACGCAATTAAGACATTGTGGAAATTGTTTCACAATAAATACCGCCTGGAACACCATAGTGTGATGGTGTGTCCAAACATCATAGTTGCACCCTATTGGATATGATGCGTACCATGATGTCTCTTATCGAATTACCACTATCGTTTATGGGTTAGGCATTAGAGACAACCACACTCACTTTAATAGGGCACCACGTAATTCCGTTGAGACGACACCATTTGAACTATGGTTTGGAGAAACCTAAATTGTCGTTTCTTAAAAGTTTGGGGCTGCAACGCTTATGTGAAAAAGTTTCAGGTTGATAAGCTCGAACCCAAAGCGGATAAAATGCTTCTTCATAGGACACCCAAAACAGTTGGGTATACCTCCGATCTCGGCCCGAAAGCAAAAGGATTGTTTCTAGAATTAGGTCCTTTCCGAGAAAAGTTTCTCTCGAATGAATTGAGTGGGAGGATGGTGGAGACTTAATGAGGTTATTAAACCATCACTTCAACCAAGTGTAGCAGGGCAGGGAAGTTGTTCATGTGGCACCTACACCAATTGAAGTGGAAGCTGATGATAGTGATCATGATGCTTCGGATCAAGTCACTACCGGACCTCGTAGGTCGACAAGGACGCGTACTACTTGAGAGTGGTACGCAATCCTGTCTTAGAGGTCATGTTGCTAGACAACAATGAACCTACGAGCTATGGAGAAGCGATGGTGGGCCCGGATTCTGACGAATGGCTCGAGGCCATAACATCCGAGAGAGGATCCATGACTTTGGAAGAAATACTTGATGGTCGTAAGGACGTTGGGTAAAGATGGATTTTAAAAGGAAGACAGACAATGATGGTAAGTATCACCATTAAGAAAGCTTGACTTGTCGTTAAAGATATTTTCCGACAAGTTCAAGGAGTTGACTACGGTGAGGCTTTCTCACTCGTAGCGATGCTAAGAGTCTGTTGGAATTGGATTAGCAGTTACTGCATTATTTATGAAATCTTGCATATAGGATGTCAAAACATTGTTTCCTTGATGTTTTTCTTGAGGAAAGGTTGTATGTGATACAACTAGAAGGTTTTGACAATCCCGAAAGACGCTAACAAGTATGCAAAGCTCTAGCTATCCTTCTAAGGATTGGAGTAAGCATCTCGGAGTTGGAATGTACGCTTTGATGAGATGATCAAAGATTTTGGGTCTATACAAAGTTTATGAGAAACTCGTATCTCCAAAGAAGTGAGTGGGAGCACTATAGAATTTCTGATGAGTATATGTTGTAGACATATTGTTGATCAGAAATGATGTAGAATTTCTAGAAAGCATATAGGGTTGTTTGAAAAGTGTTTTTCAATGGAAAACCTGGATTAAGCTACTAGAACATTGAGCATCAAGATCTATGAGGATAGATCAAAAAACGCTAAATGGTACTTTCAAATGAGCACATACCTTGACATAATCTTGAAGGTGTTCAAGATGGATCATCAAAGAAGGAGTTCTTGCCTGAGTCAAGTGCTAGAGCTTCGTGATGAACTATAACAAATCAGGATAAATATGATGATCCTGAGATATTCATGATGTTTGACATCGCCAAAGTAGGAATCAAGAAGGAGCATCAATTGTTGATGGTTGGTGAAACCACTAGTTTCAAGAAGGGCAAGGGCAAGAAGGGATACTTCATGAAACAACAATCACCGCTACTCTAATGAAGAAACCCAAGGTAGAACCCAAACTCGAGACTAAGTGCTTCAGAATAAGGGAACAGCCACTAGAGCAGAATTACCCTAGATACTTGGTAGATGAGAAGGTGGCAAGGTCGATAGAAGTATATTGATATAAATTGTTATTGTGTACTTTACTAGTACTCCTAGTAGCAGCAGGGTATTAGATACCGTTCTGGCTACAAGTGTTAGTAACTCAAATAAATGGCTACGGAATAAATGGAGACTAGCTAAAGGTGAGTGACGATATGTGTTGAAGTGTTCCAAGTTTGATGTGATCAAACATCGCACGCCCTCTACCATCAAGATTAGTATTAAACCGAATAATTGTCATTTGGTGTTTGCGCTGAGCATAGACATGATTGGATTATGTCTATCGCAATACGCTTATTCATTTAAGGAGAATAATGGTTACTCTATTTATTTGAATAATACCTTCAATGGTCTTGCACCTAAAGGAATGGTTTATTGAATCTCGATCATAGTAATACACATTTTCATGCCAAAAGATATAAGATAGTAATGATGGTACCACTTACTTGTGGTAATCGCCATGTAAGTCAATTGGTATAAACGCATGAAGAAGCTCCATGTTGATGGATCTTTTGACCACCTGCTTTTGAAAAGTTTGAGACATGCTAACCATGTCTATTGGTGTATACGCATGAAGAAACTCCATGCAGATGGATCGCTTGGACTCAATTGTTTTTGAATCACTTGAGATATGCAAATCATACCATGGGCAAAATGACTGAAAAGTCTCGGTTTCAAGAAGATGGAACAAGATAGCAACTTGTTGGACGTAACACATTTTGATGTGTGCAGTCCAATGAGTGCCGAGGCATGCAAGTGAATATCGTTATGTTCTTACTTCACGATGATTTGAGTAGATACCGAGTGTATTTACTTGATGAAACACAAGTCTAAATTATTGAATGGTTCAAGTAATTTCAGAGTGAAGTTGAAGATCATCGTGACAAGAGGATAAAATGTCTATGATATGATCATAGAGATGAGTATCTGTTACGAGCTTTGGCACGCAATTAAGACATTGTGGAAATTGTTTCACAACAATAACGCCACTGAACACCATAGTGTGATGGTGTGTCCAAACATCATAGTTGCACCCTATTGATATGATGCGCACTATGATGTCTCTTATCGAATTACCACTATCGCTTATGGGTTAGGCATTAGAGACAACCACACTCACTTTAATAGGGCACCACGTAATTCGCTGAGACGACACCATTTGAACTATGGTTTGGAGAAACCTAAATTGTCGCTTTCTTAAAAGTTTGGGGCTGCAACGCTTATGTGAAAAAGTTTCAAAGTTGATAAGCTCAACCCAAAGCGGATAAAATGCTTCTTCATAGGACACCCAAAACAGTTGGGTATACCTCCGCCCCGGCCCAAAGCAAAAGGATTGTTTCTAGAATTAGGTCCTTTCCGAGAAAAGTTTCTTCTAATGAATTGAGTGGGAGGATGGTGGAGACTTAATGAGGTTATTAAACCATCACTTCAACCAAGGTGTAGCAAGGCATGTGAAGTTGTTCATGTGGCACCTACACCAATTGAAGTGGAAGCTGATGATAGTGATCATGATGCTTCGATCAAGTCACTACGGACTGTGAGGGTCGACAAGGACGCAGATTACTTCGAGTGGTACGCAATCCTCGTTTTAGAGGTCATGTTGCTAGACAACAATGAACCCACGAGCTATGGAGAAGCGATGTGGGCCCGGATTCTCTTTAATGGCTCGAGGCCATAACATCCGAGAGAGGATCCATGACTTTGGAAGAAATACTTGATGGTCGAAGGACGCTTGGGTAAAGATGGATTTTAAAAGGAAGATGTATAATGATGGTAAGTATCACCATTAAGAAGCTTGACTTGTCGTTAAAGATATTTTCCACAAGTTCAAGGAGTTGACTACGGTGAGGCTTTCTCACCAGAGCGATGCTAAGAGTCTGTTGAATTGGATTAGCGCCATCGCATTATTTATGAAATCTTGCATATAGGATGTCAAAACATTGTTTCTTGATGTTTTCTTGAGGAAAGGTTGTATGTGATACAACTAGAAGGTTTTGACAACCCTAAAGACGCTAACAAGTATGCAAAGCTCTAGCTATCCTTCTAAGGATTGGAGTAAGCATCTCGGAGTTGGAATGTACGCTTGGATGAGATGATCAAAGATTTTGGGTCTATACAAAGTTTATGAGAAACTCAGATTCCAAAGAAGTGAGTGAGCACTATAGAATTTCCGATGAGTATATGTAGACATATTGTTGATCGAAATGATGTAGAATTTCTAGAAAGCATATAGGGTTGTTTGAAAAGTGTTTTTCAATGGAAAACCCGATTGTTACTAGAACATTGAGCATCAAGATCTATGAGGATAGATCAAAAACGCTAAATGGTACTTTCAAATGAGCACATACTTGACATAATCTTGAAGGTGTTCAAGATGGATCACCAAAGAAGGAGTTCTGCTCGAGTTGTAAGGTAAGTTAAGAGTTAAAGCTCCCACTCATGGCAGAAAAGAGAGAAAGGACGGGTCGCCCCTATGACTTAGACGAGGCTCTAAAAGATGTTATGCCGTGTACCGCATCTGATGTGTGCCTTGCTACATATCTCGCAAGAGGGTACAAAGGTGATCAAGGAGGATCACCAGAGAAGGGTCAAATTATCCTTAGAGGAATAAGGATATGTTTTCTATTATGGAGGTGATAAAGAGTTCAACGAAGGGTTACATCGATGCAAGCTTTAACACCTATCCGAATGATTCTCGAGTAGCAAACCGGATACGATAGTGGAGCAACCATTTGGAATAGCTCCAAGTGGAGCGTGGAAGCAGATTTACAATATGACCTAGAGATTTATGAAGTACATACGGATCTCAATGTTGCGCACTCCATTGACTAAAACCTCTCTCACAAGCAAAACATGATCAAACCCCGTAACTCATTGAGTCTTAATCACATGATGATGTGAACTAGTTTAGTGACACTAGTAATCTTTGGATGTTGGTCACATGGTGATGTGACCTGTGAGTGTTAATCACATGGCGATGTGAACTAGATTATTGACTCTAGTGCAAGTGGGAGACTGTTGGAAATATGCCCTAGAGGCAATAATAAATTAGTTATTATTATATTTCCTTGTTCATGATAATCGCTTATTATCCATGCTATAATTGTATTGATAGGAAACTCAGACATGTGTGGATACATAAACAACACCATGTCCCTAGTAAGCCTCTAGTTGACTAGCTCGCTGATCGACGTGATGGTTACGGTTTCCGAGCATGGACATTGGATGTCGTTGATAATGGGATCACATCATTAGCAGAATGATGTGATGGACAAGACCCAATCCTAAGCCGAGCACAAAGATCGTAGTTCAGATGCTAAAGCTTTTCTAATGTCAAGTATCATTTCTTAGACCATGAGATTGTGAAACTCCGGATACCGTGGGAATGCTTTGGGTGTACCAAACGCCACAAGGTAATCGGGTGGCTATAAAGGTACTCAGGTATCTCCGAAGTATCTGCGGTTGGTACTAATCAAGATCGGATTTGTCACCCGCTGACGGAGAGGTATCTCTGGCCCACTCGGTAGGACATCATCATATCGTGCACAATGTGACCAAGGGGTTGATCACGGATGATGTGTTACGGAACGAGTAAAGAGACTTGCCGTAACGAGATTGAATAAGGTATCGTATACCGACGATCGAATCTCGGCAAGTACAATACCGCTAGACAAAGGGAATTGTATACGGATCGATTGAGTCCTTGACATCGTGGTTCATCCGATGAGATCATCGTGGAATATGTGGGAGCCAACATGGGTATCCAGATCCCGCTGTTGGTTATTGACCGAGAACGCCTCTGGGCCATGTCTCAGATGGTTCCCGAACCCGTAGGGTCTACACACTTAAGGTTCATGACGCTAGGGTTATAAAGGAAGTTTGTATGTGGTTACTAATTTTGTTCGAGTCCTCGATGAGATCTCGGACGCCACGAGGAGTTCTGGAATGGTCCGAGGTAAAGATTTATATATGGAAAGTTGTTGTTCTGTCCTGAAAGTTCGGGTTTTTCCTAGACAACCGGAAGCTTCTAGAAGGTTCCGGCGATTCCGGAGGGGTCCGGAGGTCCGGAAATTGTTCCACCATGTCCAATACAGCAGCATGGGCTGTAGGGGACGCCTAGCCTTAATGGGCCAGGCACCAGCCCCAAGGCCCATGCGCATGGGAGAGGGAAACCCTGGGTGAGGGCCCACTTGACTTGGGAGGCACTCCCCCTGGCCGCCCCCAACCCTAGATGAGATCTAAGGGCCGTCCCTCTCCCCCACCTATAAATAGTGGAGGTGGGAGGCAGCCGCATTCCAAGGTTCGGCGCAGCCTCCCTCCCAAGTACCTCCTCCTCCCGGTGGTGCTTGGCGGCCTCGCAGATGGCCACGCCTCCATCACCACCACGCCACAGCTGTCTGCTGGATGGAGTCTTCTCAACCTCTCCTCTCTCCTCGCTGGATCAAGGCATGGAGACGCCACCGGCTGTTGTAACACCCGGATAATTGCTTATAGTAATCCTCAATGATGCCACGCCACCCTACACGTGATTAAACTCACGCTGATTCAACCTGCTCAAATTCAAATTAAAAACGAGGCAAACAGTAAAAGTTTTTTCAAAATTAAAACTAAATGTTCTGGGGTTGTCAAATATTACAAAGCAATTATGGTGGGTGCACACATTTTGTAAAGGGTCTAAATATTTTAAATAAATTAAAACAAGAAAAAAAGGGTAAAGAAAACAAAAGGGGGAGAGAAAGAGAAAACCCCCCTGGCCAACTAGGCCAAGCCCACCTGGCCAAGCCTGCCAGCCCCGGCCCGGCCCACCCATCACCCCTTATCCCTCCCCCGTCGGGCAGGAAACCCCAGCCGCACCCATTCTGCCCGATCCCTCCTCCTCCCCTCCTCAAGCCCGATCGGGCTCCCGCCGACCTGCCGACTCCGCGACTTCGGCCCCACCTCCTCCCTCCTCCTCGACAGAAGGCAGGCGCAAGGCCACGGGGCCGACCCCACCCCCACCCCACCTCGCGGATCCGCCGCTGCCGACGGCCGCCCCCGCCTCCTCCTCACCGCCGCCTCGACCGGGCCCCTCGAGCACGCCTGAGATCCTCAAGGCCTGGTGAGCTCCCCCCGCCTGCGGATCCTCTCCTCGCCCTCGCCGCCTCTGTCGCTGCTCCGCCACAAGACCGCCCTCCTCTCCTTCCTCGCCACGGAGCACGGAACGTGCTCCCCTGCCTCCTCTCTCCTCGCTGAGCCTCGCCGCGCAGCACGCCCGACCAACGCCCCCACCATCGTGGATCTCGCCGCGCTGGTGACTAAATGGTCACGGGCCGAGCCTGGCAGTCAAGCGCCAAGCAAGCCCCGCCCCCTCAGAAGGCCTCCCGACGATGCCGGCCAACCATTCGCCGGCTGGCCCGCCCAACCCACTCTCCGCCACTTCTATCACGGATGCGCCACCGTCAGAAGCTCCCTGACCGCTGGGTCCGGCTACCCTAAACGGCTGCCTCGGAGCCAATTCGACGAGGCCCAGGCCTCCACAGCTGTCGCCAGGCCGCCGAGCCACCACCATCACGACGTGGCCAATTGGGCCACTCAGAGTCGCAGCCAAAGGCTCCCACGGCCTAATAGCCGACGGGCCTGACTACAATCTCCACCGGGCAGCCCCACACTAACATGCCTCGCCGAATTGCTGACCATACCAACAGTCGACCGGTCCACCCACCTCCGCTTATGACATGGGGCCCCACCCCTGTAATGTTTTTAAAATAAAAGAAAAGGAAAAGTAATTAAATAAATATAATATAAAAATAATAATGAATAAAATTAATTAATTAATTAATTAATTAATTAAGTAAATAATTAATTTAATTAATCTCGATTAATTAAACCTAATGACTAATTAACCTAATTAACTCATCGTTAATTAAACTTAACTAAGGTAATTAGTTAATGAGTATGACTAACGGGACCCACATGTCAGTTGACCTAGTCAACCCTTGTTGATCCGCCGACGCCAAGATGACATCATGTCGACGCTATAAATACATTTTTCGAATTAATTAATTAATTAAATTCGTAAATTAATAAAATCTTTAGAAAATCATATCTTTTAATCCAGAATCGATTAAAATAATTTCAACATGAAAGTTGCTCGAACGACGTGATTTAATCCGGACACGCAATCCGCTCGTCCGCCACACACCCCTAACCTATCGAACCTGCAACTTTCCTCCGCCTTCCTCTAAAACACGTAAACACCGGAATACTTTCCTGATGTTTCTTAACCAAGCACCACCTCATACCACGTTAGGGCACGCCTTAGCATCGCTATTTGACATGTCATGCATCGATATGCATCTGCTTACTTGGTATTCATTGTTTCTTCCCCTCTCTCCTAGAGACTACGAGACCGACGCCGCTACCGACCACGGTGTTGACGAATTCTCTCTTGCCAGAGCAACCAGCAAGCCCCCTTGATCATCACTGATATCGCCTACTTTTCTATACCGCTTGCATTAGAGTAGTGTAGCATGTTACCGCTTTCGCTATACCTATCCCGATGCATAGCCCGTCTTGTTATTTCAAGAGTTACTTACACCGCAATCCTATATGCTTAGTATAGGATGCTAGTACTTTCATCCGTGTCCTACATTCTTGTCCGTCCGCCGTTATATATTATCGGCCGTGATCACTCGGGAGGTTATCACGGTATATACTATATACTTATACATGATACATGTGGAGACTAAAGTCGGCCTACTGATGGAGCACCAATGAGGATCGTTGAGGCGAGCGTTGCAGGTGTTGAGACCGCTTAGAGAGAGGTGTGGCCCCTGCTCGGGCGCTCATGGATACTTAACACGCTTAACGAGGTCTTGGTATTTGATCTGAGTTGGCTATATAGCTATATACGCACTAACCATCTACGCGGAGTACTATGGGTATCCGCGCCGATGTATCACCAAGCACTTCGACGTCAATACGAGCGGGCGCGACAGATTGGACTGAACGCTCATTGGCTAGGTCTGCTCCCTCGTCACAGACGCAACGAGGTCAGATCTGTGGCTCGTATGGCGGGGCCTGCACTGCACTTCAGACGTCTTAGGTTTAGACCGCGCCTGGGCTAGGGCCTCTCACAGTGTGCTCTAGGTGGGCCTGCACTGCTGCGCTTAGTTGATCTTCCGCGTGTCTAGGTGGGTCGGCATGACCGTGAAAGTGTGTCCGCCAAATGGGATCAAGCTGCGGGTAAGATGGTGCACCCGCAGGGAAGTTAATCTATTCGGATAGCCGTGATCTTCGGTAACAGGACGACTTGGAGTTGTACCTTGAGCTTATGACAACTAGAACCGATACTTGATAAAACACACCTTCCAAGTGCCGACATAACCGTGGTCGCTCTCTCTCGTGGTTATGAGGAGGGATCGCCGGGTAGGATTATTGCTATGTGATGTTACTTGAGGACTTCAGATTGCCTCCCTCTCAACTGCTGTAACACAGTGTCCGTGGTTTAGTCTTCGATAAGACTAGCTATCCCTCTTATTCGGCATTCTCGCAGCTCACCCATCGATATGGCCTTTACACAAATATCCATGCATATGTAGTGTAGCTCCCTTGCTAAGTAGTACTTTGGATGAGTACTCACGGCTGCTTTGTTCCCCTTTCCCCCTACCTCTACTCGATTGCTGCAACCTGCACGATGGAGCCTGTGAGCGACGCCACCGCCGATGACGACTACTACCCGAGGTGCCTACTACTACGTGCAGCCCACGACGACGACCGTGAGTAGCTAGGAGGATCCTGTGAGAGGCCCGCTCTCTTTCGATCTCAGATCCCGCTTGTGCTAGCCATCTTATGGCAACTTGTTTAACCTATGTCCAGACTTCGATATTGTTGCTTCCACGACTGCCTATGATCGAGCACTTGTATTCGAGCCCTCGAGGCCCCCCGCTTGTATTATGATGCTTGTATGACTTATTTTATTTGTAGAGTTGTGTTGTGATATCTTCCGTGAGTCTCGATCTTGATCGCATACATTTGCGCGCATGATTAGTGTACGATTAAATCGGGGCGCCACAAGTTGGGCGCCATCGTCCACCTCTACTCTCGGGAGTATGACTCCTATCTTGTCTTTGCACCGCACATGGTGTTGGGGTGACTATCGATATGGCGATCCACGATGTTGCTTATGCTGCTCGACACGTCTTCGTGCGAGTATCGAGGTTGGACACCTCCCCTTCGGGCACATTGCTATCGCGTCGATGTTGGTGAGGAGGTTACTACACCGCTGCCTACTCCACTCGTCACCAGAGAGCCTTCTACCATCGAACTTTGTTACGCATGCTGATGGGCTGGATCGAGCTAACCGAGCTCTTCGCCACGAGTTGTACATCACCCGTCGGCACCTTTACCGTGCTCGGCTGCTGCACCCTATGTCCGATCCGGAGAGCTGCGCGTTCTGCGATCTACCCAGCCAGACCGTGATGCCTCGGGTGTCGGTTGGCGGGCGTGGAGGCTACTCTCCGCACTTGGCCCTCTTCGCCACACGGGCGTCGGATTCAGCACGAGTATCCATGGCCCCAGTCAGCGACGGAGGACTATCATTGCCGACTACCAGACTTTCGAGCTACAGCTACCTCCAGATCCGCGTGGGGCCGATGTAGACTTGCTTGTTAGTGTTAGATGCATTCGCCGCGAGCCTGCGTGCCGCCTATGTTGTCCTAGTCTATGTACTGAACTCTATGTATCGAACTCTATGCATGATCCCTTTAGTAAGATATGCCAACTACTATGTAGTTCCTATCGTGCTGCTTTCATTATGCATGTTTCATCATGAATACTACTTGTCCTTTGCATGAATTTCTGAAATGCTGAACTACCCCTGTTATATAATAGTAGGATGGTTAGGCCAGCTGGTCGTGGTCGTGGTGGCAACTTCCCACCACCGCCTGAGTACATGGCTGGTATGATCCAACAGCTTGAGATGAATCGCCAGTTCATGGAAAACATGATGGCTCAGTTTCCTCGCCCCAATATGAACCAGCACCCAAACGCAACAACTCTGCAGGATTTCATACGCCTCAACCCCAGCGTGTACCGCAGCTCAACCCAGCCGCTGGATCTTGATGGTAGCTCCGTGACATCACCTATGAGATGGAGTCTGCTGATGTAGCCCCGCCACTATGTCACTTTCGCTTCCTTCTTTTGAAGGGACCCGCAGCTCAATGGTGGGACAGCCACAGCGTACTTTGCCGCTTGGAACACTCATCACTGGCCGACTTCCAAGCTGCCTTCCGTGCCGTTTCATCCCTCAAGGGGTCATGGACGGAAGAAGCGTGAGTTCCGCAACCTCACCCAAGGCAACAAGACTGTTGAAGCTTATCGTGAGAGTTCTGGACTTGTCTCGCTATCTTCAAGAGGATATTGCAACCGATGCACGCAGACAAGAGAAGTTCCGTGGCGGCCTTCAAGGCGACATCAAGCTCGCACTTCTAGTGCACGACTTTGCTGATTTCGCCACCTTGGTGAACAAGGCTATCAATGTCGAAACTGGTGCAGCAGGAATACGAGAGCTCTAACAGCGCAACTGTGACACGGGCTCATCTTGAGCCCGTCCTCGCATGAAGCGCAAGATATGGATCCCCAACAAGATGTACCAAATTAATGCACTGCTCCCGCAGAACTATGTGCACCTCGTCTGCCTGCTTCAACTAAGCAGCCAAAGCTTCCAGCTCCACCACCCCAAGCTCCTGTTCCCACTCCCAATAATGGCTTGTGCTTCGTGTGGACAACGAGGCACCGTGCTAGGGAATGCAACCAGAATCGAATCACCGGCCTTCCAAATGATCGGCCGTGGAAACACCCAGCCCATAACAACACCGCCAAGCCTTATGGTCGAGCTCAGGCCAACCATGTTGATCTGCGAAGCTCAAGACCAGCACTCTCTTGTGATGGGTACACTCCTCGTAAATTCAGTACCAGCATCTGTTTTATTCAATTCAGAGCATCGCATTCATTCATGTCAAGACTTTGCATACAAGCACGACGTTAAGTGTGAGGAGATGAACTCTTGGTAGTGGTAAAAACCCCTTGGGACAATGTCAAACCTCCATGGTTGGCGTCGGCGTCCCGTGGAAATCGAAGGGCTGGAATTCTATGCCTCACCCATTATCCTGAAGACATCTAACATCGACCTCATTTTGGGGATGGATTGGTTGAAAGCGCATACGGCGTCAATCGTTTGCGCCACTAAGACCGTCCATCTGCTACACCCTTCTGATGAAATAATAAGCTACAATGCTCGTCTGGTTCAAGATGCCGAGGCAAGGCTCTATGCATTGAATGCATTGAACACCGCACCCCTCGAGGGCATTGAAAACATTCCTGTCGTTCGCGACTTCCAAGACGTCTTTCCTGAGGAACTTCCAGGGATTCCCCCTGCTAGAGCTGTCAAATTCGTCATCGACTTGAAACCAGGAACCACTCCTATAGCCAAGCGACCCTACAAGATGCCGCCGCATGAACTCCTTGAGCTAAAGGAGGAGATCGACAAATCTCTTCAAAGTGGTTTCATTCGCCCAAGTTGCTCTCCTTGGGGAGCAACTTCTCTCTTTGTCAAGAAGAAGGATGGGACAAACCGATTGGTCCAAGACTACCGTCCTATAAATCAAGCTACCATTCAGAATAAGTATCCTCTTCCTCGGATCAATGATCTTTATGATCAACTGGCTGGTTCGTCAGTGTTCTCGAAACTCGACTTGAGGTTGGGTTACCACCAGATCCGTGTTCGTGAGGAGGATATCCCCAAGACCGCCTTTGTGACTCGTTATGGTTCATACGAGTACACCGTCATGTCTTCGGCAACCAATGCTCCAGCTACTTCTCTCTCTACCGATGAACTATATATTCATGGATTACCTCGACAAGTTAAATGCGTGGTTTATCTGGATGATATCCTGATATTTTCCAAGAATGAAGAAGAACATCTTGAACATCTTCGTCTTGTCTTTGGAAAAGCTACGAGAGCATCAACTCTATGCCAAGTTCTCCAAATGTGAATTCGGCTTCCCGAAGTAACCTATCTTGGGCATGTCATCTCTAAGGATGGTATTGCCGTCAACCTGAAAGAGTTTAGGCTATTCTCGATTGGACTCCTCCAAGAACGTTAAGCAAGTCGAAGTTTTCTCGGTCTGCCAGACTATTGCCGTCGATTCATCGAGAACTTCTCCAAGATTGCCGACCTCGACTAACTTTGTTGCATAAGGCGTCAAGTTCCAATGGACGGATAAGTGTCGGGAAAGTTTCCGAGCACTCAAAGACAAGTTGACTTCGCCCCATGCTAGCTCCTCCTAATACTAAGAAGGATTTCGTCATTTATCGCGACGCTTCCGTCAAGGTTTAGGCGGTGTCCTAATGCAAGAGCGCAAAGTGGTTGCTTATGCCTCTCGGCAGTTCGCCCTCACGAAGAGAACTACCCAGTTCACGACCTCGAGCTAGCTGCTTGTCATTCATGCCTTTGAAGCGATGGCGACATTACCTTCTCGTGTCGTTGCGAGATCTTCACCGACCACCAAAGTCTGAAGTATCTGTTTACTCAGCCAGACCTGAACCTCCGTCGGCAGAGATGGATGGAGACATTGCAGACTTTGATTTGGGTATTTCCTATCGCCGAGCAAGGCTAATGGAATGGCTGAAGCCTTGAGCCGCAAGTCTTCTGCAACCACCTTGAGTTCACAAAGTTCAGCCCCACTTGTTGAAGAATTCAGAAAGCTGAACCTCCATATTGTTCCTCCGTGCACTCGCTCCCCTCCTCCGAGATCCGTAAGATGAATCTCCGTGTTGTTCCCCAGGGTTCCCTCTATACCTGGCTGTTGAACCCGATCTCGTGGGCACCATAAAGACAATGCAGGATTTGACTCAAGTCTACAAGATTAAGCGCGACCTCAAAGAAGGAAATCCTCATTCTTCACTATTCGATGATGGCGCCTTGTACTTCAAAGGCCGCCTAGTGGTGCCGTGTAAGAAGGAAAACCTGAATATGACTCGAGAAGGTTATGAAAGAAGCTCATGATCGCCTCTATGTATCCACCCCGGTAGTACAAAGATGTATCAAGACATTCGCCGAGATTCAGTGGTCTAATATGAAGCAAGACATTGCTCGCTATGTTGCCGAGTGTGGCGCTTGCCGTCGTATCAAAGCAGAACATCAAAGGCCTCTTTGGAACTCTGCAGCCTATCTCTATTCCTGAATGGAAATGGGACCATGTTGAAATGGACTTCGTCCTTTGGATTTCCCAAATCGCGAAAAGGTAATGATGCTATTCTTGTCGCGTCATTGACCGCTTTCTAAAGTTGCTCATTTTCCGGCGGTCAAGAAGCGATCACTTGCTAGTCAGCTTGCAACGCTCTATATGTCGAAATTGTTTCACTTCACGGTATTCCACCGGTTATCGCTTCGGACCGTGGCAGCTTATTCACTTAAAGATTCGGGCAAGTTTTCAAGAAGCTATGGGGACTCATTTATCTTTCGATCTGCGTTTCATCCACAGTCTCAAGGGAAAGTTGAGCGTGTCAACCAAATTCTCAAGACATGCTTGAGCTTGTGTCGCTTCCTTGACAAGAAATGGGAGGAATCTCTCCGTATGCTGAGTTCTCTTATAATAATAGCTATCAAGATAGTCCAAGATGGCCCCTTGAAGTGTTATATGGACGAAAGTGCGAACCCCTCGAACTGGTCGAAATGGGGAACGTCCACTCTTGGTCCGGATATTATCCAACATGCGAAGAACAAGTCCGCATTATTCGCGAGAATCTCAAGACTGCTCGATCACGTCAAAAGAGTAATTATGACCGTCATCATAAAGACATGGTCTATCAACTTTGGCGAAAAGGCCTATCTTCGCGTTACACCAATGAAGGGTGCTCACCGCCGGGATCAAGGGCAAGTTAGCTCCTCGCTATATTGGCCCATTCACTATTCTGGAAAGGCGTGGAAAAGTGGCGTATCAAGCTGGAGCTTCCGTCGAACCTTTCTCGTGTTCACGATGTGTTCCACGTGTCACAACTCCGACGCTGCTTCAAGGACCCAATCCGGCGGTGGACCATGAAGTGCTCGAATTGCAACAGGACCTCTCCTATAAAGAGCATCCGTCCGCATTCTCGACTGTGAACGCCGCACACGTCGGAAGGCGATCAAGTTCCTCAAAGTCCAATGGTCAAATCACTCAAGACGGCCACACAGGAACGCGAGGATCGCCTTTGAGATGAATACCCGCACTCTTCCTTCTACCTCCTAAATCTCGGGGCGAGATTTCTTGTAGTGGAGATTTGTAACACCGGATAATTAAGCTACAAAGAATCCTCGCTAATGATGCCACGTCACCTCGGTTACGGTGATTAAACTCACGTTGATTCGAACCCGGTTCAAATTCAAATTAAAAACGTAGGCAAACAGTAAAAGTTTTTTCAAAATTAAAACTAAAATGTTCGGGGGTTGTCAAATATTACAAAGTTAATTATGGTGGGGTGCACACATTTTTGTAAAGGGTCTAAATATTTTAAATAAATTAAAACAGTAAAAAAAAGGGTAAAGAAAACAAAAGGGGGGAGAGAAAGAGAAAACCCCCCTGGCCAACTGGGGCAAGCCCACCTGGCCCAGCCGGCCAGCCCCCTGGCCCGGCCCACCCATCACTCCCTTATCCCCCTCCCCCGTCGGCAGGAAACCCTAGCCGCACCCATTCGCCCCCCCGATCCCCTCCTCCTCCTCCTCCCCCGCGCCGCTCTGGATCGGGCTCCGGCCGATCCCGTCGCCCCCCTCGACGCCGGTGACTCGCCGCCCCGGCCTCACCTCCTCCCCTCCTCCCCGACCGGCCACGCAGGGCGCAAGGCCCTCGCCGCCTCGGGCCGACCCCGACCCCCACCCCACCTCGCCGGATCCGCGTCGCCGATGGCCGCCTCCCCGCCCTCCTCCTCACCGGCCGCCCCCGACCGTCCCCGAGCACGCCTCAGAGACCTTGCGCGCCCCGTGAGCTCCCCGGCCCCCGTGGATCCCCTCTCTCCCCTCGCCTCCCTCCCGAACGTCACCGCCTCCCCGTCGCCGGCTCCGGCCGCGCACCGGCCCTCCCTCTCCCTTCCCCCCCGCCACGGAGCACGGGAACGTGCTCCCCGGCCTCCCTCTCCCTTCTCCTCGCCCGAGCCTCGGCCCCGGCGAGCACGCCGCACCCGAACGCCCCCCCCGTCGTGGATCTCGTCGCCGGCGCCCCCCGGTGACCAAATGGTCACGGGGCCGAGCCCGTGGTGCTCGGCGCGCCACGCAAGCCCCCCCGGCCCCTCGTAGCGCGCTCCCGACGATGCCCGCCAACCGCCGCCCCGCGGCGCCGCCCGCCAACCCAGCCAGCCCGCCGCCACTACGCGGATGCGCCACCATCGTAGCTCCTGAGCGGGTCCGGCGCTAAACGGCTGCCGGGCCAAATTCGACGAGGCCCGAGGCCCTACTGCAGCGTTCGGTGTCGCCCGCCGAGCCGCCCCACCGCCGACGTGGCGACACTGGGCCACCCGGTCGTCGCTAGCGAAGGGCCCCACGGCCCTAGCTGACCGGGTTGACCAGTCAACTGCCGATCGGGCAGCCCGATCCTGCTAACCCCCCCACACATGCTGACCCGGTCAGCAGTGGCCGATCCACCACCCACCGCTTATGACATGGGGCCCCACCCCAGAATGTTTTAAAATAAAAGAAAAAGGAAAAGTAATTAAATAAATATAATATAAAAATAATAATGAATAAAACTAATTAATTAATTAATTAATTAATTAAGTAATTAATTAATTTAATTAATCCTGATTAATTAAACCTAATGACTAATTAACCTAATTAACTCATCGTTAATTAAACTTAACTAAGGTAATTAGTTAGCAGTAGTATGATGAACGGGACCCACATGTCAGTTGACCTAGTCAACCCTGTTGATCTTGACGTCGGCATGACATCATCTTGGCGTCATAAATACATTTTTGAATTAATTAATTAATTAAATTCGAAATTAATAAAATCTTTAGAAAATCATATCTTTTAATCCGTAACTCGGATTAAAATAATTTCAACATGAAAGTTGCTCGAACGACGTGATTTAATCCGGATCGCAATCCGTTCGTCGCCACACACCCCTAACCTATCGAACCTGCAACTTTCCCCCTCGGCTCCTCTGCAAAACACGAAACACCGGAATACTTTCCGGATGTTTCTTAACCAAGACCACCTCATACCACGTTAGAACACGCCTAGCATCGCTACTTGACATGTCATGCATCGATATGCATCTGTTTACTTGGTATTCATTGTTTCTTCCCCTCTTCTCTTGGTAGACTACGAGACCGGCAGCTGCTTGGCGCTTCGACTACGGTGTTGACGACCCCTCTCTCTTGCCAGAGCAACCAGGCAAGCCCCCCTTGATCACCAGATATCGCCTACTCTTCTCTATACTGCTTGCATTAGAGTAGTGTAGCATGTTACTGCTTTCAGTTATACCTATCCTGATGCATAGCCTGTCCTTGTTACTTCTGTTGTTACCTTACCTGCAATCCTATATGCTTAGTATAGGATGCTAGTACTTTCATCTGTGGCCCTACATTCTTGTCCGTCTGCCGTGCTATACTATCGGGCCGTGATCACTCGGGAGGTGATCACGGGTATATACTATATACTTATACATGATACATGTGGAGACTAAAGTCGGGTCGGCTGATGGAGCACCCGCGAGTGGATCGTTGAGGCGGAGCGACAGGGCAGGTTGAGACCGCCTAGGAGAGAGGTGGGCCTGGCCCTGTTCGGCGTTCGCGGATACTTAACACGCTTAACGAGGTCTTGGTATTTGATCTGAGTTGGCTATGAGCTTATACGCACTAACCATCTACGCGGGAGTAGTTATGGGTATCCGGCGTCGTGGTATCGGTAGAAGCACTTCAGACGTCGGACGGAGGCGCGTCGCCGGATTGGGCCGGAACGCTTCTTTGGGCTAGGTCTGCTCGTCACAGACGCGTGCGCAGGTGTGTGCTCGAGGCGATGGGCCCAGCCCTGCGCTTAGGTTTAGACGGCGTGTTGGCCTCTCTGTTGTGTCTAGGTGGGGCTGCGACGTGTTGATCTTCCGCGGCGGGCATGACCCAGAAAGTGTGTCCGCCAAATGGGATCAAGCGTCTTTGGGTAAGATGGTGCACCCTGCAGGAAGTTAATCTATTCGGATAGCCGTGATCTTGATAATGGGGCGACTTGGGTTGTACGTTGAGCTTATGACAACTAGAACCGGATACTTGATAAAACACACCCTTCCAAGTGCGGATACAACCGATGGCGCTCTCTCTCGTGGTTATGAGGAGGATCGCGGGTAGGATTATTGCTATGTGATGTTACTTGGAGGACTTCAGATTGCCCTCCTCTACTGTTGCAACACGGTGTCGAGCGTAGTCTTGATAAGACTAGCTATCCCCTCTTATTCGGCATTCTGCGATTCGGTCCATGATATGGCCCTTTACACAAATATCCATGCATATGTAGTGTAGCTCCTTGCTTTGAGTACTTTGGATGAGTACTCACGGTTGCCTTGTTCCCCTTTTCCCCTACCTCTACTCGATTGCTGCAACAGACGATGGATCCCGGGCGCGACGCCACCGTCTATGACGACTACTACTCTGAGGTGCCTACTACTACGTGCAGCCCGGCGACGCGACCGAGAGTAGCTAGGAGGATCCCGAGCAGGAGGCCTGCTCCTCTTCGATCCAGTATCCCGCTTTGTGCTAGCCATCTTATGGCAACTTGTTTAACCTATGTCCGTACTCAGATATTGTTGCTTCCGCGACTCGTCTATGATCGAGCACTTGTATTCGAGCCCTCGAGGCCCCTGGCTTGTATTATGATGCTTGTATGACTTATTTTATTTGTAGAGTTGTGTTGTGATATCTTCCCGTGAGTCCCTGATCTTGATCGTACACATTTGCGTGCATGATTAGTGTACGATTAAATCGGGGGCGTCACAGCTGTACGTGTGTTGAACGCGGAGGTGCCGTCCGTTCGGCACTAGGATCTCCGGTGATTTGAATCACGACGAGTACGACTCCTTCAACCCCGTTCACTTGAACGCTTCCGCTTAGCGATCTACAAGGGTATGTAGATGCACTCTCCTTCCCCTCGTTACTAGTTTCTCCATAGATAGATCTTGGTGACACGTAGGAATATTTTGAATTTCTGCTACGTTCCCCAAAAGTGGCATCATGAGCTAGGTCTATTGCGTAGATTCTTTGCACGAGTAGAACACAAAGTAGTTGTGGGCGTTGATTTTGTTCAATATGCTTACCGTTACTAGTCCAATCTTGTTTCGACGGTATTGTGGGATGAAGCGGCCCGGACCGACCTTACACGTACACTTACGTGAGACAGGTTCCACCGACTGACATGCACTTGGTGCATAAGGTGGCTAGCGGTGCCAGTCTCTCCCACTTTAGTCGGAACGGATTCGATGAAAAGGGTCCTTATGAAGGGTAAATAGCAATTGACATATCACGTTGTGGTTTTGCATAGGTAAGAAACGTTCTTGCTAGAAACCCATAGCAGCCACGTAAAAACATGCAAACAACAATTAGAGGACGTCTAACTTGTTTTTGCAGGGTATGCTATGTGATGTGATATGGCCAAGAAGAATGTGATGAATGATATGTGATGTATGAGAATGATCATGTTCTTGTAATAGGAATCACGACTTGCATGTCGATGAGTATGACAACCGGCAGGAGCCATAGGAGTTGTCTTTATTTATTGTATGACCTGCGTGTCATTGAACAACGCCATGTAATTACTTAACTTTATTCCTAACCGGTAGCCATAGTAGTAGAAGTAATAAGTTGGCGAGACAACTTCATGGAGACACGATGATGGAGATCATGGTGTCATGCCGGTGACGACAATGATCATGGAGCCCCGAAGATGAAGATCAAAAGGAGCAAAATGATATGGGCCATATCACGTCACTTTTTGATTGCATGTGATGTTTATCATGTTTATGCATCTTATTTGCTTAGAACGACAGTAGTAAATAAGATGATCCCTCATTAAAATTTCAAGAAAGTGTTCCCCTAACGTGCGCGATTCGAAAGTTCGTCGTTTGAAGCACCACGTGATGATCGGGTGTGATAGATTCTTACATTCACATCCAACGGGTGTAAGCCAGATTTACACATGCGAAACACTTAGGTTAACCTGACGAGCCTAGCATGTACAGACATGGCCTCGGAACTCAAGAGACCGAAAGGTCGAGCATGAGTCGTATGGAGGATACGATCAACATGAAGATGTTCACCGATGATGACTAGTCCGTCTCACGTGATGATCGGACACGGCCTAGTTAACTCGGATCATGTAATCACTTAGATGACTAGAGGGATGTCTATCTGAGTGGGAGTTCATGAGATGAACTTAATTATCCTGAACATAGTCAAAAGTTTGCAAATTATGTCGTGGCTCGCGCTTTAGTTTCCTTGTTTAGATATGTTCCTAGAAAATATAGTTGAAAGTTGACGATGAGCGATTATGCGGACGAGAAAAAGCTTATGTCCTTAATGCACGCTCGGTGTCTTTGAACCCCAAACGTTATCTGTGGATGTTGTGAACATCGGACATACACGTTTTGATAACTACGTGATAGTTCGGTTAAGCGTTTTAGAGTTGAGGCACCAAAGGCGTTTTGAACGTCGCGGAACATATGAGATGTTTGAGGGCTGAAATTGGGATTTCAGGCTCGTGCCCACGTCAAGAGGTATAAGACCTCCGACGATTATCTTAGCCTGCAAACTAAGGGAGAAAAGCTCAATCGTTGAGCTTGTGCTCAGATTGTCTGAGTGCAACAATCACTTGAATCGAGTGGGAGTTGATCTTCGAGAGATAGTGATGTTTCTCCAAAGTCATTGCCACCAAGCTGCTAGACCTTCGTGATGAACTATAACAAATCAGGGATAAATATGATGATCCTTGAGATATTCGCAATGTTTGACACCGCGAAAGTAGGAATCAAGAAGGAGCATCAATTGTTGATGGTTGGTGAAACCACTAGTTTCAAGAAGGGCAAGGGCAAGAAGGGATACTTCATGAAACAACAAATCAGCTCCTGGTCTAATGAAGAAACCCAAGGTTGAGCCCAAACTCGAGACTAAGTGCTTCTGTAATAAGGGGAACAACCACTGGAGCAGAATTACCCTAGATACTTGGTAGATGAGAAGGCTGGCAAGGTCGATAGAAGTATATTGGATATACATTAAGTTATTGTGTACTTTACTAGTACTCCTAGTAGCACCGAGGTATTAGATACGGTTCGGTTGCTAAGTGTTAGTAACTTCGCAATAAAAGGCTACGGAATAAGCGGAGACTAGCTAAAGGTGAGTGACGATATGTGTTGGAAGTGTTTCCAAGTTTGATGTGATCAAACATCGCACGCCCTCTACCATCAAGATTAGTATTAAACCAGAATAATTGTCATTTGGTGTTTGCGTTGAGCATAGAAATGATTGGATTATGTCTATCGCAATACGGTTATTCATTTAAGGAGAATAATGGTTACTCTATTTATTTGAATAATACCTTCAATGGTCTTGCACCTAAAGGAATGGTTTATTGAATCTCGATCATGGTAATACACATTTTCATGCCAAAAGATATAAGATAGTAATGATGGTACCACTTACTTGTGGCACTGCCATGTAAGTCATATTGGTATAAAAGCATGAAGAAGCTCCATGTTGATGGATCTTTGGACTCACTCGTTTTGAAAAGTTTGAGACATGCTAACCATGTCTATTGGTGTATACGCATGAAGAAACTCCATGCAGATGGATCGTTTGGACTCACATGATTTTGAATCACTTGAGATATGCAAATCATACCACATGGGCAAAATGACCGAAAAGCCTCGGTTTGATAAGATGGAACAAGATAGCAACTTGTTGGACGTAACACATTTTGATGTGTGCAGTCCAATGAGTCTTGAGGCATGCATGAATATCGTTATGTTCTTACTTCACGGATGATTTGAGTAGATCTTGAGTGTATTTACTTGATGAAACACAAGTCTGAATTATTGAATGGTTCAAGTAATTTCAGAGTGAAGTTGAATATCATCGTGAAAAGAGGATAAAATGTCTATGATATGATCATAGAGATGAGTATCGATTCTGAGCTTTGTACGCAATTAAGACATTGTGGAAATTGTTTCACAATAAATACCGCCTGGAACACCATAGTGTGATGGTGTGTCCAAACATCATAGTTGCACCCTATTGGATATGATGCGTACCATGATGTCTCTTATCGAATTACCACTATCGTTCATGGGTTAGGCATTAGAGACAACCACACTCACTTTAATAGGGCACCACGTAATTCCGTTGAGACGACACTGTTTGAACTATGGTTTGGAGAAACCTAAATTGTCGTTTCTTAAAAGTTTGGGGCTGCGACGCTTATGTGAAAAAGTTTCAGGTTGATAAGCTCGAACCCAAAGCGGATAAAATGCTTCTTCATAGGACACCCAAAACAGTTGGGTATACCACCGATCTCGATTAGGAAGCAAAAGGATTGTTTCTAGAATTAGGTCCTTTCCCGAGAAAAGTTTCTCTCGAAAGAATTGAGTGGGAGGATGGTGGAGACTTAATGAGGTTATTAAACCATCACTTCAACCAGTGTGTAGCAGGGCACAGGAAGTTGTTTATGTGGCACCTACACCAATTGAAGTGGAAGCGATGATAGTGATCATGATGCTTGGATTAAGTCACTACGGACCTCGTGGAGTCGACAAGGACGCGTACTACTTGAGTGGTACGCAATCACATCTTAGAGGTCATGTTGCTGAACAACAATGAACCTACGAGCTATGGAGAAGCGATGGTGGGCCCGGATTCCGACGAATGCCTCGAGGCCATTACATCCGAGAGAGGATCCATGACTTTGGAAGAAATACTTGATGGTCGTGGGGCGTTGGGTAAAGATGGATTTTAAAAGGAAGACAGACAATGATGGTAAGTATCACCATTAAGAAAGCTTGACTTGTCGTTAAAGATATTTTCCGACAAGTTCAAGGAGTTGACTACGGTGAGGCTTTCTCACTCGTAGTGATGCTAAGAGTCTGTTGGAATTGGATTAGCAGTTACTGCATTATTTATGAAATCTTGCATATAGGATGTCAAAACATTGTTTCCTTGACAGTTTTCTTGAGGAAAGGTTGTATGTGATACAACCAGAAGGTTTTTGACAATCCTGAAAGACGCTAACAAGTATGCAAAGCTCCAGCTATCCTTCTAAGGACTGGAGTAAGCATCTCGGAGTTGGAATGCACGCTTTGATGAGTTGATCAAAGATTTTGGGTCTATACAAAGTTTATGAGAAACTTTTATCTCCAAAGAAGTGAGCGGGAGCACTATAGAATTTTCGATGAGTATATGTTGTAGACATATTGTTGATCAGAAATGATGTAGAATTTCTAGAAAGCATATAGGGTTGTTTGAAAAGTGTTTTTCAATGGAAAACCTGGATTAAGCTACTAGAACATTGAGCATCAAGATCTATGAGGATAGATCAAAAAACGATAAATGGTACTTTCAAATGAGCACATACCTTGACATAATCTTGAAGGTGTTCAAGATGGATCAGTCAAAGGAGGAGTTCTTGCCTGAGTTGTAAGGTATGAAGTTAAGAGTTAAAGCTCGACCATCGCAGAAAAGAGAGAAAGGACGAAGGTCGTCCCCTATGACTTAGACGTAGGCTCTACAGTATGCTATGCTGTGTACCGCACCTGATGTGAGCCTTGATACATATCTGGCAACAGGGTACAAAGGTGATCAAGGAGTGGATCACCAGATAGCGGTCAAAATTATCCTTAGAGGAATAAGGATATGTTTCTCGATTATGGAGGTGATAAAGAGTTCGACGTAAAGGGTTACATCGATGCAAGCTTTAACACCTATCCGAATGACTCTGAGTAGCAAACCGGATACGTATAGTGGAGCAACCATTTGGAATAGCTCCAAGTGGAGCGTGGAAGCAGCATTTACAATATGACCTAGAGATTTGCGAAGTACATACGGATCTGAATGTTGCAGACCCGTTGACTAAAACCTCTCTCACAAGCAAAACATGATCAAACCCCAGAACTCATTGAGTCTTAATCACATGATGATGTGAACTAGTTTAGTGACACTAGTAATCTCTTTGGATGTTGGTCACATGGTGATGTGACCTGTGAGTGTTAATCACATGGCGATGTGAACTAGATTATTGACTCTAGTGCAAGTGGGAGACTATTGGAAATATGCCCTAGAGGCAATAATAAATTAGTTATTATTATATTTCCTTGTTCATGATAATCGTTTATTATCCATGCTATAATTGTATTGATAGGAAACTCAGATACATGTGTGGATACATAAACAACACCATGTCCCTAGTAAGCCTCTAGTTGACTAGCTCGTTGATCAACAGATGGTTACGGTTTCCTGACCATGGACATTGGATGTCATTGATAACGGGATCACATCATTAGCAGAATGATGTGATGGACAAGACCCAATCCTAAGCGTAGAACAAAGATCATGTAGTTCGTATGCTAAAGCTTTTCTAATGTCAAGTATCATTTCCTTAGACCATGAGATTGTGCAACTCCCGGATACCGTAGGAATGCTTTGAGTGTACCAAACGTCACAACGTAACCGGGTGGCTATAAAGGTGCACTACAGGTATCTCCGAAAGTATCTGTTGGGTTGGCACGAATCGAGACTGGGATTTGTCACTCCGGTTGACGGAGAGGTATATCTGGGCCCACTCGGTAGGAGATCATCATAATGTGCACAATGTGACCAAGGGGTTGATCACGGGATGATGTGTTACGGAACGAGTAAAGAGACTTGCCGGTAACGAGATTGAACAAGGTATCGGTATACCGACGATCGAATCTCGGGCAAGTACAATACCATTAGACAAAGGGAATTGTATACGGGATCGATTGAGTCCTTGACATCGTGGTTCATCCGATGAGATCATCGTGGAACATGTGGGAGCCAACATGGGTATCCAGATCCGCTGTTGGTTATTGACCGGAGAACGTC
Organism: Aegilops longissima; assembly: GCA_021605205.1. NCBI lineage: Eukaryota > Viridiplantae > Streptophyta > Magnoliopsida > Poales > Poaceae > Aegilops > Aegilops longissima. The sequence goes on along the minus strand of CM038682.1, from coordinate 298,005,703 downwards.
TCGGTCATATGCGCATGGTTCCCGAACCCGTAGGGTCTACACATAAGGTTCGATGGCGCTAGGGTTATAAAGGAAGTTTGTATGTGGTTACCGATGTTGTTGAGTCCGGATGAGATCCCGGACGTCACGAGGAGTTCCGGAATGGTCCGGAGGTAAAGATTTATATATGGAAAGTTGTTGTTCGGGTTCCGGGAAAAGTTCGGGTTTTTCCGGTATTATACCGGGAAGCACCCAGAAGGTTCCGAAGGATTCCGGAGGGGTCCGGAGGTCCGGAAATTGTTCCACCATGTCCAATACAGCAGCATGGGCTATAGGGGAGCACCCTAGCCTTAATGGGCCAGGGGCACCAGCCCCCCCAAGGCCCATGCGCATGGGAGAGGGGAAACCCTAAGGGGGAGGGCCTCCACTTGACTTGGGAGGCACTCCTCCCCCCTTGGCCGCCGCCCCCAACCCTAGATGAGATCTAAGGGGGCTGGCCCCCTCTCCCCCCACCTATAAATAGTGGAGGGGTGGGAGGGTAGCCGCACCCCCAAGTTCTGGCGCAGCCCTCCCCCTCTCCCAACCTCTCCCTCTCTCCTTGCTGGATCAAGGCATGGGAGACGTCACCGGGCTGTACGTGTGTTGAATGCGGAGGTGTCGTCCGTTCATCACTAGGATCTCCGGTGATTTGAATCACGACAAGTACGACTCCTTCAACCCCGTTCACTTGAACGCTTCCGCTTAGCGATCTACAAGGGTATGTAGATGCACTCTCCTTCCCGTCGTTACTAGTTTCTCCATAGATAGATCTTGGTGACACGTAGGAAAATTTTGAATTTCGGCTACGTTCCCCAACAGTGGCAGCATGAGCTAGGTCTATTGCGTAGATTCTTTGCACGAGTAGAACACAAAGTAGTTGTGGGCGTTGATTTTGTTCAATATGCTTACCGTTACTAGTCCAATCTTGTTTGATGGTATTGTGGGATGAAGCGGCCGGACCGACCTTACGTACACTTACGTGAGACAGGTTCCACCGATGACATGCACTTGGTGCATAAGGTGGCTAGCGGTGCCGCCTCTCCACTTTAGTCGGAACGGATTCGATGAAAAGGGTCCTTATGAAGGGTAAATAGAAATTGGCATATCACGTTGTGGTTTTGCATAGGTAATAAACGTTCTTGCTAGAAACCCATAGCAGCCACGTAAAAACATGCAAACAACAATTAGAGGACGTCTAACTTGTTTTTGCAGGGTATGCTATGTGATGTGATATGGCCAAGAAGAATGTGATGAATGATATGTGATGTATGAGATTGATCATGTTCTTGTAATAGGAATCACGACTTGCATGTCGATGAGTATGACAATCGGCAGGAGCCATAGGAGTTCTCTTTATTTATTGTATGACCTGTGTGTCATTGAACAACGCCATGTAATTACTTTACTTTATTGCTAACCGGTAGCCATAGTAGTAGAAGTAATAAGTTGGCGAGACAACTTCATGGAGACACGATTATGGAGATCATGATGATGGAGATCATGGTGTCATGCCGGTGACGACGATGATCATGGAGCCCCGAAGATGAAGATCAAAAGGAGCAAAATGATATTGGCCATATCATGTCACTTTTTGATTGCATGTGATGTTTATCATGTTTATGCGTCTTATTTGCTTAGAACGACGATAGTAAATAAGATGACCCCGTATTAAAATTTCAAGAAAGTGTTCCCCCTAACTGTGCACCGTTGCGAAAGTTCGTCGTTTCGAAGCACCACGTGATGATCGGGTGTGATAGATTCTTACGTTCACATACAACAGGTGTAAGCCAGATTTACACACGCGAAACACTTAGGTTAACTTGACGAGCCTAGCATGTACAGACATGGCCTCGGAACACAAGAGACCGAAAGGTCGAGCATGAGTCCTATGGAGGATACGATCAACATGAAGATGTTCACCGATGATGACTAGTCCGTCTCACGTGATGATCGGACATGGCCTAGTTGACTCGGATCATGTAATCACTTAGATGACCAGAGGGATCTCTATCTGAGTGGGAGTTCATGAGATGAACTTAATTATCCTGAACATAGTCAAAAGATCTTTGCAAATTATGTCGTGGCTCGCGCTTTAGTTTCCTTTGTTTAGATATGTTCCTAGAGAAAATATAGTTGAAAGTTGACGATGGCGATTATGCGAGACAGAAAAAGCTTATGTCCTTAATGCACGCTCGGTGTGCTTAACCCCAAGCGTTATGCGTGGATGTTGTGAACATCGGACATACACGTTTTGATAACTACGTGATAGTTCGAGTTAAGCGGTTTAGAGTTGAGGCACCAAAGGCGTTTTTGAAGCGTCGCGGAACATATGAGATGTTTGAGGGCTGAAATTGGGATTTCAGGCTCGTGCCCACGTCAAGAGGTATAAGACCTTGACGATTTTCTTAGCCTGCAAACTAAGGAGAAAAGCTCAATCGTTGAGCTTGTGCTCAGATTGTCTCGAGTGCAACAATCACTTGAATCGAGTGGGAGTTGATCTTCGAGAGATAGTGATGTTTCTCCAAAGTCATTGCCACCAAGCTGCTAGAGCTTCGTGATGAACTATAACTAATCAGGGATAAATATGATGATCCTTGAGATATTCGCGATGTTTGACACCGCGAAAGTAGGAATCAAGAAGGAGCATCAATTGTTGATGGTTGGTGAAACCACTAGTTTCAAGAAGGGCAAGGGCAAGAAGGGATACTTCATGAAACAGCAAATCAGCTGCTGCTCTAATGAAGAAACCCAAGGTTGAACCCAAACTCGAGACTAAGTGCTTCTGTAATAAGGGGAACAGCCACGGGAGCAGAATTACCCTAGATACTTGGTAGATGAGAAGGCTGGCAAGGTCGATAGAAGTATATTAGATATAAATTAAGTTATTGTGTACTTTACTAGTACTCCTAGTAGCACCAGGGTATTAGATACCGGTTCGGTTGCTAAGTGTTAGTAACTCGAAATAAAAGGCTATGGAATTAACGGAGACTAGCTAAAGGTGAGCTGATGATATGTGTTGGAAGTGTTTCCAAGTTTGATGTGATCAAACATCGCACGCTCCCTCTACCATCAAGATTAGTATTAAACCAAAATAATTGTCATTTGGTGTTTGCGTTGAGCATAGACATGATTGGATTATGTCTACCGCAATACGGTTATTCATTTAAGGAGAATAATGGTTACTCTATTTATTTGAATAATACCTTCAATGGTCTTGCACCTAAAGGAATGGTTTATTGAATCTCGATCATAGTAATACACATTTTCATGCCAAAAGATATAAGATAGTAATGATGGTACCACTTACTTGTGGCACTGCCATGTAAGTCATATTGGCATAAAACGCATGAAGAAGCTCCATATTGATGGATCTTTGGACTCACTCGTTTTTGAAAAGTTTGAGAGATGCGAACCATGTCTATTGGTGTATACGCATGAAGAAACTCCATGCAGATGGATCGTTTGGACTCACTTGATTTTGAATCACTTGAGATATGCAAATCATACCACATGGGCAAAATGACTGAAAAGCCTCGGTTTGATAAGATGGAACAAGATAGCAACTTGTTGGACGTAACACATTTTGATGTGTGCAGTCCAATGAGTCTTGAGGCATCTGATGAATATCGTTATGTTCTTACTTCACGGATGATTTGAGTAGATCTTGAGTGTATTTACTTGATGAAACACAAGTCTGAATTATTGAATGGTTCAAGTAATTTCAGAGTGAAGTCGAAGATCATCGTGACAAGAGGATAAAATGTCTATGATATGATCATAGAGATGAGTATCTGAGTTCTGAGCTTTGGCACGCAATTAAGACATTGTGGAAATTGTTTCACAATAAATACCGCCTGGAACACCATAGTGTGATGGTGTGTCCAAACATCATAGTTGCACCCTATTGGATATGATGCGTACCATGATGTCTCTTATCGAATTACCACTATAGTTCATGGGTTAGGCATTAGAGACATCCACACTCACTTTAATAGGGCACCACGTGATTCCGTTGAGACGACACCGTTTGAAATATGGTTTGGAGAAACCTAAATTGTCGTTTCTTAAAAGTTTGGGGCTGCGGCGCTTATGTGAAAAAGTTTCAGTTGATAAGCTCGAACCCAAAGCGGATAAAATGCTTCTTCATAGGACACCCAAAACAGTTGGGTATACCTCCATCTCGATTCGAAGCAAAAGGATTGTTTCTAGAATTAGGTCCTTTCCCGAGAAAAGTTTCTCTCGAAAGAATTGAGTGGGAGGATGGTGCAGACTTAATGAGGTTATTAAACCATCACTTCAACCAGTGTGTAGCAGGGCACAAGAAGTTGTTCATGTGGCACCTACACCAATTGAAGTGGAAGCTGATGATAGTGATCATGATGCTTCGGATCAAGTCACTACCGGACCTCGTAGGTCGACAAGGACGCGTACTACTTGAGTGGTGCATAATCCTGTCTTAGAGGTCATGTTGCTGAACAACAATGAACCTACGAGCTATGGAGAAGCGATGGTGGGCCCGGATTCCGACGAATGGCTCGAGGCCATAACATCCGAGAGAGATCCATGACTTTGGAAGAAATACTTGATGGTCGTGGGGCGTTGGGTAAAGATGGATTTTAAAGGAAGGCAGACAATGATGGTAAGTATCACCATTAAGAAAGCTTGACTTGTCGTTAAAGATATTTTCCGACAAGTTCAAGGAGTTGACTACGGTGAGGCTTTCTCACTCGTAGCGATGCTAAGAGTCTGTTGGAATTGGATTAGCGATTCTGCATTATTTATGAAATCTTGCATATAGGATGTCAAAACATTGTTTCCGTGACAGTTTTCTTGAGGAAAGGTTGTATGTGATACAACGGAAGGTTTTAACAATCTGAAGACGCTAACAAATACGCAAAGCTCCAGCTATCCTTCTAAGGACTGGAGTAAGCATCTCGGAGTTGGAATGTACGCTTTGATGAGATGATCAAAGATTTTGGGTCTATACAAAGTTTATGAGAAACTTGTATCTCCAAAGAAGTGAGTGGGAGCACTATAGTATTTCTGATGAGTATATGTTGTAGACATATTGTTGATCAGAAATGATGTAGAATTTCTAGAAAGCATATAGGGTTGTTTGAAAAGTGTTTTTCAATGGAAAACCTGGATTAAGCTACTAGAACATTGAGCATCAAGATCTATGAGGATAGATCAAAAAAAATGCTAAATGGTACTTTCAAATGAGCACATACCTTGACATAATCTTGAAGGTGTTCAAGATGGATCAGTCAAAGAAGGAGTTCTTGCCTGAGTTGTAAGGTATGAAGTTAAGAGTTAAAGCTCGACCATGGCAGGAAAAGAGAGAAAGGACGAAGGTCGTCCCTATGACTTAGGCGTAGGCTCTACAATATGCTATCTTTGTACCGCTTTGATGTGTGCCTTGCTACATATCGGCAAGAGGGTACAAAGGTGATCAAGGAGTGGATCACCAGATAGCGGTCAAAATTATCCTTAGAGGAATAAGGATATGTTTCTCGATTATGGAGGTGATAAAGAGTTCGACGTAAAGGGTTACATCGATGCAAGCTTTAACACCTATCCGAATGACTCTGAGTAGCAAACCGGATACGTATAGTGGAGCAACCATTTGGAATAACTCCAGGTGGAGCGTGGAAGCATCATTTACAATATGACCTAGATATTTGCGAAGTACATACGGATCTGAATGTTGCAGACCCGTTCACTAAAACCTCTCTCACAAGCAAAACATGATAAAACCCCAGAACTCATTGAGTCTTAATCACATGATGATGTGAACTAGTTTAGTGACACTAGTAATCTCTTTGGATGTTGGTTACATGGTGATGTGACCTGTGAGTGTTAATCACATGGCGATGTGAACTAGATTATTGACTCTAGTGCAAGTGGGAGATTGTTGGAAATATGCCCTAGAGGCAATAATAAATTAGTTATTATTATATTTCCTTGTTCATGATAATTGTTTATTATCCATGCTATAATTGTATTGATAGGAAACTCAGATACATGTGTGGATACATAAACAACACCATGTCCCTAGTAAGCCTCTAGTTGACTAGCTCGTTGATCAACAGATGGTTACGGTTTCCTGACCATGGACATTGGATGTCGTTGATAACGGGATCACATCATTAGCAGAATGATGTGATGGACAAGACCCAATCCTAAGCGTAGCACAAAGATCTTTGTAGTTCGTATGCTAAAGCTTTTCTAATGTCAAGTATCATTTCCTTAGACCATGAGATTGTGCAACTCCGGATACCGTAGGAATGCTTTGGGTGTACCAAACGTCACAACGAATCGGGTGGCTATAAAGGTGCACTACAGGTATCTCCGAAAGTATCTGTTGGGTTGCACGAATCGAGGCGGGGTTTGTCACTCCGGTTGACGGAGAGGTATCTCTGGGCCCACTCGGTAGGACATCATCATAATGTGCACAATGTGACCAAGGGGTTGATCACGGGATGATGTGTTATGGAACGAGTAAAGAGACTTGCCGGTAACGAGATTGAACAAGGTATCGGTATACCGACGATCGAATCTCGGGCAAGTACAATACCGTTAGACAAAGGGAATTATATACGGGATCGATTGAGTCCTTGACATCGTGGTTCATCCGATGAGATCATCGTGGAACATGTGGGAACCAACATGGGTATCCAGATCCGCTGTTGGTTATTGACCGGAGAACGTCTCGGTCATGTCGCATAGGTTCCCGAACCCGTAGGGTCTACACATAAGGTTCGATGGCGCTAGGGTTATAAAGGAAGTTTGTATGTGGTTACGAATGTTGTTGAGTCCGGATGAGATCCGGACATCACGAGGAGTTCGGAATGGTCCGGAGGTAAATATTTATATATGGAAAGTTGTAGTTCGGGTTCCGGGAAAAGTTCGGGTTTTTCCGGTATTGTACCGTGAAGCTTCCAGAAGGTTCCGAAGGATTCCGGAGGTCCGGAAATTGTTCCACCATGTCCAATAGAGCAGCATGGGCTGTAGGGGGGCACCCTAGCCTTAATGGGCCAGGGGCACCAGCCCCCCCAAGGCCCATGCGCATGGGAGAGGGGAAACCCTAAGGGGGAGGGCCTCCACTTGACTTGGGAGGCACTCCTCCCCCTGGCCGCCGCCCCCAACCCTAGATGAGATCTAAGGGGCGGCCCCTCTCCCCATCTATAAACAGTGGAGGGTGGGAGGCAGCTGCACCCCAAGTTACAGCGCAACCCTCCCCTCTCCCAAGTACTCCTCCTCTCCATGGTGCTTGGCGAAGCCTGCAGGATGCCACGCTCCTCCATCACCACCACGCCGTTGTGCTGCTGCTGGTTGGAGTCTTCCTCAACCTCTCTCTCTCTCTTGCTGGATCAAGGCATGGGAGGCGTCACCGGGCTGTACGTGTGTTGAGCGCGAGGTGCCGTCCGTTCGGCACTAGGATCTCCGGTGATTTGAATCACGGCAGTCGACTCCTTCAACCCCGTTCACTTGAACGCTTCCGCTTAGCGATCTACAAGGGTATGTAGATGCACTCTCCTTCCCCTCGTTGCTAGTTTCTCCATAGATAGATCTTGGTGACACGTAGGAAAATTTTGAATTTCTGCTACGTTCCCCAACATTATGCCCCCGTTGCTAGGCTTGAATCCATTCGCATCTTACTTGCCTATGCTAATCACCATAATATCACCTTGTACCAAATGGACATTAAAAGTGCTTTTCTAAATGGTGAAATAGAGGAGGAAGTTTATGTTAAACAACCTCCCGGCTTTGTCAATCCTAAGAAACCAAATCATGTTTACAAACTTCACGAAGCCCTTTATGGTCTTAAACAAGATCCTAGAGCTTGGTATGAATTCTTGACCAAGTTTCTTCTGAAAAAGGCTTTGAAATTGGGAAAATTGATTCCACACTTTTTACTAAGAGGGTTAATGGAGAATTATTTATAGGCCAAATTTATGTTGATGATATCATATTTGGATCAACTAACCCTCATTTTAGTGAGAAGTTTGGAAAGCTAATGTCGGAAAAGTTTGAGATGTCAATGATGAGTGAACTCAAATTCTTTCTTGGGTTGCAAATCAAGCAAACTAAGGAAGGTACTTTTGTCTCTCAAACGAAGTACACAAAGGACTTATTCAAGAAGTTCAATATGCAAGAGTGCAAAGGTATGTCTACACCCATGCCTACTAGTGGACATCTTGATTTGACCAAAGATGGTAAACTGGTTGATCAAAAGGTTTATCGCTCTATGATTGGATCATTGTTATACCTATGTGCTTCACGTCCCGATATTATGCTAAGTGTGTGCATGTGTGCAAGATATCAAGCTGCTCCTAAAGAATGTCATCTTAAGGCCCTAAAAAGGATAGTGAGATACTTAATTCATACACCAAATTTTGGCATTTGGTATCCTAAGAGGGCCTCTTTCAATCTTGCCGGCTACTCCGTCGGACTATGCCGAAGACAAGGTTGATAGAAAGTCCACTTCGGATACTTGTCAATTTCTGGGTAGATCTCTTGTGTCTTGGTCCTCCAAGAAACAAAACTCGGTATCCTTATCTACCACCGAAGCAGAGTACATTGCCGCTGGTTCTTGTTGTGCTCAATTACTTTGGATGACCCAAACTCTTAAAGATTATGGGATATATGTGAAACATGTTCCATTGCTTTGTGACAATGAAAGTGCTATCAAAATTGGTCATAATCCCGTACAACATTCTCGAACTAAGCATATAGAAGTTCGTCATCACTTCATTCGAGATCATGTTGCTAAGGGTGACATTAAACTTAAGCATGTTCGCACCGAAAAGCAATTAGCAGATATTTTTACTAAACCTCTTGATGAGAAAGTGTTTTGCAGGTTGAGAGGAGAATTGAACATCATTGATGCTTCAAACTTGGAGTAGAAACTCCATTGGATACATGCAAGACATGAGCTTATGACTAATCCATGATATCTCTCTTATGATGAAAATATTATATCCTGGATATATTTGCATCTTGCATGTTATATAACCCATCTAGGTACTTGGCTGAAACAAATTCCATGAGATTGTAATCTACTCACATCTTGAGCAATCTCTACATCACCAAGTCTCTACACTATGGTGGTTGGATACTGTAACATCCCAAAATTCTAAATTTTGGAATGTTACATTAAATAAATAACTATGCTTGATTGTCTGATTGTTGGTTTGATGGATTGAGTGAAACTGATTGAAATTTGAAACTTTTGAAAGTTGAATGAGAGGGAATGAAATGACTTTCCCAAAACTTTCCCCTTTTCCTTTTGGATCCCAATGAATTCAAATTCATACCAACACCAAAGCCTAGAGTGAGGATGACATGACTTCTTCCATTTTTAAATGAATAGGGTTTTGGAAAAAGATTTGAATTTCATTTGGGAAGTTTTCAAATCCAAAGCTTTATGCAACTCAATGATTTTCATGAGGGAAGATAAAATGACTTCTTCAATTATATGTAATAGGAGTTGGAAGTTATAATGAATCAAGTTGAAAATCATTTGAAAGTGCTTTGAAACCCTCTTTCAAATTTTGAGTTTTGAATTTGAATTTCAAACCTTGGCATGTGGGAAACATTTCAAAAAAACTAAGCCTGATAAATACTTGATCAAAAGTATGAGAGGAGCAAACATGACACTCCAAAAATATCAGAGGAAACAATGCCAAAAGATTTGGATTCAAATCTGAAATTTATTTGAATTTGAGAAAAATGGATTTTTATAAAGTTTGGATTTTGCCTTTGGAAAAATGTTCAAATGAAAGGGAATATTCCCCTGATCATTTTGGTATATATATACCCTATATAAAATATTATTAGTTTAGGTTTTATTTTTGTTTTTGGTTTTATTAAAAAAAATAAAGGAAAAAGACTTTTCGGGCGCCAGCCAGGCCACCCAGGCCCAGCCAGCGCCACCTCACCTCACCCCCCCTCAAGGCCCGCCCACCAACCGCCCACTAGGCCACAGCCAGCCCAGCAAGACACACACCCCCCCGCTTGAAACCCCGTGGTCCGGCCACCCGACCAAAACCCCCTCCCTCTCTCAGCGACCGTGGCCCCACCTCTCTTCTTCCCCTCGCCCGTTTGAACCTCGCCGGAGATTCACGGATCCCAAGGATCCGGATCCCCAATCACCCCGATGCCCTTCCGCCCCTCGGAGGCCCTGCTATATAAGCCCGAGCCCCGCACCCCATTCCCCCTTAGCCTCATGGAGCCCTCTCCTTCTCCTCCCGAGCTCGCATGAGCACCGAACCCCTCCTCGCCAAAACCCTCGCCGTCGCCGCCTGGTGCACCCGACCTCCCAGACACCACCGAACCTCCCGAGCTCCCCGCACCTCCCGACGCGTCTCCCGGCTCGCCGGCGCCCGGAAGCCCGAGCACTCTCGCCGCCGCCGCGGCGTCGCTGGAGTCCGTGAGTCCCGGCTTCCCTCCTCCGTCAGATCCCAATCGGGTGGCTAGGATTAAAGCCCAAAGAAGTATGTTTTAGTTAGAAAACCGCCGGCCGGTGCGGTTTATTTTAGTTAGGTTTATTTATTTAGGCGGTTCGTTTTTAGTTAAACCCTAGGCCCATTTAGTCTATCGACGCCTAGTGCCTTGTTTAGGCCCATTAGGCATTTTTCTTTTATTTAGATTTTCTGTTTTAGCGATTTGTTCCAAATTTCAAAATGTGTATCTTTTGTTCTGTTTAATATTTTTTGTGATTCTTTTTTGTTGGATTGCAAATTTTATGTAGTTTCTGAAAAACATATATTTAGCTATGTTAAAAATAATTAAAAATGCTTTAATATTGTTTTAGTCAGAATAGCAAATCTGCTATAGTTTTAGTTAGAAAAATTATTTTTGCATGATTCTTTTGCCATCACTTTATTTTGATATTGCCAAACCCTAGAAATTAACTTTGGTATTTTAGGATTAATAAATAATTAATTCTAGGCAGAATCCTATTAATCCTAATTAATTGATTAATTCCTGTTTTCCTAATTAATTAATTAGTAAATTAATTTATTTTAACTTGTGATTAGTTATTCTAGGTTAGTTTTTGTCATTCCATTAGATGAACTTTTATTCATAATTAATAAAAGTTTTAAATTAATTTTCTTAATGGAAATTGGATTAGGCCTAAAATGAGTTTTATAATAGCTTTTAAATTAATTCTTTTTGCTCCTAGTTGCTTAGTTAATCCCTTTCTGTTAAGTTAACCTAAAACCATGATTAGGTTATTTTAAGAAATTTTTGTTATATAAAAACTATTTTTGCTATTGCTTGGAGTAGGGAAAAACTTTGAATTGTATTTTCTTTGAGTTTTTCTCTTTTTGATTTGGTTTTGTTTGTTTTGTTGTGCTATGTTACTTTTGTTATGTTGTGTTTTGTGATCCTATTGCTATGTGCTTATTATAGTTATTGTTTGCCTCGGTAGAATTTCCGGAGTGCAAAGATTTCTACTACGAAACCCTAGTTCTTTCGAAGATCGTCAACCAGGCAAGTTCACTTTGACCATGTTTTTCATACCTATGTTTTATTGCATATAGTGGCACCTTTGCAACCACCCCTCAGTAGTGTTATTGAATCCTTGTAGTTGAGTAGTATGCATGAGGTAGGAACCCACCACCCTGTTACCAAGCCGGGGCGTTATTTATTTTAATGCTACGCTATAGTAGGCGGGGTTTGGTATGAGTGCTCGGAGAGTGGTGTGAGAATGGAGGCTCTCGTCAATGGCGACAACTCCGTGATGGAAATCTGCAAGGACTGCATCTTCAAGACCTCAAGACTTCAAGACTCGAGACAGATTTCAATACACACTCTTGGGTGAAGGACGGTTGACGGGCAGCCCTGGAGAAACCAAAGGTTGGCGGGATGCATGGAGAAGCGCCATGACATCTCGCGAAAGCTTCACCCAGACTCAAAGAGACGGATGAATACTTCACGCCCGAAGCTTACCTGCAACCGCAAGTCATTATGGGCTCGGCTTGGTTGACCTTAGTGGTGACTCTGGCTGGGGCGGTACTAGCGTATGTAGAAGGACGGTAGGATTGGATGGGTGCGGACGGTGGTCGAGGAACTCTTTGGAAGACCATGTTTGGTCATCTTGTTCTCAAACACTCAAAGTGCGAGAACGTAAAGAGAGATCGAATCTTGCGGGTAAAGTGTACAAACCTCTGCAGAGGGTTATAACCTAATCGATTAGCCGTGTCCCGATTACGGACAATTTGAGCCTCTGGACTTGGATCTATCTCGAACTCTCAACACGGATTGATAACTTAATTGTGGGCAACTTATGATGATTTTGGGCTATGAGACATCGGTTGGCGGAACCATGTCATGATAGAACACTCCATAGTACAGGCTTCATTTTATTCCTTTGATGTAGGTAAAATAAAACTAGCTTTTACATAAACAAAACTCAGATCTGAGCCACAAAGCCATCTGCATATAGTATAGTTTATCATCTGTTTATCCATATTGTGATCTTGCGGTACATTCAATGTATTGACCTACACGGCTGCAACGTATCATGTTGCGATATTTACTCGACGAGTAAGAGTTACGATCTGAGGTTACGGTCTACACTCAACCCGCCGATGGCGTTGATGGGACTCCACACCCGTTTGATTGTTTCCGCTGAGTATTATGAGGTATATATCATTTTACATTATTTATACATGTGATTGCAATTTGATATATACATTGATGTCTTGTGTGTGCCGACATACTTGATCCGAGGATGGCACGAAGAATACGTAGGCTTGACCGTCGAGGTCGGGTCGCTCTGAGAGATGGTATCGAGCACATGTTGATATGAGGACGTGACCCTAGAAATCGGAAAGCCCTAGGACAGAAATCTCTAAAACTTTATTTTCAAAAGGATCCTTTACTTCTCGTCTTTTCTGATTTTATCGGATAGACCCTCTCACCTCAAATAGTTAGAATATACCCTTATCCTTTGATCACCCGGAGGATCAATGAAGATGCTCCAAGAAGGATTTGATATCGGAGAACCGATGACCCCTTGAGTAAAGAGGATTTCTCCATTAGAATCTACAACAGTTGAAGACTCAAGACTTGAAGGATCTGAAGAATTATTTGACCTTTAGAAGACCAAACCCTGCTATACACCTCGTTAGATGCGATGATTTTGTGAGCTGTCATTTGTTTGATGTTTTCCGACAGCCCCAAAATAAAACTTGTTTCTTCAAAACTATTGGTTGTATTGTGTGTATCCTCCCCACCTCTCTCTCATCTCACCCTAAAACCCTTGAACCCCATAGATGATGAATGTAGTTGGACTGATATTCTCGGATCGAAGACTCAGCCGGAGGCGAGCTGTGGATCTGAGAACATGGAGAGTCACTTGGGAACAATTTGGTTTCAAGGAAGTATGAGGTCAATCGCTCTTGATGATTTCTGAAAAGTGCTGCAACCTGTGGAAAATGCATCAAGCCATACAGGGATTTAATGGAGCAAGGACTTGGGAGGATTTCAAGAAGACCCTGTTGAGATCACGTCTTATCCGGAAGCACCGTGATACACCAGGAATTAAACCTTGTGCCTGCAGGATTTGCGGAGAAATAGGACACACCCAGGAGGAACACAAGGATGGATGCCCTCATTGTGAGGAGAAACACCCAGCTGAGGAATGCCCAACTAGACAGGTGACTTGCTTCCTGTGTGAAGGAACCACCCACTACCCGGTGCAGTGTCACATTTACTCCACGGTGCAACAAACTATTCCGAAGCAGGAAAATGGAATGAAAGAAGCCCTCAAGGAAGATCTAGAAGAACCAAGAATGATGAAAGTGTTGAAGACCGGATGGAGAAGGTCTCAACAGATTTTACTCAATGCACGCTATTCATGTGGAGAAGAAGGACATTTTCACAGATTGCACCAAGGAAAGAAAAGAGTATCCGGATACTTCCCGACGAAACAATAGAGTTTGACCCACGGGGAATAGAAGGATTGATCGAGCGAGGAAACCGGAAAGAGAAAACAAAGACACCCTCGAACAACCCAATTTCTGCAAATAGGGACAAGAGTCATATCACCTGTTTTGAATGTAAGGACATCGGGCATTATGCCAATCAATGTCCCGAAGGAAGCAAGGAACTCAAGCAGCGAGCACCATCTCCAAGAAGCCCAAAGACTTATCGAAGGTCATTTGTTTTCGCTGCAAGGAAGCAGGACATTATGCTACTAAATGTCCCAACAAGATGAAAGTTGTAGTTGAGTGGTTGGAATTTTGATACTGGAAACAAGAGTAGTAGAAAGCAATTTCATTTTCATGAGCTCAATGAGTTGAGTTATGTAATAGATTACCACGAGATTGTAATAGTTCATGGCGCAATAAAGTTGTAATGTCACATGCTGAAAAGCTTTAAGGAGTTGTCATAGTTTACCTTGGAAATTAATATTCGGATGAACATGGAAGAAAGTGAGTTGTGATGCATAAACAGGAAATTTGGAATTGAGATTGAAGTTTGTTTGGATGATATGAATGTGTGCCCGGAGATAAGTACCTTATTCTCGAGCATCATTTCGCTTTCACAACTGCAGATGACAACCCTTTGAGTCTTTCCTTAAAGGTCAAAACCATCATGACCACGACAAGTGATCATGATTACCCAAGATCTGAAGGACATGATGAAGCATATTCACCTTGAAGGAGATCAGTCTACAAAGGCTACCCCTTCATGCATAAGGGAGTGGAACTTTGGTATGTGGAGGTACACCTCCACCATTTGAAAGGAGTTTGCCCAAAGATGATGGGGCAGTACTTTTTCATTTCACGTGTGCCACAAGCAACTTTCTTCGATGCTGTTAGTGAAGCAGCCATGGAAGCCATCGTCGATCGAGAAATACTTGAAGCAAGACTCCGTTATACTCGGGAATACCTAAGCGAAGTGCATCTTGAGATGATGGAGGTGAAGCTCAAGGCCACCACAATGAAACAGAAGATTGAAGAATTCAAGGCACATGTCGCACAATTCCAGTGGGACTGAAGAATCCTCAAGGAGGAAAAATGAATAAAGTTGGAAGTAATGTCTGACCATACCAAATCATGTGGGTGGCAGCATTTGTAACAAAGTATTTTTTTGGAATTTGGATTCACGAAAAATGATTAAGGATGTAATGAAAGATTGATATGAGAATAATGAGATTTTATGGATAAACTTGTGCATTCTTTTGGTCATAGTACTCTGTAAAGCCACAGGATCAATGAAGAAAGAAACGTGTTATTCATGACGGCCATAGAAGTAAGCTGGACAAAATAAGTTGGAGTTTTGTTACGATATGATGGTACGAAGAAACAGCAGTACTCTGGATTTAAGGAGGTGTAACAAGAGAGTTACTCCAAGGATGAGTTAAAGCTGCACTAGTGTGGAAGTGGGCCATAAACCACAGGCCCAGGATTTCGAGAAGGAACCGTGGTAACCTTGATGAAGGAATAAATTGGAAGAATCAGCAGTCCAATCAGCATACGTTTCGTAGGAGGTTACGCAAAAACCTGAGAGTGGTGAAGTAACGATAGATGTTTGTTCAGCTTGCAGAAAACCATGGATTTACTCGAACCCAGTTCGAGAAACAAGAGAAATTCTGTAATGCTTGTGAGAATGACCGAGTGTTAGAATACGAGATTCGCTAAACCTTATACAGGGTAATGATCTGGGTGCGGAATGGATTGATCACCATACCGACTTACTCGTATCTTTCGCTCTTGCTATTTGGAATGGTAAATCTGAGAGACTTACCCATAGTAAAGTGACGACGCTCGTTGAAGCCTTAAGCCTTAGAGTGGTATGATGATAAACCCATGTACATGGCAGTTGTTGCCAAACGTAGGTTATACGGTGAGATTCAAACCAGACCCGTTTTCTGCAGGAGAAAACCATAAATTGTAGACCACCATGAGTATTTCGATAGTTGTCTAGAATGGACACGGACCTATCACTAAGAAGATCCGGTCTCGATTTAACCACAACTTTGAAGAACCGACCTAAGGTTTGAGGAAAACTTTACGCTCCTAACGAAGAGCGTTAATGAAGGAGCTATTGTAAGATATGTGAAGATACATACATGGTCAGCACTCGGAGGAAGTATCTGAGTTTATTGGAACCGTAACCTTGATTTTAAGTGTGGTAGCCCACGACCTTTCGACTGAACATTTGCTAGAAGACCCCAACCCTAACCTTTCTTGCTAGCCTCTTGAATCTCGAGGACTAGATTCATTTTAAGTGTAGTAGGTTTGTAACATCCCAAAATTCTAAATTTTGGAATGTTACATTAAATAAATAACTATGCTTGATTGTCCGATTGTTGGTTTGATGGATTGAGTGAAACTGATTGAAATTTGAAACTTTTGAAAGTTGAATGAGAGGAATGAAATGACTTTCCCAAAACTTTCCCTTTTCCTTTTGGATCCCAATGAATTCAAATTCATACCAACACCAAAGCCTAGAGTGAGGATGACATGACTTCTTCCATTTTTAAATGAATAGGGTTTTGGAAAAAGATTTGAATTTCATTTGGGAAGTTTTCAAATCCAAAGCTTTATGCAACTCAATGATTTTCATGAGGAAGATAAAATGACTTCTTCAATTATATGTAATAGGAGTTGGAAGTTATAATGAATCAAGTTGAAAATCATTTGAAAGTGCTTTGAAACCCTCTTTCAAATTTTGAGTTTTGAATTTGAATTTCAAACCTTGGCATGTGGGAAACATTTCAAAAAACTAAGCCTGATAAATACTTGATCAAAAGTATGAGAGGAGCAAACATGACACTCCAAAAATATCAGAGGAAACAATGCCAAAAGATTTGGATTCAAATCTGAAATTTATTTGAATTTGAGAAAATGGATTTTTATAAAGTTTGGATTTTGCCTTTGGAAAAATGTTCAAATGAAAGGAATATTCCCTGATCATTTTGGTATATATATACCCTATATAAAATATTATTAGTTTAGGTTTTATTTTTGTTTTGGTTTTATTAAAAAATAAAGGAAAAAAGACTTTTCGGGCGCCACCAAACCACCCAGCCCAGCCAGCCGCCACCTCACCTCACCCCTCTCATGAATCGCCCACCAACTGCCCACTAGGCCACAGGCCAGCCAGCCACACCCAGCCCCTCGCTTGAAACCCCTGTGGTCCGCCACCCGACCAAAACCCCTCCCTCTCTCTCACCGACCCGTGGCCCCACCTCTCTTCTTCCCCTCGCCCACGTTTGAACCTCGCCGGAGATTCACGGATCCCAAGGATCCGGATCCCAATCACCCCGATGCCCTTCCGCCCCTCGGTGAGGCCCTGGCTATATAAGCCCGAGCCCCGCACCCCATTCCCCCTTAGCCTCGCCGAGCCCTCTCCTTCTCCTCCCGAGCTCATGGAGCACCGAACCCTCCTCGCCGCCAAAACCCTCGCCGTCGCCGCCTGGTGCACCCGACCTCCCAGACACCACCGACCCTCCCGAGCTCCCTGCACCTCCCGACGTCTCCCAAGCTCGCTGACCTTGAGCCCCGAGCACTCTCGCCCGCCCGCCGGCGTCGCCGGAGTCCGTGAGTCCCGGCTTTCCCTCCTCCGTCAGATCCCAATCGGTGGCTAGGATTAAAGCCCCAAAGGGGTATGTTTTAGTTAGAAAACCGGCCGGCCCGCGCGGTTTATTTTTTTAGTTAGGTTTATTTATTTAGGCCGGTTCGTTTTTAGTTAAACCCTAGGCCCATTTAGTCTATCTGACGCCTAGTGCACTGTTTAGGCCCATTAGGCATTTTTCTTTTATTTAGATTTTCTGTTTTAGCCGATTTGTTCCAAATTTCAAAAATGTGTATCTTTTGTTCTGTTTAATATTTTTTAGTGATTCTTTTTTTGTTGGATTGCAAATTTTATGTAGTTTCTGAAAAACATATATTTAGCTATGTTAAAAATAATTAAAAATGCTTTAATATTGTTTTAGTCAGAATAGCAAATCTGCTATAGTTTTAGTTAGAAAAATTATTTTTGCATGATTCTTTTTGCCATCACTTTATTTTGATATTGCCAAACCCTAGAAATTAACTTTGGTATTTTAGGATTAATAAATAATTAATTCTAGGAAGAATCCTATTAATCCTAATTAATTGATTAATTCTGTTTTCCTAATTAATTAATTAGTAAATTAATTTATTTTTAACTTGTGATTAGTTATTCTAGGTTAGTTTTGTCATTCCATTAGATGAACTTTTATTCATAATTAATAAAAGTTTTAAATTAATTTTCTTAATGGAAATTGGATTAGGCCTAAAATGAGTTTTATAATAGCTTTTAAATTAATTCTTTTTGCTCCTAGTTGCTTAGTTAATCCCTTTACATTAAGTTAACCTAAAACCATGATTAGGTTATTTTAAGAAATTTTTGTTATATAAAACTATTTTTGCTATTGCTTGGAGTAGGAAAAACTTTGAATTGTATTTTCTTTGAGTTTTCTCTTTTGATTTGGTTTTGTTTGTTTTGTTGTGCTATGTTACTTTTGTTATGTTGTGTTTTGTGATCCTATTGCTATGTGCTTATTATAGTTATTGTTTGCCTCGGTAGAATTTCCGAGTCTGAAGATTTCTACTACTGAAACCCTAGTTCTTTCAAGATCGTCAACCGAGCAAGTTCACTTTGACCATGTTTTTCATACCTATGTTTTATTGCATATAGTGGCACCTTTGCAACCACCCCTCAAGAGTGTTATTGAATCCTTGTAGTTGAGTAGTATGCATGAGGTAGGAACCCACCACCTGTTACCAAGCCCGGGCGTTATTTATTTTAATGCTACGCTATAGTAGACGGGTTTGGTATGAGTGCTCGGGAGTGGTGTGAGAATGGAGGCTCTCGTCAATGGCGACAACTCCGTGATGGAAATCTGCAAGGACTGCATCTTCAAGACCTCAAGACTTCAAGACTCGAGACAGGATTTCAATACACACTCTTGGGTGAAGGACGGTTGACGGGCAGCCCCGAGAAACCAGTGGTTGGCGGGATGCATGGAGAAGCGCCATGACATCTCGGAAAGCTTCACCCAGACTCAAAGAGACGGATGAATACTTCACGCCGGAAGCTTACCCGTGCAACCGCAAGTCATTATGGGCTCGGCTTGGTTGACCTTAGTGGTGACTCGGCTGGGGCGGTACTAGCAGATGTAGAAGGACGGTAGGATTGGATGGGTGCGGACGGTGGTCGAGGAACTCTTTGGAAGACCATGTTTGGTCATCTTGTTCTCAAACACTCGAAGTGCGAGAACGTAAAGAGAGATCGAATCTTGCGGGTAAAGTGTACAAACCTCTGCAGAGGGTTATAACCTAATCGATTAGCCGTGTCCCGATTCACGGACAATTTGAGCCTCTGGACTTGGATCTATCTCGGAACTCTCAACACGGATTGATAACTTAATTGTGGGCAACTTATGATGATTTTGGGCTATGAGACATCGGTTGGCGGAACCATGTCATGATAGAACACTCCATAGTACAGGCTTCATTTTATTCCTTTGATGTAGGTAAAATAAAACTAGCTTTACACGCAAACAAAACTCGAATCTGAGCCACAAAGCCATACTGCATATAGTATAGTTTATCATCTGCTTATCCATATTGTGATCTTGCGGTACATTCAATGTCTTGACCTACACGGCTGCAACGTATCATGTTGCGATATTTACTCGACGAGTAAGAGTTACGATCTGAGGTTACGGTCTACACTCAACCTGCCGATGGCGTTGATGGGACTCCACACCCGTTTGATTGTTTCCATTGAGTATTATGAGGTATATATCATTTTACATTATTTATACATGTGATTGCAATTTGATATATACATTGATGTCTTGTGTGTGCCGACATCTTGATCCGAGGATGGCACAAGAATACGAGGCTTGACCGTCCCGAGGTCGGGTCGCTTCTGAGATACAAGGAAGCACGAAATCATTCAAACATATCCTTTGACAAACTCTATGATTGAGCTTCATGATTAACTTTTTTTTGGGATATACAAGTGCTACTCCTAGCAAGAACTAACCCATGTAGGTAGATGGACTCAAATTCCAAGTGGTGCTCCCAACTCTTGATGAGCTACATCAACCTTGAGCAACCCACACAAGTTCAACTACATGATCAACACCACCAACCAAGGTATGTTATTCCATCTTAGAGAAGCTTTACTCCGAGTCATGAGCTAAAGCAACTCGACAAGATGTGAATACATCAAGATGCTTAAACGAAAAATGGTAACCCCATTTTGAGCTTAAACGATGGGTATGACCTATGATCAAGTGATCTCACTTGACTCCTAAGTCAATATACTCTAACATAGGTGACTTTGTCGCAGACCATCTCTAGATGAAGTTCACTCGTGCTCTTTTCTGAGTTTTTGCATCTGTCTCATGCATATTTGTTTCCCCTAAAAAAACTTCATCTAGATTTCCTTTCTTTTCTTTCTTTTCTTTTCAGTTGCTCTGCATTTCCAGCATCCAATTCATTGCACATCATTCAGTTAATTCCTTGCAAATCTTTGTGAGATCTTTCTAGTATAGTGAGCTGAGGTGACAAGTGGTTTCTCTGTGATGAACTCGGTTTCACCGATTTGTTGTTTTCGGTCCAACCGAATCCTTTCGGTACAACCGAAGCATACCACTCGGTGCCACCGATTTCTCAACAGGAAAAACAGTTTGCCACTTATTCTGTGTTTCTTCCGATCCAGCTCCACTAAATGAATCTTGTCCTCTACAAGCATCACAATTTTATCCAGTGCTTTGTGTTGTGACTCAAGGACCAAACCTATTCACAACAAATTCCAGAAGATCCTTCTTGGAAATTGATGTCAAAGGGGGAGAGAGAGATCACATCAAAGCTTATCACTTCCAAAAGGGAGAGAGTATTAAGGGGGAGAAAGAGATCTCCAGGGGGAGAGAATACTCAAGTAGAAAGTATTTCTCAAGGATCCCAGATGCTTGGTGTTCAAGAGAGAGATGCCACATGTCTTTTTGGGGGAAAGACATGTTCATATGTGC
The DNA here is from genome assembly GCA_021605205.1 of Aegilops longissima. NCBI lineage: Eukaryota > Viridiplantae > Streptophyta > Magnoliopsida > Poales > Poaceae > Aegilops > Aegilops longissima. The sequence goes on along the minus strand of CM038682.1, from coordinate 297,984,648 downwards.
TTATTTGCATTAAGCTCTATTCTTTTATATCTTTCAGCCCTGATTTTCTGTTCCCTATCTTCTCCCAGTATCCCATGCTAGATTCAGGGGGAGCAAGACATCTAAGGGAAAGGAATCATTTAAATTCATTGCATATCTTTACTCTTGGGGACATGTCTAATCCAATGTGGTACTTAGTACTCACTCTCTACATGTCATCCCAGTCTTGGTATTCTTGTGGTTTCTTCTGTTTGCTCTGGCTAGTAGATGTACCTGTGTTATCTAACCTTGTTTGTGCAGGTTCATTCCACCTAAGCCAACTCAAGACTACAAGGTAAGTATATGCATCACACTCATGTGTATGAGGAATTCTTGCTGATGTACATACTGTTTGCAAGAAGGACTCATGAGCATGAAGGTATTTTCTTGAATATTCTTTGCTCTGATGCATATGGCCAAGATACATGTAACACATTGCCTACTCTATCATGGTTATGCTCTCACATGCTTCTATATTCCATACTCACATGATTGCATACATGTAGGGGGAGCCTATGCTTGTTACATGTCTTTTCGAAGCTTTACTTGCTATTCTTTATATCTTTATCTAAAGCTTTGATGTATGTTGCCATCAATTACCAAAAAGGGGGAGATTGAAAGCACAAGTGCTCCTAGGTGGTTTTGGTAATTAATGTCAACATATCTCTTGTTGGACTAACACTTTTATCTAGTATGTTTGGACAAGTTCAACAATGGAGTGGCATGGACTAAAGGATGTGGGAACTCCTTCAAGGTGCTAAGGACAAAGGATTGGCTCAAGCTTCAAGCTCAAGATTCTTCATTTTACATTTTAGTGATCCAAGATCACATTGAGTCTATAGGAAAAGCCAATACTATCAAGGAGGGATGAGGTGTTGCTTAATGAGCCTCTTGCTTCATGTGCTTAGTGATATGCTCCAAAACCCTCCACTACTTTCTCACATCCACATATGACCTAAACCTAAAGTCAAACTCGGCCCTACCGATTCCTTCTATCTGGCGCCACCGAGTTCAGATGTCATAGCCACTGCCACAAACCCTAGGCAAATCGGTTTCACCGATAGGGATCTCGGTCTCACCGAGATGGGATTGCAATCTCTCTGTGTATGTCCATTACCAAAATCGGTCTCACCGAGTTTGTGTAATCGGTACTACCGAGATTACAATGCAAACTCTCTGGTTAACTTATTACCAAAATCGGTCCCACCGAGTTTGAGTAATCGGTCTCACCGAGTTTGCCTGACCAATTCTCTGGTTAGCTAATTACCAAAATCGGTCTCATCGAGTTTGTGTAATCGGTCTCACCGAGATTACGTTATGCCCTAACCCTAATCATATCGGTCCTACCGAGTTGCATGTCAGTCCCACCGAAAACCCTAACGGTCACTAGGTTTACTAAATCGGTCCGACCGAGTTTGATGATTCGGTCCCACCGAGTTTGGTAAATTGTGTGTAACTGTTAGATTTTGTGTGGAGGCTATATATAACCCTCCACCTCCTCTTCATTCGTGGAGAGAGCCATCAGAACAAGCCTACACTTCCAGCATCCTATTTCTGAGAGAGAACTACCTACTCATGTGTTGAGGCCAAGATATTCCATTCCAACATATGAATCTTGATCTCTAGCCTTCCCAAGTTGCTTTCCACTCAAATCTTCTTTCCACCAGATCCAAATCCTATGAGAGAGAGTTGAGTGTTGGGGAGACTATCATTTGAAGCACAAGAGCAAGGAGTTCATTATCAACACACCATTTGTTACTTCTTGGAGAGTGGTGTCTCCTAGATTGGCTAGGTGTCACTTGGGAGCCTCCGACAAGATTGTGGAGTTGAACCAAGGAGTTTGTAAGGGCAAGGAGATCTCCTACTTCGTGGAGATCTACCGCTAGTGAGGCAAGTCCTTCATGGGCGACGACCATGGTGGGATAGACAAGGTTGCTTCTCCGTGGACCCTTTGTGAGTGGAGCCCTCCGTGGACTCGCGCAACCGTTACCCTTCGTGGGTTGAAGTCTCCATCAACGTGGATGTACGATAGCACCACCTATCGGAACCACGACAAAAACATCCGTGTCTCCAATTGCGTTTGAATTCTCCAAACCCTTCCCTTTACTTTCTTGCAAGTTGCATGCTTTACTTTCCGCTGCTCATATACTCTTTGCATGCTTGCTTGCTTGTTATGTATTGTGAATGTTAAACTTGTGCCTAAACTCCACTTAAACCTAAAGAAGTTAAAAACTGCAACTTTGGTACTTAGTGTCTAATCACCCCCCCTCTAGACACCTCTTCTCAAGATCCTACAAGCTGTCAGCCTCTCCACGTACAGTACTCTTCCGATGGAAGTCGCTCCTTGACCACCTTGACCACACCGCGCCGAGAGCACCAGGGCGGTGGACGACAGCGAGGCCTAGGAAGGGGACGACACGGAGCCGGGGAAGACGCGGCAGTGGATGCCCATGCGGAGAGGAGTACGAGGGTTCACTGGTTTGCTGTGGTGTGAGGCTACCGTCGCCGCAAAATAACAGGGGGTGTGGGTGAGTAGAGGGAGGGCCTAGCCAGCGGTGGGAGTATTAGGGGGCGGTGAGGCCTCCACCGCATCGTAGCCGGCCACGAGAGGCAGGAGCACGAGGCACGACCGGCGCTGGTTTGGGCAGCTGGAGCAAGAAGACTAGAGGTTGAAGAAGCACTACGACCGTTGGATGGACATCGTACGGTCACTGGAGCTGGAATCGTGCATATTGACTAAGTTGACAAAGCCCTCCGTCCCCGTCAACTTAGTAGGCCCACAAGTCAGGCTGCCACTATACTGGGTCCCAGCTAGCAGGTGGAGTATTTATTTTTTGTGCGTAATAAGGAGGCACTTCCTTGCGTGCGAAGATATAGCTGGTGGGTCCAAGCTATCAGCGGCGATAACGTTTTTTCGCGAAATACAGAGGCCCTTTTGGTGGGTCGCAGATGTTAGGTGGAGGACTCATTATTTTGCGTGTAATAAGGAGGCATTTCCTTGCGTGCGGCCGTGGACCCAGCTGTCAGCCTCTCCACGTCTGATCCACTTCAGATGCATGTCGATCGTTGACCAGGCAGCGCCGAGAGCACCAGAAGCGGTGGACGACGGCGAGGCCTAGGAAGGAACGACACGGAGGCGGGGAAGACTTGGCGCTTGTTTCCCATGCGGAGGGGAGTACGACTGTCTGAGGTTTTATCGTCTGCCCGCCGTCGCGGAGAATAACAACAGTGTGGGTGAGTAGAGGATGGCTAGGCCAACAATGGGAGTACGGTGGGGCGGTGTGGCCTCTGCGGCAAAGACAGCCGGCCGCGGGGAGGAGAGAGCAGGCAGTCCCGCCGACGCTTGTTTGAGCGGCTGGAGCAGGAAGAGCAGAGATTGAAGAAGCACGACGACCGTTGGATGGACATCCAACAGTCACTGCTTGTGCGTCAACCTTTTTTTTAGGAAAGCCTCAAATCTGTGGAAAACATCATACAACCCATCTGCCATTATTTCTAATAATTTACAGCCCATTTGCTAATTCTTAAGGTTTTTTTGGAGCCCATATTCTTTTTGTTAGCATTACAGCCCATATTGTGGCCATGGTTAAAAAATTATACGAAATTTTGCATATTTCGATGCGGTCCGAACTGTTTTTAATGCCGAAATTTTGAGTCACATTCAAACTAATTTTAAAAATAAATGTATATCAATATAAAATCCAACAAATTGTCCATGCATAAAAATCAATGCAATTTAAATTCTCAAAATGAAAAAAAGAAATTTGAAACTAATTGTCGGTTTGATGTGTTTTAAAAATGTACAGCCCATTTCTCGTTACTGATAGGCCATTTTCTCGGCCAGCCGAATGAAGCTCTCCTCGTCTTGAAAGATTTGCAGCCCAACAGGCCTGACAAAATGACTTACTTGGCAAATCACAAAAAAATGGGCTGTGGCCGTGGACCCAGCTGTCAGCCTCTCCATGTATAGTACTCTTCCGATGGAAGTCGGTCGTTGACCAGATTGAACACGCCGTGCCGAGAGCACCAAGGCGGTGGACGACGGTGAGGCCTAGGAAGGGGATGGCGCGGAGCCGGGGAAGACACGACAGTGGATGCCCATGCAGAGAGGAGTACGAGGGTTCACTGGTTCGGCTGCGGTTGAGGCTGCCGTCGCCGCAGAATAACAGGGGGTGTGGGTGAGTAGAGGGATGGCCTGGCCAGCGGTGGGAGTAGTAGGGGGTGGTGAGGCCTCCGTGGCATCACAGCCGGCCATGGGAGGCAGGAGCACGCGGAACGACCGGCGCTGGTTTGGGTGGCTGGAGCAAGAAGACCAGAGGTTGAAGAAGCACTACTGCTGTTGGATGAACATCGTATGGTAACTGGAGCTAGAATCGTTCATATTGACTAAGTTGACAAAGCCCTCCGCCCCCGTCAACTTGGTAGGCCCACAAGTCATCCTCCCATGATGCTGGGTTCCAGCTGGCAGGGGGAGTATTCATTTTCTTGTGCATGACGAGGCACTTCCTTGCGTGCGAAGATAGCTCGTGGGTCCGACCTGTCAGCGGGGGGCACATTTTTTCTCGAAATACAGAGGCCCTTCCGGTGGGTCCCAGATGTCAGGTGGAGGAATCAAAGACTTGAGAAGGCGATGAACAAGCTAGTGTACCAAAGAAAGAGACGTTGCTGAGTTTTAGGAAAAGAGAGACGTGCTCTCGTAGCTGGTTGAATACAAACCTAGACTATGACTATATATGGTGCTATGCTACTCGCAAGTAATGAAACCGACATATCCAACGTTCGCTTCTCCTCTTCTTTACTTACTCGCTTAGCATCGAAGCTCTGCCACAAGAACCATGTCCGTGGCTGCTCGTCCACCGCTCTTCAGCAGTAACAACCAAATATGCGCCAAGTTGCCACCCGTACCATCGCCTGTGGGTCTCATCACACCCCCGCCGTCACGCGCACCGCAGCCGGTTGCTCATCGCAACCCGCTACCGTTGGTGCTGCAAATCACGCTGAGTCATCCGTCACGTCTCAACCACAATCCTCAACCCTGGCCGAGTCTTCTACAAATGCCCGAATCATTGGGTAATAATATGTTTAAGTGTTGTTTTGCTGCTTTCAGTTGCTGATTTTTTTAATAGTTTGGTTGATGATCTTCCAATTTGATTCGTGTAGAAAAGGGAATATTCGTGTGATTTGTATTTCTGGGAAGTTGCTGATATGGGGGAGTGCAACTACGCTGATTATTTGGTTAGCTGAGGAATCCCAATACCAGCAGGTTGGGGTGTTGGACAAGTAACTAAAGGAACGATGTAAGAGGAAGATCTGGATCGAAGGTTAAAGATGCGAGTTAAATCGATCATGGCCAAGCAACAGTTGCTAAACGGCTTTGACAGCAATGAGGAGATGAAAGAGCTTGTGACGATAATGGGCAAAATCGATGTGCTCTGTAGGATGATTGTCTCTTTATTTGTAGTGTATGTAGCACTTGTGATGTATTCAGTGGCTATGACATGAGCACTTTGCTGAAACTAGTAATGAATGAAACCTGTGTAGCAGGCTGGGCATAGTGTTGTGAACATCTAATGATTTATATTAACGAAAATTAGGGGGTATCCCCTTTTGCTCATAAATAAATAAATAACAGAGGCCCTTTTGGTAATAAATAAATAAATTAGCAGAGGACCTGTCAGGTCAGCTTTGTTCTCATTCGAAGACGTCGAGCAAATTGCAGTCCAACAGCAAACTATGTCATCAAATTCAAGTTTCACAGCCAAATATGAGTACAACAAAACAACAATGTCATCATGTTTTACTCGTCATACAATCACCAAACACAAATCAGCATACATAACAAGTGATGTTCTCACAGGAAAATACTAAACAACATGTTCATCAGGTTTCAGTTGTCATAGCAAACACAATTTCACATGGTAGATAAAAAAACGTCTTCTGAGAGGCAAATATGACAAAAGCAATGTAATCATCCTCCGCAGCAGCAGCGTCAACATCTTCGCCGTGTGTATCAGTCTGAATTGTAATTCCCCACGGTGCATCTTCTTCTTCGTCCTCAACGTCCTCAAACGTAGGGATGGCAATGGGTCGGGTTTGGGGCGGGTGGAGCTGGTCCAAATCCAACCCATGATCCATCTTCCTACCCTCTGCCCATCCACCAAATTATCCATGGGCACAACTTGTGCCCATGCCCAAACCCACTGGATACCCACATACCCATGGAGCTCCATGGGCATAGAAAAGTCAGCATGAAGCCTTCCCAAAGATCAAATTAACTCATCATCATTCACTCACAAATAACAACATAAGCTACATGCATAAGTAGGCAACAAGAAATACGATGAGTCCTTAAGTGTGACATACCAGAGGTTGATTCTGCAGATATAGCTCATGGCACAAGTTGCATATTTCCTGCCATTTCACACAAGTTGCATATTTCCTGCCATTACCCATTGATTCGCTCTTTCTACTATCACTGGCATATGGCCCCACATATCATATGGGTATCCATTGGATATCCATGGAGCATAAACTATAACCATGCCCAACCCGGCTGTTCGTGGGTATCCATATCCACGGACCCATGGGCGAAAATGTGCTCCATACCCTTGCCCAACCGGGTCGGGTATCCATGGGTATCCATATCCATGGATAAAATTGCCATCCCTACTCAAACGTTGGCTTCTTCTTGATCAACTCTTGTATGTCCACAGCACGACATGCAATCTTTTCGCCGGCGTCATTGACGTGATGGTTCTCAAAGATATTAGGAACATCTATGTTATCTTGTACATCAGGAGCAGTGTAAGCATCATCTTGTTGTGCAACTTCATTAAACAAATTCCTCTGCTCAAACCTTTGCACTACTCTCCAGTCATCGCTACGTGCAAATGTGTCTTCCAAGAAAAATATCTGTGTTTCTTGATTTGCCAAAATAAAAGGCTCGTTGGTCTGGTACGCTGCCTTGACATTGATGGATTTGAAATAATCATCAGCTATGGGTTTTGCGATCCGGAAAACAGGTTATAACAATGACAACTGACAATGTAACCACACACCGATGATCCTCGAAATCGAGATATCTCGCAACTTAACAATGTCAGTTATGTTAGCATACATTTCAATTGTCTCTTTGTCATACGTATCCGTGCTCATGATGGCACTGTTTTGTGTCTTCCTGCCTTCGTCCTGTGCAAGGGTGTTGTTGCGCACATCTCCAAGAACACAAGATTCATAATGTCTTACCCGAGTATCAGGACCCATTGCTAGTGAGTAAAGGGCATCATCAACTGCCTGCCCATCCTCTGGCATCTTCTTAACCTATGGTTAGAAAATAGACAAGCTGATCATCTTATGTACTCAATATATTAAAAAAACTAACAGTGCAATTCAAAAGCTTACATGGCTCTTGAACCATTTCGCAAATCCTGCCATAACCAGTTTGTCAATGTTTCTTGGATTTTGCCGCAGCAACTCCTTTTTGTAGATGCTGCACAACATAGTGATCGCGTCAAACATCTAAATATATAAGAATGTGCTGCAAGTTTAGTAGATTACGATGTATAAGCTGCAGTACTTAGCACTTACTTGATATAAGGTAGTATCTCAGGACAGTTATTCAACACATACCAACCATTTTGTCCAAATCTTTAGGTTTGTCCTCTTGTCGACTCTTCCCTGTAACTCGAACCGAATAATCGAAAACATTGAGCCCGAGATTGTCTTCATCCACGTCTTTGCTAAGCTGATCAACTATTTCAATGTATTTTGAGCAGAATGTCAACGCTTCTGTAGCAATGTAGGCCTCTGCAATGGAACCCTTGGGCCTAGATCTATTCCTAACATAGCCCTTGAAAGTGCCTAGCCGCCTTTCAATAGGGTACATCCAACCATACTGTACTGGACCTCTAAGTAGTTCCTCATCAGGTAGATGAACAGCCAAATGCACCATGACATCAAAGAAGGCTGGAGGATATATCTTCTCAAGGTCGCATAGGATAGTTGGTATCTTGTCTCTAAGACGCTCCAAAGCATCTATCCTGATATTTCTACTGCAGAGTTCCCTGAAGAATTGCCCAACTTTGCAACTGCTCTGTATAAGTCAGGGCGGCCCAATCCTCTAAGGATAACAGGTAAAACCCTTTGAAGTAGGACGTGGCAGTCATGAGATTTCAACCCTTGTACCTTGTCTCCATCTGCACTGACTCTCCTTTCAGGGTTGGAAGCAAATCCATGTAGGAATCTTACACGTGATAGGACCTTGCAGAATTATTTTCTTTTTACATTGTGCAAGGCGTACACAACTGGTGCCATATCCCGTGGTTTACCTTCATCTTGCACCTGATAATCCTGTCTGATACCCAGGTGTGTCAAATCAATCCTAGATTTTAAGGTATCTTTCGTCTTTCCTTCAATATTAATAAGTGTGCCGATAATGCTGTCACATATATTTTTCTCTATGTGCATCACATCAAGATTATGCCGCAGATCCAAATCTTTCCAATACTCCAAGTCCCACAAAGTGGACCTGCGGGTAAACAATAATCTCTCTTCTGCCCGCCACGCTTCCTTTTCCGCTACCATTATCGGGATGGTTTCACTGTGTAATATGCCTGACCTTCTCTAATTCCACTTGCAACTCATCGTTGGTGAGCCTCTTTGGCGCATCACGGTTTTCATGCTTTGCATTGAACACATGTCTTCGGTATTTTCTAGGATGTGGCTTGTCCTTGGCAAGGAAACGACGGTGTCCAATGTAACATATCTTGCTAAGTATTGCGTATGACATCGGATTCCTGTCACAACGAACACATGCATTGTAACCAAGTGTCGTTCGCCCTGACATAGTGCCCAAAGCCGGATAATCATGGATGCACCAAATTATAACAGCCCGCAGAAAGAAATCAGCTGGTGGGCTGCTATATAGGTCTCGAGTGTGAACACCCCTCCATAGATGTTGAAGTTCCTCCACAAGAGGCTCCATGAACAAATCAAAATCCTTTCCAGGACTTTTTGGACCTGGGATGAGCAAGGCCATCATGTAGTTTGATTATTTGGTGCAGACATTTGGAGGCATGTTTTAAGGGATAACAAGCACTGGCCACATGCTATACGTGGCGCTCTGGTGGCCAAATGGGTTAAATCATCTGAAGCTAAGCCAAGTCTAATGTTTCTCGGGTCAGCAACAAACTGTTTGTGCTTCTGATTGAAGCTTTTCCACTCACTACCATGTGATGGATGGCTCATTACATTCTGATCTCTGTACTCCTGGTTCCTAGAATGCCACAATACATCCTCTCTTGTTTCAGCATCATGAAACAACCTCTGCAATCTTGGTGTAATTGGAAAATGTCTCAGAACATTATGAGGAATCCTCTTCACAGCATCACCATCTTTCCATCTTGATGATTTGCATTTTGGGCATTTATTTAAGTTGGCATAATCCTTCCTGAACATAACACAATTATTCTTACAAACATGGATCATATCATATCCAATTCCAACTGCACGAAGTAAATTCTTCATTTTACTGTAGGTGTGTGGCAGCTCAGACGCATATGGGAAAGCTTTGCAGAAAGCAGACAACATCGCATCAAATGATTTGTTGGTCATCCGCTCAGATGTCTTCACCTGAAGAAAGGTGATCATAGCTGAGAATACTGACAGCTTATTTCCTGGGGTGACAGCCACGTTGCATTGTTCCAACATGCGAGCCCACCGTTTTTCTTCTGCAGGTGAAAGTTCACGGAATGCACGAGCATTTTGTAGCATTGTTTCAATGTTGGTCAAACTCACTGGCTCCGCCACCACCAGCTCCTCCTCCTCTTGCACCTGAGCATTAGGTAGATCAAGATGGCGATCTGCTGCTTCCACGTAGTCAATAACATTGACGTTCACAGCTTCACCATGATGAACCCACCTAGTATATGTGACCGACATCCCATACAAGTGTAGATGATGTTGCACAGTTGACTGGGGTCTTGTAACTGAATTCATACAACTGCTACAGGCAGAGCACATCTGATTTCGGACCACCGTACTCAGCTCGATAAAGTTCATGAAGTTTTCAACCCCTCGACATATGCAGCGGAGAATCTTGACGAAGTTATCCAAGTCCTGTCCATCTGTTAGACATACAAATTAGTTCTTCTACTAGATATTACAGGAAAAACATATATGCTTTTTTATGAAGTCCAGAAGAAAATACCTAGGTCGGTGTCTAAAGCTATGGCAAGATATTTGGGCGAGCAGATCTAAGTAACGAAATATATGTAAAGCTAATTCAGCAAACAGATTTGAGTGCTAAATCATGGCAGGCTATTTCAGCAGTCAATGAGGCCGAGCACACAGCCATCAAACTATGGAAGGCCATCGCAACAACAAAGATCGAGTATAAAACGGTGTAGAGCTATTTCACCTAACAGATTGGCTACTAGACCATGGCAATCTATGTCACAATAAATATATGGCAGGATATTTTAGCAACTAATCGGCCTTGGCATGCCATCTCAGCTAAGCAGATTGAGTGCAGAACAGGGCAAGGAAGCTTCTTAAGCAGAGCATATTGACTATAAACTACTTTGGCAAACAGTGAGATTAACAACGTCTATCAGCTAACATTCAGCGCTACACCGACATGCACGGAGCCTCAGTCTAGAATGCGCGTATCGTGGGAGAAGCTGAACACCGTGCGTATCCACACAAACATCACCAGCGGTGGCGGCGCTTACCGCCGTGCGCCTCCACAAGAACGTCGCCAGCTGTGGCGGCGCGGCTAGAGGACGGCAGTCTACGAGAGCGTACTGTGGGAGCGAGAGCATCGCCGTGCGTCCCCTCGACAAAATGCGACGCTGACGTATCAGCGTGGCGGGGAGGGCGGCTTTGGCGGAGCGAATGGAGTGGAGGGGGACGGGGGGTTGGGGAATATTATTGGCTAGTTGGCCGAAGGGCGGTTGAATCTAGGATTTGGGGAAATTTTGGGTGGGGGAGGATTTTCGCGGTGGGTGGGGGAGTTTGGCGCATGGTCGGTTTCTCCAAGTGCAGTCCCATGTGTTAGTGAAGAGGCAAGCTGAAGCGCGTTCCGTTTGCGTGAGCCGTGTGCAGGACCGAATGTGTGTGGGGTGCAATGCGACCGCGACAGGGGTGCTGTGAGTGTACCGCCATTTTTCCTTTTAAACTAGGTGCTTCGCCCCTAAAAAAACTTGTTGCTTCACGCGATCCATCGATACTACTACTAGTAGTCCGGTAATCCCGACTAAAACGGCGCGGCCGGGTCTTTTCCCGCGTGATATGCTGGGAGGTTGCTTAGTTGGGTTTTTTAGGACGAGTAATGCTACACCTACGTAGTCCCAGTTACGTAATTAACATAATGTGGAACGTGTGAGCTGTTGATTGTAGATTGGGGGGAGGGAGGGCCCCACCACCATGAAAATCAGGGGAGGAGAGAGAGAGAGGCAATTTACATGAACCCTTTTGTAGGTTCCCGTAGATGTAGAAAAATGTGAAATGCATGAATGTGCATTTGCAGATAAGGCCTTCCCTCGTTCATCCTTTTCTCCCACAAGATCTTGATCTTCCGTGCCACGCACGGGCATCTTGCTAGTACTCCTACAATATACTATATTATTGCGAAAGTTCATATATGCCGACCGAGACTAATGCAAACACAGCAGATTTTCATTACATTTCGAACTTTTATAGGACAGAAAAATAAAAGAAACCCGACCCTAAACCTATTCTACAGCGGCAACCGACGTCCTCCATCTGCGATCTCCATGTACGGGGGCAGGGTTCAAGACCCATGAAGTGAAGGTGCGGTCTCCGGCATGGAAAAGTAGAACACGGGAGACGGACCGGCCAGTTGGCACACCATGCCCTGCCGCCTCCCATGCCCTACTCATCCTCAGAAGAGTCCCCGACCTCGGCGGTGCCGGACGTTGGACGGTGGCAAGTAGGACGCGTGGCTGATGGTGCTCCTGTCGTCAGCCGCCGGCGTGGCCACCGCTCGTGGGGTGACTTGAGATAGGGTGGCGACCTCGAGCTCCATCCCCGAAGACAAGCTCTCCCGCAGAGCGTTCGCGCCTGCGGTCATGGCGGATGTGGTGCCAGGTAAGAGGACAATGCGCTATGGTGTGGAGGTTAGCTGGGCGTTGCCGCTTTAAGTAGCGCATTTCGGTGAGGCCAAGCGTCCTGGTGTGTCATTAAGTCACCGGAGTTGGTTCCTCGGGCACCGAGCCTCTTAACGACGGCATACAGATGGACGACATGAATGCGTGCAGCTGGCGCCAGCTGGGAACGCACCGTGCGACGGTGCGAGGGACAAGAGTTTTTGGTGTGCCAGGGTAGTCATCTGCGGTCATGGCAACGTTGGATATGCCCTTTGCTCACATGCGATCGACGCATGTCATTGAAAAAGCAAGACGACTCGGCATGGTCTCAGGTCCTGAGGATGCAGTTGGCCGCTCTACACCACTCCGTGGACGCGTCCCGGCGCCCCGTTCATCCTCGACGAGCCGGGTGTTGGGGTGTGTTTGGATTGTGGCCAAAGTGCACCTTACCAAAATTTTGGTCATGACCCAAAGATTGGTCTTTGTTTGGATGGTTGCTACCAAAGCTGTCAGGACCCCGACTCAAAGCCACACCGATCTAGCATGTAACACCTCATATCACTTTGCGGCCTCACGCACGGTATTCCCACAGGTGTCGCCTTACCTTGCCCGGGACCATTTGCGCCTTTTGGCACACGTATATGATAGTGCCGTTAGCATCCATATGACAAGGAGCCCGGGCTGACATGGCTGGTCGTGAACCCAAAGTGGCACTAACTTACAGGGACAGGCATACATGACCCAGCAACGAACGTGTCGGTCATCAGCGAGTGAATCCGGGTTCAAAACCCAGGAATAGAGTACCTACTAACTAAATGGCATCACGGGATGCTTTCGAGAATGGCGGCCAGAATCATCACACTGGGAACAAAAGCATTGCTAGATTAGTGGGTGGTTCTCTAGGATGCCTAGGGTCATAACAATAGCTCCAACATATATGTCGAGGCAACAGAGTACCTCAACTCACTGGCTAGTGTGCTTATTCTGAACAAAAGGACATCTGGAACAGAGGAAGGATTTGCAAATGCATCAGATTGTTTAGAAACCTGGAATGACTCAGACAACATAACAGATGTAAATGCTCGAAAAAGATTTGAGACATCCTACAAAAATGGTGGCATAACCACTTAACATCACAATATCAAAGTTCTGAGATGAACTGTCAACACACAGAAGTAATAGAGACTGAACTGAGGTTTAAATCCATCAATCCTATAAGTCTATGGATTAGTAACACGTGATCCTGATAGAAACAAGAGAAAGCCTAGTTCCTTAACCCCGTAGGAAAGATATGATGACTCGGAACAGAAGGGCATAAGGTAAAGGAGTAAAAAGAACCTTGCGTTCCATCCCACAATCAATTCCCTTATATAACTAAGAATTTCTAGACTCAACTTCGACCAGTTTGGCTTGGTAATCCTACAGGCAGTCAAGCTCTGATACCAAAGCTGTCAGGACCCCGATTCTAAGTCACACCGATCTAGCCTGTAACACCTCATATCACTTTGCGGCCTCACGCACGGTATTCCCACGGGTGTCGCCTTACCATGGCCCGGGACCGTTTGCGCCTTTTGGCTCACGTATATGATAGTGTCGCTAGCATCCATATGACAGAGAACCCGGGCCGACATGACTAGTCATGAACCCAAAGTGGCACTAACTTACGGGGACATGCATACATGAATCATCATCGAGCATGTCGGTCGCCAGCGTGCGAATCCGGCTGTAGCATTGGGCTATCAGACTCGGTGAACCGGGCTGTAGCAGGCTAGGCAGGACTCCGGATGTCACCGCGTGACATTTCCCCGAAGGGACAGACACATGAACGAAGTGAATCACATGCCGGCCAGTCAAGTGTTCCGGAGCAGTAGTCACGTTGGTGCTGGAGCTGCGCCACGTTGTTGGCCCCCACGACCCACATGAACGATTGTCGGTGGCAAGGAGGTCGTGGGACAGCTCCTCCATTGGACTAGTTTGCGCTATGTCGTCCTGACAGGTGTGCCCCACATGTCGGTTTCCCTGTTTTCCCAGCCATATTCGAGCGTCAGTGCTCCGTGTTGCGCATTAGGCCTTTCACTATGTAGGCCAAGCGAGACAACTTATTGTTTATTTGAGCCGTTCAAGTATAATCATGTGGCATTTGCTTATTTCTCATTCCTCTTCAACCCTCTTCTCCATCGATCATGTCGCCCTCCGGTCGAGTCCATCCTCCTGCATGCCTCATTTGAACATTCCACCGAGTATCATTCGCATGTGGGCCTAGACCATGCTTGTATTTACAATGTTTATTTGTAATTTGTCCGACATGCATACAAACAAGCGGTTCGTTTGAAGTTTCACTTTGCCTCCACTACGTGTCGCTTCGCGTCTTAGTTTTGACATCCCATTCAGTTCATGCCCCGACACATGTTGACGAGATCGATTGATGTTCAGAGATCAACTGCGTGTTGTGCAAGGAGATAAAGGTTTGGTCTGTTTCTATGATAGAAATGACCCGCGGGGGGGGGGGGGGGTCTATGGGGATCAGAGGGAGTATATTGTACGTTCATAAGCGAAACGAACGTATTGTACCCACCCTAGTCCTCTTTGAATCGATCTCCGGACCCGGAGATGAAATCGAGAGAGAACGAGTGGGGGCATGTGTGATACGTAAGGCCTCACATGCCAGTTACTCAATGGGTTCGGCCACATCAGGGGATCCTCATCCGTAGTATACTCCCTCTGTTTTTATTTACTCCGCATAAAATGACGCGGGCGAGGGAGGGGGAGGGACGTCGGTTTGCTCTCAACTGTGGTCCCATGGCGAGCAAAACGCAAGACGGCGCTCCATTCGGTGAGCGACGGGAGGGTCCAGCGTGCGAGCTTTTTGAGCAACAAACATGGGGAAGACCCCACTATAATTCTCATTTTCATTAATAAGGTGGGACAATTACAAGTGGATTTGTGGTGGATCATGAAGGAAACATAAAAGATAAATCTACAAAGTGTCAAGCCAGCTCTGATGCCCTCCTTCAAACCAGGTTTGGCCTTCTTTATGATCATGTCAAGTGCTTCTTAAACATGGCTATACAGAAAGCCATATTCTTAACTTTGTGATAAAATATTATGCTATTTCGTGCTTCCATAAGCTCCAAAGAGCCAGCAATTAAGCACTCTTTGAAACATCCATAAGTATCTTGTTTTCTCCCTTCCAATAGCATCTCCATCAGATTATGATCAGTATCCCATTGGTAACCAATGTTCATCCAGAAGTTTTGGCTGAAATCACAACTAAAAAATAGGTGCATTAGATGTTCATTAGGCTCATCATCACATAACTCACACTTACTTGTCTCAATGTAGAAATTCTTCCTGTTTAATAGATCTCTGGTATTCAATCTATCTTGCAATAGAAGCCAAAAAAAGAATTTCTGTCTGGGTAAGGTACAGGATTTCCAAATCCATTGGAAGCGTTTAGGAGCATCAGCAGGATTTCCCATGTATTCAAGATATATTCTCTTGTTAGAGTATTTTGTTCCACCCCAATAAAACTTCCATAAATCAGGTATTTGCTGGTTATCTCTGTTATTTATCAACATTCTTAGGTTGATGCTCTGTTGTACTACAATAGTAGACATTGGCAGATGGAATAAGTCATAGAATTCATCCTCTTCCATATTGCTGGCAGATGCAAGTGTGATCTCAAATTTTTTTACATAAGAGAATAGTTGAGGCATGGCCTGAGAGAGTATTTGAGAACACCATTTATCTGACCATAGCTTGATTGTATTACCATTCCCATCATAGCTTATGGTCATGTCTTTAAATTCTCTCAAAATAGAGCAGCAGTCTCTCCACCAGAAAGAGCCCACCCTGGTAGGGAAACTAGGTACCTCACCATTGTCATAGTAATTGTTCCAAATAAGGTTAACCCAGGGAATATCTTGCCTGTTAAAGAATTTGAATAGGAATTTAGTAAGCAGGGTTTTGTTTTGAACTCTTAGATCTAGCACTCCCAGACCACCTGCTTTTTTTGGCAAGCATACCTTATCCCATTTTACAAGGCAGTTCCCTTTTTTATTGATATCTTTGCCATACCATAGGAAGTTCCTACCTGATTTTTCAAAATGGTCCAGTATGGTGAATGGAACTCTGATGCAACACATAGCAAAGATAGGCAGAGCTGCAACAATGGATTTCAGCTGAACAAGTCTCCCTGAGTATGACATCATGGTGGCAATACCAGCAAGCATGTGATCAAGCCTAGATACCATGGGCATCAAGTCAGATACTTTAGGCCTAGTAGATCCCATAGGCAGGCCAAGATATGTAAATGGCATAGCTTCTTTTTTGCAATTAAAGGTGTTGGCCAAATCCATAGCTTTTTCATCAGAGATATTGATAGGTACCATAGAGGATTTACTGTAGTTTACTACAAGCCTAGTGAAATTAGAAAACTTATCAAGGATCTCAATAAACTTCCTGATTTGTGCCTCATCAGCTGGCAGAATAACAAGTGTATCATCAGCATATTGTATGATAGGGTATCATTCAGTATAGTTTGTTTCAATGGGCAAAGAAAGTAGGCCATTCCTCCATGCTTCATTTACCAAAATTTCTAATAATTCTCCAACCATAACATATAGTAAAGGGGAGAAAGGATCTCCTTGTCTGACTCCACATTTGCATTGTATGCACTTACCAGGAACGCCATTTAGAAGGATAGAAGTAGTAGCAGTGGATAGTATAGCAGTTACCCATCTAATCCATTTGCTGCTGAACCCCAGATGCTTCATCATGAACAAGATGGCCATATAATTTACTTTATCAAAAGCCTTTACAAAGTCAATCTTAAAAATGATGATTTCTTTCTTGGATTTGTGACACATATGTATGTATTCAAAACTCCAAGCAAGGCAGTCCTGAATATTCCTTGTCTTGATGAATCCATATTGATTCTTGCTAACTCTGGAAATAATAATCTGTTGGGCTCTATTGGCAAGGAGTTTTGTAAGTATTTTGATTGGCATACTTACAAGAGAAATTTGCCTATAATCATCAGGTGATTCAGGATTATCTTTCTTAGGTATCAGAGTTATATAGGCATTGTTGACAGGAGCAAGTGATACAACTTCATTATAAAAATCATTAATGAATTTGTAGAAATATTGCTTGATGATGTGCCAACATTTCTTCATGAATAGTCCATTGAAACCATCATGACTAGGGGATTTATCATTGGGCATTTTATTAATGATATCATCTATTTCTTCATTAGAAAAAGGTCTATCAAGATCATGTAAATCCTCTTCCATAGCAAGATGTGATATATCAAAGTTTTGTGAATATGTGGAAACAGTGCCTATTCTATTTTTGAAAGATTCCCATATAATAGCAGCTTTATGGTCATGTTCAAAAACTCGTTGACCCTCCATAGTCATAAGATAAGTGATGTAGTTGTGCCTGAACACATAAGTAGCAATGACATGAAAGAATTTGGTATTTTCATCACCCAAGTTAGCCCATCTTATATTTGCCCTAATTCTCCAATATATTCTCTTAGCCTGCAATAACTTGTTTGTATGTTTGACAAGTAAAGCTCTAAAATTCCTTTCAATCCTAGATAGAAGTCTTTGTTCCTCAATGCCATCCATAATTTTCACATAGAAACAACAATTATCAATTATTTTATTCAGTTGGGAGTATTGTTTACTCCATGCTTTCAGTCATCTTCTGATAGCCTTGAATTTTGAGTTTATATTTTTAGCAGAATCAGAGTAATGGGTTGAATTCAACCAATGTTTCTCCACTGTTTCAAGAAATTCACTAAATTCAGTCCATTATTCTTCAAATCTGAAAATCTGGCTTTTGGGGATGTTGCTGTCAATTTGAATTATGATAGGCACATGGTCAGATGTGATTTTAGCCAAGGGGATGGCCATAGTAGATGGATGAGCAGTAGTCCAGTGGGGGCTAGTGAAAATCCAATCTAGGTTTTCCAAAAGAGGCTGATCTTGTTTATTGCTCCATGTGAAGGATCTTCCTTTGAGGGGGATTTCAACTAGATCCAAATTGACAATAATATTATTGAAATTCATCATACTGACAGGATCACCACCTGGTTTATTCCTATTTTCAGGGCTTCTTATAAAATTAAAGTCACCAACAATCATCCATAACTTGGATTGCTGCATATTTAAATTCATAAGCCAGTCAATGAACTCCATTTTACCTTCATTGCAGTTGGGCCCATATACATTAGTGAGGAACCAACATGAATTATCCAGGTTAGATGTAAACTCAATGGTGATCTGAAAGTAGCTTTTGGATATTATCTTGCCTTTCATAATATTACCATTCCAAATAGTAATCAATCCTCCAGAGCTGCCATTAGAGGGTGAGTAACAGTATTGGTTGAATCTTTTGGGGCAAAAATTCTTGATATATGTGCTGTCAAATATCTCTCTCTTGGTTTCTTGAAAGGTCATGATACAACAAGCATTTTCCTCAATTTTCTTTCTAATATCATTCCATCTAGCTGTGGAGTTAATACCTCTCACATTCCAGTTTAAGATATTCTAGCTCCTATTCATGAAAAATAATATAGGTGGTAGCATTGGATCATATTATGAAAAGCATAATATGAACAACCAAAATGATTGGTGTTATAACAGGAGTAGATTGTGTCAAAGATATAATAGTAGCCACAGTATGATGGGAGGTGCATGAATGGGTAGATCACCATATAGAGCTGACACATATAAGAGCAGGTTCTTCTGACAGGAAGCTCACAATGACAGAGGTAGCACATAGAGTAATTATTACAACCCAAACTGATAGCTGATGCACGAAGGCATCCAAATAACACAGAAAAGAAAACACAAAGCATGGAAATCATAACTATTTGGCAGTTATGGGAGCCAACAAAACCCACAATGCAATAGCAGCTTCTATTCATCAGAACTGTCATATTGCAGGGCACTAGAGGACACCTCATGAGGAGCCATCTTACATGGTCTAGTGCCAATGGCCTGCAGAGTCTTCATAGGGATTTTTGGAGGAGGTGGTGCCTGCTTATTTATAATTACAACATCAAACTGGGGACCCAAATTGACAGTGAGAACCTTCTTCATTTTCTTGGGACATTGCTGAGTGCTGTGATCCATCCTGACTTCATTTATGTTGGCTTCTGCAGCAGCCTGATCCTTGAATCCCTTAGTGAGCTTAACAATCCTGTTGCTCCTCCTGCAGAAAGAATCATCAATAATTTTCTTTTTTTTTCTGCCTATGTGCTGGCTTCTGAACTTCAGCAAAATCCTGGCCAGTGATCTCCTCAATACTAACAGAGCTGGAATTTTTGGGAGGCTCATCCTGGATTGTCTGAATCTGCAAGAAACATCTTTTGTTGTTGCCATTAGTACCCACAACATTCACCACATTGCAAGATGCATTCACAATCTTGCTGCCTCCAAGCTTTGGGAGAATATCCTGTGCATTAGTAACAATATTACCAATGAGCTCCTGGAGAACCTTAACGTGCTCAGATTCACCTTCAACTGATATGTTGCTTGTTTGCACAGGCTGGGCACTACTGGAGGATGGCATGTCATTGTAATTCATACTGCAGTTCATGCAAATGAACACTGGGCTGGGAGCATTCTGAGTGTTGGGCTGGGGAGTGAGATTAATTGGGATATAATCAGGCCCTAGTGTCTCATGTGGAGCAACATAATGAGTATTAGAGTGGATCAGAATGGGCTCCTGAGAAACCTCCCTAGCTGGTGACTCCACATGTTCAGCAGAATTCTGATCAATAGCAGCAGTTTGATTTTCAACAGAGAGATTAACATTGTCATTATGATCAGCATGAACATCTTCATAAGGGGCACCAAGATTCTCATTGTGGGGGTTAATCACAACCTGATCCATGGGGATATTCCCTAAAACCTCATCATGCCAAAACCCTCCATGAATATGAGGAAGAGGGTGAGGGTTGCCACCATCAGGTGGCAGAGGGTCCTCACCCCCTCCCTGCTGTCCAATCAGCTCCCGAGACAGTATGTATGTTGGACAGGTCCAGGAATCGCCATAGCCCACATCATCAAGGTTTCTCAGAACTACCAGGCTAATGGGAATAGTATCCACATTCATAACTCTGATCTTAACAACGACCCTTGATTTGTCCCTAGGATCTTTATTCCAAATCAAAAAACGGCCATAAGGAGAAACAGTGCGTCCAATGACCCCCACATCCCAGCACTCAAGAGGGTAGTTCATAAGTAAGATCCAAACATCATGCGTGAAAGTAATGCTGCGATAATTTAAACCTCTGTCCTGTCTGCTGATTCTAAGAACAGATTCCCCAATCTGAAACGGACTAAGACTGACAGCAGTGTCTCGCGAACATGCAGTAGTAAACTGAATAAGCGCAGTACCCATACCACAACGAGACGTGTAGTTTATGCGCCAACCGCGCCCCTCCAAGTAGGTGGTGATCAGAGCAATGGCGCCATGGAACTCCTCAGCAGAAACATCAGGAACGAGTGTGGCGATGGCCCACTCGTCGCAGACCATCGGGAGCTCACCACCAAGCACCACATATGTAACACCCCGGAAGTAACTTTCCATATTTGTAACTCCGACTCTTGCCATTTTCGGCATTGATATATGATATTCCCTCCGTGGTCGGGTTTTCTTCTTTTTGCATTTTGCCCGTGTCATGCATTTTATATTATGTCATCATGTGCATCGCATTTGCATACGTGTTCGTCTCATGATTCCGAGCATTTTTCCCGTTGTCCGTTTTGCAATCCGACACTCCTATCTTCCCCGCGGTCCTTTTATGTTTTTCCGTAGCGGGTATTAAACCGTCTCGAAATGGACCGAGGTTTGTCTAGTGGCCTTGGTATAACACCCGGAGACCACCGGTCAAGTTTCGGGTCATTTGGAGCTCGTTTGGTACTCCAACGGTTAACCGCACCTTCGCAAAGGCCTCTTTTAAGTTGCAGCCCAACACCCCTTCAAAACAGCCCATTAACCCATCTAAGTCACCTCCATGCTCTCCGTCGTTCGATCACGATCGTGTGGGCGAAAACTACACCTCATTTGGACTCTCCTAGCTCCCTCTATGCCTATTTAAGCAAACCCCTCCTAACCCTAATTTTTGCTATATATAGACGTCCCTCCTTGCCATTTTTAGGTCTCCTTCTTCCTCCTCGAAAACCGCCGCCGCCCAGCCATCGCCGCCGCCACGCCGCCGCCGCCACGTGTCGCCACGCCATTGGCTCTCCGCCACGCTGGCGCCACGCCACCCGCTGCCGCCTCCATTGCGCCCGGGCCGGGGCCCAGATCCGCCCCATGGGCCAGAGCCGCCGCCCATGGACCACAAGCGCCGCGCTGCCTGCCCCTCACCGCGCCTGGCGTCGCCTCCGCCACCAGATCGCCCGCCGGCGACCTCGCGCCAAGGCCCCTCCGCTGGGCCCCTCACTGCCCTGCCCACCGCTCGCTTCGCCCGCCGCCGCCCCTCTCCTCCGCCCGCCTGCCGTCGTCCCGCGTCCTCCGGGCTCCTCCCGAGCCGCGGCTTCCTTCCTGGCCACGAGTCCGCCACTCGCCGAGTCGTCGCCTCGCCGGATCCATCCTGGATCGGGACCAGATCCACCTGCATAACGAACCAAACGCCTCCTCTCCGTCCCTGCATCGCTCCATCCGGACCCCTCCGTCTCGCTGTTGATTTTCGCGGAGGTAGTAATTCCACTAAGTCCCCAGATCTGTTGCATCATCATGCTATCTTCGACATGCTATATCTTCGCATCCGTAGATCCATTTTTCGCAGATAATATGTCGAAATGTTCGTCTCGAAGAGTAGATCATTTCGTTCCATTGCATCATTTTCATTTGAGCTCATCTTGATGCCCGAAATGCTGTTGGAAGAGTGCAATGTGCTGATAGTTTCTGATTTTTATCAGGAGTTGCACTTTTGTTATTTTTGCTATGATTAATATGTGCACCCTATGAATTTGAGTCCTACATGAGTTTTGTAAATGCCATGTCATCTTTCCAGTGGTATATGCCATGTATTTTTGTGATCTATGTGGTGACTAGCACAAGCATGCAAAGTAGGTGTCCTAATGTTGCTGATTTCAGCCCTGTTTTAGCTGATTTTGATGCCATGTTTGCTTGATGATACCGAGAGATATATGCATATTTTGAGATACTTCAGTAAGGGTGTTTTGTAAAGCATGACTTGCTCTATCCATCCATTCCTTTGTTTGCAATTATGGGATGCCATAGCTTGAGTCAATCGAGCTCTACTTTTGCTACCAAATGATTCCTGGCAGATTGTATACGTGTTATTCAATTTTGCCTAGCTCGTGTTGGTTGATCCATATATGCTATGTTAGTGTTCTTGCCATGTATGTCTTCTATGTCAGGTCTTCTTGATGTATGTATGCTTAGTTTATCATTTGAGGCTCTGTAGTGAGTGCATTGAGCTTGTTAACATGCCATCTCGTTATCAGTTTTTGACATGCCAAGTTGCTGAATCTGTTAACAAGACTTTCAATATTGACATGGGTGTTACTATATTTTCTAGTCCTTTTTGGCTTATGGTCAGTAAGGGACTTTTGTAATAGGCTTTGAGTAGATTCATGCCATGCCATGTTTTGCTATTTTAAGTTCCTGTAGCATGTAGTTTTGATGCTCTGAACATTGCAACCTGTTACTGTTTTTGCCATGTCCAGCCTGTTACTTTGAGCACTTTTGCCATGCTTGTTTGAACATGTTATGATGTGAACTAGCCGTAGCTCAGTGCTCATCTTTTGTCGAGCATCATGTGTAGATCACTGCCATGTGCCTTGTTGTTACGTTTGGGAGCAGTAGCGTAATTATTTGTTGCTTGCAAAGTGGCATCATGCTGTTAATGGCAGATTTGCGCCATTCTTGTTTTGCTTGCCATTTGCAAACCGTGCATCCGTTTCCGGTGATCTTTATATCGATTTCAACCGAAATCATCTCATCTTTCCAGTGGCATGCTTGGTTTGCCAAGTTGATGCCTGGTTCCTCATTTACCTTCCGGGGCGCACATACGCATTGCATATCGCATCTCGCATATCATGTCATGTTTTGCATCATGTTGGTTGTGCATTGCACCGTGATTTATTGTGGTTCCTTTGTTTGTGTTGTTGCTTTGGGTAGAGTCGGGAGACGAGTACGTGAACGAGGAGCCTGTTGAGAACGCTTTTCGAGGATCAAGCTTTCGACAACTCGAGAACATTGCGAGCAAGATGACCATACCCTCAAATCACTTCTATCTTTGCTATGCTAGTTGCTCGCTTCTTTTGCTATGCCTATGCTACGATGCCTACCACTTGCTATATCATGCCACCCATATTGCCATGTCAGCCTCTAACCATCCTTTCCTAGCAAACCGCTGATTGGCTATGTTACCGCTTTGCTCAGCCCTCTTATAGCGTTGCTAGTTGCAGTGAAGTTGAAGTTTGTTCCTTGTTGAACATGGAGATGTTGTTCCTTGTTGGAACATGGTTACTTGTTGGGGATATCACAATATATATCTGCTATAATTAATACATCTATATACTTGGTAAAGGGTGGAAGGCTCGGCCTTATGCCCTGTGTTTTGTTCCACTCTTGCCACCCTAGTTTCCGTCATACCGTGTTATGTTCCTTGATTTTGCGCTCCTTACACGGTTGGGTGATTTATGGGACCCCTTGACAGTTCGCTTTGAATAAGACTTTTCCAGAAGGCCCAACATTGGTTTTACCATTTGCCACCTAAGCCTTTTTCCCTAGGGTTCTGCAGACTCAAGGGTCATCTTTATTTTAACCCCGGCCAGTGCTCCTTCGAGTGTTGGTCCAAATCGTCACCACGGTGGCTACCAGGGCAACTCTGGGTTGGCCTACCGGAAGCTTGACGATCCGGTGTGCCCCGAGACCGAGATATGTGCAGCTCCTATCAGGATTTGTCGGCACATCCGGCGGCTTTGCTGGACTTGTTTTATTGCTGTCGAGATGTCTTGTAGTCCGGATTCCGAGATTGATCGGGTCTTCCCAGTAGAAGGAATATCCTTCGCCGACCGTGAGAGCTTATAATGGGCTGTTGGGACACCCCTGCAGGTAATATCTTTCAAAGCCGTGCCATGCGGTTATGAGGCAGATGGGAATTTGTTAATGTCCGGTTGTAGAAAACCTAAAGTGGACCTCAATAAAATACACATCAATCAAGGTGTAACCGTGATGGTCTCTTCTCGGCGAGTCCGGAAGTGAACACGTGTTGGAGTTATGTCCGACGTAAGTAGTTCAGATCACTTCTTGATCACTACTAGTTTCACGACCGTTTTGCTTCTCTTCTCGCTCTCTTTTTGTAAGTAGCCATCATATATGCAAGTCGCTTGCTGCAGCTCCACTTTACTACTCAGTCCTTCCTATTAGCTTAAATAGTCTTGATCTCGCTGGTGTGAGATTGCCGAGTCCCCGTGACTCACGATACTTCCAACACAGTTGCAGTGTTCCGACGATGCCAGTCAGGTGATTCCACCGAGCTCAAGTGGGAGTTCGACGAGGAACGTGGTCGTTATTATGTGTCGCTTCCAGATGATCAAGAGTGGTGCCTCAGCTTGGGACGATTCGGGATCCGTGTTAGCATTTGGGGTATCTTCTTTATTTTGGTTCCGTAGTCGGACCTTGAGTGTACTCAATGATGAATGGTTATTTATGTAATCTGTGTGAAGTGGCGACTGTAAGCCAACTATGTACCTTTCCCTTGATTATTACATGGGTTGTGTGAAGATTACCTCACTTGCGACATTGCTTTCAATGCGGTTATGCCTCTAAGTCGTGCCTCGACACGGGAGATATAGCCGCATCGGGCGCTATATGTTGGTAATCGAGCCTTCCCGACTTAGAGCCCCTACTTGATTGTTTGTTTGCGTTGTTGAGTCTAGAATGGAAAATGTTTTGAGTCTTAGGATTATATATATCGGAGAGTAGGATTCTTTTACTTCCCAGTCCTTCGACCTTCGGTGAGGTATCCCGACGAGAGTTTTGACTCTTCTCTTCTCAAATTTCACTAAAATTTTTTTAGGATCACGGGTATCTTGGAATCGTCCGATGGTTTTGTGACGAGAACATTGTTCTTGGTGCCTCCCGACATTTAGGGTTGTGGCGTGTCCCGGAGTTGAGCTCCGAGGTGTTGTCGCCACAATTTTATCGCTGCGCTCGAATACCTGAGTTTTGCCGACATCGAAATCTCTTTTGTGCAGTTGTTGGTGAGATAACCCCGATAGCCCAAAGATCGTGGCGAAAAGGGAGTATTGCCATGACTTGCATAACGGATGTTTTTCAAGGTCGAGGTACACGATTTCGAGGATTTCTTGGTTATGTGTTGACGGATGGATACAAATGGATCTAGGTATTGTTAGTTTGGGTGATATATTTTGTGTCCCCTGTATCCCCAACACCAGATTGCATAACCGAAAGTTTCGGAGTTTATAGGTGGGAATTCTAGTAGCTTACGGTGATATTCTTTCCGGATGATGTATGATTTGAGATTGGGGTTCAACGCTCAGTGGTCCGCCCATTCACGGTCGATTTACAAGGGTCGCGAGACGCCTTAAAGAATCCTTGGCTATGCTGATTCGGGACGCCTTGTTAGTCATTCGTGACGTCCGCTATACGTCGTGTCCGTGTGGGCCCCACCACGAACACTTTGAGCGAAATCTCTATCATGTGTTTGTTCCGGCTCATTCTAGCAGCCAACCTTTTGTTTTTAGTTGTGATATTCGATTTGTTTCTAAGATGATGTTGTTTCCATATCTTTATCTAAGTGGCTTCTCACCTTAATGGATGTGTGATGATTAACTTTGAATTCATTCGCTCATTCTTGTTCAATGTTTATTGTGAAGACTATATGTTGCAATTTCTATCCGCTGATTCTACTTATCATTTTGTCTATCAAAGGACTAACGGATGTCACCTCTTCAGATGGCTCCGCCAACGCTGCTCAATCCGGATCGCAATGATGGGGATCACGAATCCTCCACCTCCACCTCCACCTCCGCCTCCAGAGGCTCCGGCAAGCTATCATGGCAGCCACCAATGCCAATGCTCGATGATTTTGCAGCTCTTGCAAGAACGCATCAGGGCAAGGCAATCAAGGCAATCAAGGTCAAGGCAACAATCAGCCACACTTTGCTACTCTCGCCAGTTCTCGCTAATCACCAAGTCTTTCGGTTTACGTGTTGAGGCAATGACGCCGATGATTGGTTAGTGGACATCTGCAAGCACTTTGATCAGTAGCAATGTCGACCGAGGACTTTGTCAAGTTTGCATCGCTTCAACTCAAGGATCAAGCTGCCGAGTGGTTCCAAGAATACAAAGATTCCAGAGGAGGTCGTGTCATTACTCGGATGAGTTCCGCCGTGATTTCCGAGCTCATCACATTCAAGAGTGTTGTTGAGAGCAAGCGTGAGGAGTTCCGCAATCTCAAGCAAGGCACCATGTCTGTCTATCAATACAATATCCAGTTCGTGCTCGCTTGCTTTGCTAAGCAAGATGTACTGATGAAAGGAGTATGATCTATCGCCTTCAGGTGGTCCGAGAGAAGATCTGCAATTACCTCTTGTGCTGTTTGAGCCAGATAAGTATGATGATTTCTACAACATGGCTCTCAAGCAAGAAGCGGCTCAGCTCAAATGCGAGGCTTCTAAGAAGAGAATCGGGGATGCAGTTCAGTCCTCCTCGTCCTCTCAAGTGGCAGCCAAGCAGCGAAGTTTTACCTCGCCCTCCTCCGTTCTCCACCCTTTTACCAAGAAGAACTCAGGTGGCCGTGGATCTTCCCACCCACCCAACCCAAGCTATCGTAACAAGTCTAATTCTCAAGCTCCAAGGTCAAGTGCTCCTTACCACCGTCCGCTTCGAGGTCACTTGCAACAAGTGTCGCTAAGGGTCACTATGCTTGAACAAGTGCTTCAACCAGGGCGCCTTCCGCCTCCTCCTCTGTGAAATCTTCCAGCAATGCAAAGGTCAAGCATAATCCAAAGTATGCCAAGGTCAATATGATGAATGCAGCTCAGCAGAGGATTCTTCAGATGTGCTAATGGGTAATCTTCTTGTTAATGATATTCCCGCAAAAGTTCTTTTGACACCGGTGCATCGCTTAGTTTCATCTCTAAACCATTTGCATCTAAGCATGATTTTTTTGTGATCTATGTGGTGACTAGCACAAGCATGCAAAGTAGGTGTCCTAATGTTGCTGATTTCAGCCCTGTTTTAGCTGATTTTGATGCCATGTTTGCTTGATGATACCGAGAGATATATGCATATTTTGAGATACTTCAGTAAGGGTGTTTTGTAAAGCATGACTTGCTCTATCCATCCATTCCTTTGTTTGCAATTATGGGATGCCATAGCTTGAGTCAATCGAGCTCTACTTTTGCTACCAAATGATTCCTGGCAGATTGTATACGTGTTATTCAATTTTGCCTAGCTCGTGTTGGTTGATCCATATATGCTATGTTAGTGTTCTTGCCATGTATGTCTTCTATGTCAGGTCTTCTTGATGTATGTATGCTTAGTTTATCATTTGAGGCTCTGTAGTGAGTGCATTGAGCTTGTTAACATGCCATCTCGTTATCAGTTTTTGACATGCCAAGTTGCTGAATCTGTTAACAAGACTTTCAATATTGACATGGGTGTTACTATATTTTCTAGTCCTTTTTGGCTTATGGTCAGTAAGGGACTTTTGTAATAGGCTTTGAGTAGATTCATGCCATGCCATGTTTTGCTATTTTAAGTTCCTGTAGCATGTAGTTTTGATGCTCTGAACATTGCAACCTGTTACTGTTTTGCCATGTCCAGCCTGTTACTTTGAGCACTTTTGCCATGCTTGTTTGAACATGTTATGATGTGAACTAGCCGTAGCTCAGTGCTCATCTTTTGTCGAGCATCATGTGTAGATCACTGCCATGTGCCTTGTTGTTACGTTTGGGAGCAGTAGCGTAATTATTTGTTGCTTGCAAAGTGGCATCATGCTGTTAATGGCAGATTTGCGCCATTCTTGTTTTGCTTGCCATTTGCAAACCGTGCATCCGTTTCGGTGATCTTTATATCGATTTCAACGAAATCATCTCATCTTTCAGTGGCATGCTTGGTTTGCCAAGTTGATGCCTGGTTCATCATTACCTTCCGGGCGCATATACGCATTGCATATCGCATCTCGCATATCATGTCATGTTTTGCATCATGTTGGTTGTGCATTGCACCGTGATTTATTGTGGTTCCTTTGTTTGTGTTGTTGCTTTGGGTAGAGTCGGGAGACGAGTGCGTGAGCGAGGAGCCTGTTGAGAACGTTTTCGAGGATCAAGCTTTCGACAACTCGAGAACATTGCGAGCAAGATGACCATACCCTCGAAATCACTTCTATCTTTGCTATGCTAGTTGCTCGCTCTTTTGCTATGCCTATGCTACGATGCCTACCACTTGCTATATCATGCCACCCATATTGCCATGTCAGCCTCTAACCATCCTTTCCTAGCAAACCGTTGATTGGCTATGTTACCGCTTTGCTCAGCCCTCTTATAGCGTTGCTAGTTGCAGGTGAAGTTGAAGTTTGTTCCTTGTTGGAACATGGAGATGTTGTTCCTTGTTGGAACATGGTTACTTGTTGGGGATATCACAATATATATCTGCTATAATTAATACATCTATATACTTGGTAAAGGGTGGAAGGCTCGGCCTTATGCACAGTGTTTTGTTCCACTTTGCCACCCTAGTTTCCGTCATACCGGTGTTATGTTCCTTGATTTTGCGTTCCTTACGGTTGGGTGATTTATGGGACCCCTTGACAGTTCGCTTTGAATAAGACTTTTCCAGCAAGGCCCAACATTGGTTTTACCATTTGCCACCTAAGCCTTTTTCCCTAGGGTTCTGCAGACTCAAGGGTCATCTTTATTTTAACCCCGGGCGAGTGCTCCTTCGAGTGTTGGTCCAAGCTGTCGACACGCCGGTGTACCAGGGCAACTCTGGGTTGGCCTACGGAAGCTTAGACGATCCGGTGTGCCACGAGACCGAGATATGTGCAGCTCCTATCGGGATTTGTCGGCACATCCGGCGGCTTTGCTGGACTTGTTTTATTCTGTCGAGATGTCTTGTAGTCCGGGATTCGAGATTGATCGGGTCTTCCGGTAGAAGAATATCCTTCGTTGACCGTGAGAGCTTATAATGGGCTAAGTTGGGACACCCTGCAGGTAATATCTTTCAAAGCCGTGCCCGCGGTTATGAGGCAGATGGGAATTTGTTAATGTCGGTTGTAGAAAACCTAAAGTGGACCTCAATAAAATACACATCAACGGCGTGTGTAACTGTGATGGTCTCTTCTCGGTGGTCCGGAAGTGAACACGTGTTGGAGTTATGTCGGACGTAAGTAGTTCAGATCACTTCTTGATCACTACTAGTTTCACGACCGTGCTTTGCTTCTCTTCTCGCTCTCTTTTGCGAAGTAGCCACCATATATGCAAGTCGCTTGCTGCAGCTCCACTTTACTACTCAGTCCTTCCTATTAGCTTAAATAGTCTTGATCTCGCGGGTGTGAGATTGCTGAGTCCCGTGACTCACAGATACTTCAACACAGTTGCAGGTTCCGGCGATGCGGTGCAGGTGATTCCACCGAGCTCAAGTGGGAGTTCGACGAGGAACGTGGTCGTTACTATGTCGTTTCAGATGATCGATAGTGGTGCCCGGTTGGGACGATTCGGGATCTGTGTTAGCATTTGGGGTATCTTCTTTATTTTGGTTCCGTAGTCGGACCTTGAGTGTACTCAATGATGAATGGTTATTTATGTCTTGTGTGAAGTGGCGATTGTAAGCCAACTATGTACCTTTCCTTGATTATTACATGGGTTGTGTGAAGATTACCTCACTTGCGACATTGCTTTCAATGCGGTTATGCCTCTAAGTCGTGCCTCGACACGTGGGAGATATAACCGCATCGGGCGTTACAAGTTGGTAATCGAGCCTTCCCGACTTAGGAGCCCCTACTTGATTGTTTCTTTGGCGTTGTTGAGTCTAGAATGGAAAATGTTTTGAGTCTTAGGATTATATATATCGGAGAGTAGGATTCTTTTACTTCCCATCCTTCGACCTTCCGGTGAGGTATCTGGACGAGAGTTTTGACTCTTCTCTTCTCAAATTTCACTAAAATTTTTTTAGGATCACGTGGGTATCTTGGAATCGTTCCGATGGTTTTGTGGCGAGAACATTGTTCTTGGTGCCTCGACATTTAGGGTTGTGGCGGTGTCCCGGGAGTTGAGCTCCGAGGTGTTGTCGTCACAATTTTATCGTTGCGATTCGGAATACGAGTTTTGCCGACATCGAAATCTCTTTTGTGCGCTTGTTGGTGAGATAACCCCGATAGCCCGATCTTGTGGCGAGTCTGGAGTATTGCCATGACTTGCATAACGGATGTTTTTGAAGGTCGAGGTACACGATTTCGAGGATTTCTTGGTTATGTGTTGACGGATGGATACAATGGATCTAGGTATTGTTAGTTTGGGTGATATATTTTGTGTCCCTGATCCCCAACACCAGATTGCATAACCGAAAGTTTCGGAGTTTATAGGTGGGAATTCTAGTAGCTTACGGGATATTCTTTCCGGCGGATGTATGATTTGAGATTGGGGTTCAACGTCTAGTGGTCCGCCCATTCACGGTCGATTCTGATGGTCGCGAGGCGTCTTAAAGAATCCTTGGCTATGCTGATTCGGGGCGTCTTGTTAGTCATTCGTGACGTCCGCTATCGTCGTGTCCGTGTGGGCCCCACCACGAACACTTTGGCGAAATCTCTATCATGTGTTTGTTCGGCTCATTCTAGCAGCCAACCTTTTGTTTTTAGTTGTGATATTCGACTTGTTTCTAAGACAGATGTTGTTTCCATATCTTTATCTAAGTGGCTTCTCACCTTAATGGATGTGTGATGATTAACTTTGGAATTCATTCGTTCATTCTTGTTGAATGTTTATTGTGAAGACTATATGTTGCAATTTCTATCCGTTGATTCTACTTATCATTTTGTCTATCAAAGGACTAACGGATGTCACCCTCTTGAGATGGCTCCGCCAACGTACGAATCCGGATCGCAATGATGGGGATCGATCGAATCCTCCACCTCCACCTCCACCTCCGCCTCCGAGGCTGGCAAGCTATCATGGCAGCCACCAATGCCAATGCTCGAGATGATTTTGCAGCTCTTGCAAGAACGTACTCAGGGCAAGGCAATCAAGGCAATCAAGGTCAAGGCAACAATCAGCCACACTTTGCTACTCTCGACCGGTTTCTCGCTAATCAGCGAAGTCTTTCGGTTTACGTGTTGAGGCAGCAGACGGCGATGATTGGTTAGTGGACATCTGCAAGCACTTTGGTAGTAGCAATGTCGGACACGAGGACTTTGTCAAGTTTGCATCGTTTCAACTCAAGGATCAAGCTCTTTGAGTGGTTCGACAATACAAAGATTCGGAGGAGGTCGTGTCATTACAGGATGAGTTCCGCCGTGATTTCGAGCTCATCACATTCAAGAGTGTTGTTGAGAGCAAGCGTGAGGAGTTCCGCAATCTCAAGCAAGGCACCATGTCTGTCTATCAATACAATATCCAGTTCGAGCTCGCTCGTTTTGCTAAGCAAGATGTACTGATGAAAGGAGTATGATCTATCGGTTCGGTGGTGGTGCGAGAGAAGATCTGCAATTACCTCTTGTGCTGTTTGAGCGAGATAAGTATGATGATTTCTACAACATGGCTCTCAAGCAAGAAGCGGCTCAGCTCAAATCGAGGCTTCTAAGAAGAGAATCGGGATGCAGTTCAGTCCTCCTCGTCCTCTCAAGTGGCAGCCAAGCAGCAGAAGTTTTACCTGCCCCCTCCTCCGTTCCGTCGGCCTTACCAAAGAGAAGAACTCAGGTGGCGTGGATCTTCCCACCCACCCAACCCAAGCTATCGAACAAGTCTAATTCTCAAGCTCCAAGGTCAAGTGCTCCTTACCACCGTCCGCTTTACGAGGTCACTTGCAACAAGTGTCGTGAAGGGTCACTATCTTGAACAAGTGCTTCAACCAGAGGCGCCTTCCGCCTCCTCCTCCTGTGAAATCTTCCAGCAATGCAGTGGTCAAGCATAATCCAAAGTATGCCAAGGTCAATATGATGAATGCAGCTCAGGCAGAGGATTCTTCAGATGTGCTAATGGGTAATCTTCTTGTTAATGACATTCTGCAAAAGTTCTCTTTGACACTTGGTGCATCGCTTAGTTTCATCTCTAAACCATTTGCATCTAAGCATGATTTGTCTCTCAAGTTTTGCCAAGACCATTAGCAGTTGTCTCTCGGGTAAATGCATGAATGCAAGCTACATGGTTCCGGATGTTTCTATCAAGATGGGCGATTATAGATTTCTTTCTAAACCAGTTGTCCTTGGTGACTCGGATATTGATCTTATTCTCGGAATGGACTGGCTTTATCAACACAAAGCTCAGCTTGATTGTGCTGCCAGGGAAATTCAATTGACTCATTCTTCTAATGATGTGATCATTTATGCCTCTCATGATGAAACCTTTCGGTTGTTTTCTCTCAATGAGAAGGGCGAATTGAATGCCATCTCTCAGATTCCAGTCGTTTGTGAGTACCAAGATGTCTTTCGAGAAGAGCTTCCGGTATGCCTCCTCATCGGCCGCTTGAGTTCGTTATCGATCTTGAGCACGGCATCGAACCCGTTTGCAAGCGTCCTTACAAGCTTGGACTGATGAGCTGAAGGAATTGAAGAAGCAGCTCGATGAACAAGAGCGTCTGGTTTGATCGGACGAGTTCATCTCCTTGGGGTTGTGGTGTTCTTTTGTCCAGAAGAAGGATGGCGCGGACCGACTTTCGTCGATTACCGTCCATTGAATAAGAAGACAATCAAGAACAAGTATCCACTTCCCAACATCAATGAGCTTTTCGAGCAACTCAAAGGTGCTACTGATGTTCTCTAAGCTTGACCTTCGTATGGGGTATCATCAGTTCGCATTACGTGAACAAGATATTCCCAAGACAGCATTCGAACAAGCTTTGGTTCTTATGAATATCTTGTCATGTCTTTCGGCCTCGTCAATGCTCCTCCAACTTTCTCGGATGATGAACTTCATATTCAACCCCTACACCAATGAATTAGTCTTGGTCTATCTTGATGATATTTTGGTCTTCTCCAAGAATAAGAAGGATCATGCCAAACATTTGCGATTGGTGCTAGACAAGCTCGAGAGTACCAATTCTATGCTAAGTTCTCCAAATGTGAATTCGGCTTGATGAAGTGCTTTATCTTGGTCATATCATCTCTGCCAAGGGCATCGCTGTTGATCCAGAAGGTGTCCGCAATTGTGAATTGGGAACCTCCTCGGAATGTCAAGCAGCTCCATGCTTTCTTGGTCTTGCAAGCTATTGCGAAGATTCGTTGAGAACTTCTCCAAGATTGCAAAGCCTCTTTCCAACCTTCTCGAAGCGGTGAAGTATGTCCGGTCTCCCGAGTGTGACGTTGCTTTCAATACCCTCAAAGAGAAACTCGTCACAGCTCTGCTTACGACTCCTCTGATGAATCCAAGCCATATGAAGTCTTACGTGATGCTTCTCTTCAAGGTCTCGGTCTGTGTTAATGCAAGAGAAGAGAGTTGTGGCTTATACCTCTCGCCATTGAAGCCCAGCGAGAAGAACTACCCCACTCACGATCTTGAGTTGGCGGCGATTGTCCATGCATTGATTACGTGGAGACATCTCTTGTTGGGAAGGAAAGTGGATATTTTCACCGATCACAAGAGTCTCAAGTACATCTTCACTCAGCCTAACCTCAACCTCGAGCGAGACTCGATGGGTGAAATGATTCAAGAGTACAACCCAAGTATTGAGTATACTCCGGCAAGGCCAATGTCATTGCAGATGCTTTGAGCAGAAAGCTTCTTTGCAGCAGTCTAATCCTCAAGCCTTTTCAGCGGATCTCTGTGAATCTTTCCATAGCTGAATCTTCAAGTTGTCCCTCAAGGCTTTCTTGCCAACCTCATAGTATCTCCTACTTTGGAAGATCAGATTCGTGAGGCTCAACTTCGGATGCCATGGTGAAGAAAGTGAAGCGTGGTATCGACAAGGGCA
This sequence comes from Aegilops longissima, assembly GCA_021605205.1. Classification (NCBI taxonomy): domain Eukaryota; kingdom Viridiplantae; phylum Streptophyta; class Magnoliopsida; order Poales; family Poaceae; genus Aegilops; species Aegilops longissima. The sequence goes on along the minus strand of CM038682.1, from coordinate 297,950,374 downwards.
TTTCAAGTACAAGTGCTTCGCGTTGATGACAAAGACACTCTGTTCTTTGAGGACGGATTGTGGTTCCTAAGGGTGATCTGCGAAAAGTCATTATGAGCGAGGCTCACAATTCGCTTCTATCCATTCATCCCGGAAATACGAAGATGTACCATGACCTCAAGCAGTCTTATTGGTGGACTCGAATGAAGCGAGAAATTGCTCAATTCGTGAATGAGTGTGATGTCTGCGGAAGAGTGAAAGGAACACCAAAGACCAGCTGGTCTCCTCCAACCTCTTGCTATTCCCGAGTGGAAGTTTGATCACATTGAAATGGACTTCGTGGATCTGGCTTTCCAAAGTCCAAGCGTGGAAATGATGCTATCTTCGTTGTCATTGACAAGCTTACTAAAGTGGCTCATTTTCTTCCTATCAAAGAATCCATCACTGCAGCTCGGTTGGCGAGCTATACACCTCGAGGATTGTCTCTTTGCACGGCATTCCACAAGTGATCTCTTGGCACCGTGGCAGCATCTTTACCTCCAAGTTTTGGGATTCTTTTCGAAGGCCATGGGCACCAACATTCGTTTCAGCACAGCTTTCCATCCTCAAACAAGTGGCCAAGTCGGCGAGTTAATCAAATTCTTGAAGATATGCTCGGGGCTTGTGTCATTTCTTCGGTATGAAGTGGGAAGATTGTCTTCCTTATGCCGAGTTCTCTTACAACAACAGCTTCCAAGCGAGTTCGGCAAGGCCCCATTCGAAATTCTCTATGGCGAAAAGTGCGTACTCCTCTCAATTGGTGCAGAGATGTGAGCGCCAACTTCTTGGCAATGACTTGATCACGAATGTAAGAAATGTGCCAAGTCATTCGTGAGAATCTCAAAGCAGCGCAATCGCGCGGAAAAGCTATTATGATGATAAGCACCGTGATGTGATTTTTGAAATCGGAGACCATGTCTACCTCGCGTCTCTCAATGAAAGGTACTCGTCGCCCGGTATCAAAGGGAAGCTTGCCCCTAGACACGTGGGTCCTTTCAAGATCATTGGGAAAAGAGGCGATCTAGCCTATCAACGAGCTTCCATCCAACTTTGCAAGCGTGCACGATGTGTTTCACGTGTCACAGCTTCGCAAGTGCTTCAAGACTCTGAACGCACTATCAACTTCAAGAGATTGACCTTCAAGAAGATCTCTCTTATCATGAGCACCCGTTGCTATTCTTGAAGAAACCGAGCGCAAGACTCGCAACAAGTCAATCAAATTCCTGAAAGTGAAGTGGTCACACCATTCCGACCGAGAAGCTACACGGGGCGCGAGGATCACCTCCGTTCTGAATATCCGGAGTTCTTTCAGTCCTAGATCTGGGGCGAGATCCTCTTGTAGTGGTGGAGTGTTGTAACACCCGAAGTAACTTTCCATATTTGTAACTCCGACTCTTGCCATTTTCGGCATTGATATATGATATTCCCTCCGTGGTTGGGTTTTCTTCTTTTGCATTTTGCCGTGTCATGCATTTTATATTATGTCATCATGTGCATCGCATTTGCATACGTGTTCGTCTCATGATTCCGAGCATTTTTCCGTTGTCCGTTTTGCAATCCGACACTCCTATCTTCCCGGCGGTCCTTTTACGTTTTTCGTGTGCGGGTATTAAACCGTCTCGAAATGGACCGAGGTTTGTCTAGTGGCCTTGGTATAACACCGGAGACCACCGGTCAAGTTTGGTCATTTGGAGCTCGTTTGGTACTCAGCAGTTAACCGCACCTTCAAAAGGCCTCTTTTAAGTTGCAGCCCAACACCCTTCAAAACAGCCCATTAACCCATCTAAGTCACCTCCATGCTCTCCGTCGTTCGATCACGATCGTGTGGTAAAACTACACCTCATTTGGACTCTCCTAGCTCCTCTATGCCTATTTAAGCAAACCCTCCTAACCCTAATTTTTGCTATATATAGACGTCCCTCCTTGCCATTTTAGGTCTCCTTCTTCCCTCCTCGAAAACCGCGCGCCGCCAGCCATCGCCGCCGCCACGCCGCCGCCGCCCGCGTGTCGCCACGCCATTGGCTCTCTCCGCCACGCTGGCGCCGTCACCGCGCTGCCCCACCGCCCGCCCGGGCAGGGGCCAGATCCGCCCATGGCCCGTAGCCGCCGCCGCCCGGACCAGCGCCTGCTGGGCCGCCCGCTCGCCGCCGCGTCCGCCTCCGCCGCCCGCCGCCCGCTGCCCTTGCCGGCGACCTCGCGCCCGCCCGCCGCGCCCGCCGCCGCCCCTCCGCGCCGCCACACGCTGCGTCGCCCGCCCAGCGCCGCCGCCCCCTCTCCTCCATTGCCCGTCGTCCCCGCGTCCTCCCGGAGCACCGCGCCGCCGCCTCGGCTTCCGCGCCTCGCCGGAGTCCGGCCACCTCGCCGGAGTCGTCGCCTCGCCGGATCCATCCCGGATCGGGACCAGATCCACCCGTACAACGAACCAAACGCCTCCTCTCCGTCCCGTACCGCTCCATCCCGGACCCCTCCGTCCCGCGTTGATTTTCGCGGAGGTAGTAATTCCACTAAGTCCCCAGATCTGTTGCATCATCATGCTATCTTCGACATGCTATATCTTCGCATCCGTAGATCCATTTTTCGCGTATAATATGTCAAAATGTTCGTCTCGAAGAGTAGATCATTTCGTTCCATTGCATCATTTTCATTTGAGCTCATCTTGATGCCCGAAATGCTGTTGGAAGAGTGCAATGTGCTGATAGTTTCTGATTTTTATCAGGAGTTGCACTTTTGTTATTTTTGCTATGATTAATATGTGCACCCTATGAATTTGAGTCCTACATGAGTTTTGTAAAATGCCATGTCATCTTTCCAGTGGTATATGCCATGTATTTTTGTGATCTATGTGGTGACTAGCACAAGCATGCAAAGTAGGTGTCCTAATGTTGCTGATTTCAGCCCTGTTTTAGCTGATTTTGATGCCATGTTTGCTTGATGATACCGAGAGATATATGCATATTTTGAGATACTTCAGTAAGGGTGTTTTGTAAAGCATGACTTGCTCTATCCATCCATGCCTTTGTTTGCAATTATGGGATGCCATAGCTTGAGTCAATCGAGCTCTACTTTTGCTACCAAATGATTCCTGGCAGATTGTATACGTGTTATTCAATTTTGCCTAGCTCGTGATGGTTGATCCATATATGCTATGTTAGTGTTCTTGCCATGTATGTCTTCTATGTCAGGTCTTCTTGATGTATGTATGCTTAGTTTATCATTTGAGGCTCTGTAGTGAGTGCATTGAGCTTGTTAACATGCCATCTCGTTATCAGTTTTGACATGCCAAGTTGCTGAATCTGTTAACAAGACTTTCAATATTGACATGGGTGTTACTATATTTTCTAGTCCTTTTGGCTTATGGTCAGTAAGGGACTTTTGTAATAGGCTTTGAGTAGATTCATGCCATGCCATGTTTTGCTATTTTAAGTTCCTGTAGCATGTAGTTTTGATGCTCTGAACATTGCAACCTGTTACTGTTTTTGCCATGTCCAGCCTGTTACTTTGAGCACTTTTGCCATGCTTGTTTGAACATGTTATGATGTGAACTAGCCGTAGCTCAGTGCTCATCTTTTGTCGAGCATCATGTGTAGATCACTGCCATGTGCCTTGTTGTTACGTTTGGGTGCAGTAGCGTAATTATTTGTTGCTTGCAAAGTGGCATCATGCTGTTAATGGCAGATTTGCGCCATTCTTGTTTTGCTTGCCATTTGCAAACCGTGCATCCGTTTCCGGTGATCTTTATATCGATTTCAACGAAATCATCTCATCTTTCAGTGGCATGCTTGGTTTGCCAAGTTGATGCCTGGTTCCTCATTACCTTCAGGCGCATATACGCATTGCATATCGCATCTCGCATATCATGTCATGTTTTGCATCATGTTGGTTGTGCATTGCACCGTGATTTATTGTGGTTCCTTTGTTTGTGTTGTTGCTTTGGGTAGAGTCGGGAGACGAGTACGTGAACGAGGAGCCTGTTGAGAACGTTTTGAGGATCAAGCTTTCGACAACTCGAGAACATTGCGAGCAAGATGACCATACCCTCGAAATCACTTCTATCTTTGCTATGCTAGTTGCTCGCTCTTTTGCTATGCCTATGCTACGATGCCTACCACTTGCTATATCATGCCACCCATATTGCCATGTCAGCCTCTAACCATCCTTTCCTAGCAAACCGTTGATTGGCTATGTTACCGCTTTGCTCAGCCCTCTTATAGCGTTGCTAGTTGCAGGTGAAGTTGAAGTTTGTTCCTTGTTGGAACATGGAGATGTTGTTCCTTGTTGGAACATGGTTACTTGTTGGGGATATCACAATATATATCTGCTATAATTAATACATCTATATACTTGGTAAAGGGTGGAAGGCTCGGCCTTATGCCTGGTGTTTTGTTCCACTCTTGCCACCCTAGTTTCCGTCATACCGGTGTTATGTTCCTTGATTTCGCGTTCCTTACACGGTTGGGTGATTTATGGGACCCCCTTGACAGTTCGCTTTGAATAAGACTTTTCCAGCAAGGCCCAACATTGGTTTTACCATTTGCCACCTAAGCCTTTTTCCCTAGGGTTCTGCAGACTCAAGGGTCATCTTTATTTTAACCCCGGGCGGTGCTCCTTCGAGTGTTGGTCCAAACTGTCGACCGCCGGTGTACCAGGGCAACTCTGGGTTGGCCTACCGGAAGCTTAGACGATCCGGTGCCCTGAGACCGAGATATGTGCAGCTCCTATCGGATTTGTCGGCACATCCGGGCGGCTTTGCTGGACTTGTTTTATTGTTGTCGAGATGTCTTGTAGTCCGGGATTCGAGATTGATCGGGTCTTCCCGTAGAAGAATATCCTTCGTTGACCGTGAGAGCTTATAATGGGCTAAGTTGGGACACCCTGCAGGTAATATCTTTCAAAGCCGTGCCCATGTTATGAGGCAGATGGGAATTTGTTAATGTCGGTTGTAGAAAACCTAAAGTGGACCTCAATAAAATACACATCAACGCGTGTGTAACCGTGATGGTCTCTTCTCGGCGGTCCGGAAGTGAACACGTGTTGGAGTTATGTCTGACGTAAGTAGTTCAGGATCACTTCTTGATCACTACTAGTTTCACGACCGTGCTTTGCTTCTCTTCTCGCTCTCTTTTGCGAAGTAGCCATCATATATGCAAGTCGCTTGCTGCAGCTCCACTTTACTACTCAGTCCTTCCTATTAGCTTAAATAGTCCTGATCTCGCGGGTGTGAGATTGCTGAGTCCCCGTGACTCACAGATACTTCCAACACAGTTGCAGGTTCCGACGATGCGGTCGGGTGATTCCACCGAGCTCAAGTGGGAGTTCGACGAGGAACGTGGTCGTTACTATGTGTCGTTTCCAGATGATCAGTAGTGGTGCCCAGTTGGGACGATTCGGGGATCTGTGTTAGCATTTGGGGTATCTTCTTTATTTTGGTTCCGTAGTCGGACCTTGAGTGTACTCTGAATGATGAATGGTTATTTATGTACTGTGTGAAGTGGCGATTGTAAGCCAACTATGTACCTTTCCCTTGATTATTACATGGGTTGTGTGAAGATTACCTCACTTGCGACATTGCTTTCAATGCGGTTATGCCTCTAAGTCGTGCCTCGACACGTGGGAGATATAGCCGCATCGGGGGCGTTACAACATATCCACAGCGAGCATGAAGCGGACCAGGCGGGACGATTGCAGTGCCTGGAGGAAGGTGGGGGAGAGCGTGCCAGGCTGCAACGCGAATGCGACAAGAGCGATGTACAGTCAAAACCGATTGACCGGTCATCACCGTAATCACTATTCACACCAGAACCTTCCCTGCTCGGCCTACGCCAGCCACTGCCCTAAAACCACACGTAATCTCCAGCCCCTTCCCCCACCTTCACACAAGATGCTGACGCCGGAGTGCCGCGCAGAAATCGCGGCGGCGGTTGGCGCCAGAGACCTCCGTTCCCAAGCTCGCTTTGCAGCGGGCCAATCCCCGAGTTCTCTGGAGCCAAGCTACGAGGAGGAGGAAGCCGATCCAATGTTCATGGCGGAGGTCATGGCGCAGAAGGCCCCCGATGGGTATGAGACGATGGATGTCGACTTCGTGCGGCGTCAAGGTCCCCCATGGTGCAAGCGGACCAGCGGTTCAACTGGCGATACTAAAGGAGGACCGGGGCGGCGAGGCTCAACTCGGCGGGCGCGCGCATGCCGCTGCCATCAAGGCTCTCTGCAGCGGAACCGGATGTCATGGATGTGAACGGGCGGTGGAGGCTCAACTTGAGGTGGAGCGCGTGGATGCCGCTGCCATCAAGGCCCTCTGCGGCGGAACGGGCGTCTGGACTTGACCCGGGCGGCAGAGGCTCAACTCGACGCGGAGCATGCGGATGCCGCTCTCATCGAGGCCCTCCTGGAGGCGGAACCGGACGTCCTGGACTTGAACCAGGCGGCAGAGGCTCGACTCGACGCGGAGCGCGTGGATGCCGCTGCCATCAAGGCCCTCCTGCAGGCGGAACCGGACGTCCTCGACTTGGACCGGGCGGTGCTCTCGTCCGTGCAGACCGCCCGCATGCTCCACGTGAACGAGTAGCTGGAGGCCGAGGACAACCACGGTGCGGAGACACACGTCGGCAGCTATGGCTGGTTCGCACCGGCAGCCAAAGACGACGAGGCCGTCTCGTTCCGCGAGCAGTGATAGTTTTTCTTTACGTTGTTGTTTTTATGGATCTTTTGCTGTGTAAAACCATATATTGTTATGCAAGTCGCCTGACTTGGGTCAGTCTACCATTTCAGGCGGTTGGATGAATATCCTACGTGTCCTAACCCTTCTTCCTCACCTCTTCTTCTTCCCCAACAGACCACCGCACGGGCCGTACGGATAATCCCCAACATGCGGTTGGATAAACATACTCTATGAACGAAAATTATGTGTTAGCGGTAGGATGGCTGAGTTTGGTTTGTTCACATGTGACAACACGTGTTAGTGAGGGTGCGTTCCCTTGGTTGGGTTTGCGGCGTGCAGGAGCGACTGTGCATGTGAGGGTGCGGTGTGACCGCGGCGTGCAGGAGCGACCGTGTGAGGGTGCGGTGCGACTGCGACAGCCGTGCGCAAGTGTACCTCCTTTTCATTTTGAAAACTTTAGGCAAGCTTGGCAAAAATGTGTGACGAAGTATGGCAATGCAAGGCCTAGACCCAAACGGGATAAGTACGTAGTACTACGTACTAGGAGTAGTAGTGTTAAAAAAGAAAGGCGGGGTTTTCCTTCGCGGGATTAATCAATACAAATCCTCGTTCCACGTGTCAATTAATGCATACTTTTTCTCCAAAGCCCAAAGATCTAAACATCTCACTCCTCATCGCTTGATTAATGCAGCGCCATGCAAACCAACCTTCTCACTTCCGCATGCATGTAGGGGATATTAATGTCCTTGGTTGCTAGTACGAGGCAAACCCCATCAATTTTGCCTCGATTAGTGTTAGTGGCCTTTTGCAAATTGTAATTTTGATATACTGGCCTTGTGTACAAAAAAATGGAGGTAGTAACTATATTTGACTTCCTTCCCCATTGCGGTGACGTCGACGATATCTCGAACGTTGTGGTTTGGCGAAGTGCATTCGACGCAGAACACCATTGAGGGAGACCACGGTAAGTCGTTCGCAAGTGCTGCCTGCAAGCCGAGACAACATCCAGGAAGTCCGTTGAACCATAGGATGCATAAATGTACTAGTACTACTCGTACACAATAGCGTCGTCCGTCCAGCTTAGTGCGGTGAGATGGTTTCTCAAAGAAGACGATGGAGAAGCGGAGTCAGCGAAGTGTGAAATGATGGTTGCTTCGTCCGTTCTTTGTGATTTGATGCCTCACTGCTTTGTGATTTGTGATAGAAGGGACAGGGGAGTAGACTCTGTCCTCTATACTGTACATGCGTCCAAGCATGGGAGAAAGAGGAGAGACGTTGCATTTTTCTATTCCTTCAATCAATCAATCAATCAATCAATCAATCAGGGAGCTTCGGTTCCATCCTTTTGGCTTTGGCAACACTGTCCACAATGGTTCCCACGATGCCAAAAGCTATTTTCACATTTGGCCGCACATTGTGGATGCCCTTAACCGTACCACTTGGTTTTGCTCCTGTGTGCTATCTATATAAATCTCAATTATATTGATCTAAAAAAATTATAGAATCAAGATTAGTAAAAGGAGGTGATTTTGCTGCGCGGATGGCGGGGGAGGTTTCTTATTTTTAGAGGGCGTTGTCTGGCGGTTTGCTAACATGCGGTCCCGTGTGCATGCTTTACCAAGCCGATCCGCTTCCCACATGAGGCGAACAACGGCGAAGCAACCGTGGTTAACTTGAAGAAGATGAGGAGAAGCGGATTCAGCAACGAGTGAAATGATGGTTTCTTCATCCCTCCAACTTCTTTTTTTAGCATTATTACTTCGTCCCTCCAACTTAACCGCGGGAAAGGTGCAGCTTTGTGATTTGACGCCTCATTGCTCATTACTACACCGACGCCATGACTAGGTGCTTCACCCCGGCTGCTCTGCACTGTATTCGGGTATGGCACGTGGACCCGATAGTTTGATGCCCCACATGTCGGCAAAAGGGACTAGAAGATTTATGAAAGCGGCGCTCCACTCTTCTGACGGAGGAGTACACGACACGATAGCCCGTGAACTGTCACTTGTAATTGTATATAGTACTATAGTTTTGCTGTTTTCATACGATCCATCGATACAAACCCGATTAAACAGGAAAGGGTGGGATTTTTCCCGCGCGGTATATGATACTGGCCATACATTTCAAAGGCAATTTTAATGTATGCAAACTGAATAATTAAGTAACAATATGATATCTAGTAAAACTAAAACATATATGATTTATTGTGTTAGAGTGTAGTAGTAGTCTTTATTGCATAGTTGTTAGATGTAACATGCGAGAACGTGTAGAGATGTAGTTTTGGAGTGCCTACAGAGATAAAAGCGTATCGTTCACGAACTTCAGAATAAGCTGATTACGGTCACTATATACATTTTGCGGTGATTATCGGTCACTTGCTCACGGTTCAGATCGGATTGCACTCTGTTGACCGGCCAAATAGTCTGCGTGGCACCATGTTGACTAGTTAAATTGACCATGTTCCTTGTGTGTCCCACATGTCGATTCGCATAGGGAAAAGGTCGGATATACACAAATTCGTAAGCGCGACAAGACTCCACCCGTCGCTGGAATCACCTGGTTGTGTATGTATGCAGCCGGGGCATGATGTGTGCGCATGCATGTGTAGGTTGAGCACTTGAGCGTGAGAGTGTGTGTTGGTCATGTGGTGTACTGGTGTGCGCACGCATGCGTGCGTGTGTGCGTGTGAGTGCTGCGTGCGTGCGTGGCTGCGTGTGTACATGTGAGTGTTGCGTGCGTGCATGGGTGCATGTGTTCGTGTGAGTGTTGCGTGCATGCAGTTCGTGTGCATTCGTGTGTGCGTATAGTCACCACACCAGCTCCTGTGTGTTAAAACAGACGGTTCAGCATACCAATACGAGGCCACCTTGTCCGCTGTGCCCGCGGTCATGACTTCGAACCACCGTCCAATATTTTTTTGTCGTTTGTTTTCATTCTTACTAGCAAGATGCCTGTGCGTTGCACGTAACATCAAGATGCATTTGTATGACTAGTTTATCTTGTGAGAGAAAAGGATGAAAGAGGGAAGGCCTTATTTGCAAATGTGGAGAGGTGTGTGGGTACCTTTTTGCAAAATTGTCATAGTTTGTTTCCTATCCGTCAGATATAAATCAGACGGCCTATATTGCAGGATGGCAGGCACACCATCATCACCAACTCTTTTTTATCTCTACCCTTATAAAAACCGGAGTTGGTGATGATGGTGTGCCCATCTCAGAATATAGACCGTCCGATCTATATCGGCGGATAGAAAGGAAACTATGATAATTTTGCAAAAAGATACTGCACTCTCTTCACATTTGCATAAATCTTCCTCGCTCATCCTTATCTCCCACAACCTCATTAGTGAGCAATTAAAAAAGAAAGCCTCTCGAACAATCTGGCATGATGGCCGCTGCCAGCGTCGTCCATCCCATGCCTCCGCTCAGTCCGACCACCAATCACCACCACGCCCCACTCCTCCTCACCTTATCTCTCCTCTTTCTCAAGATATTATTAGTTTTCACACATGAGATTACTCCCTCATGGGTCAATCACAACATGTGTTTTGTAAAAAATAAATGCATCTTGGTGTTCCATGCAATGCACGTGCATCTTGCTAGTAAGAGTGTATTTTATCCCTACTCTTATAAAAAGCATAGTCGGTGATGATCGTGTGCCTGCCATCCTGCAATATAGGCCGTCCGATCTATATCTGACAGATAGGAAGGAAACTATGGCAATTTTGCAAAAAGATACCCACACCCCTCTCCACACTTGCAAATAAGGCCTTCCCTTGTTCATCCTTTTCTCTCACAAGATAAACTACTCATACAAATGCATCTTGATGTTCTGTGCAACGCATGGGCATCTTGCTAGTATTTTATTAGAGTGTAGATGTGGAGTAGATACAAGCCGACAGGTGGGCTTGATGGTAGTGAGATAATGTGATGCAATACTAGAGGTGCCACGTGGAGCGTTTAACTGGTCAACTAGTCGTGTCTTGAGCAAATCTGAGTTATACGGTGAGCCACTGACAAGTATAATAACCACAAAACATAAATGGTGACCGTAATGAGTGGATTACGAAGTCCAATGTAAGTATCGTGCTTTAAGCTTCAAATACAATGATAAATCCTTGTATATATCACGAGAGAAAGATGAAACATGCGTGAATGTCTTTGGGGCTTACTTTTAGAGGACACGGAGATAGTTTGTGTGCGTACCTGAAAGGGGCGTGGGGGGGGTATGTGATGGAGAGAGAGATGCTCTTCGTTTCTCTTTATTATGACTAACTTTATATGTAGTATAAAAATATACAAATTCACAGTGAGGAATAAATATCATTGTGGGCACCATGCAATGCAAGCGTTCATACTCCTCCATATAACTTTGTAATGTTGTATATATGTAGAAATTCTAAAATATTTTTTTGGCCACACTTTATTCAAAAGGAATGTTGTATGCGAAATAAACGTGAAGATAGGGCTCTTTAGATCAATGGGGTACGTGATGTAATATGTGTGAATGTGTAGTTGATGCATTTGGCAGGGCCTAGAGAGGTATGTGTGTGTATTACGTATTCGAGAGAGGCATGGATAGAGGGGCCGACAGGGGGGAGCGTGGGAGAGATAGCACGAGAAATGACAGTGGTCTAGAGAGAGAGAGACGAATATGACGTCACGGAGAGAGATTCCGTTGAGTGTGTATATGCAAGGGGGGAGTGGATAGAGGCACCAGGAGAATACATTTTTTGTGTGTGGTGTCTGTGTTGGTATGTGTGGGTGTGAGAAGATAACAAGACAAGGGGGCAGAGGGTGTGTCACCGCGTGTGGTCCGGTGGGTCGAGGTGAGGCCCTTCGTTCGGTTCCATCCTACGCCACATTGGTCGGCCTGTGACGCATTTAGGGAGACCCATGTATGACTAGTCGTACAAGACAAATATAGCATAATTTTGAAGAACTCTATGTCCACTGACAAAGCTGGCTAGGATTTGTAACCCTAGGTTCTCGGACTAAGGTAACCCCTTTATCTCTGATATTACTATTCATCCAACCTAACTTTAAGGGCATCCTCAGAATGCTCTGCTAGAATCATACTAAATCGATTAGGAAGAGAGTGTGAGACAATGCGTGAGAGACAGGCCTAAAGATAATGTGTGTACAGGAGACACGTAGGCAGGTCTACGTATATAGAAAGGGTCGATGGGGATTGTGCGTGTGTATGCTTGTGAGAGGAAGAGTATTTGTGATAAAGGTTAGCGAAAACAGTCGTAAATGGTTACGAGAGGGAGGGAGGGTTATATCGAGAGCATGTGTGCGAGAAAGACACCTTGGGAGAAAGTGTGTGAGCATGTGTGAGAGACCACCAATGGAGAGTGAAACTACACGTACAAGACTGCTGTACACATTGATTAAAGATATAAATTGTATCAAAATATTAGGATGGGATCATGATATTTGCAATTCGCGTAAGGAACGGTCATTGATCCATCAGACATCTAGATTCTATCAAATTTGAGCATGTCTATGTTATTATTCGACACAATGGATCCACATAGTTAGTATTTTGAACTCCAGACAATGCATCGCTTTAGCAATCGAATATAAACGTGAGTATAGTTCATGTTGTGTGTGTAAAGCACATTATACATTCAAAAGTTACACAATGAACATTATAAAAAGCTACCTATTAACTAGCATACATTTGAATTCAACTTAGGTGGTTTTCAAAAATCGAATTCAACATGAAGTCCATTAAATTATTTGAATTTGATATCATGGCATTTGTAAATCATACCTAAATTATGGGCGCACCAATCTTTGCTCTGATTTTGTACATAATAGCATATGTAGTCGTGTACAAAATAGATTCTAATTTATCTCCTCCATTCCAAAATAATCGTAGTTATAGGATTTTCAAGTGTCAAAATTTCAAAAAGAAGCGGAAAATTTAATGAGGTTTTCAAACATACAAGGTCAAATTTAACGTTGTCTATTTAGGTCAATCCTCAAAGTTCAAGAGTACTCTAAACGTGAATGCTTGTGTTTCAAAATTTGAGCGAAGTGCCAAAAGAGCCTCTACTACTTGAAACCGTGTGAGACCAATGTTTGGTAGTACAAGGAAATTTATTTTCTAATAACTCCGACCCGTGAAACCTACTGCCCGACGTCCAAAGGTCTAAACCAGGGTAGGTTTGTAGCTTCATCTAGGCATGCATACCGCCTCCAAAAACATTCATACACAATGGCCGCCCTAAGCACACATGCTGCGGCGAAATCGCTCCCGCCCACTATTTGGGACACAGGGATTACCATCCTACCCGACCATGATGGGTCCAAAATTTAAGAGGGGGGCAAAGTTTGTACTTTCCCCAAACTAGCACATATGCCCGTGCGTTGCAACGGGAAAAATTGATGTTTTGTCCAAGCATAATGGCCCACAACACCGGATTCACTATGAAGAACACTGCAACGCAGCATCCTTCTACAAAATGAACATAAAAAATACGATGCAATTTAGCCGTGTTATATTTTGTTTGTCGGGCATATTCTCCCACTGATTATATTTAAGTATAATGCATCCTTTAATTACCATGATGTCCACAGCCATTTTAGTCGGAAATCAAATCCTTCATTTTCTAATTTAGTAGCTGCAACACATTGAAGCCTACAGTTCTTTTCTTTTAATTATCCTACCTTTTTACCTCAAGTCCTTCCTTTAATTAGCCTCATCTATTTGAATATTCTATTTATTAAGACCACAATCTTTCTTTTATTTATTCCACCGGTTTACTCAATCCTTTATTTAATTAGCCACATCCGTTTAAATATTCCATTTAAGCCCACAATCCTTGCTTTAGTTAGCTCATTCGCTTAATTAGCTCGCCCTAAACACGAGGACGGTCACTCATATATTTTGACCGAGTTGGGAATACTAAATGTGAATGGTGCATAGGTCGTTGATTGTTACATCGAAGATCCAGATAGGAGGTCTTGTGATCAATTCCCACAATGTTGATTTATTTTGATCCAATTATTTTTCGCGGTCTCTATGAAAGCCCATAAAAGGCCCATCAACATACAAGTAACTGGCCCAGATCGCTTAGCCGGTGTACGAGCCAACATTATGAAACTTTAGCATGCACTCAAACCAAACGAAAAGGACTAAACCAAACCAAGAATACCTATTCCCTTTAATAGTAGGTATAGATTTCAAAAAAGTGCGTCCCATCTTCTGTTCAAAAAAGCCAAAAACAAGCGCGTCCCAGACCGAAACATGGTTCTCCCCCTCCCCCCCGCACACCCGTCCGATTCCCCATTCGTACTCCGTGGGCGCAAAAACTACCTCTTCACCAGCCGCGAAACCCCGGCGTCCTCCGTCCGCCACCCCATTCCACCCATCAACCGCCGCCCTCCTCCATCACGCCGGAGCCGATACCCCGATGTCGTCGTCCACCGCAACCTCAACCGCAACACCCTCCACGGCTAGTAGTTGAAGCCGAGGCCGAGTCGTCCGTACCCGAGCCAGTTCAACCACGCCGTCCTGCGCCTCACCGCTGCCGCTCCAACTTCGCCACCCTCCACCGCACCGGAGCTGTTCCTACTACGCTGTCCTTCGCCGCCTCGGACCTGCTTCCCCTCCGCCGACATACGGCCATGGCCACACAGTCAACAATTTGGCCATGGGTTCGTCCAAGCCTGCGTCCTCCAGACCGTCGGTTTCCCTGGCAAAAATAAGATCAGCGCGACATGTGGAGGCGACTACAACGGCAACCAAAAATGGTACTCCTCTTCCCTTATTCGTGCAAATCTTACGTGTCTGCTTGCACGGTATTCATCCCACAGAAGACACTAGTTGACCGCTTCTTCTTGATACTAGATGTTCCTAGTAACTCGTGATGCATAAGGTTTCTCCTCATATACTATTTCACCTTAGCTAGAGGTCTGTCACCCCCCCTGAATTTCAATTCCTGGTCAGTTGATTCCTAATTAACAGAAGCATTCCCGGGCGTAACAATCGCTAGTCCGCCTATTACGTCAGGGAAGCAGCGCCTCGGTGTTTATCTTAGGGGCGTGTGGGGCCTAGAGCTAATGCTCCCGATCTGGAGGTCGGCCGGGATTAAAGGATGGCACAGGGGCCTTGCCAAGCAACACGGTGGTGCGAGGTCGAGGAGGCGGGCGGCGGAGGCGGGTGCAGGCCGATGGTCGCTAGCGGTTCGAGAAAGGCGTCAACAGATGGTGGCGGGAGGTAGAGCGAAGGTCATCTGCCCGTTCCTTATAGATCAGACGGTTCATTAAAAAAATCGATGAACTATTTATTTTTCGATCATTTATTATCTTGATATGACCACATGTGGTCTTTGTCTTTGGAGGAGTACACGCATTTCCTGTGCTCATATATTACAAAATCATATGGAGTAGAATCTAATTTTGTTTGCCATGCAATGTTGTAGAAACTATCATATGTCCCTGTCATTTATTTTTAGCCACAGGTATACGCTACTTTTATAGTGCACTAGTTACGCACACACTTCACCCATACTCTCACTATTGTGTTTTTATGCAAGGGTATTTGAGTCGCCTCGAGAGAAGCGAGAAAAGAAAAGAGAGAAGTTGCTCCAGCTTTCTCTGGCGGGTAAGCACGCACGTTAGAGCGCTATAAAGGGTGCGATGTCGTTAGATGGAGGCAGTGGCGTAGCTCTGGGTTGATGACCTTGCTGCAATGAACCACCATCCAGGTGCTTGCTTTAACCGTGGTGTCATATGTGGTTGCATGTTCCGTATGGTGTCTAGCTTGTATTGAAAAGCGAATTCAGTCTTTATTAAGATAAGGAAAGATATTTTTACATGAACCACCATCCGTGAGCACGGAAGACAAATAGCTAGTCGAGGGCCTTGGCGAGCCGGTGACAAGCCCAACAAAGACAGGCATCACCTAGAAGCCAACTAAAAGGCCGCGATGGTGGCGAAGCAGCTCACCTCCCACCAGGCTCTCATGTCCTAGATGATCATGCTCACCACTCCAGCCGGATGTCTAGCTTGTATTGCTTCCAATTTGATTAAATTGCATCTGCTTAGCTTACACATCATACCTTTGAATATGACATGCCTTTACATTTTTGGTACATACTAGTTCATACATGTATTAACCATGTTCTTACATCAAACTAATGTTCTTGTGTATCCCTCATCAATCACTTATGATGAGGCGGTCGAACAAGTGGATTACTCCTCATTTAAAGAATGCAGCGTCGACCTCCGACATGATTCTCAAAGAGAACAACAAGGCTAGATGAAGATAGTGAACATAGCTCAGTAGTTGATTACCGCATTTCCCTACACTAGCATCGCAGTGCTTGCTCTAACTTGGCAGCGTGATATGTGGTTGCATGTTGCATATGGTGTCTAGATTGTAATTCTTCCAATCTGGTTAAACTGCATGTGCTATTACCTTAGCTTATACATTATACCTGTAATGTGACATGCCTTCCTATATTTAGTACATAGTACATCATCTATTAAGCATGTCCTCACATAAAACTATTGTTTTTTGTATCCCGCATAAATCAATATGTGAGACACCTTGATTATATGCAGTGTGATATTAGTTGCATCTTTGATATGATTTATAGCATCGCTGCTTCTAATTTGTTGAAATGCCATTTATGATGGGACACTTTTAGTTTGGCGAGTCATATTGGTTGCATCTTTCACGTGGTGTCTAGCTTGCATTGCTTCTTATTTGGTGAAATGGTATCGCTTATTTTACACCAACAGTTGTGAATATGCCATGTCGTCCTATTTTTCGTATTATTCCATCACGGAATCATGTGTTTGCCTTACATCAAGTAGTGATTGCTAGTATCATGCGAATGAGTTACGAAGAGTGAATTTTATTGCTTTTTCTTGTCGGTTTTACTTGACAATGCAAAATCAATAAAGCGAAAGGAAGTTAGCAAGGCAGCGGATGAAGGTGCTCCTTCAAATGGAGGGCCTCTCTGATTCTACTCCTCCATCCCCCAAGATGATTTCCAAGACAACACATGCATAGAAACTCAACGTAGCTGTGTTGGTGATGAGCACGTCTCCCTAGTGCACCATCATAGGTGCTCCCTCTAACTTGGCACTTATATATGTGGTTGCATGTTATGTATGATGTCTAGCTTCTATTGCTTCTAATTTTGTTGAATTTCATCTGCTTACTTTACACATTATACTTGTGACTAAGACCGTGTTCTGTTTCTAGAACATACAATATATGTCTATCACACCATGTTCTTACATCAAAGTACATTTGTTACGAAGAACTAAATTGTTATTCATTTTCTTGTCGACGACTTAACATGGCGCGAGAGAAAGAGGAAGCAAGATGAATGGCGAGGGGAAGGGAAGCGGAACAATCCTGCAGATTCTCTTTGTGCTGATGGTGCAATAGAAGGTCAAAGTCCGCGAGAAAATTGTACAAGCAGGGTTTCCCATGCTACGAGCTGCAGAACAAGCCAAGCGAAACAAATAGCTGCCACCAAACAAGCAGAGACAACCCTAGTTGTTGCAACACCATCCACAGTACCACCGGCTGCATGATTTACTCGTTCATCAACTCAACTAGCGACGTTCCCAAGCTCCCTTGCCACGACACTACTTCCGAAGCACTCTTGACACAAGATGAGTTGGCAAGATCGATGAACTTTGTGATCTTCAACAACAAGAAGGTAGTTCTTTGGAGTCAAGTTCTGATTGCATGCTTCTTTATATGTAGTCTCATAGTTTGATGTACACTAACACTTCCTATGTTTGTTGTTGGACTAGCACCTAGGTGCAAGAGGAAACAAACATCAGGGATAATGCTCGATAGGTTAACTAAATCTAGAGGAGGAATAAAGGAGATCCTTTTTGAGGCAGGTTTAAAAAGGCTACGTGATGCTATAGAGCCAGCCAAGTTAGTATCAGAGGCAGCGGTTGTTGTTAGGTGTCATGTCGTATCCTCCCAACATGGATTCGATATAGGAATGACAAAAGCGAAACCAGTTCAACACCTTCCTCGACCATTTATCGTAAGTATGGTTATGTATGGAAACTAATAATCTTGTCTTGCTCATCCAATACTTTCTAGGTTCTTGATAATGAGACTCCCATAATTTTCAACAGATGAGGTTCAAGTTGGATAGCCAAGATGATGCAACCAGACAAGCTTGCACCCATGTTTTCAAGTCTGCTCTGCGACAGTATCGGTATAACTTGAGGAAAATTCACTTTGAAGGTAAGGCTAACAGTGAACTTGCCCAAACATCTCCAGTGGAAAATATATCCGATGAAGACTGGAGAGGCCTCGTTAAACACTGGTCCGATCCGAAGTATCAGGTACATTATATATATGTCATCAGATCACATGTTGAAGTCCTACTTATGCATGTGCCACACAAATCTATCTTCTTGTAGGTGAACTGTTCAAAGAACAAGGCCAACTGTATGAAAGTGAAATTCCAACAGACGACAGGATCTCGTAGCTATATTGCACACTGCGAGGCTCTTGTAATTAGCTGCTGTTTCACTCTTTTATTGTACCATATTATCAGATCTATATTGACTTGTTCCAAATGCGAGGAAAGCCATAAGGACAAAAAGTACTGAACCAAATCTTGTGGAAATCTTCAAGGACTGTCACACCAGCAAGAAGAAGGGCATGACTACACCGGTCAAAGCCGTTGTTGTAAGTCCTTAATCCTCATGCCTTTTAACTACTACTTACTCGACTTGTGCCTTGAACGCATGGTTTGCAGCCAATGTCATTACTCTTTTCAATTTTATACACAATTGTCTTAGCGTATTATTGCACCTTACAAGGTTTAAAAGAGAGGAGTGATGTTCCTTTGATCTTGACCTGTAATCTAGTTCCGTGCTGGACTTGCCCACACAACGTTACAATTGCCTGTTTTTTGTTCTCAGTTGTTTTGTGATATGAATGATGTCATACTATGCTTACCGTATTATAAACTTCGTCTCTTTATCCTTAGCCCTCAATACAATGTGAATAAATAGACAACACATTAGCGATGTTACATGGTCATATGTTTGGAACCTGGTTTTATTATGTACTTTGCAATAAAATACAACTATTATTTTACATGGGTTCACCAGAATAAGTTCTGTATATAGACCAAAGCTATTTTGTTTGGTTTTTCTGTCTCCTTAATATCTTACATTACGGTACTACTAATGTAAAACCACAACTTTTCAGCGAGTGTCGGTGGGAAACGACACCTATGGGATCACAAGAATCCCTACTATGGTTTCCGGGGCGCAGGGTTGCAAGAAGAGCAGGATTAGTAATCTGCACAAGGATCGTTTACCCAGGTTCGGGCCGCGAGGATGCGGAACACCCTAGTCCTGCTTTGGTGGATGTATTGAGTGTTCTTGAGCCTTCCAACTAGCTATGGTGGCTGGGTCGTTCCAAAGAGCCGAATCCTTCTCCAGTACGCCATGGGCCTCCTTTTATAGTCGAAAGGGGCTGCCACAGTGGAGCACAGGAGGTGGAAAGGCATACAGTGCTACGAGTTTATCGCTCGTATTACAGGACAAGACACATTTAATGAATCGCTTAGGTGTCCCCTTGCTTTATTGGGGACGGGAACGAGGCCCGTCCCGTCCGTCGCCGCTCCTCCTTGCTTTGACACGCGCCATGGTCAGCGATGCATGCGGCGCCATGTAGGCTGGCAGGTAGCTGAGGTGGCGCGGTGGAAAAGTCTTCACGAAGATAATCATGAAGCCCTTGTGCAGCGCTTCGCTGAGTTGGCACAGGGCTGCTGTTGCCACGCAGTGACTGCCCAACTTGTTGGGCTAGCAGCTACATCTGACAGCGGTGGAGACTTGGCTGGTGCGGGCTGGAGGTGGCCTCTTTGGCGCCCTTGGCGAGGGCCTTGCCGGGTGGCCCGGCAAGGGCCTCGCCGTGGCGTGCTGTTGTCCCCAGCAAGGATCTTGCTGGGGGTCTTGTCGCTCCCCTCGGCAAGGATCTTGCCGAGGATCGTTGTCTTTTAATCCTCATCTGGTCTTGAATATTCCTTATCTTCACAAGGATCTGCATGCCACCATGGAGGTGCCTCCCGAGCCCTGGCCCAACGTGGTTGATGGTGTTGGGGAGAGCTCAAGGGTAGTGTGCTCCGCTGGTGTTGGACGAGACGCCCCGACAAGGGCCTTCCGGGGCCGCGGAGGCTGCCCCGGCAAGGGTCTTGCCAGGGGAACCTGCTTCGTCTCTCTGCTCTTTTGTGGTCTCGGACTTGGCGTTGCTCTGGCTGTCTTGGGCTTCAGTTTCTACCTTGGTTCACCTCCCCTGTTCTGCTTGGTGCGGCCGTGGGCGCGGCTCCGATTGTCCGTGCACAGGTAAAGGGGTACAAAGGTCGCCTTCTTTTTACACCGCCAGAGCCCACAGGCTGGGCCACACATAAGCGCGACACATAGTTGGGCCAGGCCCAAAGCGGTCTTGTGAGCGGGAGGCGGTTTTACATGGTAATTTTCCATCTGCTGCACTTCCCCGACCCGTGTTGAATCTTGACGTGGAGAGTGCGGCGTGGCGTGGGCGGCATCGTGGGGCGGTTCCGCTGTTGGGGAGCGTGGCGAAATTCATAATTTTCCTCTGAGTCACCAAGATCTATCTATGGAGAAACCAGCAGCGAGGGAAGGAGAGTGCATCTACATACCCTTGTAGATCGCTAAGCGGAGCGTTCAAGTGAACAGGGTTGATGGAGTCGTACTCATCGTGATTCAAATCACCGATGATCCTAGTGCGAGCAGACGGCACCTCCGTGTTCAACACACATGCAGCCGGTGGCGTCTCCCATGCCTTGATCCAGCAAGGGAGAGGGAGAGGTTGGGAAGACTCCATCCAGCAGCAACACAGCAGCGTGGTGGTGGTGGAGGAGCATGGCAATCCAGAGGCCCGCCAAGCACCAAGGGAGAGGAGGAGGAGGAGGCGGGGCTGCACCAAGAGGGAAGAAACTCATGTGTTGGGCAGCCCCAAAACCTCAAGTATATATAGGGGAAGGGGCTGCGCCCCTGGGTTTCCACCCCAAGGGTGCGGCCAGCCCTAGATCCCATCTAGGGGGGTGGCCAAGGGAGGAGTGCCTCCCAAGTCAAGTGGAGGCCTCCCCTTTGGGGTTTCCCCTTCCCATGCGCATGGGCCTTGGGGGCTGGTGCCCCTGGCCCATTAAGGCTAGGGCTCCCCCTACAGCCCATGCTACTATATTGGACGTGGTGGAACAATTTCCGGACCTCCGGACCCCTTGAATCCTCCGGAACCTTACGAAGCTTCCGGTACAATACCGAAAAAACCCGAACTTTTAGGAACCCGAACAACAACTTTCCATATATAAATCTTTACCTCCGGACCATTCCGAAACTCCTCGTGGCGTCAGGGATCTCATCTGGGACTCGAACAACATTCGGTAACCACATACAAACTTCCTTTATAACCCTAAGCGTCATCGAACCTTAAGTGTGTAGACCCTACGGGTTCGGGAGACATCTAGACATGACCGAGACGTTCTCCGATCAATAACCAACAGCAGGATCTGGATACCCATGTTGGCTCCCACATGTTCCACGATGATCTCATCGGATGAACCACGATGTCAAGGACTCAATCAATCCCATATTCAATTCCCTTTGTCTAGCGGTATTGTACTTGCCCGAGATTCGATCGTCGGTATCCCGATACCTTGTTCAATCTCGTTACCGGCAAGTCTCTTTACTCGTTCCATAACACATCATCCGTGATCAACCCCTTGGTCACATTGTGCACATTATGATGATGTCTTACGAGTGGGCCCGAGATACCTCTCCGTTTACGGAGTGACAAATCGATCTTGATTTGCGCCAACCCAGACACTTTCGGAGATACATAGTGCACCTTTATAGCCACCCGATTCGTTGTGATGTTTGGTACACCCAAAGCATTCCTACGGTGTCCGAGAGTTGCACAATCTCATGGTCTAAGGAAATGATGCTTGACATTAGAAAAGCTTTAGCATCTGAACTACGATCTTTGTGCTAGGCTTAGGATTGGGTCTTGTCCATCACATCATTCTCCTAATGATGTGATCCCGTTATCAATGACATCCAATGTCCATGGTCAGGAAACCGTAACCATCTATTGATTAACGAGCTAGTCAACTAGAGGCTTACTAGGGACATGGTGTTGTCTATGTACCCACACATGTATCTGAGTTTCCTATTAATACAATTATAGCATGGATAATAAACGATTATCATGAACAAGGAAATATAATAATAAATAATTTATTATTGCCTCTAGGGCATATTTCCAACAGTCTCCCACTTGCGCTAGAGTCAATAATCTAGTTCACATCGTCATGTGATTAACACTCACGTCACATCGCCATGTGACCAACATCAAAGAGTTTACTAGTGTCATTAAACTAGTTCACATCATCATGTGATTAAGACTGAATGAGTTACGGGGTTTGATCATGTTTTGCTTGTGAGAGAGGTTTTAGTCAGCGAGTGCGAACCTTTCAGATCTGTGTGTGCTTTACAAATTTCTAGGTCATATTATAAACGCTGCTTCCACGCTCCACTTGGAGCTATTCCAAATAGTTGCTCCACTATCATATCCGGTTTGCTACTCGAGTCACTCGGATAGGTGTTAAACCTTACACCGGCGTAACCCTTTACGCCGAACTCTTTATCACCTCCATAATCGAGAAACATGTCCTTATTTACTCCAACAATTTTGACCGCTATCCAATGATCCATTCTGGATCATTCTTGTACCTATGACTAACTCATGGCAAGGCACACTTCGGTGCGGTACACAATAGCATCTTTGTAGAGCCTATATACGAAGCATAGGGGCGACCTTCGTCCTTTCTCTCTATTCTGCCGTGGTCGAGCTTTAAGTCTTAACTTCATACCTTACAACTCGGGCAAGAACTCCTTCTCTGGTGATCCATCTTGAACACCTTCAAGATCATGTCAAAGTATGTGCTCATCTGAAAGTACCATTTAGCGTTTTGATCTATCCTCATAGATCTTGGCGCTCAATGTTCAAGCAACAATTCAGGTTTTCTATTGAAAACACTTTTCTAATAACCCTATCGCTTTCCGAGAAATTCTCGTCATTTCGATCAACAATATGTCAACAACATATACTCATCAGAATTCTATAGTGCTCCCACTCACTTCTTTGGAAATACAAGTTTCTCATAAACTTTGTATAAACCCAAAATCTTTGATCATCTCATCAAGCGTACATTCCAACTCCGAGATGCTTACTCCGGTCCTAAGAAGGATTGCTGGAGTTTTGCATATTGTTAGCGTTCTTGAGTTGTCAAAAACCTTATGGTTTTATCACATACAACCTTTCCTCAAGAAAACTGTCGAGAAACAATGTTTTGACATTCTATCGCAAGATTTCATAAATAATGCGATGCTGCTAATCCAATTCCAACGGACTCTTAGC
Source organism: Aegilops longissima (assembly GCA_021605205.1). NCBI lineage: Eukaryota > Viridiplantae > Streptophyta > Magnoliopsida > Poales > Poaceae > Aegilops > Aegilops longissima. Next base: position 297,927,246 of record CM038682.1, on the reverse strand, counting down.
ATCGCTTCTGAGTAAGAAAGCCTCACCGTAGTCAACTCCTTGAACTTGTCGGAAACATCTTAGCGACAAGTCGAGCTTTCTTAATGGTGATTCTTACCATCATTGTCATCTTCCTTTTAAAATCCATCATGCCCAACAGCCTTCGACCATCAAGTATTTCTTCCAAAATCATGGATCCTTTCTCAGATTTTATGGCCTCGAGCCATTCATCGAGAATCGGGCCCACCATCGCTTCTCCATAGCTCGTGGGTTCATTGTTGTCTAGCAACATGACCTCTAAGATAGGATTGCGTACCACTCTGAAGTAATCTGGCGTCCTTGTCGACCCTCTGGTCCGTAGTGACTTGATCTGAAGCATCATGATCACTATCATCAGCTTCCACTTCAATTGGTGTAGGTGTCACATGAACAACTTCACGTGCCTGCTACACCTTTGGTTGAAGTGATGGTTCAATAACCTTATCAAGTCTCTACCATCCTCCCACTCAATTCTTCGGAGAGAAACTTTTCCTCGAGAAAGGACCTGTTTCTAGAAACAATTACTTTTGCTTCCGGATCTGAGATAGGAGGTATACCCAACCATTTTGGGTATCCAATGAAGATGTATTTATCCGTTTTGGGTTCGAGCTTATCATGATGAAACTTTTTCACATAAGCGTCGCAGCCCCAAACTTTTAAACGACAACTTAGGTTTCTCCAAACCATAGTTCAAGCAGTGCCGTCTCAGCGAATTCGTGGTGCCCTATTAAAGTGAGTGCGGTTGTCTCTAATGCCTAACCCATGAACGATAGTGGTAATTCGATAAGAGACATCATGGTACGCACCATATCCAATAGGGTGCAACTATGATGTTCGGACATACCATCACACTATGGTGTTCCAGGCGGTATTAATTGTGAAACAATTTCCACAATGTCTTAATTGCATGCCAAAGCTCTTAACTCAAATACTCATCTCTATGATCACATCATAGACATTTTATCCTCTTGTCACGATGATCTTTAACTTCACTCTGAAACTACTTGAACAATTCAATAATTCAGACTTGTGTTTCATCAAGTAAATACACTCAGTATCTACTTAAATCATCCGTGAAGTAAGAACATAACGATATTCACTGCATTCCTCGGCACTCATTCATTGCACATCAAAATGTGTTACTTCCAACAAGTTACTATCTTGTTCCATCTTCTTTGAAACCGAGGCTTTTAGGTCATCTTGCCCATGTGGTATGATTTGCATATCTCAAGTGATTCAAAATCAAGTGAGTCCAAGCGATCCATCCCCATTGAGTTTCTTCATGCGTATATACCAATAGGCGTGGTTAGCATGTCTCAAACTTTTCAAAATGAGTGAGTCAAAGATCCATCAACATGGAGCTTCTTCATGCATTTACACCAATATGACTTACATGGCGATTGCCACAAGTAGGTGGTACTATCTTATATCTTTTGGCATGAAAATGTGTATCACTACGATCGAGATTTCAATAAACCATTCATTTTAGGTGCAAGACCATTGTAGGTATTATTCAAATAAGCAGAGTAACCATTATTCTCCTTAAATGAATAGTATCTTTGCGATAGACATAATCCAATTATATCTATGCTCAACGCGAACACCAAATAACAATTATTTAGGTTTAACACCAATCTCGATGGCGGAGGGCGTGCGATGCTTGATCACATCAACCTTGGAAACACTTCCAACACATATCGTCGACTCACCTTTAGCTAGTCTCCGTTTATTCCTAAGCTTCTATTTGAGTTACTAACACTTAGCAACCGAACGGTATCTAATACCCTGGTGCTACTAGGAGTACTAGTAAAGTACACATTAACATAATGTATATCAATATACTTCTATCGACCTTGCCAGCCTTCTCATCTACCAAGTATCTAGGGTGGTTACATACATGTCCGTTCCTCTCATTACTGAAGCACTTAGTCTCGGGTTTGGGTTCAACCTTGGGTTTCTTCACTAGAGCAGCAACTGTTTTGCCGCTTCATGAAGTATCCCTTGTTGCCCTTGCCCTTCTTGAAACTAGTGGTTTTACCAACCATCAATAATTGATGCTCCTACTTGACTTCTACTTTCGCGGTGTCAAACATCGTGAATACCTCAAGGATCATCATATCTATCCCTGACATGTTATAGTTCATCACGAAGCTCTAGCGGCTTGGTGGCAATGACTTTGGAGAAACATCACTATCTCATCTGGAAGATTAACTCCCACTCGATTCAAGTGATTGTTGCACTCAGAAAATCTGAGCACAAGCTCAACGATTGAGCTTTTCTCCCTGAGTTTGCAGGCTAAGAAAATCGTCGGAGGTCTTATACCTCTTGGCGTGAGCACGAGCCTGAAATCCCAATTTCAGCCCTTGAAACATCTCATATGTTCATGACGTTTGAAAACGTCTTTGGTGCCTCAACTCTAAACCGTTTAAGCGAACTATCACGTAGTTATCAAAGCGTGTATGTCCGATGTTACGCAACATCCACAAGCGGCGTTTGGGGTTCAGCACACTGGCGGTGCATTAAGGACATAAGCTTTCTTCTGTCCGCATAATCGCTCTCATCAACTTTCAACTATATTTTCTCTAGGAACATATCTAAGCAGTGGAACTAAAGCGTGAGCTATGACATAATTTGCAAAGGGTTTTTGACTATGTTCAGGGATAATTAAGTTCATCTTATGAACTCCCACTCGAGATAGACATCCCTCTGGTCATCTAAGTGATTACATGATCCGAGTCAACTAGGCCGTGTCCGATCATCACGTGAGACGGACTAGTCATCATCGGTGAACATCTTCATGTTGATCGTATCTACTATCGACTCATGCTCGACCTTCGGTCTCTGTGTTCCGAGGCCATATGCGTACATGCTAGGCTCGTCAAGTTAACCCTAAGTGTTTCACGTGTGTAAATCTGTCTTACACCCGTTGTATGTGAGCGTAAGAATCCATCACACCCGATCATCACGTGGTGCTTGAGAAGCGACGAACTTTAGCAGCGGTGCACGAGTTAGGGAGAACACTTCTTGAAATTGTTGTAAGGATCATCTTATTTACTACCGTCGTTCTAAGTAAACAAGATGCATAAACATAATAAACATCACATGCAATTATATAGTAGTGACATGATATGGCCAATATCATATAGCTCCATTGATCTCCATCTTCGGGGCTCCATGATCATCATCGTCACCGGCATGACACTATGATCTCCATCATCATGATCTCCATCATCGTGTCTCCTTGAAGTTGTCTCGCCAACTTATTACTTCTACTACTATGGCTACCGGTTAGCAATAAAGTAAAGTAATTACATGGCCTTGTTCAATGACATGCAGGTCATACAATAAATAAAGACAACTCCTATGGCTCCTGCCGGTTGTTATACTCATCGACATGCAAGTCGTGAATCCTATTACAAGAACATGATCAATCTCATACATCACATATCATTCATCACATTCTTCTTGGCCATATCACATCACATAGCATACCACAAAAACAAGTTAGGCGTCCTCTAATTGTTGTTTGCATGTTTTATAGGCTGCTATGGGTTTCTAGCAAACGTTTCTTACCTCATAAGACCACAACGTGATATGCCAATTGCTATTTACCCTTCATAAGGACCCTTTTCATCGAATCCATTCCGACTAAAGTGGGAGGCGGCACCGCTAGCCACCTTATGCACCAAGTGCATGTCGATTCAGTGGAACACATCTCACGTGGAAATGCGTGTAAGGTCGGTCCAGGCCGCTTCATCCCACAATACCGTCGAAACAAGATTGGACTAGTAACGGCAAGCATATTGAACAAAATCAGCGCTCACAACTACTTTGTGTTCTACTCGTGCAAAGAATCTACATAATAGACCTAGCTCATGATGCCCTTTGTTGGGGAGCGTGGCAGAAATTCAAAATTTTCCTCGAGTCACCAAGATCTATCTATGGAGAAACCAGCAGCGAGGGAAGGAGGTGCATCTACATACCCTTGTAGATCGCTAAGCGGAGCGTTCAAGTGAGCAGGGTTGATGGAGTCGTGCTCGTCGTGATTCAAATCACCGATGATCCTAGTGCGAGCAGACGGCACCTCCGTGTTCAACACACATGCAGCCGGTGGCGTCTCCCATGCCTTGATCCAGCAAGGGAGAGGGAGAGGTTGGGAAGACTCCATCCAGCAGCAACACAGCGGCGTGGTGGTGATGGAGGCGTGGCAATCCCGAGGCCGCCCAACACCAAGGGAGAGGAGGAGGAGGAGGCGGGGCTGCACCAAGAGGAAGAAACTCATGTGTTGGGCAGCCCCAAAACCTCAAGTATATATAGGGGAAGGGGCTGCGCCCCTTTAAATTCCACCCCAGGGGTGCGGCCAGCCCTAGATCCCATCTAGGGGGGCCAAGGGGAGGAGTGCCTCCCAAGTCAAGTGGAGGCCTCCCCTTTGGGGCTTTTCCCCCTTCCCATGCGCATGGGCCTTGGGGGCTGGTGCCCCTGGCCCATTAAGGCTAGGCGCCCCCTACAGCCCATGCTCTTGTATTGGGCGTGGTGGAACAATTTCGGACCTCCGGACCCCTCGAATCCTCGAGAACCTTCAGAAGCTTCCCGGTACAATACCGAAAAAACCCGAACTTTTCCGGAACCCGAACAACAACTTTCCATATATAAATCTGTCAGGGACCCGATCCTAGGTCACACCGATCTAGCATGTAACACATCATATCACTTTGCGGCCTCACATACGGTATTCCCACAGTGTCGCCTTACCATGGCCGGGACCGTTTGCGTCTTTTGGCTCACGTATATGATAGTGTCGCTAGCATCCATATGACAAAGAACCGGGCCGACATGGCTAGTCGTGAACCCAAGCGGCGCTAACCTATGGGGACAGGCATACATGAATCACATCGAGCATGTCGGTCATCAGCGTATATATTCAGGCTGTAGCCTTTGGCTATGAGGACTCCGGTATTCGGGCTGTAGCGGGCTAAGCGGGACTCGAATAACACCGCGTGACATTTCCCGAAGGACAGACATAAGGCAGTGAAACACATGCCGGCCATCAAGTGTCCAAGCGGTAGTCTTTGGGCTAGCGAGGACTCCGGTGAGCCAGGGCTGTGAGACTACTATCGCTTTCGAAGCACGAGACTACATTTCCCCATATGAGAGGCTGCCAAGGATAAACAACTAGTTTGTCGGATCCCACACATACCAAGCATTTCAAATATACACACATTATGCTCAATATGTTGAGATACAACATGGCATCACAACATAACTCTCGACTCAAATATTATTCATTAGGCTCCGAAGGCGAGATATTACAAACATGGGTCTCATGACCCAACACTTCGAAACATACAAGTCAAAGCACAAGCGGAAGCTAATCATGTCTGATACAGACAACTATAAATGAAAAAGGTGAGAAGCGACTATCTACCAGATCTGCCGAGGTACAAGATCGTGGCTGAGGTAACAAGCTAAGCGTCGAAGTCAAAGCGGAACTACTAAGCGAGGCCAGCGTCTCTGCAAAACATAAAATAAGCAAACATGAGTACAATTGTACTCAGCAAGACTTATCGAACTAACTACATATGCATCATTATCAAAAGGGGTGGTGGAGTTTGTTGCAGCAAGCCAGCTTTGACTGGTGGCTATCTGAACTACATTTGCAAGTAACTCTTTGAGGTGGCGCTGCGAGTCCACATATTCACCATATCAATACACCACTATGAACCGCTCCGTCTCCCTCACGAGAACGCCATCCATAGCACTCACGCTTATCTTGCGCATTTTAGAGTATCCACTTTCACTTGTCTATGAACTGATATAGGCAACCCGAAGTCCTTCTCCGTGGACACGGCTATTGAATAGATCATATTAAACCTGCGGGGTGTACTTCTTCACACGCTCTCACCACTTACCGCCGTTTACCGACATGTACTCGGCAACCTTCAGCGGAAGCCCAGCGTGGGTGTCGGCCACGGCCTACCTAAACACTCAAGTCCCTAGTCCAGGTTTATCGCCTATTCGGGTTCCATCCATGAAGTCGGCGAGGTTTCCCATACAGCCCCGAGCGATGTGTGCGGGGTTCCCGAGATACCAAGCACTTTCGGTACACGAGACCCGCAGTGCCTACATAACACAACCCACCCCTAAGGTCAGCATTGCGTGCGGCCCCAACATGCTACAAACACGAAACTACTTGCAACTCCGGATGAGGACAAGGGTGGTTAAGCCGAGAGGGTCAATTAAGGATCCCAATGCGTGGTAATAACTGTTTCATGGATCACAAACACGAACTCAGTTCACGAGGGCGGTTTCAATGAGACAACCCACCATGTACTCCTACATGGCCTCTCACACTACCTTTACCAAATCGTGTTCACACACTTAGCTCACACACAATGGGACATGTTCATAACAAATCCAATTCATTCCCGATGAATTAGACCCGACTCAACTCTAAGCGATGCAGGCATGACAAACAAGCATAAATGAGTAGGCACAACATGGCTCAAACAATTCCTACTCATGCTAGTGGGTTTCATCTAATTCTTGTGGAATGACGAGGTCATGCAAAGGATCAAGGGTTCAGCTACGCAGCAAGTAACACATGAGTCGTTGTTGTCCTAATGCAGTAAAATAGAGCAGGAGGCGAGAGAGTGGGATTATGTCGGAATGAACAAGGGGTTTTGCTTGCACAGCACTACGAAGATAATATAATTCTTCATCGGTGTCATCGAACTCATCGTCGGTACATACGTCTCTGGGGAGGGATAATTACAAGGCAACAAGAGAGAACACAATCAATGCAATGCACATTCACATGAATGACATGTCATATTAAGGTACTGAATTCACCTAATGCAATAACAATCCAAGTTAGTTGAAGTGGAATTCAAACAAGGTTGAACTCAACTCCAAATGCTATTTCATAAATTTCCCTAATCATGATTCATCCTATTCAGTGATGTTAACTTGTTCAAACATGCATGATCATGGCATAAACAGATTCCTCATATTTTTCTGATCATTTTCATATATAAATTATTTCCATCCGAGTTCACGGTTGAATTTCTATGATTTATTGAAGTTTAGGATATTTTACGGAATTTCCTGAATTAAATTAAGTCGAGAAAATGATTATGGCGTCGGCACCACGTCGAGGTGGCGTCGGCAGAGTCAGCTAGGCGCCCAGGTCAAACCTGACACATGGGTCCCGCGTGTCGATGGCACAACTATTTAACCCAGATTATTTAGCCTTAAGTTAATTTTAACTAAAATTTGTTTGTGGGGCAGGGGCCCACTAGTCGGCGACTAACTAGCTAACTAACCTAGGTTAATTAGTGTTAAGCTAATGCTAACTAAATTGTCGGGGGGGCCACACATCAGTGGCCTTGCAGGGGAGAGTCAACCCATGGTCAATCCAGACCAACTCGCGGAGTTGACCCATGACTCGTCCGCGTGAGCCGAGGCAGCGGAGAGTCTGAGTTTCCTCCTCCGTGACCAAATGGCCGGGCGTCTATGTGTGGCGCTCGTCCAGCGTCGAGTAATAACTGTGGCTGGGCCTAAGGTGGCGGATCGTCACCGGCGTCGGCCGTGGTGGTCGCCGGAGCTCAGCGAGCTTCGAGGTCGGCCTTCTGATGGCGGGGAGGCTCGTCTGAGGCACCTCTCAGGATCTGTGCAGCGAGGGAGGAGGCTGGGCCGACAGTGGGCCACTAGGTGGCGGAGGCACGTCGGCCAGTCACAGGCGGCGGGTTTGATCCGATGGGAATGGTGGCTAGAGGGAGAAACGAGTCGGGAAGAGGGAAGCGACTCGGGGGCTTCTGAGGTCGATTGGAGGCCCAGTGGCTCGGGGAGGCCGGGAGGCAGCAGGCGCCAGCGATCTCGGGCGGCGGAGATGGGGAAAACAGGCGTGGGCGGCGATGCAGGCTCCGGCTCATGTGGCTCGGTGGGGAGGAGGGCAGGAACTAGGCGGAGCTCGTGGGCATGTCGGGGAGGAGAGGGTGGCGGTGGCCGAGGGCAGCGAGGCGGCGGCGGCCTTCGGTCAGGCGAAGAGAGGAAGCGAGAGGAGAAATGGGGTCGAGGAGAGAGGAAGAGAGACGAGGGGGTTCGGGGAGGCGTGGCGTCTCCGGCGTCGAGGGCAGGCGGTGGAAGGAGGAGGTGGCGAGCTCGGCGTGATCGCCGTCCCTCCTCGCCTCTTGGCGAGGTAGGTGACAGCGCGTGGCGGTTGGTGGTGGGCCTGGCCCAGGCCATGACAGAGAGGGGGGGGGGGAAGGTGGGCGGCTGTGCCGAATGGTGGGCTTCTCTCTCTCTCCTTTTTGTTATTTCATTTTTCTATTTTACTGTTTTGTTTTAGTTTAGTAAAATACTAAACCATTTAAATAAATCCTGAAAATAATTGTGGGCATTAACTGAATTATTACAGAGGCCCTTAACTATTTTTCAGAATTGTTGGAGCATTTAAAAAAATATTAATAGTATTTAAATGCCCCAATTTAAATACAATATGGTTTATTCAAAAATCCAAAAATGTCTTGGAGAATTATCCATCATCTCTGGATATGGTTTTCACCCTTTTCCATTAATCATGAATATTTTTGCAAACCATTTTGGGTTTTTGAAAATATTTTTGAATTTGAACCTATGTGAATTGCTTTAGTGCTAGGGCTTGATCATCCCCATTTCAAATTTCATGGAAATTAAACATGATGCATGGATGCAATGCTACTAGCTACAAACAAGTTCTAGGGCTGATGCAGGGGCTGTGACGGCTCACCCCACTAAACAAGAATCTAGCTTGAGATTCAAGATGTGAGTAAGAGGGAGAAGGAAGTGCAAACTATCACAATCTTCATGATCCATTTGCCTTTCTCGAAGATGTTGATTCATTCCATCATCTTAGTCTTGGCGTCCTTGCTTTCGAGGTCTTCACTCGACATGACAATAGAAAGAAAGGGGAAACCCTACATGATTCGATCTTCATGAAGATCAAGCGAACATGATCGACTCACGGACTGAGACGGTGACACATCTCGAGTTGAGACACAAAATACATCGAAAGAGATGGGAGAACAACAACGGGGTTTGATTGGTGGCAACAATTCCACGCTTAGGGAGATGGTGGATGGTGTCAAGGTGGCGAGGAAATATTTACCATGATCCCGTAACAGGACACCTCGAGAAAGGTGACGCAAGAACTATTCCCTTAAGTGGCAAAAAGAATTACTTTTGATCCATAGATCGTTGGAACTCTTTATACCAGCCTAAGGCAATCATAGCGATCATGTGGTGGAAGGCAAAGGAATGGTACACCGGACTAGAATGGATGATGTGGACTACCTTGTTGAAGACAACGCAATGGATGACTTTTGCTTATCGCCGGAGATGGAGGGACCCATGGTAAGTCCACTTTTGAGGATGATCTTGAACAGAAATTACTAAGAAGGCAGCCCATAGTGAAATGGCATAAGGGCGGTGCAAGCTGGGAGCGAAATGCAACTGTTGAATGTTCCAACCATCATATCTGCACGAGATTCAGATCTGGTTGGTGTTAGGATATTCAGACTCATCATGTCGAAAGGAAGGTTACAACACAATTGACGAGATGGCGTTGCGAGATTCTCGGGATATGAACTACGATAGCAAGCTCCAAAACATGAGCTGGTTTTGCTACAAACATGTGAACACGTTGTCCTAGACAAGCATGACCACATGGTAGTCTTATAATAAAACACTACCGGGTTCGGGTGGGGGAACCATCATCGAGGATATCGAAGTCTAAACATAAGTCATGATTAGCTCTTATGAAAGAACTCCTTTTCCTTGAACAAATCAATCAGTGGCTTGGTGTGCTAGGGATACATACGGAATGAAGATGATCAGTCTATCAAACCATAGAATACTTTGCACATGCATGACGGACTTGGGATGATTCCACAGGAGGCAAAACAAACCTTTCTCAAGTTCATGGCGGCAACTTACATCAGATGCACATGAACTAGAGAAGTCACTACTTTCATCCAAACATATGCTTCATGAGCGAAACACGAAGAAATGCTTACACAAGTTTCCAACACTAGGTTGATGTTCAACATGACTCATGGGGAGACAAAATGCTCTTGATGGGCTCAACAGACAACTCATCGAATTTCCATATCCTTTGGACTTCCACCATCACGTGAACACGGTGTTAGCATTAGTCGGACCAAAGATGTAATGGGTATGCTCGAGGGATTAACCACGGGTAAGACAACATCACGAATATCGTTGGTTCGATTTGACTCGACAATGGCCCATACTCGAATCAAAGAGTTGATAAGACAATAGGTCCAACAACTGATCACGAGGACCAATCGATGAAGATATCATCCTTCTTCAACACACACTACACAAGAATATCCCTTTGGAGCGAACTAAGTTGGACAAGCTTTTATCTTCCAACTCTCCAAGTTGTTGTCTAGCTTAACCAACTAGCTCGGGGTATCCAACACAGATTCTTGGAGAAGGGTGGTTCACAAGAAACCAACTTGATCACGAGCTCAACATAACAGTCGAGGAACAACCGGTAACACTTCTAAGAAGATATTTGGAAAGTCACGACCCACCGTATGTTACTAAGCTCGAGAACAATCTTGCTTTTCGAGGGCAAGGCGAAATGATCAAATGGTGAGGACTTGACACAATCCTAACTCATCAATCGAAGTGTGCACGAAGTAAGGACTAGGTAGCACGATCAATCTTAGGATGATGGTTTAATAACCAACACGCTAAGAATGAGAATATTGTCCATTCACTACCAAGCAACAAGTTGCTCGGGGTATTGATTTCACACATCAAAATTCACTTGTCGGCTTTCGGTTGCATCAACACGGAACCGAGAAATGAACAATGATGGTGAGAGGTATCCTGCATCAAGAATTCCTAGGAGGTTGTGCAATTCCATGACATTCTTGACATAAGGTGGCAATACTTGAGGTAGAACAGAATCAAAAGCTGAATTGGCATTTTGATCTGCGGGATACAACTACTTTGACCCAATCCTAGAAATGGATGAAGTCTTTGGAGTTTGTTTCTCCTAGTCATTCCGGAATAGAATGGCTTGCGGACCACAAGGATAATAGGCATCGATGAGCACAAATGCACACATACCCTTGGCTATCAATTGATAGATGAAGGTCGAGAATGCAACTGAAGAGGGCAACTCAAAGGAACATATAACCTCTGAGTTGTGGATGCATGGATTAGTATGTCGAGCAAGCTCAACATTTCTTCGGATAATCCATGCGAAAAGGTAGAATTGGCGAGTCACAATATGAATGGAGTACTCCTCAAGCGCACTCTGGTTGTGATCTTTGGTTCAACAAACTTCGCCATAAGTGATTCATGGTATTTGGAAGAAGGATATACCACGGACTTGAGGACTATCGCAAAGGTTACTAATATCCTAAAGGCACTAGCAAATACTAACAACATGAATGTAAGTAGGGTGAATCTCGGTTGAAACTTCGAGTAGAATGCCTACTAACTAATAACATCACGGGATGCTTTCAAGAATAATGGCGAGAATCATCACACTGGGGATACAAAACATTGCTAAATTGCTAGGTGACTTCCTAAACACCTAGGGTCATAATAATAGTTCAACATATATGTCAAGGCAATAAATTACCCCAACGCACCGGTTAGTGTGCTTATTACGACCAAAAGGACATCGGGAGCGAGAAGAAAGGATTTGCAAATGCATCGGACTATTTAGAGACACAGGATGACTCGGACAGACATAACGGCTGTAAATGCTCAAAATGATTTGAGACATCCTGCGAAATGGTGGCATAACCACTCAACAACATCATAACAAGATTACGAGATCAACGGTTATCATACGAGAGATAGTAGGAACTGAGCGGGGATTAAAACCAACAATCTTATAGGTCTATGGATTAGTAACACGTCATCCTAATAGATAGATGAAGCCTAGTTCTTAAATCCCGTAGAAGAGAGAGGATGACTCGGATCGAGAAGGTCATGAGGTATAAGGAGTAAAAAGAGCCTTCGTTCCTTCCACAATCAATTCCTTACATAACTAAAGCATTTCTAGACACAACTTGACCAGTTTGGCTTGGTAATCCTCTGAGCAATCGGGCTCGATACCAGCGCTATCGGGACCCGATCCTAGGTCACACCGATCTAGCATGTAACACATCATATCACTTTGCGGCCTCACGCATACGGTATTCCCAGGTGTCGCCTTACCATGGCCGGGACCGTTTGCGTCTTTTGGCTCACGTATATGATAGTGTCGCTAGCATCCATATGACAAAGAACCGGGCCGACATGGCTGATCGTGAACCCAAGCGGCGCTAACCTATGGGGACAGGCATACATGAATCACATCGAGCATGTCGGTCATCAGCGTATATATTCGGGCTGTAGCCTTTGGGCTATGAGGACTCCGGTATTCGGGCTGTAGCGGGCTAAGCGGGACTCGAATAACACCGTGTGACATTTCCCGAAGGAGACAGACATAAGGCGAAGTGAAACACATGCCGGCCGATCAAGTGTCCAAGCGGTAGTCTTTGGGCTAGCGAGGACTCCGGTGAACCGGGCTGTAGCGGACTACTATCGCTCAGAAGCACGAGACTACATTTCCCCATATGAGAGGCTGCCAAGGATAAACAACTAGTTTGTCGGATCCCACACATACCAAGCATTTCAAACATACACACATTATGCTCAATATGTGTAGATACAACATGGCATCACAACATAACTCTACAACTCAAATATTATTCATTAGGCTCGAAGGCGAGATATTACAAACATGGGTCTCATGACCCAACACTTTCGAAACATACAAGTCAAAGCACAAGCGGAAGCTAATCATGTCGAAGTCAGACAACTATAAATGAAAAAGGTGAGAAGCGACTATCTACCAGATCTGCCGAGGCACAAGATCGTAGCTGAGGTAACAAGCTAAGCGTCGAAGTCCAAAGCGGAACTACTAGCGAGGCCAGCGTCTCTCTGCAAAACATAAAATAAGCAAGCGTGAGTACAATTGTACTCAGCAAGACTTATCGAACTAACTACATATGCATCATTATCAAAAGGGGTGGTGGAGTTTGGTGCAGCAAGCCAGCTTTGACTGGTGGCTATCTGAACTACATTTGCAAGTAACTCTTTGAGGTGGCGCTACGAGTCCACATATTCACCATATCAATACACCACTATGGACCGCTCCGTCTCCCTCTGAGAGCGCCATCCATAGCACTCACGCTTATCTTGCGCATTTTAGAGTATCCACTTTCACTTGTCTATGAACTGATATAGGCAACCCGAAGTCCTTCTCCGTGGACACGGCTATTCGAATAGATCATATTAAACCTGCGGGGTGTACTTCTTCACACTGCGCTCTCACCACTTACGCCGTTTACCGACATGTACTCGGCAACCTTCAGCGGAAGCCCAGCGTGGGTGTCGGCCACGGCCTACCTAAACACTCAAGTCCCTAGTCCAGGTTTATCGCCTATTGGGTTCCATCCATGAGGAGTCGGCCGAGGTTTCCCATACAGCCCGAGCGATGTGTGCGGGGTTCCCGAGATACCAAGCGGGCACTTTCGGTACACAGACCCACGGTGCCTACATACACAACCCACCCCTAAGGTCAGCGTTGCGTCACGGCCCCCAACATGCTACAAACACGAAACTACTTGCAACTCCGGATGAGGACAAGGGTGGTTAAGAAGCGAGAGGGTCAATTAAGGATCCCAATGCGTGGTAGTAACTGTTTCATGGATCACAAACACAGAACTCAGTTCACGAGGGCGGTTTCAATGAGACAACCCACCATGTACTCCTACATGGCCTCTCACCGCTACCTTTACCAAATCGTGTTCACACACATAGCTCACACACACAGTAGGACATGTTCATAACAAATCCAATTCATTCCCGATGAATTAGACCCGACTCAACTCTAAGCAGTAGCAGGCATGACAAACAAGCATAAATGAGTAGGCACAACATGGCTCAAACAATTCCTACTCATGCTAGTGGGTTTCATCTAATTCTTGTGGAATGACGAGGTCATGCAAAGGATCAAGGGTTCAGCTACATGACAGCAAGTAACACATGAGTCGTTGTTGTCCTAATGCAGTAAAATAGAGCAGGAGGCGAGAGTGGGATTATATCGGAATGAACAAGGGGTTTTGCTTGCACAGCACTTCGAAGATAGTATAATTCTTCATCGGTGTCATCGAACTCATCGTCGGTACATCGTCTCTACGGGAGGGATAATTACCGCAACAAGAGAGAACACAATCAATGCAATGCACATTCACATGAATGACATGTCATATTAAGGTACTGAATTCACCTAATGCAATAACAATCCAAGTTAGTTGAAGTGGAATTCAAACAAGGTTGAACTCCAACTCCAAATGCTATTTCATAAATTTCCCTAATCATGATTCATCCTATTCAGTGATGTTAACTTGTTCAAACATGCATGATCATGGCATAAACATATTCCTCATATTTTTCTGATCATTTTTCATATATAAATTATTTCCATCCGAGTTACGGTTGAATTTCTATGATTTATTGAAGTTTAGGATATTTTCTGGAATTTCCTGAATTAAATTAAGTCCAGAAAATGATTATGGCGTCGACACCACGTCGAGTGGCGTCGGCAGGTCAGCTAGGCGCCCAGGTCAAACCTGACCTGTGGGTCCCAGCGATGTCGATGCTTTAACTATTTAACCCAGTTATTTAGCCTTAAGTTAATTTTAACTAAGCTATTTGTGGGGCCGGGGCCCACTAGTCAGCGACTAACTAGCTAACTAACTTAGGTTAATTAGTGTTAAGCTAATATTAACTAAATTGTCAGGCGGGGGCCCACACATCAGTGGCCTTGCAGGGGAGGTCAACCATGGTCAATCCGGGCCAACTTCATGGGAGTTGACCCTTGCTCGTCGCCGTGAGCAGAGGCAGCGGAGAATGCAGGTTTCCTCCTCCGTGACAAATGGCCGGCGGGCGTCTATGTGTGGCGCTAAATCGCGTCCGAGTAGTCAGCAGCAGCTGGGCCTAAGGTGGCGGATGCGTCACCGGCGTCGGCCGTGGTGGTCGCCGAGCTCAGGCGGCTTCGAAGTCGGCCTTCTGATGGCGGGAGGCTCGTCACGAGCACCTCGGGATCTGTGCAGCGGGAGGAGGAGGCTGAGCACGGCAGGGCCACTAGGTGGCGGAGAGCACGTCGGGCCAGTCCACGAGGCGGCGGGTTTGATCACGATAGGAATGGTGGCTAGAGGAGAAAGCGAGTCGGGGAAGAGAAGCGACTCGGGGGCTTCTGAAGTCGATTGGAGGCCCAGCAGCTCGGGGAGGCCGGGAGGCGGCAGCGGGCGCCAGCGATCTCGGCGGCGGAGATGGGGAAAACGGCGTGGGCGGCGATGCAGGGCTCCGGCTCATGTGGCTCGGTGGGGAGGAGGGCGGGAACTAGGCGGAGCTCGTGGGCATGTCGGGAGGAGAGAGGTGGCGGTGGCGGGCGGCGAGGCGGCGGCAGGCGGCTTCGGTCCGGGCGAGAGAGAGGCGAGAGGAGAAATGGGGTCGAGGAGAGAGGAAGAGAGGGCGAGGGGTTCGGGGAGCGTGGCGTCTCCAGGCGTCGAGGAGCAGGCGGTGGAAGGGAGGAGGTGGCGAGCTCGGCCTTGATCGCCGTCCCTCCTCCTCTCTTGGCGAAGGTAAGCGACAGCGGCGTGGCGGTTGGTGGGCTGGGCCTGCTGGGCCAGGCGGAGAGAGGGGGGAAGGCTGGGCGGCTGTGCAGAATGGTGGGCTTCTCTCTCTCTCCTTTTTTTATTTCTGTTTTCTATTTTACATTTTGTTTTAGTTTAGTAAAATACTAAACCATTTAAATAAATCCTGAAAATAATTGTGGGCATTAACTGAATTATTACAGAGGCCCTTAACTATTTTTCAGAATTGTTGGAGCATTTAAAAAAATATTAATAGTATTTAAATGCCCCAATTTAAATACAATATGGTTTATTCAAAAATCCAAAAATGTCTTGGAGAATTATCCATCATCTCTGGATATGGTTTTCACCCTTTTCCATTAATCATGAATATTTTTGCAAACCATTTTGGGTTTTTGAAAATATTTTTGAATTTGAACCTATGTGAATTGCTTTAGTGCTAGGGCTTGATCATCCCCATTTCAAATTTCATGGAAATTAAACATGATGCATGGATGCAATGCTACTAGCTACAAACAAGTTCTAGGGCTGATCTAGGGCTGTGACAAAATCTTTACCTCCGGACCATTCCGGAACTCCTCGTGACGTCCGGGATCTCATCCGGGACTCCGAACAACATTCGGTAACCACATACAAACTTCCTTTATAACCCTAAGCGTCATCCAGAACCTAAGTGTGTAGACCCTACGGGTTGGGAGACATGTAGACATGGCCGAGGCGTTCTCCGGTCAATAACCAACAGCGGGATCTGGATACCCATGTTGGCTCCCACATGTTCACGATGATCTCATCGGATGAACCCGATGTCAAGGACTCAATCAATCCGTATTCAATTCCCTTTGTCTAGCGGTATTGTACTTGCCGAGATTCGATCGTCGGTATCCGATACCTTGTTCAATCTCGTTACCGGCAAGTCTCTTTACTCGTTCCATAACACATCATCCGTGATCAACCCCTTGGTCACATTGTGCTGATATGATAATGTCTTACCGAGTGGGCCCAGATACCTCTCCGTTTACGGGTGACAAATCCGATCTTGATTAGCGCCAACCCATGAGACACTTTCGGAGATACCTGTAGTGCACCTTTATAGCCACCCGATTCGTTGTGGCGTTTGGTACACCAAAGCATTCCTCACGGTATCAAGAGTTGCACAATCTCATGGTCTAAAAATGATGCTTGACATTAGAAAAGCTTTAGCATCTGAACTACGATCTTTGCGCTAGGCTTAGGATTGGGTCTTGTCCATCACATCATTCTCCTAATGATGTGATCCGTTATCAATGACATCCAATGTCCATGGTTAGAAGCTGTAACCATCTATTGATTAACGAGCTAGTCAACTAGAGGCTTACTAGGGACATGGTGGTGTCTATGTACCCACACATGTATCTGAGTTTCCTATCAATACAATTATAGCATGGATAATAAGCGATTATCATGAACAAGGAAATATAATAATAACTAATTTATTATTGCCTCTAGGGCATATTTCCAACACCGCATTCATCGTCACATCATAGTAAAGAGCGGCTCGCGCCTTCCCGTAAAGAGGGGCGTGGGCGCCAAGGCGCGGATCATTCTTGGATGGACTCGGGTGCAGATCTTTAAGCGCCCGCCCCTAATAGCAGGCGGGGCAGTCACCTCACCCATCCTTTCGACCCTGCACGCTCGCCACGTGTCCTTCATGCAGGTGGCGAGTTGTGGAGGCGGGAAACCGGGCCGTCGCTGGTTGGGGCAGCGGGTCGGTCCCGATTCCCTGCGCCCCCGATGGCTGGATTGGCTGAGCGGGGCGGCCGAGCCCCGACCCCGCCCCTTTATAAGGAGAGGGAAAGGGGGGGGATGGCACTCCACACTCTTCTATCTTCTATCTCCTCCTGCTTCTGCTTGTTCCTCTCATCTGCCATGGAGAAGGGGAACCCCGGTCCCTCGACGGTGGCGGCGTCGTCGCCCTCGACAGCGTCCCTCCTCCTCCTGAGCCAGCGGTGGCGGGAGCTGGCCTTGAGGAAGGGGAGGCGGCCGTGGGCGAGGTCGTGGCAGAGGTCGTGGTGCCCGGGGAAGAGGAGGACAGGGTGGCGCGCCGGCCTCGCCCTCGCCAATGATGCCTTTCCTGATGGAGGGCCACGTTGGAGACCAGCCTCGTGAATTCTTTATCAGGCTGCGCTGGCCTCCGCGTTGCCGTCTTCTTCTTCCCGCCCCGTTTGCTTGGGAGATGGAGCGTGACCCGCCCCAGACCCTCAGATTGCACATGAGGGGCTGTGGGAATGGAGGCACGCGGGTCGAGCGACTTCCCGGCCCCTCGGGTCATGTACCTCCGCTGTGGATGGAAGACGTTCGCACGCATCCACAGCCTGACGGCGGGGCTCGTCCTCTACTTCAAATTAATGGAGGATGGCCTGCTCTCCGTCAAGGTCTTTGGGGATCTTGGAACTACTTTGAAGTCTGCATGGGGAGCTCCTCGGCGGAGATTCGATGATGGAAGCTCTTCCTCGGCGAAAGTGCGAGGAGGACAGCAGAGGGCAAATGCGAGGATGAGTTCGACTAGGCATCGGGCGCCCAGCATGGGCGTGCTTGGCGGCAGCAGCAGCATCTGCACCTGGCCGCTCCTCCGGCGGAGTTTTTCCAGGGGAGGGGCCAGCTCCTTGAACTTCTTGGGGCCGTCTCCTTGGGTGGCTGGCGTCGGGGGGCTGTGGAAGAGGAAGAGGACGGGCGGCAAGGCCAGCAACTCGGAGTACGCGGACACCGACGCCTTCGTCGCGTGTGCGGCGACCTGCCGCCTCGTCTTGCAGCTCCTTTCCCGGCGCCATCATCACCGGCCATCCGTGGGCGGCCACCGAGGTGTTCTCTTGGTGCTTTCTGCTGCTCGTAGTTCTCCTAGGCGCCCCTTTTGCCCTTCCGCCACCTTGACCTTCCTCCTGAGGAGAGGGACAAGAAAGGGATCACGGGCATCTCATCTCTTTTTTTAATCTGTAATCCTTCGGGCCTTGTTAAATTTAAAGCTTGTAATCCCCCTTGTTCATGTTTTTCTTTCCGTACGAACTGTACCTGTATGGGACGTTTTTAATGAAAAAAGGGTGCTTGCCAGGTTCTTCGTGCGTGAGCGTGGCCGATGCCAAGGATGGATCCTTGTTATTTTCATAATAAACATTATCGCCCGGCAAAAGGCCTTGCCATTTCTCTTCTTGACCGACCGTTCTCGCGCTTTTAGGCGGAGGCGAGTAGTAAGTTAAACTCCTCGTTCATTTCTTCACCACGCCTACTACAAATTCCGACCGAGTAACTCTGGGGACGGGGAAAAAGGGAATGCGGTGGTTTTAAGACAAAGCGAGGCTTCACATGTCGATTCCATACGAAAATGTACAGCGGTATGGAAAACTTATACGAATCCATGGCCCCGTACCTTGGCTCGCCGTGGTTGGATCCTTACATCTTCACCCCGGCAGCCCTGCCTTTCAGGAATCGGGTGTCGATTTGTTCTCCTTTTCCCAAGTGGCTCAGTGAAGTGCCTGCGAACCAAAGAAAGCAGAAAAGAGCGCACACCGACCTCTAGGCTAGGGGTTTGTCGCCGCTAAGCACTATCAACCCTAACAGGAAGAGACTCAACCTAGCATGCATGCTATAACTTAGGCGCCCGGTAACCGTTTATTATGCTCGAATCTGCGCTGGCTTTGTATAGAGGTTACATGCCTTTCCTACAAAGCTCGTACAAAAGGTGGCTTGCTTAGGGGCAGCAAGCCATATATAGGTAAAACTTGCGGAGGTGCTCGATGTTCTAGGAATTAGTCACTGGGACAGCATCTTCGGTCTCCAGGCGGACTGCGCCGGACCTGGTGACTCGTATTACCCGATAAGGGCCTTCGCACTTCAGCGTCAACTTGTTGGTATTCTTGGCCGGTGAGCAGCGCCCGAAGAACAAAATCGCCTTCCTAAAAGCTTGGGCATGAACCTTGCGTCTATGGTAGCGTCGCAAGGCTTCTTTGGTAGCGTCTTTGCTCTCACGGCCGCTGAAGGCGATTTTCCTCAAGGGCATTGCGTCATCTTGCATAGCTGCTCTTGCTCAAACTCATCATAAGCAAGCTTTCGAGGTGACCCGTATATGAGTTCCGTGGGGAGAACTGCCTCTGCCCCATATACTAGGGCAAAGGGTGTCGACCGGTGGCTCGATTTGGCGTTGTCTGATCGACCAAGAACATGAAGCAACTCATCAATCCAGCGCCTTCCGCTCTTGTGTAGCCTTTGTCAAGGTCTTCGTTCTCGAGCCTCGCAACACTTGACATTACGCCCTCTACCTTAGCCGTTGATCCGGGGGTGTGCCACGGATGCAAAACAGACCTTCTTGCCGAGGTCTTGAACGTACTGCATGAAGGTGTGGCTCGTGAACTGCGTGTCGTTGTCGGTGATAATTCTGCTTGGCACACAAAAGTGGCAGACCAGTCCCTTGAAGAACTTGACGGCTGACTATGATGTCACCTTTCTCACTGCTTCCACTTCCGGCCACTTTGTGAACTTGTCGATCGCAGCGTACAAGTACTCAAAGCCCCGGCAACATGGGGAAGGGCCCGATATCTCGAGCCCCGGTGAGAATGGCGAGAGAGAGGGATTGTTTGAAGGGCTTGAGCTGGTTGATGAAGCTTCTTTGAATGGGCCGACACGCTTCACACTTGGTTACTAGTGTCGCCGCATCTGGAGGCGGTGGGCGAAGAAACCTTGCGGGGCGCCTTGCGGCAAGGGCCCTCGACCCTATGTGGGAGCCACATATGCCTCCATGTATCTCCGCCAACAGCTCCAGTCCTTCCTCCGGGGATGCACTTCAATTTCACACGTTCGGCCTCCTCCTGTAGGGGCGTCATCGGCGAACTGGTACAAAATGGTGACGAGGCTACTTTTCCGCTTCTTCCTGCTCCTCAAGCTCCCATGTTTGCGAGAATCGGGCGGTATCTCTGCGCCCATCTTTGGAGCACAGGCTCGATGACAGGACAAAGACATCTCTTACGCCATGGGGCGGCTGTCTCCACGGTCGGGGCTTGGCGCCTGCGGGAGCAGTGCTCTCGGACGAGCTCGGTGTGCCGCAGCAACATCCTTGCGCGGTAGTCGAGGGCTCAGCGGGAAAGTACTTGCTGGGACCTGATTTCCTCCGCTTGTTACGCCCTATTGATGGTTCGACGGATGGCTGAGTTAACGGACAAAATGGTACTGGTTCCACGAGTAGCTTGAATCGTCACACTTGACGAGTGTCGGCGATGTTGTTCTCCGCTTCGAGGCGTGCTCCACTTGAATCTTGTCAGCGGTCCTCGGTTTCCTCACTTCATTCGTAGGCCTCCATCAATGGGCTCTGGTAATCCTTGTTTACTTGCTGACGACAAGCTGCGAGTCACCCACGACAATGAGCTTCTTCACCCCGTGGTCTGCCGTGATTTTGAGACCGGCAAGCAGCCCCTCATACTCAGCAGTGTTGTTTGTGGACATCTCACAGGAAAGTGCATCTGGACCACATACTTGAGGTGCTCTCCGGTGGGTGCGACAAGCAGCACACGGCACCGTCTTTACGTGAAAAGCCCCATCAAAGTACATGATCCGATCGTGATGCCTTCCTTGCGGGGAAGCGGTCTCTGGATTTCTTCGTCGGCGTTGAGGTCCATTCTGCAATGAACTCCGCCAAGACTACTGCTCTGGATTGTCGGTACTTTCAAACTTCAACCCAAAACTTGACAACTCGGGGCCCATTCCACAATCCTTCCAATTAACCACGGGTTATGTAGTATCCGTTGCAATGGGAGGCGGGTGGCACAGTGATCTCGTGGGCTTGGAAGTAATGGCCAGCTTCCTCGAGGCCATAAGGAGGCCGAAGAGCAATTTCCGCTTGCCGGAGTACCTCGACCTAGCCCCACAAGAGGAGCTGACAAAAGTAAACCAGGTGCTGCATCATCTTCTTCTGCACCACCTTACTTGGTTGTCAGGGCCTTTGCCTTGGTGGCATCGAGACTCTGCAGGGAGCCTTGCCTTGCGGCACCAGGCCTCTTAGGATCTTTGTCTTGCCATCCTTGGTTACGCCATGCATACTTGCCTCCTCGTCGACCTCCCTCTGTGCCACCGGTCTTGGCGTGACCACTTGATTAAATGCGCCCGGATCTGCAACAACGACTCTTGTGGTTTAGGCGCAACCAGTATTGGCATGGAGGAAAGGTATTTCTTCAGATCCTGCAACGCCGCCTCGGCTTCTGGGGTCCACTCCATTGGGCCTGCCTTCTTCAAGATTTTGAAAAAGGGAAGGGCACGCTCGGCGGACTTGGAGATGAATCGGCTCATGGCAGCGACGCAGCCGGTGAGCCGACACACATCTTTGATCCGCTTGGGCACCTCAATCTGCTCAATAGCTTTGATTTTTTCTGGGTTTGCCTCGATCCCGCACTACGACACAAAGAATCCTAGAAGCTTGCTGGACGGAACACCGAAGACACATTTCTCAGGGTTCAGCTTAAGGTTGATCTTGCGCAGGTTGGCAAATGTCTCTTCTAGATCTTGCACAAGAGTCGCCCCGTCCTTGGTTTTGACCACTATGTCATCCATGTATGCTTCCATATTTCTATGGAGCTGGGGTTCAAAACAAATTTGGACTGCTCTTGCAAACGTCGAGCCAGCACTCTTCAACCCGAAAGGCATCCATAAAAAGCAATACGTACCACATGGGGTGATGAATGCTGTCTTCTCTTCATCCTCTCTTGTCATGAAGGTTTGGTGGTAGCCCGAGTAGGCGTCGAGGAATGACAATAGATCACACCCGGCCATGGAGTCAACAATCTGGTCGATGCGCGGCAACGGGAAGGGGTCCTTAGGACCAGCCTTATTGATATCTATGTAGTCAATACATAGCCTCCACTTCCCATTTGCCTTGCGCACCACTACCGAATTGGCCAACCACGTCGGGTGGATCACTCCTCTCACCAAACCTGCCGCTTCCAACTTCCTGATCTCCTCTGTGATGAACTCCTGCCTCTCCAGAGCCTGCTTTCTGACCTTCTGCTGGACGGGCCGCACATGAGGCAGACAGCTAGGTGGTGCTCAATCACCTCCACAGGAACACGGGGATGTCGGATGCTTGCCACGCAAACACGTCGACATTCACCGCGAGGAAGGTGACGCGCTTCCTATTGATGTCGAGGTGGAGCCTATGGTGAAGCCCCTCCGTGCCATCCTCCCGCGGACACCTTCTTGGTCTGCGGTGGCTCGGCTTTAGATTTCTTGCTCTTGCGGTGAGAGCTCTCGGCCGTCCTCGATGGTGGCGCAACACTCAGGAGAGTGCGCTTGCAGTGGGTGTGAGAGGTCTGGTCGGGCTTCTTCTTCCCTCTCGGGCCTTGGCGGCGAGAGCAAGTGCCTTGGCGACAGCTCTTTGCAGCCCTTCCCGGTAGAGTTGGTGGCGCCAAATCAGCGCGTCCTTCTTGTCGGAGGGGCCGGAGATGATGGTCGGCGGCGGGCATCTTTAGCATGTTGTAGGCGTGGTGTGGCCTGCCATGAACTTGGCTGGTCTTGGGCGGCCGAGGATCCCATTGGAGGGCAAGGGGATCTCGGCCCGTCAAAACGATCCTCTCGATCTGTAGTTCAACTCTCCTCCAAATGTCACAGGCGGTGTGACCTTCCCTTTGGCTGGCTCCTCCCGGATTGACCCTTGAAGCGTGCTGTTTCCTCGAGGTCTCCATCGAGAATTTGCAGCCTTTGATCACGGCGAGGCAAGATCAAGTTCAGGCCGGCCCGCCGTCGACCAACATCTTGTTCACCTTGAGGTTGCGTATCGTTGGTGAGACCAACAATGGCAAACACCGACCCGCGGTTGTGCAGTCGAGGTGGTCCTCGGTGTCAAAGATGAGGCGTGGTGGACCACTTCAAACCACGAGCATCGAGCAGCGGCTCCGCTCTTTGTAATCTCCACCATGCTAGCTTGGTGGCGGTGAGAAGTATCAAAACAAGCGCCACCATCGAGCACATAGCCTCTGTGTATACGGAACTCTTGCTCACGGACTCGTCGTCCTCGTCGTGATCATGGTCTTCTTGTTTCTTGTCACGGCCCCGGGCGGGCCTCTCTTGCTAGTTGTCCTTGCCAGGGCGACTTCCTTGGCCGCCATCCTTCTTGCGGGATCCCTCGGCACTATCCTAACCTTTCTCCTTGTCCCGCCTTTCATACTCGGCCTTTTTCTTTTCAGCAAGCAGATCGACTTGCGGCAGTTCACGGAAGTCGTGGCCCTTAGTGCGGTGGATCTTGCGATGCTGCTTGCGGAGCCCCAGCTTGTCGGCGGTTGCTAAGGCCCGGCGGCGGCGCACCCGCAATCTCCTTGCGGGGCCGTCGCCTTGACCTTCTTAGCGCGCCCGGTGTCGTCGAGATCCTTCAGCGGCAAATGCGGCCTTGCCCTTGCGTTTCTTGTTGCGACGCCGACCCTTCTTCGTCGGGGCGGCGGCGTCTTCGTCGGTAGAGTTGGTTTCTGCACCGGCGTTGTCGGATGTGGGGTTACGGCAAACCCTTAAGGTTCGAACACTGGGGTGCGCGCGAAGTCTCTCCATCCTACCGATCTACTCTCTAGCTCGCTAAGATCTCGCGGACGAACTTGGCGGACTCGCAACACAGAAAGACATGAGGTTTATACTCGTTCGGGCCACCGTTATGGTGTAATACCCTACTACAATGTGGTGGTGGTGGATTGCCTCTTGGGCTGATGATGAACAGTACAAGGGAAGAACAGCCTCCCGAGGTTGAGGTGTTCTTGTGCATATGAACTTGTGGCGTGAGGATTCGATGCCTCTACTGTGGTGGCTAGCTCTACTTATATAGGCCCTGGTCCTCTTCCCAAATATCGAGCGGGAAGGGAGCCAACAACAATGAGCAAATTTGAAGGGGATAGCTAGTACAAGCTATCGACAAAGCGGTCTTCGCACCAAAATGCTCGGGGTGGCGCCGTCTTGTGCTCCCACGATGACCTCCGCCTTGCCGTCCTCCTGGTCTTGGTCTCGTTGCACCAATATGGCAACCTTTGCTGATGCCTCGGTACTCTTCGCTGCGCTGGCCTCCTTAGCACCAAAGAGAAATAGGGGCGCTACACCACGGCGCCACTTTGGTACCGTTTGTCATGGCTCACGTCACGAGAGCCTCATGAGGTTTGCCTCTCCTTGATGTCTCTGCTCCTCGTGAGTCTGTTTGGCTAGGCCATTCTAGAGGTGGTCTTGCCTTGTCCGCCTCGCGAGGCTTGGACCCTCGCGAGGTCTTGGGTGCCTTGTTGGCGAAGATGGGCCGTCTGACTGCTGTAACCACGCTGTTGGCATGAGGCGAGCAAGTCTGAGACCCCATTCCCAGAACACCGACAGTAGCCCCCAGGCCCAAGGTGCGCTCGGGCTTGGCTTCTCGGTGAAGCCAAGGGTCAAGTTCGGAGCGCCGCGCGCCCCTAAATCCTGCGGCCTAGGTCGACACATGGCGGTTGATTGGACGTGGGCGTCTTCGCTTCCCCATGCTACCTCGGCAACTTCTTGTCCTGACAAAAGACTAGCGCAGGCAGCACTTGCCTTCATTGCTTCTTCCTTGCCTCGCTCCAGATCCCCTTTCTCGCTCTTTGCCGCCGCTATCCCCAGATCTGCTCCATCCTTGCTCTGCATCTGCCGCCCATGGCGCCGCGCAAGGTCAAGACTTCCCTCGAGAACCGGCTTAGTGCAAGCGGCCCTCAGGCACCCAAATCACGGAGAAGAGCCTCGCCTCCGTGCGCTGCTGGCAATGGCGAGAGCAACGAAGTGGGGAAGGCGGACTCCAGCTCGCGTCCGGCGAGCGAGCACGAGGGAGCACCTTCTTCCCCTTCTTCTCGAGCAGCGTCGCCGTCGGGTTGGTTCCTCCCTTCTCTGATTTCTTTTATGAAGTCCTCGACCACTACGGGCTGCAGGCATTGCATCTCCATCCCAACTCTGTCCTCCTCCTGTCCATCTTCGCCTACTACTACGAGGCGTACCTGGGTGTTATGCCGTACGTGGCACTCCTTCGCCATTTCTTCTTCCTCCGCATCAGCGGCGAGCACACCTCTGGGTGTGCTAATTTCGTTGCGTGCGGCAAGGCCAACTCGATCTCGAGCACCGGGAAGTGGGCTGACAACATCCGATCCAAATGGGTCATGATGGATGCTCAGCGCCATGTAGCGTCTGGCGTTGCCAACAGCGCCCCCCTCCCAACGGTGGCCCAAGCGGAGCTTGTCGGCGGCGGGCATCGCTGGTGTTGAGGGCAGATGATGACCGACACGAGGCCGAACAGCGAGGGAGGCCAAAATGTGAGGCGATGCTCTGAGGGAGTTCTTGGCGCGTGGGTTGCGCCACTCCAGGTCTTGTGCGCCCTCTAGGGCGTGAAGAAGAGAGAACAAGACCGCTTGAGGCCGGGGGACCTGCCCGGCAATGGGTGGGCGTCGTCCTGCGCCTCATAATCGGGGACAACGGGAGTATCCACCTAGCGCGTTTGTTCCCTGTTCGGCCGAGGACGGTGAATTTATCGCCTCTAGGACAACTTTTGGCCTTGCGGGCTGGTGCATAGCGCCTCGGGAGTTCCTACGGCGCAGAAACCGGTGGAGGTGTCTTCTGGTGAGTCCCGCGGAGAGGGAGAAGAGGAGGAGGACTCAGAGAAGACCCTAGAAGAGGTGGGGGAGACTTCCCCCCTTAGCAAGGCCGAGATTCTCCGTGCCCTTCCTGATGATGCCGAGGCCGACGCCTTCCAAGGGGAGAGAGAGCAACCCCTCATCCCGACGAAGGGTAGGTCATCACTGGTAGCCCGTGGTGCCACCTCTGCCCTGGCACCTCTTGGGGCTGGCTCCGGCTCTGCCTCTGCTTCGCCTGGTGCCGTCGGAGCCCGAACGCCTGCTCCTCAGGTCCCAAGCTGTCAGGCTTCAAGCTTCTCAAGCGGTCAGTGGAATACGTCGCAGTGGATTGGTAAGTGTCTCAAGCTTCGCCTTGCCCTTGCTTGTACTCGTCATTTCCTGATACTCGCCCTTGGTTGATCAGGCCGTCATCTTCGGTGAAGAGGGGAGAGAAGACGCAACGGCCGTGCCTCCCATGGAGAAAGGAGGCAACAGCTCCCGCATCTCCCCGGCCCTATCGTCCTCGCAAGGCCAAGAGGAGCATCGCCGCGTGGAGTCAGCCCCCATGGCCCGCTGGCCGGAGTGCGGTGCCAGTGCGGTGGCGAGTCCTAGCTGCTTCGGAACCCGCGGTCTCCCAAGCCCTGGTGATGATGTCGCTTCCTCCCACTGCTGCATCTCCACTCCCTGATCCTTCTGCTCCTGCTGCCGTCTTGGAGCGTGCCCTTGCGGAGATGACCCAGCTGCAGGCGGATGTCCTGAGCGCGGACCCGCGCCTGGTGGCCGGGCGTCTGGAGCTGGCCCCTGCTAGCTTCATTCCGACCTGGCAGTTAGCGCGGCGCTGGGCCAGGCTGCTGCGGCTTCCGAGAAGGAGAAGCAAGGAGCCGCCAAGGCTTCGGACGATCGCGAGGCGGCGCTAAGGGCGCCAAGGCCGCCTGCGACCACGCCAAGTCTTTGGAGGCGAGCTGCGAGCCTGCGCGACAAACACGCCGAAGAAGTGCGCTGCCGTAAGCGAAGGAGGAGATGAAAGCCGGGAGGAAGCCGTCAAGAACCGTGATGCGAGTTGGCGGGCTGGGAAAAGCGAGCAACCGGCGCAACCGGTGGAAGAGTTGGAGGCGGAAGATGAGGGCCGAAGGAGGCGATCTTGACACCAAAGCGCGAGTCTGTCATAAACCGCGTGGCCTTTGCGATCTCGAAGAGGTCTCGCAAAGCGCTGAAGGCGCTCTGAGACGCGGCACAGAGAAGCCTCACGGACAAGCGAGGACGGCCCGCCCAGCTGCTTCCTCTCGTGGTGAAGGCGGCAGGGAGGTCATTGATGGTCTCGGCCCCATGGCGGAGGCAGAAGCTCGCGTCCTATCTTCAGCCGCGCTGACTCGCGTCTTTAGCCACCTACACCTTCGCGACCCCAATGCTTGCCTTGACGAGCTCTTTGGGCACATGGCGAAGATCGATCAGGCGGCTGCATGAGCGTCTTGAGGATCAGGTGGGGGCCTTGCTGCGGAGGTTTCGTGGCTTTGTCTCCGCTCCTCTGTCCAGCGTCTTCGACCTTGCGGCTGGTGGTGAAGACAAAACCGCTCACGAGGGAGCGCGTTCCGCAGGCGACGGCGACGTCTAGAGGTGACCCGCGGCCATTCTTCCCGTTCCGTTCCTGTGACACGCAACAGGCCTCGTGGAGGCATTTAGACTTTTATTTGGTATTTTGAGGACAATATGCTTGTAATATTTGCTACGAGATTTTGTGGTTTCCTTCCTATTTGCTTTGCATTCAGCGATGGCAGAGCCCGGCCCCGCGCATACCTCAACCGCCATTGGGCCGACCGGAGACTAGGACGGACCAAGGAGTGAGGGGCTACGTGACTAGTTAGGCTCCTGAGTCGCGATGCTTAGGAGTCCCCCATGACGTGCAAATAGCATATAGGGAGAGTTCGTGGGGGTAGATTAACGTTCTACGTCGG
This sequence comes from Aegilops longissima, assembly GCA_021605205.1. Lineage (NCBI taxonomy): Eukaryota > Viridiplantae > Streptophyta > Magnoliopsida > Poales > Poaceae > Aegilops > Aegilops longissima. The sequence goes on along the minus strand of CM038682.1, from coordinate 297,898,959 downwards.
CAGGGTCCGACCCCGCGCATACCTCAACCGCCATTGGGCCGATCGGAGACCAGGACGGACCAAGGAGTGAGGGGCTACGTGACTAGTTAGGCTCCTGAGTCGCGATGCTCAGGAGTCCCCATTGACGTGCAAACAATTGCCATACCTGCCCTTGCCGAGGCCTCGGCAAGGGGCACGCGATGCCCAGGTCCGGTGGACCTGGTTAGGTGGCGTGCGCTTGGCGTGACCGGCGCGGACCCGTGCCCACCCCCATCGCGGCGGCTTTCGAGGGAGGCGTTGCGGTAGGCTGGGCGTTGAGCTCTAGGCTCCACGAGGTTGCTTGGTGTGGGGTCACCCTCGATTGTTTATCGCCCGATCACGAGCATAGTGCTTCCGCTTGTGCTGCGGGCATAACCGCTCCTCGGCAGTTTTGTCGGCCGACCGCGGGCATGGTGCTTCCCGCTTGGTGTGGGATGGGGCCCCCTCCGGGAGGAATCCCGGCGTGTACAGCCCATACGACACGTGGCTTGCAGCGACAGGGGCTGCGAGGTGTATCTGGCACTTTCGTGAGCGGTAGCAGGACTCACGAGGCCCTACCTCAAGGCGGGTTGTGCCTGGTCTTGAGTCTTGGTGACTGTGTATTCCTGCAAGGCAGTTAGATGCAAGCACTCTGCGTCCTCAGGTCTCGGCGTTTCCTGTTGCGACGCCGGCCCTTCTTCGTCGGGGCGGCGGCGTCTTCGTTAGTAGAGTCGGTTTCTACGCTGATGTTGTCGGATGTGGGGTTTCGGCAAACCCTTAAGGTTCGAACACTTGGGTGCGCGCGAAGTCTCTCCCTCCTACCGATCTACGCTCTAGTTCGCTAAGATCTCGCGGATGAACTCGCAACACAGAAAGACACGAGGTTTATACTGGTTCGGGCCACCGTTGTGGTGTAATACCCTACTCTAGTGTGGTGGTGGTGGATTACCTCTTGGGCTGATGATGAACAGTACAAGGGAAGAACAGCCTCCCGAGGTTGAGGTGTTCTTGCGCGTATGAACTTGTGGCGTGACGATTTGATGCCTCTACTGTGGTGGCTAGCTCTACTTATATAGGCCCTGGTCCTCTTCCCAAATATCGGCGGAAGGGAGCCAACAACAGCGAAACAAATTTGAAGGGGACAACTAGTACAAGCTATCGACAAAAGCGGTCTTCGCTGTGAAAAGCTACGGGGTGGCGCCGTCTTGGGCTCCACGATGACCTCCGCCTTGCCGCCCTCCTGGTCTTGGTCTCGTTGCACCAATATGGCAACCTTTGCTTGATGCCTCGGTACTCTTCGCCTGCGCTGGCCTCCTTAGCACCAAAGTGGAAATAGGGAAGTTACGCATGCCGGCGCCTTTGCAGCACCGTTCGTCATGGCTCCGTCCACGAGAGCCTCGTGAGGTTACCTCGCCTTGATATCTCCGCTCCTCGTGAGCCTGTTTGGCTAAACCATTCGAGGCGGTCTTGCATCGTCCGCCTCGCGAGCTTGGACCCTCGCGAGGTCTGGGTGCCTGTTGGCGAAGATGGGCGTGACAACTGCTGCTTGGCCCGCGCTGTGGGCGCAGGCGAGGCAAGTCTGAGGACCCCGTTCCCGAACACCGACAGCGTCTTCGCCGGGTACTTCCTTGCCTCTTCAGCCAGGCGCATCTATAAATCGAGCGTGGGGTTCGGCCACATCCTTAACCTTGGTCATCGCCAGCTCTTCGCGCATATAGCGGTTGCGCATGTTTTGATGGAACGCGCTGATCACAGCGGCGGGATGAACGTCGGGGATGTTGTACTGCACCCAGTTGAACCTCTGGATGTACTTGCGCAGGGTTTCCCCTTCCTTCCGGGGAATGATATGCAGATCACTGGCCTGGCCATGAGCCTCGTGGCCTCCTGTGGAGGCGCCAACGAACTCATGGCACAGATCCGACCAAGAAGAAATGGAATCTGCCGGCAAGTGCATCAACCAAGACATAACATTGGGCTTGATGCGGCCGAAATAATTGGCAAGCACCTTGTCGTCGCGAGCTCCGACAGCCTGCATCGCGATGGTGTAGATGCCGAGGAACTCGGACGGATGGGTCTTGCCAGTGTACTTCTCACCGACGTCGGGCTTGAACGTGCGGTGTGACGGCCACTGGAACTTCCGCAGCTCGCGGGTAAAAGCCGGGCAGCCCACCTCGTAAGGTAGGGCGCCGGAGGCCCCCGGTGCTGGTGGTCCATAGCGGGTCCCGCCCGCTTGTCCGACTGGTGGCGTGTATCACGCCGGCGCTCAATAGTGGTTCGAGCATCTTCGTGAGCTCGTTCTCAAAGAACTTAGCGTTGGTCGCAGTGGGTCCACGGGTCGGATGATGCTATAGAGATGTTATCACAAGCGTCGTCATGACGGGCCGACGCCCGCGGCGGCTGGCGAGGAGGAGGAGAGTGCACCGTGACCGCAGCACCCCCGGTCCTCCCAGCACTAGCATGTGGTGGCTCGGTGGGCGCGGTCAAAGGTCCCTTGATGCGCCGATCGTCTTTGTTGGCGGCGGCGGCGAGGCTCGGATGGTGGCCCTCCACTTGTCGAGCTTCTCCGCGGCGGGGGAAGTCGAGGAGCAGCTGCAAGCGGCATCAAAGCTTCTGGCGGCATGGGTGGCGGCGACAGCTGCGTGTATCGTGACGCGCTTCGACTTCTAACCACGTTAGAAGGAGCTCCATCACGACCCAGCGGCTGCGCGCCATTTTCGCCAGCACTTCGGCGGGCATGCTGAACTCCTCCATCCCGCGGACGACGCACATGGCTCTTCCCGCAGCGTTGCCTGCCGAGTCACCGGCGTGGTGGCGCTGCTCGCGCGCACACCATGGGAAGAGCGCGCGGTGGTCGCCGGCATGGGCGTCTTGGAGGTTGATCGCCCGCCAGCGAAGAACTGCTGACACTCTGGAGGGGCCCGCGCCAGCGGGGGGCCCAGCCCCATCTTTAGACTTGGTGATGTGCAGCCGTCGCTGGCGCTGTGACGGCGCTTCGCCGAGCTCTCACTGCCGAGCGATCTTTGGTGCTCCGCGGATCGCCTTTCGGGTTCTGTCGCGGCCGGGCGCTGCTCGCGCCGTCTTGCACGGGCCGTTCGGCCCACGACGAGCCGATCGCCGTGGCCGTCTTCTTCTTGGGAGCCATGGCGATGAAGAAACGCTAGGCTAACTACTAGACCAGATTCTCACAATTGCGCACCCTTACCTGGCGCGCTAAAGATGTCGGTGGGAAACGACACCTATGGGATCACAAGAATCCCTACTACGGTTGTCGGGGTGCAGGGTTGCAAGAAGAGCAGGATTAGTAATCAGCACAAGGATCGTTTACCCAGGTTCGGGCCGCAAGGATGCGTAAAACCCTAGTCCTCCTTTGGTGGATGTATTGAGTGTTCTTGAGCTTTCCAACTAGCTACGGTGGCTGGGTCGTTCCAAAGAACCGAATCCTTCTCCAGTACGCCATGGGCCTCCTTTTATAGTCGAAAGGGGCTGCCACAGTGGCACACAAGAGGTGGAAAGGCGTACAGTGCTACAAGTTTATCGCTCGTATTACAGGACAAGACGCATTTAATGCATCGCTTAGGTGTCCCCTTGCTTTATTGGGGACGGGAACGAGGCCCGTCCCATCCGTCCCCGCTCCTCCTTGCTTCGACATGCGCCCTGGTCAGCGATGCATGCGGCGCCATGTAGGCAGGCAGGCAGCTGAGGTGACGCAATGGCAAAGTCTTCACGAAGATCTGCATGTCGCCATGCAGGCGCTCGCTAAGTTGGCCTGGGAGCTGCATGTTGCCACGCAGGTGCCTGCCCAGCTTGTTGGGCTGGCAGCTGCATGCGAACGGCGGTGGAGACTTGGCCGGTGCGGGCCTGGAGGTGGCCCTACTGGCGCCCTTGGCGAGGGCCTTGCCGGGTGGCCCGGCAAGGGCCTCGCCGTGGCGTGCTATTGTCCTCGGCAAGGATCTTGCCAGGGGTCTTGTGGCTCCCCTCGGCAAGGATCTTGCCGAGGATCGTTGTCTTTTAATCCTCGTCTGATCTTGAATATTCCTTGTCTTCACAAGGATCTGCATGCCACCATGGAGGTGCCTCCCGTGCCCTGGCCCAATGTGGTTGATGGTGTTGGGGACCGTGAGCTCAAGGGTGGTGTGCTCCGCTGGTGTTGGACGAGCCGCCCCGACAAGGGCCTTGCCCCGGCAAGGGTCTTGCTGGGGGAACCTGCTTCGTCTCTCTGCTCTTTTGTGGTCACGGCCTTGGCGTTGCTCTGGCTGTCTTGGGCTTCGGTTTCTACCTCGGTTCACCTCCCTTGTTCTGCTTGGTGCGGCCGTGGGCGCGGCTCCGACTATCTGTGCACAGGTAAAGGGGTACAAAGGTGCGCATCAATATGTTGATCATATCTACTATATGATTCACGCTCGACCTTTCGGTCTCCGTGTTCCGAGGTCATATCTTATATGCATAGCTCGTCAAGTATAACTTTGAGTATTCGCGTGTGCAACTGTTTTTGCACCGTTGTATTTGAGCGTAGAGCCTATCACACCCGATCATCACGTGGTGTCTCGGCACGAAGAACTTTACATAGCGGTGCATACTCGGGGAGAACACTTCTTGATAATTTAGTAAGGGATCATCTTATAATGCTACCGTCAATCAAAGCAAAATAAGATGCATAAAGGATTAACATCACATGCAATCAATATAAGTGATATGATATGGCCATCATCATCTTGTGCTTGTGATCTCCATCTCAAAGCACCGTCATGATCACCATCGTCACCGCGACACCTTGATCTCCATCGTAGCATCGTTGTCGTCTAGCCAACTATTGCTTCTCGACTATCGCTACTGCTTAGTGATAAAGTAAAGCAATTACATGGCGTTGCATTTCATACAATAAAGCGACAACCATATGGCTCCTGCCAGTTGCCGATAACTTCGGTTACAAAACATGATCATCTCATACAATGAAATATAGCATCACGTCTTGACCATATCACATCACAACATGCCCCTGCAAAAACAAGTTAGACGTCCTCTACTTTGTTGTTGCAAATTTTACGTGGCTGCTACGGGCTGAGCAAGAACCGTTCTTACCTACGCATCAAAACCACAGCGATACTTCGTCAAATAGACTCCGTTTAACCTTCTCAAGGACCAAGGCGTAGCCACACTCGGTTCAACTAAAGTGAGAGAGAGCAGACACCCGCCCGGTCACCTTTAAGCAATGAGTGCTCACAGCGGTGAAACCAGTCTCGCGTAAGCGTCTGGCGTAATGTCGGTCCGGGCCGCTTCATCTCACAATACCGCTGAACCAAAGTATGACATGCTGGTAGGAAGTATGACTTGTATCGCCCACAACTCACTTGTGTTCTACTCGTGCATATGACATCAGCGCATAAAACCAGGCTCGGATGCCACTGTTGGGTAGCGTAGTAATTTCAAAAATTTTCCTACGATCACGCAAGACCATGGTGATGGCATAGCAACGAGAGATAGAGTATCCGTCCACGTACCCTCGTGACCGAAAGCGAAGCGTTATAACAACGCGTTGATGTAGTCGTACTTCTTCCCGATCCAACCGATCCAAGTACCGAGCGTCGGCACCTCCGAGTTCTGCACACGTTCAGCTCGATGGCGTCCCTCGAACTCCGATCCAGCCGAGTGTTGAGGAGAGTTTCACAAGACCTGACGGCGTGGTGACGATGATGATGTTCCACCGGCGCAGGCTTCGCCTAAGCTCCGCTACGGTATGATTGAGGTGTAATTTGGTGGAAGGGGCACCGACACGGCTAAGGAACGATCTAATCGATCAACTTGTGTGTCATGGGGTGCCCCTGCCCAGTATATAAAGGAGGGAAGGGAGGGGCTGGCGGCCAGGAGGGGCGCGCACAGGTGTCCTACTCCTACTAGGAGTAGGATTCCCCCAAATCCTAGTCCAACTAGGGTTTGACCAAGGGAGAGGGAGAGAGGCGCCACCCCTTCTCCTAATCCTAATAGGACTAGGGAAGGGGAAGGCTGCGACCAGCTATAGGGCCCCCTTTCTCTTTCCCACTAAGGCCCATCAAGGCCCATTGACCCCGGGAGGTTCCGGTAACCCCGGTACTCGATAAAATTCCCAATTTCACCCGGAGTGATTCGGAGTCAAACATAGGCTTCAATATATCAATCTTTATGTCTCGACCATTTGAGACTCCTCGTCATGTCCGTGATCTCATCCGGACTCGAACAACCTTGGTACATCAACATCATAAAACTCATAATAGCATCCATCGAAGCGTTAAGCGTGCGGACCCTACGGGTTCGAGAACTATGTAGACATGACCGAGACACCTCTCGGTCAATAACCAATAGCGGGACCTGGATGCCCATATTGGTTCCTACATATTCTACGAAGATCTTTATCGGTCGAGACCGCATAACAACATCGTTGTTCCCTTTGTCATCGGTATGTTACTTGCCCGAGATTCGATCGTCGGTATCAATACCTAGTTCAATCTCGTTCGGCAAGTCTCTTTACTCGTTCCGTAATACATCATCTCATAACTAACTCATTAGTTACAATGCTTGCAAGGCTTAGGTGATGAGCATTACCGAGAGGGCCCAGAGATACCTCTCCGACAATCGGAGTGACAAATCCTAATCTCGAAATATGCCAACCCAACATGTACCTTCGGAGACACCTGTAATGTACCTTTATAATCACCCGATTCGTTGTGGCGTTTGGTAGCACCAAAAGTGTTCCTCGGGCAAGCGGGAGTTGCATAATCTCATAGTCATAGGAACATGTATAAGTCATGAAGAAAAGCACTAGCAACAAACTATACGATCAAAAGCTATGCTAATGGAATGGGTCATGTCAATCAGATCATTCAACCAATGATGTGATCCCGTTAATCAAATAACAACTCCTTGTTCATGGTTAGGAAACATAACCATCTTTGATTAACGAGCTAGTCAAGTAGAGGCATACTAGTGACACTCTGTAGGTTTATGTATTCACACATGTATTATGTTTCGGTTAATACAATTCTAGCATGAATAATAAACATTTATCATGATATAAGGAAATAAATAATAACTTTTATTATTGCCTCTAGGGCATATTTCCTTGATCTCCCACTTGCACTAGAGTCAATAATCTAGATTACACAAGAATGATTCTAACACCCATGGAGTCTTGGTGCTGATCATGTTTTGCTCGTGGAAGAGGCTTAGTCAACGGTTCGCAACATTCAGATCCGTATGTATCTTGCATATCTCTATGTCTCCCACGGACCAAATCCGGATGGAGTTGAGGCGTCTTTTGATGTGCTTGGTTCTCTTGTGAAATCTGGATTCCTTTGCCAAGGCAATTGCACCATATTGTCACAAAAGATTTTCATTGGACCCGATACACTAGGTACAACACCTAGATCGGTTATGAACTCCTTCATCCGACTCCTTCATTAGCTGCTTCGAAGCAGCTATGTACTCAACTTCACATGTAGATCCCGAGCGACGCTTTGTTTGGAACTGCACCAACCGACAGCTCCACCGTTTAATGTAAATCGTATCCGGTTTGCGATTTAGAATCGTCGGATCAGTGTCAAAGCTTGCATCGGCGTAACCGTTCTGACGAGCTCTTTGTCACCGCCATAAATGAGAAACATATCCTTAGTTCTTCTCAAGTACTTAAGGATGTTCTTGACCGCTGTCGATGATCCACTCTGGATTACTTTGGTACCTGCTGCTAAACTTACAGAAGGCACACATCAGGTCTGTACACAGCATTGCATACATGATAGAGCCTATGGCTGAAGCATAGGAACATCTTTCATTTTCTCTCTATCTTCTGCGGTGGTCGGGCATTGAGTCTTACTCAACTTCACACCTTGTAATACCGGCAAGAACCCTTTCTTTGCTGATCCATTTTGAACTTTTCAAAACTTTATCAAGGTATGTGCTTTGTGAAAGTCCTATTAAGCGTCTTGATCTATCTCTATAGATCTTAATGCCCAATATGTAAGCAGCTTCACCGAGGTCTTTCATCGAAAACTTTTATTCAAGTATCCCTTTATGCTATCCAGAAATTCTATATCATTTCCGATCAATAATATGTCATCCACATATAATATCGAAATGCTGAGCTCCCACTCACTTTCTTGTAAATCAGGCTTCTCCAAAAGTGCATATAAACCAAATCTTTGATCACACTATCAAAACGTTTATTCCAACTCCGAGAGGCTTGCACCAGTCCATAAATGGATCGCTGGAGCTTGCACACTTTGTTAGCTCCTTTGGATCGACAAAACCTTCTGGTTGCATCATATACAACTCTTCTTCCGTAAATCCATTCAGGAATGCAGTTTTAACATCCATTTGCCAAATTTCATAATCATAAAATCGGCAATTGCTAACATGATTCGGACGGACTTAAGCATCGCTTCTGGTGAGAAGGTCTCATCGTAGTCAATCCCTTGAACTTGTCGAAAACCTTTTGCAACAAGTCGAGCTTTATAGACGATAACATTACCATCAGCGTCGGTCTTCTTCTTGAAGATCCATTTATTCTCAATTGCTTGCCGATCATCGGGCAAGTCAACCAAAGTCCACACTTTGTTCTCATACATGGATCCCATCTCAGATTTCATGGCCTCAAGCCATTTTGTGGAATCTGGGCTCACCATCGCTTCTTCATAGTTCGTAGGTTCATCATGTTCCAAAGAACATGACTTCCAAAATAGGATTACCGTACCACTCAGTGCGGATCTTGCTCTGGTTGATCTCTGAGTTCTGTAGAAACTTGATCTGAAGTTTCATGATCATCATCATTAGCTTCCTCCCTATTTGGTGTAGGTGTCACGAAACTGTTTTACTGTGATGTACTACTTCTCAATAAGGGAGTAGATACGATTATCTCATCAAGTTCTACTTTCCTCCCACTCACTTCTTTTGTGAGAAACTCTTTCTCAAAAAGTTTCCGAATTTAGCAACAAAATCTTGCCTTCGGATCTGTGATAGAAGGTGTACCCAACTGTCTCCTTTGGGTATCCTATGAAGACACATTTCTCGATTTGGGTTCGAGCTTATCAGGTTGAAGCTTTTCACATAAGCATCGCAGCCCCAAACTTTCAAAAGCGACAACTTTGGTTTCTTGCCAAACCACAGTTCATAAGGCGTCGTCTCAGCGGTTTAGATGGTGCCCTATTTAAAGTGAATGTAGCCGTCTCTAAAGCATAACCCCAAAACGATAGCGGTAAATCAGTAAGAGACATCATAGATCGCACCATATCTAATAAAATACGATTCGACGTTCGGACACACCATTACGTTGTGGTGTTCCGTGGCGTAAGTTGCGAAACTATTCCACATTGTTTCAAATGTAGGCCAAACTCGTAACTCAAATATTCTCCTCCACGATCAGATCGTAGAAACTTTATTTTCTTGTTACGATGATTTTCCACTTCACTCTGAAATTCTTTGAACTTTTCAAATGTTTCAGACTTGTGTTTCATTAAGTAGATATACCCATATCTGCTCAAATCATCTGTGAAGGTGAGAAAATAACGATATCCGCCACGAGCCTCAACATTCATTGGACCACATACATCGGTATGTATGATTTCCAATAAATCTGTTGCTCTCTCCATAGTTCCGAGAACGGTGTTTTAGTCATCTTGCCCATAAGGCACGGTTCGCAAGTGCCAAGTGATTCATAATCAAGTGACTCCAAAAGTCCATCAAGATGGAGTTTCTTCATGCGCTTTACACCGATATGACCTAAGCGGCGATTACCACAAATAAGTTGCACCATCATTATCAACTCTGCATCTTTTGGTTTCAACATTATGAATATGTGTATCACTACTATCAAGATTAAGTAAAACAAACCATTCTTCAATGGTGCATGACCATAAAAGATATTATTCATATAAATAGAACAACCATTATTCTCTGATTTAAATGAATAACCGTCTCGCATCAAACAAGATCCAGATATAATGTTCATGCTCAGCGATGGTACTAAATAACAATTATTTAGGTCTAATACTAATCCGAAGGTAGATGTAGAGGTAGCGTGCCGACCGCGATCACATCGACTTTGGAACCATTTCCCACGCATCGTCACCTCGTCCTTAGCCAATCTTCGCTAATCCGTAGCCCTGTTTGAGTTGCAAATATTAGCAATGAACCAGTATCAAATACCCAGTGCTCTGCGAGTATTAGTAAGGTACACATCAATAACAAGTATATCACATATACCTTTGTTAACCTTGCCATCCTTCTTATCCGCCAAATACTTGGGGCAGTTCCGCTTCGATGACCAGCCTGCTTGCAATAGAAGCACTCGGTTTCAGGCTTAGGACCAGACTTGGGTTTCTTCTCTTGATCAGAACTTGCTTGCCGCTCTTTTGAAGTTTCCTTTTTCTTTCCTTTGCCCTTTTCTTGAAACTAGTGGTTTTGTTAACCATCAACACTTGATGCTCCTTTTGATTTCTACCTCCATGACTTTCGCATCGCGAAGAGCTCGGGCATAGTTTTGATCATCCCTTGCATATTATAGTTCATCACGAAGCTCTTGTAGCTTGGTGGCGATGATTGGAGAATTCATCAATGACGCAATCATCCGGAAGATTAACTCCCAGTTGAATCAAGTGATTGTTATATCCGGACATTACGAGTATATGCTCACCGACAGAACCATTCTCCTCCATCTTACAGCTATAGAACTTATTGGAACTTCATATCTCTCAATCCGGGCATTCGCTTGGAATATTAACTTCAACTCTGGAACATCTCATATGCTCCATGGTGTTCAAAACGCGTTGAAGTCCGGTTCTAAGCCGTAAAGCATGGCACACTGAACTATAGAGTAGTCATCAGCTTTGCTTTGCGGACGTTCACAACTTCGGCGCAGCCCTTACACCAGGCCTGGCACCTAACGGTGCTTCGGGACGTAATTCTTCGTGCAGCAATAAGGATAATCCTCAAATTACGGACCCAGTCCGTGTAATTGCTGCCATCATCTTTCAACTTTGCTTTCTCAAGGACGCATTAAAATTCAACGGAACAACAAAGACGAGCCATCTATCTACACATCATAGACAAGCAAGATACTATCGGTACTAAGTTCATGATAAATTTAAGTTCAATTAATCATATTACTTAAGAACTCCCACTTAGAAAAATATCCTCAATTCTCTAAGTGATTGCGTGATCCATTTCAACTACACCATGACCGATCATCACGTGTGATGGAGTAGTTTCAATGGTGAACATCAATATGTTGATCATATCTACTATATGATTCACGCTCGACCTTTCGGTCTCCGTGTTCGAGGTCATATCTTATATGCATAGCTCGTCAAGTATAACCTGAGTATTCCGCGTGTGCAACTGTTTTGCACCCGTTGTATTTGAGCGTAGAGCCTATCACACCGATCATCACGTGGTGTCTCAAACGAAGAACTTTCGCAGCGGTGCATACTCGGGAGAACACTTCTTGATAATTTAGTAAGGGATCATCTTATAATGCTACCGTCAATCAAAGCAAAATAAGATGCATAAAGGATTAACATCACATGCAATCAATATAAGTGATATGATATGGCCATCATCATCTTGTGCTTGTGATCTCCATCTCGGAGCACCGCCATGATCACCATCGTCACCGGCGCGACACCTTGATCTCCATCGTAGCATCGTTGTCGTCTCGCCAACTATTGCTTCTCGACTATCGCTACTGCTTAGTGATAAAGTAAAGCAATTACATGGCGTTGCATTTCATACAATAAGCGACAACCATATGGCTCCTGCCATTGCCGATAACTTCGGTTACAAAACATGATCATCTCATACAATGAAATATAGCATCACGTCTTGACCATATCACATCACAACATGCCCTGCAAAAACAAGTTAGGCGTCCTCTACTTTGTTGTTGCAAATTTTACGTGGCTGCTACGGGCTGAGCAAGAACCGTTCTTACCTACGCATCAAAACCACAGCGATACTTCGTCAAATAGACTCCGTTTAACCTTCTCAAGGACGGGCGTAGCCACACTCAGTTCAACTAAAGTGAGAGAGCAGACACCCGCCACCACCTTTAAGCAATGAGTGCTCACGGCGGTGAAACCAGTCTCGCGTAAGCGTCTGGCGTAATGTCGGTCGGGCCGCTTCATCTCACAATACCGCTGAACCAAAGTATGACATGCTGGTAGGAAGTATGACTTGTATCGCCCACAACTCACTTGTGTTCTACTCGTGCATATGACATCAACGCATAAAACCAGGCTCGGATGCCACTTTGTTGGGTAACGTAGTAATTTCAAAAATTTTCCTACGATCACGCAAGACCATGGTGATGGCATAGCAAGAGATAGATATCCGTCCACGTACCCTCGTGAGACCGAAAGCGAAGCGTTATAACAACGCGTTGATGTAGTCGTACTTCTTCCCGATCCAACCGATCCAAGTACCGAGCGTCGGCACCTCCGAGTTCTGCACACGTTCAGCTCGATGGCGTCCCTCGAACTCCGATCCAGCCGAGTGTTGAGGGAGAGTTCGTCGACCTGACGGCGTGGTGGCGATGATGATGTTCCACCGACGCAGGGCCGCCTAAGCTCCGCTACGGTATGATTGAGGTGTAATCTGGTGGAAGGGGCACCGACACGGCTAAGAACGATCTAATCGATCAACTTGTGTGTCATGGGTGCCCCTGCCCTCATATATAAAGGAGGGAAGGGAGGGCTGGCCGGCCAGGAGGGAGGCGCGACCAGGTGTCCTACTCCTACTAGGGTAGGATTCCCCCAAATCCTAGTCCAACTAGGGTTTGACCAAGGGAGAGGGAGAGAGGCGCCACCCCTTCTCCTAATCCTAATAGGACTAGGGAAGGGGGAAGGCTGCGACCAGCTATAGGGCCCCTTTCTCTTTCCCACTAAGGCCCATCAAGGCCCATTGACCCCCGGGGTTCCGTAACCCCGGTACTCGGTAAAATTCCCAATTTCACCGGAGTGATTCCGAGTCAAACATAGGCTTCCAATATATCAATCTTTATGTCTCGACCATTTGAGACTCCTCGTCATGTCCGTGATCTCATCCGGACTCGAACAACCTTCGTACATCAACATCATAAAACTCATAATAACTGTCATCGAAGCGTTAAGCGTGCGGACCCTACGGGTTCGAGAACTATGTAGACATGACCGAGACACCTCTCGGTCAATAACCAATAAGCGGACCTGGATGCCCATATTGGTTCCTACATATTCTCTGAAGATCTTTATCGGTCGAACCGCATAACAACATCGTTGTTCCTTTGTCATCGGTATGTTACTTGCCGAGATTCGATCGTCGGTATCAATACCTAGTTCAATCTCGTTACCGGCAAGTCTCTTTACTCGTTCCGTAATACATCATCTCATAACTAACTCATTAGTTACAATGCTTGCAAGGCTTAGGTGATGAGCATTACCGAGAGGGCCGAGAGATACCTCTCCGACAATCGGATGACAAATCCTAATCTCGAAATATGCCAACCCAACATGTACCTTCGGAGACACCTGTAATGTACCTTTATAATCACCCGATTCGTTGTGGCGTTTGGTAGCACCAAAAGTGTTCCTCGGCAAGCGGGGTTGCATAATCTCATAGTCATAGGAACATGTATAAGTCATGAAGAAAAGCACTAGCAACAAACTATACGATCAGGTGCTATGCTAATGGAATGGGTCATGTCAATCAGATCATTCAACCAATGATGTGATCCCGTTTAATCAAATAACAACTCCTTGTTCATGGTTAGGAAACATAACCATCTTTGATTAACGAGCTAGTCAAGTAGAGGCATACTAGTGACAATCTGTAGGTTTATGTATTCACACATGTATTATGTTTCCGGTTAATACAATTCTAGCATGAATAATAAACATTTATCATGATATAAGGAAATAAATAATAACTTTTATTATTGCCTCTAGGGCATATTTCCTTCAGGCCTTGCCCCGGCAAGGGTCTTGCTGGGGGAACCTGCTTCGTCTCTCTGCTCTTTTGTGGTCACGGCCTTGGCGTTGCTCTGGCTGTCTTGGGCTTCGGTTTCTACCTCGGTTCACCTCCCTTGTTCTGCTTGGTGCGGCCGTGGGCGCGGCTCCGACTATCTGTGCACAGGTAAAGGGGTACAAAGGTGCGCCCCTTCTTTTGTACACCGACAGCGAGCTATGGAAAAAATGGTGGAACCGGCACCTTCTGAAGGTGGCGAGGCAGCTATAACCGCAATGTCAGCTCTTGCTGCAGTGGGTCAGTACCTGTCCACTAACAGTGCCAAAAGCACGTTCCTGCGTAATACTGGCTTGGTTGTTAAGGCAATCTTGTCCAAACTGCCTCATGATCAAGATATGCAAGCTCAAAACAATGTTGTATCTGCAGTCCAGACACAAGTCCATTCCCTAATAGAGACCCTTTGTGAAACAAGGAGAGACATTGTTCGATGTTGTCAAGATATGCATGGTTTTGAAACCAGACTATCAGACATTTGCTATGTTGTTCTGGAGCCTAGGAGAACTGAAGGCAAAGGTTATGGTGCTCCATCGGACAATACAGCATGAAAATGTAACAGTTAGGTCAAATGAACTGAGCTTCTGAACTTCTGGTGGTGCATTTATCTGCTAGACTGTTAACTTTTATGCCAACCTTCCGTTTGTTTTATAGTTGTAATTTGTTTTGGTGTGATACAAAATTTGTTCTTAACATGCAGCCACCGGCTGAAGAAAACAACAAGCCATTTTTGTATAGTGTAGGGTGTTCCCTATATTTGCACTGGTGGCGAACTTTGATGCCCACCGGCTGTAGTTAACATGGGCCTCCTACGGGCCGTAGAAACAATGGGCCTTCTAAGGGCCGTAGAAACAATGGGCCTTCTATGTGGCATAGAAACAATGGGCCTTATGGGTCGTAGACAAAATGGGCCTTCTATGGGCCGTATCATCAATGGGCCTTCTACGGGCTTATGATCGGTTGGCCAAACATGGACCAGTAACCGACCACATTATGGCCGTAAATGGGCTAGAGTTGAAATCGTCCGTTCATGGGCCGACCATAACGGGTCGTCGTTAATCGGTCGTATTTTGATGACGCTATGAAAACGCATTAGCGTGTTAATGGGCCACAAATGGCTCGATTGTAACCACGTGCTGAATTTGGCCCACAAGCGAAAAATGATGATGTGAGCCGTAAGTAAACGAATGTGGAAATGAGCCCAAGAATAAATGGGCCCCGAGAAGGCCGAAAGATAACATGGGCTGGAAACGGCCCAACGTAATAATGGGCCGTTAATGGGTATAAAGTGATACACTGTTCATTACGGGCCAGTTTCACCACGTGTCGTTAATGGGTATAAAGTGATACATTGTTCATTACGGGCTAGTTTTACCACAGGCCGTTAATGGGCCGAGAGTAATAAGGGCCTCATATGGGACGAAAGACGTCATAGGCCATACATGGGCGGGAAGTTAAAACGGGCTGGAATTATATTGGACGGCCCAGATGACGCTACTGGGCCTAATTCGGATAGGCCGTAAATGGGCCCTGGGTTAGCGGGCTGTAAATGGGCTATATACGAACAGGCCGTTAACAGGGTTGCCGTGGGCCGGCCCGCCACCTTTTGACCAAGTCAAACAGGCCGGCCTTTTCACAGGAATGTGCCTCTGTTGGCCCGTGCCACGTGTCGACGTATCATAGGCGCTTTGGGTCCAATGAGTGGATGACATCTGTCCCAACGGTGAGCCGACACGTGTTTCCTCCAGCCAATGATGATTTTACATGTGGAAATTCCCCATTGGTCGGGGCTGTTAATGGGTTATCGGATCCAAAACCGGACCCAATAGCTTAACGGCGTTCCGTTACGGTGGATGCCACGTGTCGGTCACCCTTGACGAAAGCACTTCTGTGACGCGCTTCATGGAAGTGGACACTTCCGTGATGATAATTTTGGTAATGTCATGGAACACTTCTACGACATCACAGGTATGACTATCTTGATTCTGACATAAATTTGTCATGGATGTACATGCATGACAGAAAACATGACCTACTGTGACAAACACGTATCATCACGGAAGTGTACTTTTTTGTAGTGATACTTAGCAAGCATTTTACGAAAAGCACCATGAATAAAATGTGAACCACCATCACTCATTAAATATCTAGGGGCTCCAAACCTCGGAAAAATAACTTCTTTAAGCATCTTAATAGAAGTGTTATGATCAGCACTACTAGTTGGAATAGCTTCTACCCACTTAGTAACGTAATCAACAGCAACTAAAATATGTGTATGCCCATTAGAGGAAGGAAAAGGTCCCATATAATCAAAGCCCCAAACATCAAATGGTTCAATAAGAAGTGAATAGTTCGTAGGCATTTCCTGACATATACTAATATTACCAATTCTTTGGCATTCATCACAAGACAAGACAAACTTACGGGCATCCTTGAAGAGAGTGGGCCAACAGAACTCTGATTGCAATACCTTATGTGCAGTTCTATCTCCAGCGTGGTGCCCTCCATAGAGCTCGGAGTGGCACTTGCGTAGGATCTTTTCATGTTCATGCTCAGGTACACAACTTCTAATAACATCATCTACTCCTTCTTTATAAAGGTGTGGGTCATCTCAGAAGTAATGTCTTAAATCATAGAAACACTTTTTCTTTTGCTGGTATGTGAAACTAGGTGGTATGACTTTAGCAACAATATAATTAGCACAATCAGCATACTGATACGTCCATTTTGCATCATGCATGTATATCGATATTTATTGCATTATGGGTTGTTATTACACATTATGTCACAATACTTATGCCTATTCTCTCTTATTTTACAAGGTTTACATAAAAAGGGAGAATGCTTGGTAAGGCTGGAATTTCAAATGTGGAAAAGGAGCAAATATTAGAGACCTATTCGCACAGCTCGAAGCCCTGAAACTCCACGAAAGTTATTTTGGAAATAATAAAAATATTGAGCGAAGAAAATACCGGAGGGGCCCACACCCTGGCCACGAGGGTGGGGGGCGCGCCGTACCCCCTGGGTGCGCCCCGTGCCTCATGGGCCCCCTGGTGGCCCTTCGGTGCCCATCTTCTGCTATATGAAGTCTTTCATCCGAGAAAAAATTAGAAGCAAGCTTACGGGACGGAACTCCGCGGCCACGAGGCGGAACCTTGGCAGAACCAATATAGGGCTCCGGCGGAGCTGTTCTGCCGGGAAAACTTCCCTCTGGGAGGGGGAAATCATCTCCATCGTCATCACTAATGATCCCCTCATCGGAGGAGGGTCAATCTCCATCAACATCTTCACTAGCACCATCTCCTCTCAAACCCTAGTTCATCTCTTGTATCCAATCTTTGTCCCAAAGCCTCAGATTGGTATCTGTGGGTTGCTAGTAGTGTTGATTACTCCTTGTAGTTGATGCTAGTTGGTTTATTTGGTGGAAGATCATATGTTCAGATCCTATATGCATATTAATACTCCTCTGACTATGAACATGAATATGCTTTGTGAGTAGTTACGTTTTTTCCTGAGGACATGGGTGAAGTCTTGCTATTAGTAGTCATGTGAATTTGGTATTCGTTCGATATTTGGTGAGATGTATGTTGTCTCTCCTCTAGTGGTGTCATGTGAACGTCGACTACATGACACTTCACCATTATTTGGGCCTAGAGGAAGACATTGGGAAGTAATAAGTAGATGATGGGTTGCTAGAGTGACAGAAGCTTAAACCCTAGTTTATGCATTGCTTCGTAAGGGGCTGATTTGGATCCATATGTTTCATGCTATGGTTAGGTTTACCTTAATACTTCTTTTGTAGTTGCGGGTGCTTGCAATAGGATTTAAGCATAAGTGGGATGCTTGTCCAAGTAAGTACATCACCCAAGCACCGGTCCACCCACATATCAAATTATCAAAGTACCGAACGCGAATCATATGACGTGATGAAAACTAGCTTGACGATAATTTCCATGTGTCCTCGGGAGCGCTTTTATCTATATAAGAGTTTGTCCAGGCTTTTCCTTTGCTACAAAAAGGATTGGGCCACCTTGCTGCACTTTATTTACACTTGTTACTTGTTACCGTTACAAATTACCTTATCACAAAACTACCTGTTACCTATAATTCCAGTGCTTGCAGAGAATACCTTACTGAAAACCGCTTGTCATTTCCTTCTGCTCCTCGTTGGGTTCGACACTCTTACTTATTGAAAGGACTACATGAAAGCACAAGTGCTCCCTAGGTGGTTTTGGTAATTAATGTCAACATATCTCTTGTTGGACTAACACTTTTATCTAGTATGTTTCAGATAAGTTCAACAATGGAGTGGCATGGACTAAAGGATGTGGGAACTCCTTCAAGATGCTAAGGACAAAGGATTGGCTCAAGCTTCAAGCTCAAGACCCTTCATTTTACATTTTAGTGGTCCAAGATCACATTGAGTCTATAGGAAAAGCCAATACTATCAAGGAGGGATGAGGTGTTGCTTAATGAGCCTCTTGCTTCATGTGCTTAGTGACATGCTCCAAAACCCTCCACTACTTTCTCACATCCACATATGACCTAAACCTAAAGTCAAACTCGGCCCCACCGATTCTTTCTATCCGGCGCCACCGAGTTTGGGTGTCATAGCCACTGCCACAAAACCTAAGCAAATCGGTGTCACTGATAGGGATCTCGGTCTCACCGAGATGGGATTGTAATCTCTCTGTGTATGTCCATTACCAAAATTGGTCTCACCGAGTTTGTGCAATCGGTACTACCGAGATTACAATGCAAACTTTATGGTTAGCTTGTTACCCAAATCGGTCCCACCGAGTTTGAGTAATCGGCCTCACCGAGTTTGCCTGACCAACTCTCTGGTTAGCTAATTACCAAATTCGGTCTCACCGAGTTTGTGTAATCGGTCTATTCGAGATTACGTTATGCCCTAACCCTAACCAAATCGGTCCTACCGAGATGCATATCAGTCCCACCGAAAATCCTAACGGTCATTAGGTTTACTAAATCGGTCGACCGAGTTTTATAATTCGGTCCCACGAGTTTGGTAAATTGTGTTATAGCAGTTAGATTTTGTGTGGAGGCTATATATACCCCTCCACCTCCTCTTCATTCGTGGAGAGAGCCATCGAACAAACCTACACTTCCAAATCCTATTTACGGGAGAGAACCACCTACTCATGTGTTGAGGCCAAGATATTCCATTCCAACCACATGAATCTTGATCTCTAGCCTTCCCCAAGTTGCTTTCCACTCAAATCTTCTTTCCACCAGATCCAAATCCTATGAGAGAGAGTTGAGTGTTGGGGAGACTATCATTTGAAGCACAAGAGCAAGGAGTTCATCATCAACACACCATTTGTTACTTCTTGGAGAGTGGTGTCTCCTAGATTGGCTAGGTGTCACTTGGGAGCCTCCGACAAGATTGTGGAGTTGAACCAAGGAGTTTGTAAGGGCAAGGAGATCGCCTACTTCGTGAAGATCTACCGCTAGTGAGGCAAGTCCTTCGTGGGCGGCGGCCATGGTGGGATAGACAAGGTTGGTTCTTCGTGGATCCTTCGTGGACGGAGCCCTCCATGGACTCACACAACCGTTACCCTTCGTGGGTTGATGTCTCCATCAACGTGGATGTACGATAGCACCACCTATCGGAACCATGACAAAAACATCTGTGTCTCCAATTGCGTTTGAATCCTCCAAACCCTTCCCTTTACATTCTTGCAAGTTGCATGCTTTATTTTCCGCTGCCTATATACTCTTTGCATGCTTGTTTGTTATGTATTGAGAAAGTTAAACTTGTGCCTAAACTCCACTTAAACCTAAAAGAAGTTAAAAACTGCAACTTTGGTACTTAGTGTCTAATCACCCCCCCTCTAGACACCTCTTCTCAAGATCCTACAAGTGGTATCAGAGCATTGGTCTCCATTGCCTTGGTTTAATCACCATTGGAGGAAGATGGATGAGTCTACTTTGGGGAGTCTTAGACATAGAGTGCCTATTCTTGATGGAGAATATTTTCATGAGTGAAAAAATGAGATGCTTGTAATTTTCAATCAATATCAATTGAACAAGTACATTTCTAGCCCTTGTACACCTCATGTTGATCCTATGCATCCTACCCTTGATGAATCTATTGACATGACTAGAAATCTTAGAATTGTTAATCTTATCACTAGAGGCTTGCCTAGAAACTTGATCAGAATCTTGCCTACTTTTGAGTGTGCCTACACTATATGGAAATTTCTTGAGGAACGCTTTCCAAATTATTCCTTGAAAAATCTAGATGAGATTCTCTATAAGTCTATTGCCTTGAGTAAGATGAATACTAGTGATCCTATGTTTGGTGATCGTCTATTTGAACTTACCGACCTTATGCGTGCCAAAGGAGATGTTGGAATTATTGGTGATATTATTTCCGAAGCTATAAGAATTCATAAGCAAGATCATTGTCAAACTCACTCTAATGAAGTACCCTCTCTAGGACTTGATCCACCACATGACGATGTTGAACATGGATACTATGATGAGGATGATGATAGTGATTTTGATCTTGATGATGCAATGAGACATTTTGGTCTTATGGCAAATCTTCGGGGATATGTGTCAGGAGGAAAGGAATGGGTTCTTGACAGCGGATGTACCGATCACATGACCGGAGATAAAGACATGTTTCGTGAGCTTGCTGAAAATGATAGTCCTCGAAAGTATGTCACTTTCGGTGACAACTCAAAGGGTAAGGTGGTTGGCCTCGGTAAGGTGGCCATCTCACATGATAGCTCCATACAAAATGTCATGCTCGTTGAGTCTCTTGGCTACAACTTACTTTCAATATCTAGACTTGTTGATTTCGGTTTAAATGTCCTATTCACTGAAGTAGATTGTCAAGTGTTTCGTCGAGACAATCATAAAATGGTATTTACCGGTATACGTAGAGGTGATCTTTACATTGTTGATTTCTCTAAAAAGGCACAACCTAAAACTTGCTTCATTGCTAAATCCTCAAAAGGTTGGTTATGGCATAGACGACTAGGTCACGTTGGCATGAGAAACCTTGACAAGCTTATTAAAGGAAATCATATCCTTGGAGTTAACGATGTCATATTTGATAAGGATAGACTGTGCAATGCTTGTCAAGCAGGTAAACAGGTCAGAGGAAGGCATCCCGTGAAGAACATCATGACCACAAGGAGGCCACTCGAGCTACTTCATATGGATCTCTTTGGCCCAACTCCTACAAAAGTCTCGGTGGAAATTCTTTTGGTCTAGTTATAGTTGATGATTTTTCAAGATTTACGTGGGTGTTCTTTCTCGATGATAAATCGCAGGTCCAAAAGATCTTCAAAAACTTCGCTAGGAAGGTGTAACACCCGGATGATTAAGCAACAGTGATCACCTCCGTTACTGTGACTAAACTCACGTTGATTCGAACCCGGTCTAAAACAAATTCAAAACAAAAGCAAACGATAAAAAGTTTCAAAACTAAAACTAAAATGTTAGGGGTTGTCTAAAATAACAAACCTAATTATGGTGGGGTGCACAAAATTTTGTAAAGTGTTTTGTTATTTTAAATAAGCTAAAACAGAAAAGAAGAAAAAGAAAATAAAATAAAATAAAACGAAAGAGATGTGGGGAGAAACCCCATCGCCCAACTGGCCAGCCCCCCACTGCCCATCGGCCACGCCATGGGCCGGCCCAACCGCCCCCCTTATCCACTCCCCCCCCCGTCGGTGGAACCCTAGCTCACTCCCCCCCCGATCCCCTTTCCCCCCTCCCCCGCCCGATCTGGATCGGGCCGATCCACCCGCCCCGCCTGCCACGACCCCCGCCCGCCCGACACGGTCGCCTCCCCCCTAGCCCCTCGCCGCCGTCAGGACCCCCTCTCCCACCGTCGCCCCACAGCAGGCACTGCTCACACTGGTCGTCCCGACCCCCGCCTCACCGGGTCCTCCCAGCCGCGGCGCCTCCCGACTCCTCCTCCTCGCGGTCGCCTCCGAGGCTCCACCGAGCCGCCGTCATAGACCCCACGGCCCTGTGAGCTTCGCCCACACCCCTCGCCTCTCTCCCCTCCCGAGCAGCCAGTGTCTCAGAGCCCCGCTGCTGCCCGGCCGCCCTCCTCGCCATGACCACAGCACGCCGCCACGCCACGCCGTTCCCCGCCTCCTCTCCTCCTCCTCGCCTGAGCGGCGCCTCTCCCCCCTCACTTTTAAAGCCCTCCGCCCGTGGATCCGTGCCCGCCCCCGGTGACCCGAGCAGTCACGGGCCGAGCCAGTGTGGCTCGGCGCCAAGGACCCCCCCGCCCCAGAGCACTTCAACGGAGGCCGAACCTCCTCGCCGCCTCCGCCGCTTCGCTCATGGCGCCGTTCGGCAGGGTCCGCCGACCCCATGCCCCCACCGGACGCGCCGTCCTCTCCCCTTCCTAACGCGCCGGCGCCCGTTGTGCCAGCACGGAGAACAAGTCCGTGATGCTCGGCGCCCTCGCCCTTGATAGCCACTGGGCCAACCACAGCCCCCGCCGACGTAGCCACAGGGCCCTCCTCAGGCCACCGGCCGATGGGCCCAGGCCCCCCTCGCTCTGTTGACTCGGTCGTGGAGTGGCCAATCCACCCCCCCACCGACAACGACATGGGGCCCCGCCTGAGACGTTTTTAAAAAATAAAAGGAAAATGAAAATTAAATAAAATTAAATAAAATGAATAAAACTAATTAATTAATTAATTAATTAATTAATTAATTAAGTAAATAATTAATCTAATTAATCCTAATTAATTAAACCTAATGACTAATTAACCTAATTAACTACATTTAATTAAATTTAATTAGGTTAATTAGTTAACAGTGTATGACTAAGGACCCACACGTCGGGGTTGACTTAGTCAACCTGTTGATCTTGACGTCGGCATGACATCATCTTGATGTCATAAATACATTTTCAATTAATTAAATAATTAATTAAATTCCGAAATTATTAAAATCTTTTAAAATCATATCTTTTAATCCGTAACTTCGGTTAAAATATTTTCAACATGAAAGTTGCTCGAGCAGCGAGATGAATCCGGATCGCAATCCGTTCGTCCGCCACACACCCCTAACCTATCGAACCTGCAACTTTTCCTCCGGCTCCTCTGCTGAAAACCCAAAACAAGGATTACTTTCCGGATGTTTCCCCTTAACCAGTACCCCTATACCACGTTAGGGCACGCCTAGCATCGCTTCTTGGCATGTCATGCATCGATATGCATCTGTTTACTTGGTATTCATTGTTTCTTCCCCCTCTTCTCTCCGGTAGACTACGAGGCCGGCGTTGCGGTGGCCGGTTCGACTACGGTGTTGGCGACCCTCTCTCTTGCCGAGCAACCAGGCAAGCCCCCTTGATCACGGATATCGCCTACTCTTCTCTATCTGCTTGCATTAGAGTAGTATAGCATGCTACTGTTTTCGAGATACTCCTATCTTTGCTGCATAGCTTTGTCCTTGTAACCATTGATACCTTACATTCATCTGTGGCCCTACATTCTTGTCAAATCGCCGTGCTATACTATCGGGCCGTGATCACTCGGGAGTTGATCACGGGTATATACTATAT
The DNA here is from genome assembly GCA_021605205.1 of Aegilops longissima. Classification (NCBI taxonomy): domain Eukaryota; kingdom Viridiplantae; phylum Streptophyta; class Magnoliopsida; order Poales; family Poaceae; genus Aegilops; species Aegilops longissima. The sequence continues at coordinate 297,875,381 of CM038682.1, read as the reverse complement.
ACTTATACATGATACATGTGGAGACTAAAGTCGGGTCGGTGATGGAGCACCATGAGTGGATCTTGAGGCGGAGCGACAGGCGGGTTGAGACCGCCTAGGAGAGAGGTGGGCTGGCCTGTTCGGCGTTCGCGGTTACTTAACACGCTTAACGAGGTCTTGGTATTTGATCTGAGTTGGCTCTGAGCTTATACGCACTAACCATCTCGCGGGAGTAGTTATGGGTATCCGCGTCGTGGTATCGGCGAAATACTTGAGACGTCGGACGGAGCGGCGCCAGCGCCGGATTGACTGGAACGCTGTTAGGCTAGGTCTGCTTCGGCCACGTCGCATAGCGTCAGGTGTGCTCGAGGCGATGGGCCCAGACCCCTGCGCGCTTAGGTTTAGACCAGCGTGTTGGCCTCTCTGTTGTGCCTAGGTGGGGCTGCGACGTGTTGATCTTCCGCGGCCGGGCATGACCCAGGAAAGTGTGTCCGCCAAATGGGATCAAGCGTCTTTGGGTAAGATGGTGCACCCTGCAGGGAAGTTAATCTATTGAATAGCCGTGATCTTGATAACAGGGCGACTTGGAGTTGTACCTTGAGCTTATGACAACTAGAACCGGATACTTGATAAAACACACCCTTCCAAGTGCGGATACAACCGGTGGTCGCTCTCGCTCGGGGATATGAGCGGGATTGCCGGGTAGGATTATTGCTATATGATGTTACTTGGAGGACTTCCGTTGTCCTCTTACATGCATTGCAAGGCGGTGTCGAGCGTAGTCTTCGTTAAGACTAGCTATCCCCTCTTATTCGGCATTCTGCGATTCAGTCCACCGATATGGCCCTTTACACATATATCCATGCATATGTAGTGTAGCTCCTTGCTTGCGAGTACTTTGGATGAGTACTCACGGTTGCCTTGTTCCCCTTTTCCCCTACCTCTACTCGATTGCTGCAACAGACGATGGAGCCCAGGGCCGACGCCACCCTCGATGGCGACTACTACTGCGGAGGTGCCTACTACTACGTGCAGCCCGGCGGCGACGACGGGAGTAACTTAGGAGGATCCCGGCGGGAGGCCTGCTCCTCTTCGATCTGTATCCCGTTTGTGCTAGCCATCTTATGGCACCTTGTTTAACTTATGTCGTACTCAGATATTGTTGCTTCCGCTGACTTCGTCTATGATCGAGCACTTGTATTCGAGCCCTCGAGGCCCCGGCTTGTATTATGATGCTTGTATGACTTATTTTATTTGTAGAGTTGTGTTGTGATATCTTCCGTGAGTCCTTGATCTTGATCGTACACATTTGCGTGCATGATTAGTGTACGATTGAATCGAGGCGTCACAAGTTAATATCGAGCCGATGCTGTGTAGAATCCCCTTCCACACTCCTTGGCGAAGTCGAGTCTAGACATTGCAAAACTTTTACTAACTTGGTTGTGTGCCTTACGGGCCCACGTCGCCATCGGGTGGTACTAGGATCTTTTACTCCTCGACCTTTACTCGGGACTCTGAACTCTCTTCTACTCGGGTTAAGCGATTTTACTAAGCGACACTAGGATCCGTGACCACATTCACCCCAAAGTTGGATATAGCCTTAGTTGTTCTTGGAATTGTATTTGATCAATTTCCACCTTGTCATTTGACTCCTTTGAAGCGTCTTTGTTTTCAGATGGAACCCACGAGGCAGGTCGTGCGCCACACGACGGCCATTGGTGCCTCGGGATCACTGCGGTGCTAGCCGAGATGATGACCTATTTGGGTTATCGCTGGCACCTGAGTACACCGTCTATGAGGAGTACGGGACTATAACCAGGAGCGATGCCGCGCCATCGTCCACCTCTACTCTCGGGAGTATGACTCCACTCTTGTCTGCACACGCACATGGTGTTGGGGTGACTATCGATATGGCGATCCACGATGCTGCTTATGCTGCTCGACCGTCTTCGTGCGAGTATCGAGTTGGACACCTCCCCTTCGGGCACATTGCTATCGCGTCGATGTTGGTGAGGAGGTTACTACTGCTGCCTACTCCACTTTGTCACCAGAGAGCCCTTCCACCATCGAACTTTGTTACGCATCGCGATGGGCTGGATCGAGCTAACCGAGCTCTTCGCCACGAGTTGTACATCACCCGTCGGCACCTCTACCGTGCTCGGCGCTGATGCACCCTTTGTCCGATCCGGAGAGCTGCGCGTTCTGCGATCTACCCAGCCAGACCGTGATGCCCCGGGGTGTCGGTTGGCGGGCGTGGAGGCTACTCTCCGCGCTTGGCCCTTTTCGCCACACGGGCGTCGGATTCAGCACCCGAGTATCCGCGGCCCCAGTCAGCGACGTGGAGGACTATCCGCTGCCGCTTTACCAGCTTTAGGCTACACTACCTCCGCCGTGCAGCGTGGGACTGATGTAGACTTGCTTGTTAGTGTTAGATGCATTCGCCATGAGCTGCGTGCGCCTATGATGTCTTAGTCTATGTCTTGAACTCTATGTATCGAACTCTATGCATGATTCCTTTTGTAAGATATGCCAACTACTATGTAGTTTCTATCGTGCTGTTTTCGTTATGCATGTTTCATCATGAATGATTCTTATCCGTTGCATAACTTCTCAAATGCTGAACTACCCCTGTTATATAATAGCAGGATGGTTAGGCCAGCTGGTCGTGGTCGTGGTGCCAACTTCCCACCACCGCCTGAGTACATGGCTGGTATGATCCAACAGCTCGAGATGAATCGCCAGTTCATGGAGAACATGATGGCTCAGTTTCCTCGCCCCAATATGAACCAGCATCCAAACGGAACAACTCTGCAGGATTTCATACGCCTGAACCCCAGCGTGTACCGCAGCTCAACTCAGCCGCTGGATGCTGATGACTGGCTCCATGACATCACCTATGAGATGGAGTCTGCTGATGTAGCCCCTGCCAGCTATGTCACCTTTGCTTCCTTCTTCCTGAAGGGACCCACAGCTCAATGGTGGGACAGCCACAAGCGTACTCGCCAGTTGGAACACTCATCACCGGCGGACTTCCGGGCTGCCTTCCGTGCCGCTTCATCCCTCAAGGGGTCATGGACGGAAGAAGCGTGAGTTCATAACCTCACCCAAGGCAACAAGGCTGCCGAAGCTTATCGGCGAGAGTTCTTGGACTTGTCTCGCTATCTTGAAGAGGATATAGCAACCGATGCACGCAGACAGGAGAAGTTCGTGGCGGTCTTCAAGTCGACATCAAGCTCGCACTTCTAGTGCACGACTTTGCTGATTTCGCCACCTTGGTGAACAAAGCTATCAATGTCGAAACTGGTCTGCGGGAATACGAGCTCTAACAGCGCAACTGTGACACGGGCTCATCTTGAGGCCCGTCCTCGCAGAACCGCAAGATATGGATTCCCAACAGTATGTACCAAATTAATGCACATGCTTCAAGGCAGAATTATGCTACACCTCGTGCGCCTACAACTAAGCAGCCGTAGCTTCCAGCTCCACCACCCCAAGCTCTGTTCCCACTCCCAATAATGGCTTGTGCTTGGTGCGGACAACGAGGCACCGTGCTAGAGAATGCAACCGAACCAGAATCAGTGGCCCTTCCAAAGGTGGCCGTGGAAACGCCGGACCATAACAACACCGCCAAGTCTTATGGGCAAGCTCAGGCCAACCACGTTGATCTGAGCGAAGCTCAAGACCAGCCTGCTCTTTGTGATGGGTACACTCCTCGTAAATTCAGTACACGCATCTGTTTTTTTTCGATTCAGAGCATCGCATTCATTCATGTCTCAAGACTTTGCATACAAGCACGGCGTTAAGTGTGAGGAGATGAACTCTTGGTAGTGGTAAAACCCCATTGGGACAATGTCAAACCTCCATGGTTGGCGTCGGCGTCCTGTGGAAATCGAAGGGCTGGAATTCTATGCCTCCCCATTATCCTCAAGGCGTCTAACATCGACCTCATTTTGGGGATGGATTGGTTGAAAGCGCATCTGCGTCAATCGTTTGCGCCACTAAGACCGTCCATCCGCTACACCCTTCGATGAAATAATAAGCTACAATGCTCGTCGGTTCAAGATGCGAGGCAAGGCTCTATGCATTGAATGCATTGAGCGCCGCACCCTCGAGGGCATTGAGAACATTCTGTCGTTTGCGATTTCCAAGGCGTCTTTCTGAAGAACTTCCGAGGATTCCCCGCTAGAGCTGTCGAATTCGTCATCGACTTGAAACCGAGCACCACTCCTATAGCCAAGCGACCCTACAAGATGCCGCGCATGAACTCCTTGAGCTAAAGGAGGAAATCGACAAATCTCTTCAAAGTGGCTTCATTCGCCCAAGTTGCTCTCCTTGGGGAGCACCTTCTCTCTTTGTTAAGAAGAAGGATGGGACAAACCGATTGGTCCAAGACTACCGTCCTATAAATCAAGCTACCATTCAGAATAAGTATCCTCTTCCTCGGATCAATGATCTTTATGATCAAGCGGCTGGTTCGTCGGTGTTCTCGAAACTTCGACTTGAGGTTGGGTTACCACCAGATCCGTGTTCGTGAAGAGGATATCCCCAAGACCGCATTCGTGACTCGTTATGGTTCTTACGAGTACACCGTCATGTCTTCGGCAACCAATGCTCCAGCTACCTTCTCTGCTTTGATGAACTATATAGTCATGGATTACCTTGACAAGTTAAGTCGTGGTTTATCTGGATGATATCTGATCTTTTCCAAGAATGAAGAAGAACATCTTGAACATCTTAGTCTTGTCTTTGGAAAAGCTACGAGAGCATCAACTCTATGCCAAGTTCTCCAAATGTGAATTCTGGCTTCCGAAGTAACCTATCTTGGGCATGTCATTTCTAAGGATGGTATTGCCGTCAACCTGAAAGAGTTCAGGCTATTCTCGATTGGAATCCTCCGAAGAGCGTTAAGCAAGTCGAAGTTTTCTCGGTCTCGCCACTATTGCCGTCGATTAAGTCGAGAACTTCTCCAAGATTGCCGAGCCCCTAACTAACTTTGTTGCATAAGGCGTCAAATTCCAATGGGCGAGATAAGTGTCGGGAAAGTTTCCGGGCACTCAAAGACAAGTTGACTTCGCCCGATGCTAGCTCCTCCGATACTAAAAGGACTTCGTCATTTCTCGCGGCGCTTCTCGTCAAGGATTAGGCGGTGTCCTAATGCAAGAGCGCAAAGTGGTTGCTTATGCCTCTCGACAATTGCGCCCTCACGAAGAGAACTACCCAGTTCACGACCTCGAACTTGCTGCTGTCATTCATGCACTGAAGCAGTGGCGACATTACCTTCTCGGTCATCGTTGCGAGATCTTCACCGACCACCAAAGTCTGAAGTATCTGTTTACTCAGCCAGACCTGAACCTCCGTCGTGAGAGATGGATGGAGACTGCTGCGAACTTTGATTTGGGTATTTCCTATCGCCGAGCAAGGCTAATGTAATGGCTGATGCCTTGAGCATAAATCTTCTGCAACCACCTTGAGTTCACAAAGTTCAGCCCCACTTGTTGAAGAATTCAGAAAGCTGAACCTCCATATTGTGCCTCACGGCGCTTTTCGCTCCCCTCCTCCGGAGTTCATAAGATGAATCTCCGTGTTGTTCCCCGAGGTTGCCTCTATACCTGGCTGTTGAACCCGATCTCGTGGGCACAATAAAGACAATGCAGGATTTGACTCAAAGTCTACAAGATTAAGCAAGACATCAAAAAAAATCCTCATCCTTCACTATTCTTGATGATGGCGCCTTGTACTTCAAAGGCCGCCTAGTGGTGCCGTGTAAGAAGGAAAACCTGAATATGACTCGAAGGTTATGAAAGAAGCTCATGATACGCCTCTATGTATCCATCCTGGCAGTACAAAGATGTATCAAGACATTAAATCGAGATTACGTGGTCTAACATGAAGCGGGACATTGCTCGCTATGTTTACGAGTGTGGCGTTTGCGTCGTATCAAAGCGAGAACATCAAAGGCCTCTTGGAACTCGCAACCTATCTCTATTCCGGAATGGAAATGGGACCATGTTGAAATGGACTTAGTCCTTTGGATTTCCCAAATCGCAGAAAGGTAATGATGCTATTCTTGTCGTCATTGACCGGCTTTCTAAAGTTGCTCATTTTCGGCGGTCAAAGAGCGATCATCGCTAGCCAGCTTGCAGCGCTCTATATGTCGAAATTGTTTCACTTCACGGTATTCCATTGGTTATCGATTCGGACCGTGGCAGCTTATTCACTTCAAGATTCTGGGCAAGTTTTCAAGAAGCTATGGGGACTCATTTATCTTTCAGTACTGCGTTTCATCCACGGTCACAAGGGCAAGTTGAATGTGTCAACCAAATTCTCAAAGACATGCTTCAAGCTTGTGTCATTTCCTTCGGCAAGAAATGGGAGGAATCTCTCCCGTATGCTGAGTTCTCTTATAATAATAGCTATCAAGCTAGTCGAAGATGGCCCCTTGAAGTGTTATATGGGCGAAAGTGCGAACCCCTCTGAACTGGTCGAAGCGGGAACGTCCACTCTTCGGTCCGGATATTATCCAACATGCCGAAGAACAAATCCGCATTATTCGCGAGAATCTCAAGACCGCTCAGTCCCGTCAAAAGAGTAATTATGACCGTCATCACAAAGACATGGTCTATCAACCTTGGCGAAAAGGCCTATCTTCGCGTTACACCAATGAAGGGTGCTCACCGCTTGGGATCAAGGGCAAGTTAGCTCCTCGCTATATTGGCCCATTCACTATTACGGAAAGGCGTGGAAAAGTGGCATATCAATGGAGCTTCCGTCGAACCTTTCTCGGTTCACGATGTGTTCCACGTGTCCCAACTCCGGCGCTGGTTCAAGGACCCAATCCGAGCGATGGACCATGAAGTGCTCGAATTGCAGCAGGACCTCTCCTATAAAGAGCATCCGGTCCGCATTCTCGACCAAGCTGAGCGCCGCACACGACGAGAAGGCGATCAAGTTCCTCAAAGTCCGATGGTCGAATCACTCAAGACGAAGCCACACAGGAGCGAGGATCGTCTTGAGATGAATACCCGCACTTTTTCCTTCTACCTCCTAAATCTCGGGGCGAGATTTCTTGTAATGGAGAGATTTGTAACACCCGGATGATTAAGCAACAGTGATCACCTCCGCTACTGTCTAAACTCACGTTGATTCGAACCCGGTCTAAAACAAATTCAAAACAAAAGCAAACGATAAAAAGTTTCAAAAACTAAAACTAAAATGTTCGGGGGTTGTCTAAAATAACAAACCTAATTATGGTGGGGTGCACAAAATTTTGTAAAGTGTTTTGTTATTTTAAATAAGCTAAAACAAAAAAGAAAAAAAAAAAAAGAGGTGTGGGGAGAAACCCCATCGCCCAACTGGCCAGCCCCCACACAGCCCAATCGGCCACGCCATGGGCAGCCCAACCGCCCCCCGTTATCCACTCCCCACCCCGTCGGTGGAACCCTAGCTCCTCCCCCCCCCGATCCCTTTCCCCCCCCCCTCGATCTGGATCGGGCGATCCCTCGCCCCCTCGTCGCCCGCGACCCCGCCCGCCCGACACGGTCGCCTCGCCCCTCGCCCCTCGCCGTCCGACCCCCTCTCCCCACCGTCCCCGCTGGGCTCTCCCCCCGCAGGGTCGTCCCGACCCCCGCCTCACGGGTCCTCCCAGCCGGGCCGCCTCCCGACTCCCTCCTCGCCGGTCGCCTCCAGGCTCCACCGAGCCGCCGTCATAGACCCCACGGCCCCTGTGAGCTTCGCCCTCACCCCTCGCTCCTCTCTCCCCTCCCGAGCAGCCGTGCCAGGCCCCGTCGCCCGGCTCCGCCGCCCCCCCCTCGCGGCCACCAGCCACGCGCCAGCAGCCACGCCGTTCCCCTGCCTCCTCTCCCTCCTCCTCGCCCGGCGCCTCTCCCCCTCCGCCGCCTTGCAAAAGCCCCTCCGCCGTGGATCCGTCGCCGCCCCCGGTGACGAGCAGTCCGGGCCGAGCCCGTGTGGCTCGGCCTGTGACCCCCTCCCGGCCCAGTAGCACCCGACGGAGACCGAACCTCCTCGCCGCCTCCGCCGCTGGCTGGCGCGTTCACGGGTCCGGCCGACCCCATGCCCCCACCGGACGCGCCGTCCTCCCCTTCCTAACGCTGCCCGCACCCGTTGTGCCACGGAGAACAAGTCCGGCGATGCTCGGCGCCCCTCACTTGTGTAGCCATCGGGCCAACCCCCTCTGCCGACGTACACACAGGGCCCCTTTGGCACCACCGCCCGATGGGCCGGGGCCCCTCGCTCTGTTGACTCGGTCGTGAGAGTGACAATCCACCCCCACCGACAACGACATGGGGCCCCCGCCACGGACGCTTTTAAAAAATAAAAGGAAAATGAAAAATTAAATAAAATTAAATAAAATGAATAAAAACTAATTAACTAATTAATTAATTAATTAAGTAAATAATTAATCTAATTAATCTGATTAATTAAACCTAATGACTAATTAACCTAATTAACTAATGTTAATTAAATTTAATTAGGTTAATTAATTAACGATGTATGATGAGCAGGACCCACACATCAGGTTGACTTAGTCAACCTGTTGATCTTGACGTCGGCATGACATCATCTTGACATCATAAATACATTTTCAATTAATTAAATAATTAATTAAATTCCGAAATTATTAAAATCTTTTAAAATCATATCTTTTAATCCGTAACTTCGGTTAAAATATTTTCAACATGAAAGTTGCTCGAACGCAGCGAGATGAATCCGGATAGGCGGTCCGTTCGTCCGCCACACACCCCTAACCTATCGAGACCTGCAACTTTTCCCCTCGGCTCCTGCTCGAAAACCCAAAACACCGGATTACTTTCCGGATGTTTTCCCCTTAACAGTACCCCTATACCACGTTAGGGCACGCCTAGCATCGCTTCTTGGCATGTCATGCATTGATATGCATCTGTTTACTTGGTATTCATTGTTTCTTCCCCTCTTCTCTCCGGTAGACTACGAGGCCGACGCTGCGGTGGCGGTTCGACTACGGTGTTGACGACCCTCTCTCTTGCGAGCAACCAGGCAAGCCCCCCCTTGATCACCAGATATCGCCTACTCTTCTCTATCTGCTTGCATTAGAGTAGTATAGCATATTCTTGTTTTGAGATACTCCTATCTTTGCTGCATAGCTTTGTCCTTGTAACCACATTGATACCTTACCGCAATCCTATATGCTTAGTATAGGATGCTAGTACTTTCATCTGTGGCCCTACATTCTTGTCCGTCGCCATGCTATACTATCGGGCCGTGATCACTCGGGAGTTGATCACGGGTATATACTATATACTTATACATGATACATGTGGAGACTAAAGTCGGGTCGGCTGATGGAGCACCCGCGAGTGGATCTTGAGGCGGAGCGACAGGGCAGGTTGAGACCGCCTAGGAGAGAGGTGGGCCTGCCTGTTCGGCGTTCATGTTACTTAACACGCTTAACGAGGTCTTGGTATTTGATCTGAGTTGGCTATGAGCTTATACGCACTAACCGGGAAAGTGTGTCCGGCCAAATGGGATCAAGCGTCTTTGGTAAGATGGTGCACCCTGCAGTGAGTTAATCTATTGAATAGCCGTGATCTTGATAACAGGACGACTTGGAGTTGTACCTTGAGCTTATGACAACTAGAACCGGATACTTGATAAAACACACCCTTCCAAGTGCGGATACAACGGTGGTCGCTCTCGCTCGGGGATATGAGCGGGATTGCGGGTAGGATTATTGCTATATGATGTTACTTGGAGGACTTCCGTTGTCCTCTTACATGCATTGCAAGACCGGTGTCGAGCGTAGTCTTCGTTACGACTAGCTATCCCCTCTTATTACGGCATTCTGCGATTCAGGTCCATCGATATGGCCCTTTACACATATATCCATGCATATGTAGTGTAGCTCCTTGCTTGCAGTACTTTGGATGAGTACTCACGGTTGCCTTGTTCCCCTTTTCCCCTACCTCTACTCGATTGCTGCAACTGACAATGGAGCCGAGAGCCGACGCCACCCTCGATGGCGACTACTACTGCAGAGGTGCCTACTACTACGTGCAGCCCACGCGGCGACCAGGAGTAACAGGAGGATCCTGGCGGAGGCCTGCTCCTCTTCGTCTGTATCCCGGTTTGTGCTAGCCATCTTATGGCACCTTGTTTAACTTATGTCGTACTCGAGATATTGTTGCTTCCGCTGACTTCGTCTATGATCGAGCACTTGTATTCGAGCCCTCGAGGCCCCTGGCTTGTATTATGATGCTTGTATGACTTATTTTATTTGTAGAGTTGTGTTGTGATATCTTCCCGTGAGTCCTTGATCTTGATCGTACACATTTGCGTGCATGATTAGTGTACGATTGAATCGGGGGCGTCACAGAAGGCCCAAAACCAATTTGAAGTGAAGATCAAGAAGGTTCGCAGCGACAACGGAACAGAGTTTAAGAACGCAAACGTGGACACCTTTCTTGACGAAGAAGGGATTTCACATGAGTTCTCGGCTACGTACACACCTCAACAAAATGGAGTTGTTGAGAGGAAGAACCGGACTCTCATCGAAATGGCGAGAACGATGCTTGATGAGTACAAGATACCGAAGCACTTTTGGGCAGAAGCGGTTGAGACAGCTTGTCATGCAACAAATCGCTTGTATCTTCACAAGCTACTCGGCAAGGCGGCATCTGAGCTCCTCACGGTAACAAACCCCAAGTTGGATACTTTTGAGTATTCGGCTCAAAGTGCTACATTCTTGATAAGCATCGTCGTTCAAAATTTGCTCCTAAGTCTCATGAAGGTTTCCTACTAGGTTATGGCTCAAACTCTCACACTTACCGTGTCTACAACAATTTCACCGAAAGGTTGAAGAGGCGGTAGATGTGGTTTGATGAATCTAACGGCTGCAAGTAGAGCAGTTGCCAATTGATGTAGGAGACAAAGACCCTTGGAAGCAATCCAAGACTTGTCTATTGGCAAGGTCCGTCCAACGGAGGTGAAGGAGAGTACCTCGTCCGTCCAAGTGGAAGCTTCTACTTCACAACAAGGTGAACCAAGAGTTGAAACGGAAGCATCCACAAGTGGAACACACCAAGATGAAGAAAACGAGGAAGAACATCATGATCGTAAACAACCTCCTTCTACACCTCGACAAGAAAACGACAACGCCAACAATGAAGAAGATCAAGAAGAAGAACAACAACAACAAGATGAAGAAGATGTTCAACCGAGACCCAAGCAAAAGCTTTCACGAGTTCGAGCAAGAATTTCTAAAGACCATCCCGTCGAGCAAATCTACAATGATATTCAAACCGGGAGAATCACTCGCTCTAAAACTCGTTTAGCTAACTTTTGTGAAAACTATTCTTTCATCTCTAGCATTGAACCTATGAAGGTTGAAGAAGCATTGGAAGATCCGGATTGGATAAATGCTATGCATGAAGAGCTACACAACTTTGAGAGAAACCAAGTTTGGACATTGGTTGAGAAGCCCGACAACAACCACAACATCATCGGTACCAAATGGGTGTTTCGCAACAAGCAAGATGAAGATGGACAAGTAGTTCGCAACAAAGCATGTCTCGTCGCCCAAGGCTACGCACAAGTCGAAGGTATGGACTATGGTGAGACTTATGCTCCCGTTGCTAGACTTGAGTCCATTCGCATCTTACTTGCCTATGCTAATCACCATAATATCACCTTGTACCAAATGGACATTAAAAGTGCTTTTCTAAATGGTGAAATAGAGGAGGAAGTTTATGTCAAACAACCTCCCGGCTTTGTCAATCCTAAGAAACCAAATCATGTTTACAAACTTCACAAAGCTCTTTATGGTCTTAAACAAGCTCCTAGAGCATGGTATAAATGCTTGACCAAGTTTATTCTTGAAAAAGGCTTTGAAATTGGGAAGATTGATTCCACACTTTTTACTAAAAGGGTTAATGGAGAATTATTTGTGTGCCAAATTTATGTTGATGATATCATATTTGGATCAACTAACCCTCATTTTAGTGAAAAGTTTGAAAAGCTAATGTGGGAGATGTTTGAGATGTCAATGATGAGTGAACTCAAATTCTTTCTTGGGTTGCAAATCAAGCAAACTAAGGAAGGTACTTTTGTCTCTCAAACGAAGTACACTAAGGACTTATTCAAGAAGTTCAATATGCAAGAGTGCAAAGGTATGTCTACACCCATGCCTACTAGTGGACATCTTGATTTGACCAAAGATGGTAAACCGGTTGATCAAAAGGTTTATCGTTCTATGATTGGATCATTGTTATACCTATGTGCTTCACATCCCGATATTATGCTAAGTGTGTGCATGTGTGCAAGATATCAAGCTGCTCCTAAAGAATGTCATCTTAAGACCGTGAAAAGATAGTGAGATACTTAATTCATACACCAATTTTTGGCATTTGGTATCCTAGGAGGGCCTCTTTCGATCTTGTTGGCTATTCCGACTCGGACTATGTCGGAGACAAGGTTGATAGAAAGTCCACTTCTGGTACTTGTCAATTTCTTGGTAGATCTCTTGTGTCTTGGTCCTCCAAGAAACAAAACTCGGTATCCTTATCTACCGCCGAAGCGGAGTACATTGCCGCTGGATCATGTTGTGCTCAATTACTTTGGATGACCCAAACTCTTAAAGATTATGGGATATATGTGAAACATGTTCCATTGCTTTGGGACAATGAAAGTGCTATCAAAATTGGTCATAATCCTGTACAACAATCTCGAACTAAGCATATTGAAGTTCGTCATCATTTCATTCGAGATCATGTTGCTAAGGGTGACATTAATCTTAAGCATGTTCGCACCAAAAAGAAATTAGCGGATATATTTACTAAACCCCTTGATGAGAAAGTGTTTTGCAGGTTGAGAGGAGAATTGAACATCATTGATGCTTCAAACTTGGAGTAGAAACTCCATTGGATACATGCAAGACGTGAGCTTATGACTAATCCATGATATCTAACTTATAATGAAAATATTATATCCTGGATATATTTGCATCTTGCATGTCATCTAACCCATGTAGGTACTTGGTTGAGTCAAATTCCATGAGATTGTAAACTACTCACATCTTGAGCAATCTCTACATCACCAAGTCTCTACCCTATGGTGGATGAATACAAGGAAGCAAGGAATCATTCTAACATACCCTTTTGACAAACTCTATGATTGAGCTTCATGATTGTCATTTTGGATACACAAGTGCTCTTCCTTGCAAGAACTAACCCATGTAGGTAGATGGACTCAAATTCCAAGTGGTGCTCCCAACTCTTGATAAGCTACATCAACCTTGAGCAACCTACACAAGTTCAACTACATGGACCACACCACCAACCAAGGTATGTTATTCCATCTTAGAGAAGCTTTACTCCAAGTCATGAGCTAAAGCAACTCGACAAGATGAGAATACATCAAGATGCTTAAACGAAAAATGGTAACCCCATTTTGAGCTTAAACACCCATGATCAAGTGATCTCACTTGACTCCTAAGTCAATATACTCTAACATAGGTGACTTTGTCACCGACCATCTCTAGATGAAGTTCTCTCGTGTTCTTATTTGTGTTTTTGCATTTGTCTAATGCATATTTGTTTCAAAAAAAACTTCATCTAGATTTCATTCTTTTCTTTCTATTTGCTCTGCATTTTCTGCATCCAATTCATTGCAAATCATTCAGTTAATTCCTTGCAAATCTTTGTGAGACCTTTCTAGTTTAGTGAGCTGAGGTGACAAATGTTTTCTCTGCGATGAACTCGGTTTCACCGATTTGTTGTTTTCGGTCCAACCGAATCTTTTCGGTACAACCGAAGCATACCACTCGGTGCCACCGATTTCCCAACAGGAAAAACAGTTTGCCACTAATTCTGTGTCTCTTTTAAATCCAGCTCCACTCAATGAATCTTGTCCTCTACAAGCATCACAAATTTATCCAGTGCTTTGTGTCGTGACTCAAGGACCAAATCCATACACAACAAATTCCAGAAGACCCTTCTTGGAAATTGATGTCAAAGGGGGAGAGAGAGATCACATCAAAGATTATCACTTAGAGAGATCACATCAGAGAGAATATTAAGGGGGAGAAAGAGATCTCCAGGGGGAGAGAATACTCAAGTAGAAAGTATTTCTCAAGGATCCCAGATGCTTGGTGTTCAAGAGGAGAGATGCCACATGTCTTTTTGGGGGAAAGACATGTTCATATGTGCTTATTTGCTTTAAGCTCTGTTCTTTTATATCTTTCAACTCTGTTTTCAGCTCTGATTTTCTGTTCCCTATCTTCTCCCAGTATCCCATGCTAGATTTAGGGGGAGCAAGACATCCAAGGGAAAGAAATCACTCAAATTCATTGCATATCTTTACTCTTGGGGACATGTCTAATCCAATGTGGTACTCAGTACTCACTCTCTACATGTCATCCCAGTCTTGGTATTCTTGTGGTTTCTTCTGTTTGCTCTGGCTAGTAGATGTACCTGTGTTCTCTAACCTTGTTTGTGCAGGTTCATTTCACCCTAAGCCAACTCAAGACTACAAGGTAAGTATATGCATCACACTCATGTGTATGAGGAATTCTTGCTGATGTACATACTGTTTTGCAAGAAGGACTCATGAGCATGAAGGTATTTTCTTTAATATTCTTTGCTTTGATGCATATGGCCAAGATACATGTAACACATTGCCTACTCTATCATGGTTTTGCTCTCACATGCTTCTATATTCCATATTCACATGATAGCATACATGTAGGGGGAGCATATGCTTGTTACATGTCTTTTCGAAGCTTTACTTGCTATTCTTTATATCCTTATCTAAAACTTTGATGTATGTTGCCATCAATTACCAAAAAGGGGGAGATTGAAAGCACAAGTGCTCCCTAGGTGGTTTTGGTAATTAATGTCAAAATATCTCTTGTTGGACTAACACTTTTATCTAGTATGTTTCAGATAAGTTCAACAATGGAGTGGCATGGACTAAAGGATGTAGGAACTCCTTCAAGATGCTAAGGACAAAGGATTGGCTCAAGCTTCAAGCTCAAGACTCTTCATTTTACATTTTAGTGGTCCAAGATCACATTGAGTCTATAGGAAAAGCCAATACTATCAAGGAGGGATGAGGTGTTGCTTAATGAGCCTCTTGCTTCATGTGCTTAGTGATATGCTCCAAAACCCTCCACTACTTTCTCACATCCACATATGCCCTAAACCTAAAGTCAAACTCGGCCCCACCGATTCTTTCTATCCGGCGCCACCGAGTTTGGATGTCATAGCCACTGCCACAAAACCTAAGCAAATCGGTTTCACTGATAGGGATCTCGGTCTCACCGAGATGGGATTGTAATCTCTCTGTGTATGTCCATTACCAAAATCGGTCTCACCGAGTTTGTGCAATCGGTACTACCGAGATTACAATGCAAACTTTATGGTTAGCTTGTTACCCAAATCGGTCCCACCGAGTTTGAGTAATCGGCCTCACCGAGTTTGCCTGACCAACTCTCTGGTTAGCTAATTACCAAATTCGGTCTCACCGAGTTTGTGTAATCGGTCTATTCGAGATTACGTTATGCCCTAACCCTAACCAAATCGGTCCTACCGAGATGCATATCAGTCCCACCGAAAATCCTAACGGTCATTAGGTTTACTAAATCGGTCTGACCGAGTTTTATAATTCGGTCCCACCGAGTTTGGTAAATTGTGTGTAACGGTTAGATTTTGTGTGGAGGCTATATATACCCCTCCACCTCCTCTTCATTCGTGGAGAGAGCCATCAGAACAAACCTACACTTCCAGCATCCTATTTCTGGGAGAGAACCACCTACTCATGTGTTGAGGCCAAGATATTCCATTCCAACCACATGAATCTTGATCTCTAGCCTTCCCCAAGTTGCTTTCCACTCAAATCTTCTTTCCACCAGATCCAAATCCTATGAGAGAGAGTTGAGTGTTGGGGAGACTATCATTTGAAGCACAAGAGCAAGGAGTTCATCATCAACACACCATTTGTTACTTCTTGGAGAGTGGTGTCTCCTAGATTGGCTAGGTGTCACTTGGGAGCCTCCGACAAGATTGTGGAGTTGAACCAAGGAGTTTGTAAGGGCAAGGAGATCGCCTACTTTGTGAAGATCTACCGCTAGTGAGGCAAGTCCTTCGTGGGCGACGACCATGGTGGGATAGACAAGGTTGCTTCTTCGTGGACCCTTCGTGGGTGGAGCCCTCCGTGGACTCACGCAACCGTTACCCTTCATGGGTTGAAGTCTCCATCAATGTGGATGTACGATAGCACCACCTATCGGAACCACGACAAAAACATCCGTGTCTCCAATTGCGTTTGAATCCTCCAAACCCTTCCCTTTACATTCTTGCAAGTTGCATGCTTTATTTTCCGCTGCCTATATACTCTTTGCATGCTTGTTTGTTATGTATTGAGAAAGTTAAACTTGTGCCTAAACTCCACTTAAACCTAAAAGAAGTTAAAAACTGCAACTTTGGTACTTAGTGTCTAATCACCCCCCTCTAGACACCTCTTCTCAAGATCCTACACTACAATAGATCCCCTATACTTGTGGGTCATCACATACCATGGAGCACTATGAGAAGTATTTATGACATTTAGTTGTTCATCAGGAAAGCTATCATCAATAGGTAGTGGGTCATCAAGAACATTTTCTAACCTAGACATGTTGTCTGCAACGGGGTTCTTAGCTCCCTTTGTATCAACAATATGCAAATTAAATTCTTGTAGCAAGAGAACCCATCGAATAAGTCTAGGTTTAGCATCTTTCTTTTCCATAAGGTATTTAATAGTAGCATGATCAGTGTGAACAGTTACTTTGGAATAGAAAATATAAGGTCTGAACTTATCACATGTAAATACAACTACTAAAAATTCTTTTTCAGTAGTAGCATAATTTCTCTAGGCACTGTCTAGAGTTTTACTAGCATACTGAATAACATTTAATTTCTTATCAACTCTTTGTCCTAGAATAGCACCAACAGCATAATCACTAGCATCACACATACTTTCAAATGGTATATTCCAATCAGGTGGCTGAACAATAGGTGCAGAAATCAAGGCTTTCTTAAGTATTTCAAATGCTTCTACACAATCATCATCAAAAACAAAAGGAACATCTTTTTGCAAGAGATTAGTGAGAGGCCTAGAAATTTTAGAGAAGTCTTTAATAAACCTCCTACAGAAACCAGCATGACAAAGGAAACTTCTTATACCTTTGATATCTTCGGGCACATCATCTTTTCCATAGCATCTACTTTAGCTTTATCAACTTCAATACCTCTTTCAGAAATTTTATGCCCCAAGACAATACCTTCATTAACCATAAAGTGGCACTTCTCCCAATTCAAGACAAGATTAGTTTCTTCACATCTCTGCAAAACTCGGTCAAGGTTGCTTAAGCAATCATCAAAAGAAGTTCCGTAAACAGAGAAATCATCCATGAAAACCTCAACAATCTTTTCACAAAAGTCAGAGAATATAGCAGTCATACATCTTTGAAAGGTAGCAGGTGCATTACATAAACCAAAAGGCATACGTCTATAAGAAAAGGTACCGAAAGGGCAAGTAAAAGTGGTTTTCTCTTGATCATCTTTTGACACAGGTATTTGAGAGAAACCAGAATAACCATCTAGAAAGAAAAAATGTGTATGCTTGGACAATCTTTCGAGCATTTTATCAATAAAAGGTAAAGGGTAATGAGCTTTTGTAGTAGCTTTATTTAATTTGTGGAAATAAATTACCGTTCGATAACCTGTAACAATTCTTTGAGGAATCAATTCATTCTTATCATTAGGAACAACAGTAATACCTCCCTTCTTAGGGACACAATGATCAGGACTTACCCATTGACTATCAGTAATAGGATAAATTATACCTGCCTCCAGAAGCTTTAGTATTTCATTTCTTACCACTTCTTTCATCTTGGGTTTTAACCGTCGTTGATGATCAACAACCGGTTTAGCATCCTTCTCCAATTTAATTTTATGCTGACATAGAGTGGGACTAATGCCCTTAAGATCATCAAGAGTATATCCAATAGCGGCACGGTGCTTCTTCAGAGTTTTCAATAATTTCTTTTCTTCATGCTCTGAAAGGTTAGCACTAATAATAATAGGGTATATCTTCTTTCCATCAAGATAAGCATATTTCAGAGTATCAGGTAATTTTTTAAGCTCAAACACGGGATCACCCTTAGGTGGAGGAGGATCTCCAAGGATTTCAACATGCAAATTGTGTTTCAAAATAGGTCCCTGATTAAAGAATACTTCATCTATTTCCCTTCTTTCATTCATAAACATATCATTTTCATGGTCTAGCAAATATTGTTCTAAAGGATCATTAGGAGGCACGACAATGAAGCAAGACCAATAATTTCATCTTTACTAGGCAATTCTTTATCATGGGGTTGTCTATGAAATTTAGATAAATTAAAATCATGAGACATGTCCCCTAAACCAACAGTAACAACATCTTTCTTGCAGTCTATCTTAGCATTAACAATATTCAAGAAGGGTCTGCCAAATATAATGGGACAAAAATTATCTTCTCGGGAACCAAGAATAGGAAAATCAGTAGGACATTTAATTTTCCCACACAAGACTTCAACATCTCTAACAATCCCAATTGGTGATATAGTTTATCTATTAGCAAGCTTAGTAGTAACATCAATATCTTCTATCTCAGCAGGTGCAATATCTTTCAGAGTTTCTTTATATAAGGTATAAGGAATTGCACTAACACTAGCACCCACATCACATAAGCCATGATAACAATGATCTCCTATTTTAACAGAAACAACAGGCATGCCAACAACGGGTCTATGTTTATCTTTAGTATCAGGTTTAGCAATCCTAGCAGCTTCATCACAGAAATAAATAACATGCCCATCAATATTATCAACCAAGAGATCTTTAACCAAAGCAATACTAGGTTCAAATTGAATTTTCTCAGAGGGTTTTGGTGTTCTAATATTACTTTTGTTGACCACAGTTGAAGCTTTAGCATGATCCTTTATTCTAACAGGAAAAGGTGGTTTCTTAATGTAAGTAGTAGGAACAATAGGATCAACAATATAGATAATAGTTTCTTCTTCAACTTTAATAGGTTCAACTACTTTAACTTCAATGGGAGGATGATATTTAAACCACTTCTCCTTAGGGAGATCAACATGAGTAGCAAAAGATTAACAGAAAGAAGCTACTATCTCAGAGTTAAGTCCATATTTAGTGCTAAAATCACAAAAAAACATCGTTATCCATAAAAGATTTAACACAATCGAACTTAAGGTTTATACCTGACTCCTTAGCTTTGTCGAGTTCCCAATCTTCAGAGTTGCATTTAATTCTTTCCAATAAATCCCATTTGAATTCAATATCCTTCTTCAAATAGGAGCCAGTACAAGAAGTACCGAGCATGGATCGATTATTATGAGGAAGCCGAGCATAAAAAATTGAATAATAATTTCTCTTGAGAGCTCATGATTGGCACATGAATATAACAATGATTTAAGCCTCCCCCAAGCTTGAGCGATACTTTCTCCTTCACGAGGCCAAAAATTATATATATAATTCCGATCACGATGAACCAGATGCATAGGATAAAACTTCTGATGAAATTCCAATTTCAATCGGTTGTAGTTCCATGATCCAATATCATCCAATAGCCTATACCATGTCAATGCCTTTCCCTTCAAAGATAAAGGGATGACCTTCTTCTTGACAACATCCACGGGCATACCTGCAAGCTTAAATAATCCACAAACTTCATCCACATAGATTAGGTGCATATCGGGATGTAATGTTCCATCTCCTGCATAAGGATTAGCTAGCAGTTTCTCTATCATACCCGAATGAATTTCATAATAAATATTTTCAGTATGTGCAGTAGGTTGAGGAGTAGCTAATTGTGGTTCTGGTCGAGGTGAAGATACCCCGAACAGACCCCTCAAAGGATTATTTTCCATAGTAACAAGTGACAGTAAATTTCAGCACACTATATAAATGTTTCACTAATAGGGAAAAACCTAGTAGTAGCGCTTGTTTTATAGCTAGCAGTAGCATTTGTACGAGCGCTACCACTAAGGCGCTATAGCTAACTAGTAGCAGTAGCGTTGGAAATGGAGCGCTACTGCTATACCTAGTTAGCAATAGCGCTTTCATTGGGAAAGCACTATTGATAGTAGTAAGTAGCAGTAGCGTTTCTTCTGAAAAGCGCTGCTGCTAACTTTTCCTGTATTTTTTAAAATACAACTTATTTTCGTTGTGGTTTTATATACAGTACTTTCATCATATGATTTTATGACCATGATTAGTTATTATATATAACAGTGGGTGAAATGAACATGGAGTAGATTCAAGTGGAGGCAACATGTGGTGCACATTGAAAGTACTACTCTAGTTTGGATTAGTAGTACTTTCGATGTGCAACACATGTTGCCTCCACTTGAATCTAATCCATGTTCATTTCACCTACTGATATATATAATAACTCATCATGCTCATATAACAACTTAGCATCATGCATCATCGATCATAATAATAGATAACTCATCATTGGTATCATAATAACAAGTCATACTCATCATCATCGATCATACAACTTCTACTCGATACCACATCATCATCATAGTCATCTAACCAATCCTACTTAGTTGTTCTTAGCACATGATCATGAGTATAAGCTAGGACCTACTACCTTCTCTTAGGTAAAATAGCATAAAACAAGATAGCCCCTGACTCTCCATTATGGAGAATGGAGATTATCCTGTCTCCAATTCTTGCCTTTCGCACAATGTTACTTCCAAGAACCTCCCTACGACCGACCATACATTTTTCCATTCTTTGATTATCATGTCTTCATCGGTTTTAGAAATCCGATATGGACAGGTGTGATTTGTAGGATGACATGGCTGTACGTTCAAAGCACCAAGGCGGCCATTCTGATACATCAGATGAGGCACACAATCCTTTGGGATTTTCTGTTGAAAAACATAGTAATAACTTCGTAGTTAGCAATGTAGTTAGGTTTTAAAAGAATTTATGCAAAAGATGCATGGATGTTGTAATAGTAAAAAAATCTTGCCATGGCATCTCCATGGATGTTACCGTGGTTCAACACATGCACTAGTGGCACGTATTGACCATAAAGTGGAGGAGTTTGATAATAGGTATTGTAATTCTCAAGATCAGTACAAAATGCGATCAGATGATTTTTCTCCTGATAAGTTAACTCAGAGCCATCGGTGTAGTAGGTTCTGTCTACCATCTTCCGCACATTGTTTGAAGAATGAAAATAAGCTGTCAACTATTTTGAAATAAACAATATAAATTAGTTAATAACTATGTTTGAGAAACTCACATAGCGGTAGAATTGGAAGCCTATCAACAAGGACCCAAATGTCCATATTGTCTTGGTCGATGTCACGATCACCAAGATCCATGGTGACAAGCATACCCTAATAAAAACCATACATCTTGAAAAGTGCTTCCCAATATGTGCAACCAAAATGGGTTACGCTCTCAGAATTGTACAGATTTACTTCAAAATCCATACCATGATGGGTCCTTAGGTGAATTTTCTTTGTTCAAAATTTTCATGGTCTTCAAAATCCATCCTCTCCAAGACATAGCGTCTTGCATGGCATGGGGTAAGCTACTCGAATTGTAAAAGATGTAAATTACACGTTGAAATAGTTGAAGTAATGCTTAATTATGAAAAAAACACTTGTCGTCGTTGCGTACCGTTTCAACATCGAAGGTCTCCTGGAGCTTAATGCTGAAGCGTCGACCTTCGTCCAGGTGAGGCCTGTCGCACAGACCCCGATCGTCGTTGCACCAGTCGCACTCCCTCGAGAGACTTTCGTCGTCCGATAATGACATTTCCTAGGTTCACAATTCAAAGATTAAACCTGTACAATTCAATATATGTACTACAAAAACTAAATTAGATCATTATTATTCGTCATGGGTTGACTATCGGTCTGTCGAGTCTTTTTCTTGAAAACTCTTAGCTCGCGTGGTGTATACATTAGACCGTTGGTGATGATCGCTCCTCCTTTCATCCCCGAGTGCATTACACCAAATGTCTAGAACATGGGAACGAAGGAGAAGCGACCCCCACGACAACAGTCGGGATTTTTTGTCCTCTCATATGTGGTGGAGACTCTCACTCACTGATTCCTGTCTGACATTTGTGACCGTCAGTGATGGTCGTTACTCCTCCTTCTCCTAGTGCATAACAAAGGTCTAGCACCCGGAGAAGAAGGAGAAATGACCCCCACGACAACAGTCGGGATTATTTGTCCTCTCTCATATAAGGTGGATACACTCCCTCACTGATTTTTCGATCATCGGTGATGGAACCTCGACAGACTTAAAGTCAACCCAAAATCTCATTTAATTATTTTTCTAGAAAATCCAGGCCACTCGATATTTCCTACATATTCTAGCACAAGTCATTCCAGAATTCACGGAAAAATCCGGCATGACCTTTGCTAAAAAAGGACATATCGAGCACCTGAAATTTACCGGAATGGAAATTACTCAACACTTCGGCAAAACATAGGCCACTCGAAGGTGTAAGCTGAAAACATGGCTGGCCACTTGGGCAAGCACATATCCTATTTGAGCAACACAAGATATACATGTTTATATCTACATCATATGAGCATTCAAACTTGATGGTCATTGCATTTCAATGGTTCAAAATATAAAAAAACATTTCAAAATGTCTTATAGGACTCATATTGACATGGAGATTTGGCAGGTCTCACCTCGAGGTCGGAGGGGGTCGGTGACGGGGACGACGGCGGTGATGATGGAGGGGCTCCTTGATTTCTGCAAAAACAAAAACCATATAAGCATAGTGCTGTCCAATTTGAGCATTCAAAGTAGGAGTAGTTTTCCAATTTGAGCATTCAATAAGCAAAACCAAATCGTAAAATAAATTAGTATTCAAATTAGCATGCATTCAATAAGCAAAACTAAATCATCTCTTTTGTCCATACATCGTCGAATATTATCACTAATACATATCAAATAGTATCATACATATAAAATCACTAATACAACTAAAACCCTAGCGAACGACGGGTATCGGCGCGGGCGGTGGACACCCAAAGAGAAGGAACCATCACAGGATCATAGCTCCAATGAGATCCCTGAAGAACCTGCCAGGTATTGGAGAACCTGCCCTCCAACGCAACCATGTAGCGACGGACGGGCTCGTCCTCCTCGGTGACACGGTGACGTACCACCTCCGCACCGTCACTGGCCCACGCCATCGCCACCAAAGAAGGTTCGGGTTAACGATGGGCTAGCTCCTCACCAAGCTGCGCCCCCCGGAAGGTAGCACCTCCCAGTACGAGCCCGGCGGAGCCCAGTCCCGGACATGGCCCCTCTGATCAAGCAGGCCTCCTCCGCCGAGTCGACGACGAGGATGCGGGATAGGCATCGTTAACGTCGATGCGGGAATAACTGCTTTAACTAAAAAAATAACAACAAATGTGACATGTTCAAAATATAAAATGTCTACTTCAAAACGAATCAACCTAGAATTCTATTAAATACACCTAAAACACCTAAATTCTATTAACTACACCTAATTAAAAACCTACATTTTGAACATGATTCGATCATAACTAGGGTTCATACTACATTATTCTAAGATTAAACACCTAAAGTACCTAAATTAAATTAACAACATGAGGTGGCTGGTCTCACCTGGATCGAGGTTGGAGGGGGTCGGTGACGGGGGCGACGGCGGGGATGATGCAGGGGCTCCTTGATTTTTGCAAAAACAAAATATAAACAAAAACATTATTATCGTCATCTTAGGACTTAGTGAAACTCTAAATTTACTTATTCTATTCAAATTTATTTATAATTTCCTATTCTATTCAAATTTTCTAAAATATTACTATTCTATTCAAAAGACCTACATTTTTTTCAATTTCATAGTTTATTCTATTCAAATTTACTTATTCAAAATTTCTAAAATTTCCTATTCTATTCAAAAGACCTACATTTACTCATTCTTTTCAAATTACTTATTCAAATTCTCTAAAAACAAAATATACTAAAACCTACATTTACTAAAAACCTACATTTACTAAAAACAAAACCTACATTTAACAAAAACTAAAACCTATTTACAGAAAGGGGAGGAGGAGGTGGGAGGAGGCTGGGGAGGAGGAGGAGGAGGAGGAGGAGGAGGAGGAGGAGGAGGAGGAGGAGGAGGAGGAGGAGGAGGAGGAGGAGGAGGAGGAGGGAGGAGGAGGAGAGAGCAGGAGAGGGAGGAGGGAGGAGGAGGAGGGGGCCGCCGGAGAGGGAGGAGGAGGAGGGGTCCGCCGGCGGAGAGGGTCGAGGAGGAGGGGGCCGCCGGTGCCGGAGAGGGAGGAGGAGGAGGGAGGGATCGACCTTGGGGTGGAGGAGGAGGACGACGACGGTGGCGAGGGCGACGGAGGCGACAGAGTCAAGAGAGGCGAAGAGTGAAGGGGAGAGAGTGAAGAGCGCGCGGGTCGGCGGTTTTGGATAAGGGCCCGTTGTGGTAGCGCTTGTTCCTAACAAGCGCTACTGCTATGCTCAATATCAGTAGCGCTTTTAGGGTACAAGCGCTACTACTAAGAGCAGTAGTAGTAGCACTTGTAGTGAACCAGTGCTACTACTAACTTTAAACATGTAAAAACAGCATCAAGAAGCATCAAAAAAGAATTGGCCATCATTGATCTTTTTGTGTAGAATCTGAATTGTCAGTATGAATCCTCCCCGGTTTAGGAACCGGTGAGGATTCATATTGCGACCACAAATCCTACACATAGAGTACAATGAAGACCAACTGGTTGTGATAGTTTGAGAAGCACCATATTTAAGGTGGTAAAGATTATGTTCGCGGAGCGAGGTGGGACTAAATTAACTTGAGTTTCGACTGAATTTAGCAGTAGCGCTGGTTGGTGGAAAACGCTACCACTAAGTACAGTATTAGTAGCGCTTTTAGAGAACCAGCGCTACTAGTATACCTAGCCTACCTGTAACGGTCTGACAATTATAGTAGCAGCGGATTTTATAACTATAGTGCTACTGCTATGATCATTGTAGCAGCGCTCTTTATTTCTAAGTGCTACTGCTACTTAGTAGCAGTGCTTGCTTCTAAACAGCGCTACTGGTAAGCTCCTGTGTATAAGGTTTTTCCTAGTAGTGTTTCCTTACCAATTTCCACTTACCAAAGGCGCTTCACTCCCAAGCAATGGCACCGGAAAAGAGTCTTGATGACCCACAAGTATAGGGTATCTATCATAGTCCTTTCGATAAGTAAGAGTGTCAAACCAAACAAGGAGCAGAAGGAAGTGACAAGCGGTTTTCAACAAGGTATTTCCTGCAAGCACTGAAATTATCGGTAACAGATAGTTTTGTGATAGGATAAATCGTAATGGGTAACAAATAATAAAAGTAAATAAAGGTGCAGCAAGGTGGCCCAATCCTTCTTGCAACAAAGGACATGCCTGGACAAACTCTTATATAAAGCAAAGCGCTCCCGAGGACACATGGGAATTGTTGTGAAGCTAGTTTTCATCATGCTCATATGATTCACGTTCGTTACTTTGATAATTTGATAGGTGGGTAGACCGGTGCTTGGGTGCTGCCTTTCCTTGGACAAGCCTCGCACTTATGATTAACCCCTCTCGCAAGCATCCGCAACAACAAAAGAAGTATTAAGGTAAATCTAACCATAGCATGAAACATATGGATCCAAATCATCCCCTTACGAAGCAACGCATAAACTAGGGTTTAACCTTCTGTCATTCTAGCAACCCATCATCTACTTATTACTTCCCAATGCCTTCCCCTAGGCCCAAATAATGGTGAAGTGTCATGTAGTCGACGTTCACATAACACCACTAGAGGAGAGACAACATACGTCTCATCAAAATATCGAACGAATACCAAATTCACATGATTACTTATAACAAGACTTCTCCCATGTCCTCAGGAACAAACGTAACTAATCACAAAGCATATTTATAATCATAATCAGAGGAGTATTAATTATCATTAAGGATCTAAACATATGATCTTCCACCGAATAAACCAACTAGCATCAACTACAAGGAGTAATAAACACTACTAGCAACCCACAGGTACCAATCTGAGGTTTTGGGACCAATATTGAATACAAGAGATGAACTAGGGTTTGAGAGGAGATGGTGCTGGTGAAGATGTTGATGGAGATTTACCCCCTCTCGATGAGAGGATCGATGGTGATGACGATGACGATGGTTTCCCCCTCCTGGACGGAAGTTTCCTCGGCAGAACAGCTCCGCCGGAGCCTAGATTGGTTCTGCCCGGGTTTCGCCTTGGGACGGCGGCGCTTTGTCCCGAAAGCTTCCTTCTGATTTTTCCAGGGTAAAAGACACCATATAGCAGAAGACGGGCACCGATGGCCTACTAGGGGGCCCACAAGGTCGGGGGCACGCCAAGGGGGGTGGCCCCCCTCTAGTACTTTCTTCGCCCAATATTTTTTATATATTTCAAAAACATGCTCTGTGAAGTTTCAGGACTTTTGGAGTTGTGCAAAATAGGTCTCTAATATTTGCTCCTTTTCCAACCCAGAATTCCAGCTGCCAGCACTCCCCCTCTTCATGTAAACCTTGTAAAATAAGAGAGAATAGGCATAAGTATTGTGATATAGTGTGTAATAACAGCCCATAATGCATTAAATATCAATATAAAAGCATGATGCAAAATGGACGTATCAGATGGCCTCCTGCACCTCCTCTTTGCTCTATAAATACTCCAATATTCCATAAACCCTAGGGGAGTCGACGAAAATCAATTCCAGCTGTGGCAAGGTTCCAGAACCACCAGATCCAATCTAGACACCATCACGGAGGGGTTTATCATCCTCATTGGTGCTTCTTCGATGATGCGTGCGTAGTTCATTGTAGACCTACGGGTCCTTAGTTAGTAGCTAGATGGCTTCCTCTCTCTCTCTCTCTCTCTCTCTCTCTCTCTCTCTTTTGATTCTCAATATATACAATGGTCTCTTGGAGATCTATTTGATCTAACTATTTTTGCGGTGTGTTTGTTGGGATCCGATGAACTTTGAGTTTATGATCAGATCTATGTTTTTATCCATGAAAGTCATTTAAGTATTTTGATCTCTTATATGCACGATTAATTATAGCATCATATTTCTTCTTCGAATCTTTGGTTTAGTTAGGCTAACTAGATCGATTTTTCTTGCCATGGGAAGAGGTGCTTTGTGATGGGTTCGATCTTACAGTGCCTGATCCCAGTGACAGAAGGGGAACCGACACGTACGTATGGTTTCTATTAAGGATAACAAGATGGGGTCTATTTCTACATAAATAGATATTGTCTACATCATGTCATCGTTCTTATTGCATTATTCCGTTTCTCCATGAAATTAATACACTAGATGCATGCTGGATAGCAGTCGACGTGTGGAGTAATAGTAGTAGATGCAGGCAGGAGTCGGTCTACTAATCTTGGACGTGATGCCTATATAATGATCATTGCCTGGATATGGCCATGATTATTTGGAGTTCTATCAATTGCCCAGCAGTAATTTGTTTACCCACCGTATGCTTATTTTCTCAAGAGAAGCCACTAGTGAAATCTACAGCCCCCGGGTCTCTTCTTTATTATATTTGCCTTCGCGATCTATTTTGATTTGCTTTTTTCAGATCTATTAATCCAAAAATACAAAAAATACCTTGCTGCAATTTATTATTATTTATTTTATCTCGCATTCCCGCAAGATCTATTTATCCAGTCTACTACAATTTTACCTATCTTTTTACCCGTGAGGGATTGACAAGCTCTCTCTTATGTGGGTTGCAAGTATTTATTCTTTGTGTGCAGGAGCTGTTTACGAGGTGTTGCGTGGTTCTCCTACTGGTTTGATAACTTTGGTCTCATAACTGAGGGAAATACCTACCGTAGCTGTGCTGCATCATCCCTTCCTCTTTGGGGAAATATCGACGTAGTTCAAGCCACATCAAAAGAAATTCCTGGCACCATTGTCGGGGAGACATCATGAACATCTACCAAGTTCCTAATTACAAATCTCATCTGCTTGCAATTTACATTATTTGCCATCTACCTCTCATTTTCCTCTCCCCCACTTCACAAAAATTTGTCGTTTTATTCGCCCTCTTTTTTGTTCGTCATTTTCTCGTCAGATCTGTCTATTGTGTGCAACTCTCTTTGCCATTTTTTTGTCGCTGTGGATAGGTCTTCCTCTATTGTGTGCACCCCCGAGAATGAAGTTCTTAACTTTAAGAAAACGGGAGGGGAGAATTTAAAGGATGATTGGTATAGGATTTTCAATGCTCATAATAGATCTATCCGTAAGCAATCTACCATAGTTCTTCTTTGTTGTTTTTATGTGGGCATCACCACTTGGCATAGATTTGTCCTTGATACGATTACCGGTGGGAATTTCTTGATGTGTCCCTCTCTTTATGTTTTAATGCAATGGGAAAGTTAGTGGGTTCACGCCTCTTATGATTAACAACTTTGGCTCTTGAGCATGTTATGGAAAGACCAGATGCTATTGAAAAGAAAATGCTTGCCGAAGAACATTTTGAAAAATTGGATAAAAAGATGCATAATTTTGCAACTAAATTTGGGTCAAAAACGGGAGAAGTTTTTAAGTTGTTAAAAGAAAAGGGGACCGTAATGCATGAAATAATTGAAGAAAGCCCTTCTCGGATCGATAAATTGGAAGAGATCTTTAGTAATCTAAGCACGGCTTTTTCTTCCGCTAAAACTATTGAAAAAACTCATGTAAAGTTAGCAAGATTACTCAAGTTATAAGAACAAGGGTGCAACTTCTAGTAATAACAATAAAGAAGATCTTAAGATGATTAGTATCCATCCCAATTTTATTGAAGTGATAAGAGAACCTACTTGCAAGAATGAATTTTTCAATCTCGTTCCTAGGAGTATTGTCATTGAAAATTTGTATGCTAAATCCTTAAAGAATTCCAAGTGTTTGATTGAAGAGTTGGAAACTAAACATGACAACACTTAGATCTTTGTGTTATGCCTAGCTAGGGGTGTAAAACTATAGCGCTTGTTGGGATGCAACCCAATGAATAAAATTTAGTTTTGTCCTTTTCTTTCTGTTCTTGAGTGTTTGCACAATTATGCTACTGTTATGATTGTGTTTCTATGTTTTAATTAGTGTTTGTGCCAAGTAAAGCCTTTGGGATAGATTTGGTGATAGTTGATTTGATCTTGTTGGAAAACAGAAACTTTTGCGTCCAGAAAAATAATTGTTTAAAATTACAGAAGCGACGAAAAATTCTGAGTTTTCTACACAAGATTGATATACAAATTGCCACTGTTGTCCTAATTTTTCAGAATTTTGGAGTTACTGCAGTATGAGAACAATTCGCATCTTTACAGATTGTTCTGTTTTTGACAGATTCTATTTTGTTTGCATTGTGTGCTTATTTTGATGAATCTATGGTTTGTATTGGAGGTTATAAGCCATGGTAAAGTTAGAATACAGTAGATATAATGCAATAACAAAATTGGAATGAGTTTTTTTACAGTGCTTAAAGTAAAGGTTGGTTTACTTATACTAACGGACCTCATGAAGGTTTTGTTGAGTTTTGTGTGTGTCGGGGAGAACTGATCGTGTCCCGCGATCACCTATGGGACCTGGTCCCTTGTGGTTCGGAGGGGGAGCGGAGGATGCACAAAGAGCGGATCGAGGTGATGCACACGAGCAGATTTACCCAGCTTCGGAGCTCTCCGGAGAGATAATACTCCTACTGCTGCTTTTGTGGATTATCTTGTATTCTTGCTAGGGAGCAATTGGAGCTACAAAACCTAGCCTAAGTGTGGTCTCGTATGAGTAGAATGAACTAAGCCGGAGCTGAACCGAACCCTTTCTACGTTGCACTTGGGCCTCCTTTTATAGGCACAAGGGGTCACCACATGTGCCAAGTAGACAAGGGTAAGATAGTAAAAACAGAGATTGGTACACCGCTTTGTACAATGTACAGTGATCTATACCTAACTCTGACGGCAAGGGACAAGAGTCATAAATGCCCGTCTTAGTCGCCTGAACAGTGCAACAGGGACCGTCAAGCGCGCCTCCGTTTGCCACGATGATAGCTTGTCAGCGCCGCTTATCGCTGCTCCCCGCTGGCTGCACAGCTCGTCGACACGCGTGCTTGGGAAAGCCCCATGGCGACACGTTGGCGGATGAGCTGGAGCGGAAACGAAGAGAGGTCACTTGCCGCGGCAAGGTTCTTGTCGCGCTCGGGAGCTTGTCGCTCACCAAGCCTTCCCGGCAAGCTCCTCTTGCCGGGGTCTTGTTTCCTTTGTGCCCTGGGTGGCCTTCCCGGCAAGCTCCTCTTGCCGGGGCCTTGATTACTTTGTTCTTGAATGGCTCCAAAGGAGCCACGGAAGATCTTGACGGTCACCAGGCCAGCTCTGCCGCGGGGTGCTGCAACTGCCCGTGCACGAGTTCGGGATACTAGGGTACCCCTACTCTAGTACACCGACAGAGCCCCGGCCTGGGCCACACGGCGCCAAGCTCTGTTGGGCCAGGCCCAAAACAATCTTGTGAACGCGTGATCTGATTACGCCATTACTCGCCTGGACCCACCACGTCTCCCACAGAACAGCACGCACGGGACGTGGCGTCGTGGGGAGATCGTGGGAGCTTTCTTTAATGGGAAAAATCGGGCGCCGTCCCTCTCCCTTTATAAGCGGGGAGCAGGGCAGGATGCCCACTTGCCCTTGCTGTCACGTCGAAAACCCCGTCGCTTTCCCTTTCTTCTCGAGCCCAAAGAGAGGCGCTCCGCCCCTCCATTGCCACCGGTGCCTGCGCGCCGTCGACTTCCTCCACCACCTCTCCCCATGGCTCCGAAGGCCGACAAGGGAAAAGCGTGAAATCGGCCGGCGCAGCGGCTCATGGCGCTGCGGAAGGCGGACCCTCTTGATCCCTGCTCCACAGGGAAGGAGCTGCGGGAGCTGTACTACCTTTTCAGTCGGCGGCGGCGGGCGCACCAGCGCCGAGGTGATCTCCGCCGCCACGTCCGATAAGGTCTCCATCGGGTACCCTTTTTCGCGATTTTCTTCCCTGCGGGCTCTGCCCGCCTTTTCTAATTCTTACGTGATGTCATGAATACATATGGCCTCCGCCTCCTTGACTTCACCCCAACACCGTCCTCACCATGGCGTTTCGCACACCTCTGCGAGAACTTCGTCGGGTCCATCCAAATGTCGCACTCTTCGCCATTACTTCTCACCCAGCGTAGAGAGAGAGAGCCGCTTGGGAGGAATTGCATGGACCTCTAGGATCGGCAAGAAGAAGCGTATCTTGGCGGGGAGTTGCGTAGCAAATGGGAGGAGTGGAGAGCTGACTGGTGTTGGATCTTAGAAGAGGAGCCACACCTTTCACCGCCTGCGCCAAACTCCCATAGTCGCGGCAATGGTGGAGCAACTTGGCGCGGAGGGCGACAAGTTGACGATTGCCGTGACTAGGATTTTGCGTCTCCGGCAAGCAGGACTTACCGTAGGAGCAGTTGGCGCGGACTTCCTTCGCCGCCGCATCGCCCTTGCAGGAGAGGGGAGGCCTGCTTGGGAATTCGAGCGGCGGACATCATGAGGCTGCGCCGGGTTTGAATTGGAATTTTACTACCACAGGCTGGGCGGCATGCTGCGGGAGTTGTTCAAGCTGAAGCGGATAACCCCGAGTGGTGCATGTTGCGAGGGAGTCGTGCCCTTGTGCAACAACTCGTCGCTCGGCGAATCCGCGATGATGCCGTTGTGCGATTCCCATGGAATCGTTCCAACTTGCGAGGAGCCCGCCGACGACGTCGTGCAGCAGTTCTTCGACAACTTGGTTGAAGTGCCGATCGCGCCCGACGGCGCAGAGGCGGCTCACCCACGACACCACCGATCAGGAGATGGCGCGCATTGCCCGCGAGGTTGGAGGAGGCTGCGAGAGCTGCCGCCGCCGGGCGTATTTGGGTTCACTGTCGAGGCGGAGGCGGCCGAGGCGGCAAGCCTTGCCGACCGAGAAGAGTTCGTCGCTGAGGAGGAGCAGACCGAGCCCGTCAGCGAGCGGCGAGCCTGCGGGGCGCCTCTCCTCCGCCGTCAAGTAGCTTGCCACAGGGGGAGCCCGCTGCCCCGCCAAGGAGACGCCTCCATAAGGCGGAGAAGTGGCGGGCGACATATGGTCCAACAACCGCCTCGCCGCCCGACGCGCTCCACCGCGGCAAGCACTTGCCAGCGGGGCGCCTCATTCCGCCACGGCGATGGTAGCGCGGGTCTTCGGAGTCGCGGCCCCTTCACCCGCCAAGCGTCCGAGGGAATCTTCTCCCCAATTAAATCACGCCGGAGCGGAGTTTGATCTCTCCGCCCTCATCTCCGAGGAAGAAGAGGAAGAGTAAGATCTTGTCGTTGCTACTTGTAATCTTCCAATTTATTGCCTTATCTTATATCTGACTGGCTTCACTATGAACCTTCTCCTTCTGCAGGACGCTAGCTCAGAGGGCGTCGAAGAGGGCCAAGACTCCGGTGGTTGTCGTCTCAGATGACTCCCCTGTGGCCACAGGGGGCACATCTGAGACTCCCTTGCCGGATCCGGCAACCCTTCAACAGAGCAGCCCCCAGCACAGCCCCCAGCGTAAGTGTTTGGTTCATTTCTCATGGATAGGTGTGCTTGGGTGTTCCTCCGTCATTGATATCTGGTTTGTTGAATTATGTAGGAGCAGAGCAGTCTCATCAGGAGGTCCCGGAGGCTGCTCCTGAGGTCCAGCCTCATCAGGAGGCCTCGGAGGTCACCCCCGAAATTCTGCTTGCTTCAACTACGCCACCAAGGGAGAACTCTCCGCCAAGGGAGCACTCTCCGGCAAGGGATGCTTCTCCGACAAGGGGAGCTTCCCTGACAAGGGCCGGCGCCGACGACCCTCCGGTTGTGGAGACCGTGGCAACAGATCCCACTGCAGGTAATTTCCTTGTTTGAAAATCTCCCTTGGATTCTCTTCTTCTGTTCTTCTTTTTCGAACATTTGCTTGACTTGTTCTTTCTTTTTCTGACCATCAGATCCATCCGCCGGAGATCCGATGGAGACTGAGGCTGCCGGTGAGGAGGACGCTCGCGGCGACAACGTCGACGCCGCCAACATGGAGGAGGAGGCCGGCGCCGATGGGTCCGCCGGCGAGGAGGACACCAAGGCTGCTGGCGCAGAGGCTGGGGAGGGATCCGGCGATCGCACTAGGCCGCAGGAGCGCCAGACGCTGAACCGACCGCCGATCCCCCCGCCACCGATGCTGCACCAGACTCCGAAGAGCCCCAGCCCGGCGCCTATCTGAAGGCCGGTGAGGGTGTCTTTATCAAGCTCCCATGGGCATCAAGCTCCAGGGCACCGGCCGAGGGGGAGACCTTCGACGCAGAACTGCTTGCCTCCGCCGGGTTGTCGCTGGTCGATGCTCCGAGCAGCAGCAGCGGTGAGCCTGAGGAGGAGCAGCTGCTAAGGAGGTTGCTGTCGCTCTACCGCGCCCGACAAGCCAAACTGGAGTCCAGGGAGGCGCTTGTCGCGAGGGCGGGAGCTGACTTGGAGAAACGCGCTGAAGAGCTCCGACGCGCCAACAAAAAAACTCTCCGGGATATAGCAGAGGCGCGGGAGCAGCTTGCTGAGGAGCGCACGGTCTTCATCTTGGAGAAGGGCGAGGTCGAGGAGCAGCAAAGGCTTGCCGGCGAGAAGCTCTCCGCGCGAGAAGGTGAGCTGGTGCAGCAGAAGATCAACCTCGACAGCTATGAGGAAGATCTCACCGTCTTGCGAGCAAGCGATTGGCGGAGCCACTTCGGAGGCAAAGGATGCTGCTGCGGCTGCAGAGGCCACCAAGAAGGAATTGGAGGCGAGGTGGCTTGGCTGGAGTCCACCCTCGAGAAGAGCGCCGAGGAGGTCGCCGGGTTGAGCCGGCCTTGAAGGATGCTTACACCCTCGGCGAGCTGCAAGGTCGCTTATTGAAAAA
Organism: Aegilops longissima; assembly: GCA_021605205.1. Classification (NCBI taxonomy): domain Eukaryota; kingdom Viridiplantae; phylum Streptophyta; class Magnoliopsida; order Poales; family Poaceae; genus Aegilops; species Aegilops longissima. Next base: position 297,841,378 of record CM038682.1, on the reverse strand, counting down.
GATCAAAGAGCTCGATGCCGCCAAGGACTCCAAGGCGGATCTGGAGCTGAAATTGACCACCTTAGCGGAGGCGTTGGAAGGCGCCAAGGAGGCGGAGAGACAGGCCTGCTTTGGAGAAGATCAAGGCCACCGAGGAGTTTACAGCCGAATGATGTGACCGCCAGAATAATCTCGAGACAGCATAATGCCTTTGGGATGAAGGTCTTGTGGACACCGCCGCCGGTATCCATAATGAGCTGATGGAGCTGGGGATGACGGATCTTGGGTACTCCACCGACGAGAACCTCCAACCCAGCGTCAAGCTCAGCCTATTCTTCAAAGGCGTGCTGACAGGTCTCCAGCGGCTCCGGGAGGAGATCCCAAAGCAGCTGGCGGAGGAGTCGCGCCAAGTTTTCGCCGGGGCTCTCCAGAAAGTGTTGATGAAAGTGGCCTTCCGCAACCCAGGCGTCGATTTCACCAAAGTCCTCAAGTCTCTGCCTCCATCTGCTGATGTTGAAGCGCTCAAGGCCCTTGTCGCACCCATTGTGGACAGGGTGAGCGGAGTCAAGAGGCTCGATGGCGACCGCGTGGACTAGGCCGCCAAGCTTATCTTTCTCTTGTCGCTGTAGATCATGTTTGGGTGGAAAAACTATTAGATCTGCGACAAGTTATTATGTAATATACACTATCTTAGGCAATCGAATGCAATGTTACTTCCTTTATTCGTTTTCTTCCCTTGTATGTTTATGCCCTACGCTTTTAGGGGAACTTGTCGGTCACGAGCACCTTTGCATGAGCGCTGAGTCGGAACTTCAGCAGCAACTTTGGCGATGCCGCCTCGACAAGCAACCTTATGCGCAACTAGTTGCAGCACACTTAAGTTGTTGAGCGGACTCGAAACAAAGTAAGGGCGCAAGCTTAGTCATGATCGGTTCCTCCGCGCACAGGTTTTCCATACAAAGTACTATCATTCGAGGAAGATAACTCAAAAATTTAAAACTGGTCGTTTAAACTTAGCCACTTAGCTTCTCTGTTGTCCATTTCCCGGCAAGGCGACAGTTCCTCGAGCGACGCTTGGCGGACCACACCATTATCTTCCCCTTCCCTCCCCGGTTAACTTGTGGGTGGATGAACCTTCTTCTTGTTTGAGAAGAAAGAAGAGAAAATAAAGTTATGGAGCCTAGTGGCTCGTCATCGCTTACCGGGTGTGGATGCTGCACAAAATGTTAGTAAACACATGCATATAAGATCATGAAAGCATGTATTGACAAGTTATGCGCAACACATAAACTTCTTGATGCATCGGGTCTGCGCGGCTTTGTACAAAGGATTACATGCAACAGCGGCAAGACTTGTACAAAGGGTGGTTGCTTGAGCAGGTTCCGGCAACCGCGCCTCATCGGTAAAACTTGCGAAGATGCTCTATATTCCAGGAACTGCTCACGGAACGCCATCTTCGGTCTCAAAGGCGGACAGCGCCGGGCCTAGTGACTCGTTTCACCCGATAAGGGCCTTCCCTTGGCGTCAACTTGTTGGAATTCTTGGCGGATTGAGCGCGCGAAGAACAAGGTCGCCTTCCTCGAAGCTTCGGCATTAACTGCGGCTATGGTAGCGGCGCAAAGCTTGCGATAACGAGCAGCTCGTCTGAGAGCTTGAAGGCGATCCTCCTCGAGGAGCAGCGTGTCATCTTGTCGCAGCTGCTCTTGCTCAAGCTCATCATAGGAGAGCACTCGAGGTGACCCGTATCTGAGTTCCGTGGGGAGAACTGCCTCCGCTCCATAGACTAGAGCAAGCGGTGTCGGCGGTGGCTCGATTTGGCGTCGTCTGATCGACCAAAGAACCACCGGCAGCTCCTCGATCCGATTTCTTCGCACTTGTGCAGCACAGTCGAAAGTTCTGGTCTTGAGTCCCCGCAGCACTTCAGCGTTTGCTCTCTCCTTGACCGTTGCTTCTCGGATGAGCAGCGAAGCAAAGCAGATCTTGGCGCCAAGATCTTGGGCGTCTTGCATGAAGGTGCGGCTCGTGAAGCGTAATGTCGTTGTCGGTGATGATTCTGTTAGGAATCCCAAAGCGGCAAACAATTGACTGAAGAACTTGATCGCTGATTGTCTGTCACCTTCCTCATTGGTTCCACTTCCGGCCACTTTGTGAACTTGTCGATTGCGGCGTACAAGTACTCAAAGCCCCGACAACTTCGGGAAGGGGCCGAGATGTCGAGCCCCTGACCAAAAAGGGTCGGGATAAAGGGATCGTCACCGAGAGCTTGAGCGGTTGGTGTATCTGTTTGGAATGGGCGCACGCTTCACACTTGGTTACTTGTGCGATTGCATCATGGAGGGCTTCGGCGGAAGAAACCTTGCCGGAAAGCTTTGCTTGGCAAGTGCTCTTCTTGCCAATGTGGTGACCACATATGCCTCCATGTATCTCTGCCAACAGCTTATCCATCTTCCCGCAAATACACTTCAATTTCACACCGTTGAGTCTTTTTACATGCAGGATGTTGTCAACAAACTGGTACATACTTGACTTGCCGGGCTACTTTTTCCGCTTCTTCTTGCTCTTGGGAAGTTCTCTGTCTGAAGGAAATGGGCGATTTGATGCGCCCATCTTTGGAGCACATGGCTCGACAACAAGGACTAAAGGCTCACCTACCATGCGGGAACATTAGCTTCCACGGCAAGAATCGTGGTTCTGCGGGGCTTGATGATCCCGGCAAGCTTGCCGGAGCAGAGCTTGTCGGGGCGTCGCTTCAGCGAAACAAACCACGAGGGTTTGTTGGAGCAGACTGCTCCTCTGTGATATTTGCGTTGATTTTAGGGACTTTCTTGGCGGCGTCTCCAGGGAGCTCTGCCGGAAAGTAGTCGCCCGAAACCAATTTTCTCTTCTTGCTCTGTCTGTTGATGGTGTTACGGTTGGCTGAGTCGACTTGAGCACAAAAATTCCTGGTTACACAGTAACTTAAGTGCGGCACATTTGGAGAGGCCATCAGCTATATCATTCTGAGCTCTTGGAACGTGTTCTATTTGCAGGCCTTCAAAGTGCTCTTCTAGCTTTCTCACTTCATCGACGTAGGCTTCCATCAACGGACTCTGATAATCTTTATTTACTTGGCGGACGACAAGTTGCGAGTCCCCCCTGACAATGAGCTTCTTGATCCCAAGGTCTACCGCTATCCTGAGACCGGCAAGCAAACCTTCATACTCTGCAGTATTATTTGTTGCTTGTTCCTTGGGAAAGTGCATCTGGACTATGTACTTGAGGTGCTCTCCGGTGGGTGCGATAAGCAGCACGCCGGCTCCGGCGCCTTGCAGCGAGAAGGCACCATCGAAGTACATCAGCCACTGTTTATTTGCCTCCTTGACGGGGATGCTTGTCTCTGGGATTTCTTCATCTTGCGTTGGCGTCCATTCTGCTATGAATTCTGCCAATGCTCTGCTTTGAATAGTTGAAGTTCTTTCAAACTTGAGACCAAAGCTTGACAATTCCAGTGCCCACTCGACAATTCTACCTGTTGCTTCTGGATTTTGCAATATCCTCTTCAGCGGAAAGCGAGTGACAACTGTTATCTCGTGTGCTTGGAAGTAATGGCGCAGCTTTCTCGAGGCCATGAGGAGGCGAAAAGCAACTTCGCACACCGAGTACCTTGACCTAGCCCCTTGCGAAGGGGAACTGACAAAGTAGACTGGGCGCTGCACCATCCTTTTACGTGTCTTGTCGCAACCTGCTACTGATCTGTCCTTATCGGGACGAGCTTGTGGCGAAGCCCCGCTTGTCGCTGGATGCACCTGCCTTGGTTTCCGGCTCATCATCTGTCTCCCTCTCCGCTACTAACGCAGCACTAACCACTTGATTGGTTGCCGCTATATACAGCAGCAACTTCTCTTGTGGCCTAGGTGCGACAAGTATTGGAGCGGAGGACAGGTATCTCTTCAAGTCTTGCAGCGCAGCCTCCGCTTCAGGAGTCCATTTCATTGGACCTGCCTTTTTCAAGATTTTGAAAAATGGCAGGGCGCGCTCAGCAGACTTAGAGATAAACCTGCTGAGAGCAGCCACGCAACCGGCAAGCCTTCTGACATCTTTGACACGCTTTGGTGCTTCAATCTTCTCGATGGCCTTGATCTTGTCGGGATTGGCTTCGATTCCCCGCTGAGACACAAAGAACCCGAGAAGCTTGCCGGAAGGGACTCCAAACACGCACTTCTCGGGGTTGAGCTTGAGGTTGATCTTGCGCAGATTTGCGAATGTCTCATCCAAATCCTGAATCAGAGTTGCTTTGTCCTTGCTCTTGACCACTATATCATCCATGTAGGCTTCTACATTTACGTATCTCGTGGCTCAAGGCATCATGGACTACTCCCGCAAAAGTTGAACCAGCATTCTTCAAACCGAAAGGCATCCGTATGAAACAGTACGTGCCACATGGTGTAATGAACGCGGTTTTCTCTTCATCCTCTTCTGCCATGAAGTTTTGATGATATCCTGAATATGCATCAAGAAATGAAAGCAAATCACATCCAGCCGTGGAGTCAACAATCTGGTCAATACGTGGCAAGGGAAACGGGTCTTTGGGACAAGCTTTATTAACATCTGTGAAGTCAATACAAAGTCTCCATTTCCCATTTGCCTTGCGTACAACTACCGGATTGGCCAACCACGTGGGATGGAGTACTCCTCTGACAAGGCCCGCTGCTTCCAACTTCTTGATTTCTTCCGCTATGAATTCTTGGCGCTCCACTGCCTGTTTCCTAACTTTTTGCTTGACGGGCCGCGCGTGAGGACAGACAGCTAGGTGGTGCTCAATTACTTTCCTGGGAACACCGGGGATGTCAGATGGTTGCCACGCAAACACATCGACACTCGCCCGCAGGAAAGCAACGAGCTCGCCTTCCTATTTAGGGTCAAGCGTGGCACTGATGATGAAGGTACCACCAGTGCCGTCCTCCTTGGCAGGCACCTTCTTGGTCTTCGGCGGAGCTGCCATCATCTTCTTGTACTTGCCGGTGGAGCTCGATGGTGCGTCCTCAACGGTAGCGCAGCACTCCGAAGAGGTGCGCTTACCGGAGTGGGCATCAGAGCTCTTGCCGGACTTGATGGTCTTCTTCTTCCCCCCGGGAGCTTCAGCGGCAAGTGGTTTGCTATCTGTCGCGGCTGCTGCATCCCGGTAAATCTTGTCGGCGCAGATAAGCGCATCCTTCTTGTCGCCATGGACAGAAATGACGCTTATCGGGCCGGGCATCTTGAGTAAATTGTAGGCGAAATGAGAAGCTGCCATGAACTTGGCAAGCGCGGGCGACCAAGTATACCATTGTAGGGCAATGGGAAATCGGCAACGTCGAATGTAACCTTCTCGATTCTGAAGTTTAGCTCAACGCCAAATGTTACGGCAATGTGATCTTCCTTTCGCTTGCTCCTCCTGGGTTGATTCCTTGGAATGTACCAGTCTCTTGAGCTTCTTGTCGAGGATTTGTAGTTTAAGTAATCTGCAGAGGAGATCAAGTTCAGGCCGCCCCGCCGTCAACCAACATCTTTGTGACTTTGAGGTTGCGGATAGTTGGTGATACCAACATCGGCAAACACCGACAGCGATGATGCGATCGGGTGATCCTCAATGTCAAAAATGATGGGCGTCTGGACCACTTCGGGGTTTGCGCGACTCTATGGATGGTTCTGCTGCATTAACCTCACGCATCCACTGCTTAAGTTGGCGGTGCGAGTTATGCAGGGAAGCGCCACCGTCAACGCAAAGGACCTCTGTCGCCTTCTGAAACTCCTGCTCATCAGCTTCATCGTCTTCCATGTCTTCATCGTCTTCATCTTCGTCTTCGTCCTTGTCGCGGCCGCGGGGAGGTCTGTCTCCTTGCCGCTGCTTGGCCTTGTCGCGGCGTCCTCCCCGGCCGGGTCTCTTCTTACTTGCGGCACCTGCACCTTCCTGGGCCTTCTCCTTGTCTCGCCGCTCGTATTCAGCTCTCTGTAGCTCAACAAGCTGCTCGACTTTCTTGCAGCTCTGGAGATCGTGGCCCTTGGTGCGGTGGATCTTCTGATCTTGCTTGTTGGAGCTGTCGGGCTTGTCGGCGTCGCCACAGCTTGGCGGTCGGCGTCTCTGGCGACCTCCTTGCCAGAGCCACCAGCCTTGGCTTTGTTGGCGGCACCATCCTTGCCGGACTGCTCGACAACTAGTACTTCTTGGTTTTTCTTCCTTCTGTTGTTTCGCCGCCGGCTCTTCCTTGCCAGGGCAGTCTCCTCACTATCAGACTCTGCTCCCACATTCTCTCACAGGAGTCTTCTTCCTTCTTCAGGTAGCGTGCGCACTTGTCGGCTGTATGAGCTCGGCGGCGTCTTTCACTTTGCACATCGCCATCTCCTCCCTCATCCTGCGGTTTCGTACATTCTGATGAAATGCACTGATTACCGCGGCAGGGTGGACATCTGGGATGTTGTAATGCACACGGCTGAATCTCTGGATGAACTTGCGCAGGGACTCTCCTTCCTTCTGGGCGAGTAAGTGAAGGTCACTCTCTTGGCCATGAGGTTTGTGGCCGCCTGTGAAGGCGCCAACAAACTGGTGGCACAAATCCGCCCAAGAAGAAATAGAGCTATCCGGCAAGTGCATGAGCCAAGACCGGACGTTTGGCTTGAGTACCAGAGGGAAATAATTGGCGAGGATCTTGTCGTCTCGTCCCCCCGCAGCCTGCACCGCGATGGTGTAGATCTTTGAGGAACTCCGATGGGTGCGTCCCGCCATCATACTTCTCCGGCACATCGGCTTGAAATTTTTCTTGTCGGGCCACGGACTTGCCGCAGCTCACGGGTGAACGCAGGGCAACCTACGCGTCTGACAAGTCGCTGGTTCCCCAGGCGCATGCATATCGACATGGGCCGCGCGCTGGTCGGGCGACGACGCTTCTCTTGGCGCTCGATCACGGGTTCGGCGTCTTCTTCTCTGTTCTCGAAGAACTTGGTGCTGGTCGCGACGAGCTCGCGGATCCGGCGACGCTGTGGAGTCGCTGTCGAGGTGGATCCGGTGAGTCGGCGATCTTGGCCTTCGGGAAGGGGAGTGTACGGTGGCTGCACCCCCGCAAGTCTCTTCGCCATCGACTCGTGCCTTGTCGCCTTGCCGCGGCTGCAAGGCGCTTGGTTGCCGCGGGACGTCGCCGTTGGCAAAGCCGATGAGGCTCTGGATTGTGGCCCTCCATTCGTCGACCTTGTCGGCCGTTGGAGGGTAGTCTAGAAGTAGCTGAGCTCTTGCCAAGGCTTCCGCCGGAGTGGAGGGTAACAGCGGCGTGCGGGCGAAGAACGGGATGTGCTCGAACTCCTAACCAAGTTAGGAGGAGAAGCATCCGCCGCGACAAATGCCCGACTTCGTTCGCATCTTGGCGTGCATGCGGGTCTCGAGGGCCTCGGGATCCTCCGGCAGCCTTGATCTATCGAGCGTATGGTGCTGCGAGTACCATGGCGCAGTCTTTCCCGCTTCTTGAGAAGGACGCGGCGCGGATTCGGACGCCGAAGCTTGCGCCGCCTTGTCCTTGAACCTGGCGGCGTCGTGGGCTCTCTCGACGACGCCCGTTCCTCCGCCAGCGTTTCCCCCACCACCTGACAGCTCCGGTGGTGGTGGGTTCGACGCGGACGGCTCTGCTGCTGCCGAAGACTTCTTCTTTGGCGCCATGTTGACGAAGATTGTTGATGAAGAAAATGCTCGTGTGAACGCCGGATCGGGTTCACACAGCCTCGACGCTCCCCTACCTGGCGCGCCAAAGATGTCGGGGAGAACTGATCGTGTCCCGCGATCACCTATGGGACCTGGTCCCTTGTGGTTCGGAGGGGGAGCGGAGGATGCACAAAGAGCAGATCGAGGTGATGCACACGAGCAGATTTACCCAGCTTCGGAGCTCTCCGGAGAGATAATACTCCTACTGATGCTTTTGTGGATTATCTTGTATTCTTGCTAGGGAGCAATTGGAGCTACAAAACCTAGCCTAAGTGTGGTCTCGTATGAGTAGAATGAACTAAGCCGGAGCTGAACCGAACCCTTTCTACGTTGCACTTGGGCCTCCTTTTATAGGCACAAGGGGTCACCACATGTGCCAAGTAGACAAGGGTAAGATAGTAAAAACATAGATTGGTACACCGCTTTGTACAGTGTACAGTGATCTATACCTAACTCTGACGGCAAGGGACAAGAGTCATAAATGCCCGTCTTAGTCGCCTGAACAGTGCAACAGGGACCGTCAAGCGCGCCTCCGTTTGCCACGATGATAGCTTGTCAGCGCCGCTTATCTCTGCTCCCCGCTGGCTGCACAGCTCGTCGACACGCGTGCTTGGGAAAGCCCCATGGCGACACATTGGCGGATGAGTTGGAGCGGAGACGAAGAGAGGTCACTTGCCGCGGCGAGCACCTTGCCGCGGCAAGGTTCTTGTCGCGCTCGGGAGCTTGTCGCTCACCAAGCCTTCCCGGCAAGCTCCTCTTGCCGGGGTCTTGTTTTTTGTGCCTGGGTGGCCTTCCGGCAAGCTCCTCTTGCCGGGCCTTGATTACTTTGTTCTTGAATGGCTCCAAAGGAGCCACGGAAGATCTTGACGGTCACCAGGCCAGCTCTGCCGCGGGGTGCTGCAACTGCCCGTGCACGAGTTCGGGATACTAGGGTACCCCTACTCTAGTACACCGACAGTGTGATTGAAGTTTTCAAGTTTTGGGTGAGATCACGATGGATGTAGGAATAAGGAGTAATAAGAGCCGAAGCTTGGGGATGCCCATGGCATCCCAAGCTAATATCTAAAGAGAAGCAAGCAACTAAGCTTGGGGATGCCCGAGTGGCATCCCCTCTTTCTTCTAACGACCATCGGTATTTTACTTGGAGCTATATTTTTATTCGTCACATATCATGAGTTTTGCTTGAGCGTCTTGTATGATATGAGTCTTTGCTTGTTTTGCATTTTATTTTTAGTCTTGAATCCTTGCTGGACACACCTATTTAAGAGAGCCAAAATTATGCTATGACTTGTTAGAATCGCTCTCTATGATTCACTTAAATCTTTATGAGCTATGGAATTGCTCTAGTGCTTCACTTATATCTTTTTAAGCATGGTTTGCTTTACTATTTTTGAAGAAACTCTATCATGATTCACTTAGATTTATTTGAGAGTTAGTAAAAACTTTAAGAAATTCTCTCTTGCTTCACTTAAATTATTTTGAGAGAAGAAATTTTTTATGCTCATGTTCTTCACTTAGACTTGTTTGAGCTATCAAAAGAAACATATGAAATTAGTCTCGAAGTGATAGATATTCGAGAGGGATATAATAAAAACTTTCGTGAAGATCATTGGACAAAATAAACTTGATTCCTTGCAATAGTTTTGCGATATGTCGATATAATATGTGAGTCATGTTGGTGAGTAATTGTGCTTTAGTAAGAATATTGGTGTTAAGGTTTGTGATTCCCTATGCAAGCACGAAAGTCAATAGTTATGCAATGAAATTACATCCTACTTGTGGTGAATTATTCGGTGTTAGTTATGCTTAATGCTCGCTTATGAGATTTTTCATTTTTTAGTTAGATGCTTCTCAATCTTTTGCTAGCCTTCATTTGCACTAAGTATGGTCACTATTTGTGCATCAAAAATCCTTTAAACCAGTTTTGGCACATGAATCCACTATACCTACCTATATGTGGTATTCTTTTGCTGTTCTAAGCAATTTTGTATGTGCCATCTCTAATTTTCAAAATAAATTTTTCTTTTGTGTGCTCGTACCGCTCATGAAACGGTAGGGGGTGGCTGATATATTTCCATGCTAGATGTGTTATTCTCAAGATGAGTGTTTATTCACTTGTCGTTGCATGAGAGTACGACAAAGGTATTCGGGATGCCCAGTCCAGAAATGAAAAATGAATTTACTTTATGTTGTCAAATAATAAATTCCTTGGAAAGTGTTGGTATGGAAGGCACCCGTGGATACGGTTAGCCATGGAAAGTGAAAGTATGGTGGAAAAAGGTATAAACTTTATTTTTTGTTTGGGAACTGCCTATGATATATCTAGCATGGAAAGTATTCGTTGACAGGAAAAGCATGCCACCCAAAATGTTTTATATCTATCTTTTTCACTTTGAGCTCTGGCACCTCTACAAATCCTACTTCCCTTTGCGAAGGGCCTTTCTATTTACTTTATGCAATTTTTATTTGTATTTGAGTCTCCATCTTCTCTTATAAAGCACCAACTAAGGGGCACTATGATCTTACTTGAGCATTGGGTGTAGCTAATTTGCGAGTGTGTTTCATGAATGGATCAATGATTGAGCATAATGGGCTAGGGATAACTTGCTTTAGTGTTGATATTTTGAAAGACATGGTTGCTTATTGATATGCTTGAGTATTGAAATCTTGATGTCAAAACTAGACTATTGCTTTGGATCATATAAAAGTCCAAATGTCCATGCTACACAGAAAAGAATATGTGATGAACATGTTAGGCAGCATTCCACATCAAAATTCTATTTTTATTATTTACCTACTCGAGGACGAGCAGGAATTAAGCTTGGGGATACTGATACATCTCCAACATATCTATAATTTTTGATTGTTCCATGCGGTTATATTATCAATCTTGGATGTTTTACAATCATTTTATAGCAACTTTATATCATTTTTGGGGACTAACCTATTGACATAGTGCCCAGTGCCGGTTGATGTTTTTTGCTTGTTTTTTACTTCGCATAAAATCAATACCAAACGGAGTCCAAACGCATGGAAACATTTTGGTGATTTTTTCTGGACCAGGGACACCTGAGGGGATCTCCGAGGGGAGCACAACTCACCAGGGCGCGCCTGGAGGCCCAGGCGTGCCCAGGTGGGTTGTGCCCACCTCGGTGGCCTCCCGCACCGCCTCTTTGTTCTATAAATACCCCAATATTCCAGAAACCCTGGGGGAGTCGACGAAAATAAATTCCAGCCGCCGCAAGTTCCAGAAGCACCAGATCTAACCTAGACACCATCACGGAGGGGTTCATCATCCTCATTGGTGCCTCTCTGATGATGCGTGAGTAGTTCATTGTAGACCTACGGGTCCGTAGTTAGTAGCTAGATAGCTTCCTCTCTCTCTCTCTCTCTCTCTCTCTCTCTCTCTCTCTCTTGATTCTCAATACAATGGTCTCTTGGAGATCTATTTGATGTAACTCTTTTTACAGTGTGTTTGTTGGGATCGGATGAACTTTGAGTTTATGATCTGATCTACGTTTTAATCCATGAAACTTATTTGAGTCTTTTGATCTCTTATATGCATGATTACCTATAGCCTCATTTTTCTTCTTTGAGTCTTCGGTTTAGTTAGGCCAACTAGATCGATTTTTCTTGCCATGGGAAGAGGTTCTTTGTGATGGGTTCGGTCTACCGTTACTTGATCCCAGTGACAGAAGGGGAACCAACACGTATGTATGGTTGCTATTAAGGATAACAAGATGGGGTCTATTTCTACAAAAAAAGATCTTGTCTACATCATGTCATCGTTCTTATTGCATTACTCTGTTTCTCCATGAACTTAATACACTAGATGCATGCTGGATAGCGGTCGATGTGTGGATTAATAGTAGTAGATGCAGGCAGGACTTGGTCTACTAATCTTGGACGTGATGCCTATATAATGATCATTGCCTGGATATCGTCATGATTATTTGAAGTTCTATCAATTTCCCAACAGTAATTTGTTTACCCACCGTATGCTATTTTTCTGGAGAGAAGCCACTAGTGAAATCTACGGCCCCTGGGTCTCTTTATTATATTTGCCTTCGCGGTCTATTTTTATTTGCTTTTTTTCATATCTATTAATCCCAAAATCCAAAAATACCTTGCTGCAATTTATTATTATTTATTTTATCTCGCATTCCCGCGAGATCTATTTATCCAATCTACTACAATTTTACCTATCTTTTTACCCGTGAGGGATTGACAACCCCTCTCTTACGTCGGGTTGCAAGTATTTGTTCTTTGTGTGTAGGAGTTGTTTACGTGGTGTTGTGTGCTTCTCCTACTGGTTTGATAACCTTGGTCTCATTGCTGAGGGAAATACCTACCATAGTTGTGCTGCATCGTCCCTTCCTCTTTGGGGAAATGCCGACGTAGTTCAAGCCGCATTATCCCCTTTTGGTATTTCTTTCTCTAGTATTTTTTATATATTCCAAAATAAATTTATGTCAATTTTCAGGCCATTTGGAGTTGTGCAGAAAAGGTGTCTCATTTATAGCCTGTCCAGTCCAGAATTTTAGCTGCCGGCAATCTCCCTCTTCATGTGAAACTTGCAAAATAATAGAGAAAAGGCATAAGAATTGTATTATAAATTGAAATAACAGTCAATAATGCAATAAATATCGATATGAAAACATGATGCGAAATGGAGGTATCAGCTCCCCCAAGCCTAGACCTTGCTTGTACTCAAGCGAGAGCCGATATCCTAGAGGGCGAGGTTAGCCAACAGGGGCACCTAAGGTACCCCATGTTAAAACCCGCCCTCATGGCAAGACTGCAATCGAGCGACCCAAGACACTTGACCTGCATGACAAACTACAAGCCGATAAAGCTCCTTCCCGATCTATCTGCGGGTCATGGAGCCGCGCGCCTGCCAGTCTGGACGACTACGACGCTTGACTAACAGGCGCGAGAGGGCTCCAGAACAAATCTGAGTTAGATCAATGGCTCACGCTCAACTAGAGGCATCTCATTTTTTAGCGCCTGCACATCCCGTATGTTTTATGGATGAAGTCATGGAGCACTAGTTCCCAGAGGGGTTCAAATCCATAAATATCGATCAGTATGATCAGACAACTGAACCCGCCGTCTGGATAGAGGATTTCTTTCTCCACATCCACATGGCCCAAGGAGATGACCTCCATACCATAAAATATTTACCCCGCAAACTGAAGGAACCAGCAAGGCATTGGCTTCACAGCTTGCCTAGAAATTCCACAGGAAGCTGGGAGGAGCTTGAGGAGGCTTTTCGGGCCAATTTCCAAGGTACCTATGTTTGGCCCCCGGATGCCAACGACCTCAGTCATGTAGTACAGAAGGAGGGCGAATCAGCTCAGAAATTTCTGGAATCAATTCATAACTAAAAAGAATCAGATACTCGACTGCCCCGATGCCGAGGCAATCGCCGCTTTTAAGCACATCATTCGTGATGAATGGCTTGCCCGTCAGCTCAGACAGGACAAACCGAGAACTATGGCAGCCCTTACCTCATTAATGACCCGCTTTAGCGTGGGCGAGGACAGTTGGCTGGCCCCTAGCTCCAACATGAGCGATTCCGGCACCTCCAAAGCGCATGAGGGCAACGGAAAGTGCAAACGCAACAAAAACAAGCGCATGAAATAAGAACAACAACATCGGCGTCGAGGACCCATCAGTTAATGCATGTCTTAGCGGCCGACAAGGCAGATCTAAAAAGAGACCCTTCAAAGGGAACAAGGACAACCCCAACGCGTTGGACAAGATACTCGATAGATTGTGCCAGATTCACGACACCTTGTAGAAGCCCACCAACCACACCAATCGACATTATTGGATGTTTAAACGGGCTGGCAAGGCAGTGTTCAAGGAATCCAACAAAGGCCGCTCTTGAAGCGATGACAAGGATGAACCACGCAGGCCCAATAATGGCGGCTAGAAGCAGTTTCCCTCTGATGTGAAAGACGTTAATATGACTTACGCCACACACATCCCTAAGAGGCAGTGAAAGCGTGCACTTAAGGATGTCTATGCCTTGGAGCATGTATCCCTGAAGTTCAACCCGTGGTCGGCTTCCCCGATCATTTTTGAAAAAAGGACCATCTGACCAGTATCCATCATGGCGGGTCGGCAGATTTGGTCCTAGATCCCATTGTCGATGGGTTTCACCTAACCAACGTCCTCATGGACGGTGGAACCAGTCTAAACCTGATCTATGCTGACATGGTCAGGAAAATGGGCATTGATTCGTCAAGAATCCAGCCTAGTGACACCACTTTTAAGGGTGTCATCCCCGGCATAGAGGCCCGATGCACGGGCATTGTTACACTAGAAGTTGTTTTCGGCTCCTCCAACAACTTCCGAAGTTAAGACTTAATCTTCAACATAGTACTCTTCAGCAATGGCTATCATGCCTTGCTCGGCCGCACTGCCTTCACCCGCTTTAACGCGGTACCGCACTATGCTTATTTAAAGCTTAAGATGACGGGGCCCAATGGCGTTATCACCATTAATGGTAACATGGAGTGCTCCCTCTACACGGAAGAGCGAACTTCAAGTGCACACATGATCGTGCCCTCACCGTCAATGACCTATGGCGTGTGAGGCAGTGCCCCGGCGAGACCCTCTGCAAGTACATCCACGGTTCAGCCAGGTGCGCCACAAGATCCCACGCGCCTCGGACAAAGCCATCATCTTGGCGTTCTCCAATGGCGTCGCCGACATCAGGATGCGCGAGAAGCTCGCCATCAACAACGATATGAGCTCGGCGCTAGAGCTATTCAAAATCACCGACAAGTGCGCCAAGGCTGAAGAGGGTCGCCTTTTCATCCACAACGACCCTGACGCCGCGCCCGACGACAACAAGACCAAAGGCAAGGAGGTCAAGCGCAAGGGCCCTGACGTGTTGGCGGCGGAACCCAAGCAGAAGCGTGCCCATGATCATGATGAGCCTGTGCAGGACCACCGCCCGTTCTGCATCTACCACAACGTGCGTACCCACAACACCGAAGACTGTCAAGAGCTCAAGTCACTTCGCGACGAGTGCTTCAGCCGCTTTGGGGACTGCAGCGACCGCAGCACCCGCCGCGACGGTGGCCGGTGGGACAACCACAATGCCAACCCCTGCCAGGGCTGGCGTGACCAGCCTCGCGAGGAACACCCTCAGGACAACGCTGCTTTTCCACCGCTACCGCCGCCGCCCAGAAGGAACGACACCAACCAACATGATGAGGGGGCTGGGGGCTATCAGGGCCTCATGCAATAGCCTGCATCCTTGGGGTAGCCCAGGCCCCTACGTCTAACTGCCTCTTCAAATAGTTCTCCCGTGAGGTAAACGTTTCCCTACCAAGGGCGGAGGTCGCGCAGCCCCTCAAGTGGTCGCAGTACGCCATCGCCTTCGACTCCAAGGACTACCTCAGGTCCATGTCTGTTGCGGGCCCGCTCCCCATGTTGTGCACCTCCACCATTAGCAACATCACAGTGACCAGGACCCTCATCAACGGAGGCGCTAGCCTTAACGTGATCTCCATCGAGACCTTCAAGATGCTCCAAGTGCCTTACGACCAACCGATGCCTACCAGGCCCTTCTCCGAGGTGACCGATGGATGCACCATCCCCCTGGGGCAACTGCGCCTCCCTGTCACCTTCGGCAAGCGCGACAACTACCACAGTGAGCTTATCAACTTTGACGTGGTGCGCATCGGCCTCCCATACAACACCATCTTGGGGTATCCGGCGCTCGCCAAGTTCATGGCAGAAACTCACCATGGCTACAACATCCTCAAGATGCCTAGTTACAGTGGTGTCATCATCATCACCTGCGACAAGACGGACGCGGTCTGCTCCCTCGAGCGTGCCTACAAAGTGGCCGTAGATGAACACTCTGATGGCAAGGATGGCGCCGGTCCTACCGAAGCCGCGCCCGCTGTCGGTGTCAAAACCGACCGATCTCGGGTAGGGGGTCCCGAACTGTGCGTCTGAGGATCGAAGGTAACAGGAGGCAGGGGACACGATGTTTACCCAGGTTTGGGCCCTCTTGATGGAGGTAATACCCTACTTCCTGCTTGACTGACTTTGATGAATATAGGGGTTACAAGAGTTAATCTACCTCGAGATCATAATGGCTAAACCCTAGATGTCTAGCCTGTATGAGTTGTGATTGCCTCTACGGACTAAACCCTCCAGTCTATATAGACACTGGAGGGGCCTAGGGTTGTACAAAGTTAGTTTACCGAGAAAGGAAATTACACATCCGAACACCAAGCTTGCCATCCACGCAAAGGAGAGTCCCATCCGTACACGGGGAAGGCCTTCTATCTTGTATCTTCATGGCCCACCAGTCCGGCCCATGTCACATAGCCCGGACGCCCGGGGACTCCCTAATCCAGGACTCCCTCAGTAGCCCCTGAACCAGGCTTCAATGATGATGTGTCCGGCATGCAAATTGTCTTCGACTTTGCAAGGCGGGTTCCTCCTCCGAGTACTCCAAAGCGGTTGAACAAGAGAACTGAATCCGGCTCCGTACAATAGTTACAACCCCCAACCATAGAGGCAAAACACTTAAACAAAATAAGTCATGTCCATTGACAGCTTTTTCGGTGAGACGTTACGTCTAGCCTTATCATTATTTTGAACCATTTCGTGGCCTCCGGCTTCACATTTTGAGGCGCGGCCTCTATTGGCACGTCTTGTCAAAGTAGAGATCGTGTCCCCTTATTGCGGGGTTCTCGTCAATACGGGTTTGGGTATTCCAACCGTGCCGTTCGCACAACCCCTTGGGAATAGGTGAGTTTTAAGGCTTATGAGGGGGCGCTTGATATCCACTGCCTTTATAAGAGGATAAGGACCCATCCTTTTACCCCACGCCTTCTTCTTCCTCAACCCTTCCATCATCGAGCTCCAGCACCCAAGTTTCGATCTTTCTCACCACCACCAATCTATCCGACCATGGCCGGATCCGGCTCTCAAGGCAAGTGGATGGCTTCCTCCGTTACGGAGAAGGACATTGATACGTCTCCAACGTATCTATAATTTTTGAATGTTCCATGCTATTATATTATCTGTTTTGGATGTTTGATGGGCTTTACTAAGCACTTTTACATTATTTTGGGACTAACCTATTAACCGAAGGCCCAGTGCAAATTGTTGTTTTTTGCCTATTTCTGTGTTTCACAGAAAAGGAAAAATCAAACGGAATCCAAACAGGATGAAACCTTCAGGAGAGTTATTTTTGGAACAAACATGAACCAAGGGACTTGGAGTGGATGTCAAGAAAGAAGCGAGGAGGCCACGAGGCAGGGAGGCGCGCCTGCCCCCCTGGGCACGCCCCCACCTTCGTGGGCCCCTCGCAGCTCCACCGACCTACTTCTTCCTCCTATATATATCCATATACCCCAAAAACATCCAGGAGCACCAGGAAACCCTATTTCCACCGCCGCAACCTTCATGCATCGTGAGATCCCATCTTGGGGCCTTTTCAGTAACACGAGGGGGAATCGATCATGGAGGGCTTCTACATCAACACCATAGCCTCTCCGATGATGTGTGAGTAGTTTACCACAGACCTTCGGGTCCATAGTTATTAGCTAGGTGGCTTCTTCTCTCTCTTTGGATCTCAATACAAAGTTCTCCTCGATCTTCTTGGAGATCTATTCGATGTAATTCTTTTTGCAGTGTGTTTGTCGAGATCCGAGGAATTGTGGGTTTATGATCAAGATTATATATGAACAATATTTGAATCTCCTCTAAATTCTTTTATGTATGATTTGTTATATTTGCAAGTCTCTTCGAATTATCAGTTTGGTTTGGCCTACTAGATTGTGTCGGCGTTCTGGGAACGGGGGTCCCCAGACTTGCCTGCCTGCGGCCCATGGCGTGGCTAAGCCAGCAGGCCGTACGGCCCGTCTTCATCAACAAGGCATCCAAGACCCTCGCGAGGGTCCAAGCCTCGCGAGGTGGACGACGCAAGACCTCCTCGGGAGTGGCCTAACCAGGCAGGATCACGAGGAGCGGAAATATCAAGGCGGGGCAAAACCTCACGAGGCTCTTGTGATGTGAGCCATGACGAAGGACACCAGGCGAGCGCCAGGCAGGCGCCAGCGCGCGCAGCGTCCTTATTTCCTCTTTGGTGCTAAGGAGGCCAGCGCAGGCGAAGAGTACCGAGGCATCAGGCAAAGGTTGGTATATTTGTGCAACGAGACCAAGACTAGGAGGACGGCAAGACGAGGTTATCGTGGAGCCCAAGACGGCATCACCACCAGAGCTTTTCGCAGGCGAAGACCACTTTTGTCAGGATAGCTTGTACTAGTTGTCCCCCTTCAAATTTGCCCGCCGTTGTTGGCTCTCTTCCCGCTCAATATTTGGGAAGAGGACCAGGGCCTATATAAGTAAAGCTAACCACCATAGTAGGGGCATCTCATCTTAGCTTGATCCAACCCGATCGAGAGCCTACCCTAGCCACAGGAGGCTGTTCTTCCCTTGTATTGTTCATCATCAGCCCTAGAGGCAATCCACCACCACCACACTGGAGTAGGGTATTACACCACAACGGTGGCCCGAACCAGTATAAACCTCGTGTCTTTCTGTGTTGCGAGTTTGTCGAGTTCGTTCGCGAGATCTTAGCGAGCTAGGGCGTAGATCAGTAGGAGGGAAAGACTTCACGTGCACCCCAGTGTTTGAACATTAGGGTTTGCCAGAACCCCACATCTGACATTTGGCGCGCCAGGTAGGGGTGCGTTGTAGCTTCCCTTCCATCAGTTCATCGCTCCGTCGCTCCGTCGTCTCCATGGCGGATGCTCGCCATGCTCGAGCTGAGCGTCGGACTGCCCTCACCGCCCGCGTCGCTCAAACGGCTCCCGTCGGCGGGCCACCTCGTCATTCTCCGTCTCCCGCCGCCAACGCTGCCACCGACCTGGTGGGGAACGAGCAGCAGGCATCCTCGCTGCACCCTTCGGTGCGGCAGGATGGCCGCACCGCCACTCCATCGCTGACCCCTGTAGTTTCTTCGTCTCATGCGCGCCGTGCTCCTCGCGGCGAACGAACTCCCGCGCTACCGCCCAGTCGATGACCTCTATGAGGAGTGGCTCGAACGTGTCACCGAGCTCGTCTGCTCCGCAGGGGGCTCTCCGGTGCCGTCCCTCTCTCTACCTCCCCTTCAACCAGCCATGGGCGACGAGGCTCATGGCGTGCCTCCACCACCCCTGCCTCAAGATGGTGCCTTGGCACCAAGGCGCGCGGCCCCGCGGCATGATCCACCGCGCCCGGTGCCTGCGCGCGAAGAGAGAAGCTGCCAAGAAATCCCTCGGCTGCGAGAAGCTGCACCTGCGCTTCCCGCGCCGCCACGTCAAGACCGCACACCGCCCGCAGCGGCGCAGCGTGGACCTCGTCAAGACCAAGCTCCAACCCCCAAGCGGCCCCCGGCAACCACGGCCGGCTGCCATGCCTTCACCCCCGAGCTACGTAGCGTCGCCTGGCCAGGCAAGTTCAAGCCGGATCTGCCTCCTCGCTACGATGGCACCGCCGACCCCGCGGAGTTCCTGCAGCTCTATGAGCTGAGCATTGAAGCGGCCAACGTTGATGAAAAAGTCATGGCGAACTGGTTTCCCATGGCTCTCAAGGACGGAGCCCACTCCTGGCTCCTGAACCTGTAGCACGGCTCGATCTCCTCTTGGGACGAAATGAGCGACCGCTTCGTTGCCAACTTCCAGGGCACTCGCTACCGCCCGCCGGCCGCGGGTGATCTACGCCGCATCAAGCAACAACCAGGAGAGACCCTCCAAAAGTACATCCATTGCTTCAACAACACCCGCCTCAAGATCCCCAAGGTCACGGACGAAGCCATCATCTCCGCGTTCTCAGACGGTGTCCGTGACGTCAAGATGAAGGAAGAGCTCGCCATCCACGAGGAGCTCTGCACCTCTCAGGAGTTTTTCAACCTGGCGACCAAGTGCGCAAGAGCTGAGGAGGGGCGCCTCTCTCTCCTTGAGCTGCCAGCCGCAGGTGCAGAGGAGAAGAAAGCCAAGGCCAAGGATGTGAAGCGCAAGGAGGTGGTTGTGCTCGCAGCAGAGCCCGACACCAAGTGGGGCAGGGATCAGCCCGAGTCTTCCAAGAATAGCCAACCGTTCTGCGCCTTCCACAACCTGAACACCCACAACACCGGTGACTGTCAAGAGCTCAGAGCCATACGAGAAGGACGCTTCGGTCGACGCCTCGAGCGCAGCGACCGGGGTTACAGCCGCGGAGGAGGACGTGGGGGCGGACGCTGGGATGACCGTGGCCTGCGCCAGGAATGGCGCGACAGGCCTCGCAAGGACCACTGGCAGGACTAACTTCGTGAGGGAGCCTGGAGAGACCCGCCTCGTTAGGATCGCCCTCAGGGCAACAGCGGTCTTCCGCCACTGCCGCCACCAAGAAGGAACGACCACCACCACCAGGACGAGGGGGCTGGGGGCTTCCAGGAGCCGCGTGCGATTGCTTGCCTCTTGGCCGGCGCCCAGGCCCCAGCCTCTCAGCGCATCTTCAAACAGTTCACTCGCGAGGTGAACGCGGTGCTTCCCAAGCTCGAGGCCACACGCTTGCTCACGTGGTCCCAATGCGCCATCACTTTGAGCTCAGCAGATCAGCTCAAATGCGCGGCCACCGCCGGTGCCCTCCCGATGTTGTGTTCCCCAGTCATCAACAATGTGCAGGTTACCAAGACCCTCATCGACGGCAGCGTAGGGCTCAACGTCGTGTCCGTCGACACGTTTGACAACCTCCAAGTGTCATATGAACAACTCGAGCTCACCAAGCCTTTCTCAGGTGTGACCGACGGTTCCACCACACCGATAGGGCAGGTCCGCCTGCCTGTCACCTTCGGGGAGCGCAAGAACTACCGCACCAAGCTCATCGACTTTGATGTCGCGCACATCCGCCTGCCGTACAATGCCATCCTCGAGTATCCGGCCCTGGCCAAGTTCATGGCAGTCACCCATCACGGCTACAACGTCCTCAAGATGCCAGGAAGCGGAGGAATCATCACGGTCCCATGTGAAGAGAGGGATGCGGTGTGCTCCCTCGAGCGTGCCTTCCAAGCTGCAGCAATCGACGACCCTGACACCAGAAGTGAGGGCCATCCGGAGGCCATCCCCGAGAAGAAGCAGCTGCGCCGCGCAGGACCTCAGGAGGATGGCGTCGAGGTAGGAGCCTCATTAGGATCAGCACCCGTCCCAGGGGTGCCTCCCTCCGTCGCATAGGACTGCGCACCCGGCGCCCTCCTCAGGCAGGGCACGGGGGCTCTCTTCTGGAGGGCCTCAGACCATGCCGACCTCACGAGGGAGGCGCTTGGGCATGCTACTTCTTGAGCACTGCATTGGTTTTCCCTTGAAGAGGAAAGGGTGATGCAGCAAAGTAGCGTAAGTATTTCCCTCAGTGTTTGTGAACCAAGGTATCAATCCAGTAGGAGGCTACGCGCGAGTCCCTCGCACCTACACAAACAAATAAATCCTCGCAACCAACACGATAAGGGGTTGTCAATCCCTATAGGTCACTTACGAGAGTGAGATCTGATAGATATGACAGGATAATATTTTTGGTATTTTATGATAAAGATGCAAAGTAAAATAAAATCAAAGTAAAATCAACGGAAATAACTAAGTGTTGGGAGATTAATATGATGAAGATAGACCCGGGGGCCATAGGTTTCACTAGTGGCTACTCTCGAGAGCATAAGTATTTTACGGTGGGTGAACAAATTACTGTTGAGCAATTGACAGAGTTGAGCATAGTTATGAGAATATCTAGGTATGATCATGTATATAGGCATCACGTCTGAGACAAGTAGACCGACTCCTGCCTACGTCTACTACTATTACTCCACACATCGACCGCTATCCAGCGTGCATCTAGAGTATTAAGTTCATAAGAACAGAGTAACGCCTTAAGCAAGATGACATGATGTAGAGGGATAAATTCATGCAATATGATAAAAACCCCATCTTGTTATCCTCGATGGCAACAATACAATACGTGCCTTGCAGCCCCTACTGTCACTGGGAATGGACACCGCAAGATTGAACCCAAAGCTAAGCACTTCTCCCGTTGCAAGAAAGATCAATCTAGTAGGCCAAACCAAACTGATAATTCGAAGAGACTTGCAAAGATAACCAATCATACGTAAAAGAATTCAGAAGATTCAAATATTGTTCATAGATAAACTTGATCATAAACCCACAATTCATCGGTCTCAACAAACACATCGCAAAAGAAGATTACATCGAATAGATCTCCGTGAGAGAGGGGGAGAACATTGTATTGAGATCCAAAAAGAGAGAGAAAGCCATCTAGCTAATAACTATGGACCCGAAGGTCTGAGGTAAACTACTCACACTTCATCGGAGAGGCTATGGTGTTGATGTAGAAGACCTCCATGATCGATGCCCCTTCCGGCGGAGCTCCGGAACAGGCCCCAATATGGGATCTTGTGGGTACAAAAGGTTGCGGCGGTGGAATTAGGTTTTTGGCTCTGTATCTAATCGTTTGGGGGTACGTAGGTATATATAGGAGGAAGGAGTACGTCGGTGGAGCAACGTGGGGCCCATGAGGGTGGAGGGCGCTGGGGGGGGGTAGGCGCGCCCCTACCTCGTGGCTTCCTGAAGCTTCCTTGACTTAGGGTCCAAGTCTCCTGGATCATGTTCGTTCCAAAAATCACGTTCCCGAAGGTTTCATTCCATTTGGACTCCGTTTGATATTCTTTTTCTGCGAAACTCTGAAATAGGCAAAAAACAGCAATTTTGAGCTTGGCCTCCGGTTAATCGGTTAGTCCCAAAAATAATATAAAAGTGAATAATAAAACCCAATAATGTCCAAAACATAAGATAATATAACATGGAGCAATCAAAAATTATAGATATGTTGGAGACGTATCAAGCATTCCCAAGCTGAATTCCTGCTCATCCTCGAGTAGGTAAATGATAAAAACAGAATTTTTGATGTGGAATGCTACTTGGCAAAATTTCAATGTAATTCTTCTTAATTGTGGTATGAATATTCAGATCCGAAAGATTCAAGATAAAAGTTCATATTGACCTAATACTTCAAGCATACTAACTAAGCAATTATGTCCTCTCAAAATAACATGGCCAGAGAAAGTTCATCCCTACAAAATCATATAGTTTAGTCATGCTCCATTTTCGTCACACAAGATTGCTCTCATCATGCACAACCCCAATGACAAGGCAAGCAATTGTTTCATAATTTAGTAATCTCAAACTTTTTCAACCTTCACGTAATACATGAGCGTGAGCCATGGACATAGCACTTTGGGTGGAATAGAATATGATGATGGGGGTTATGTGGAGAAGACAAAAAAGGAGAAAGTCTCACATCAACGAGGCTAATCAATGAGTTATGGAGATGCCCATCGATTGATGTTAATGCAAGGAGTAGGGATTGCCATGCAACAGATGCACTAGAGCTATAAATATATGAAAGCTCAACAAAAGAAACTAAGTGGGTGTGCATCCAACTTGCTTGCTCATGAAGACCTAGGGCACTTGAGGAGGCCCATTGTTGGAATATACAAGCCAAGTTCTATAATGAAAAATTCCCACTAGTATATGAAAGTGACAAAACAAGAGACTCTCTATCATGAAGATTATGGTGCTACTTTGAAGCACAAGTGTGGTAAAAGGATAGTAACATTGTCCCTTCTCTCTTTTTCTCTCTTTTTTTTGGGCCTTCTCTTTTTTTATGGCCTTTATCTTTTTTTATTCCTCACTTGGGACAATGCTCTAGAGAATGATTATCATCACACTTCTATTTATTTACAACTCAATGATTACAACTCGATACTAGAACAAAGTATGACTCTATATGAATGCCTCCGGCGGTGTACCGGGATATGCAATGAACCAAGAGTGACATGTATGAAGGAATTATGAACGGTGGCTTTGCCACAAATACTATGTCAACCACATGATCATGCAAAGCAATATGACAATGATGAACGTGTCATGATAAACGGAATGGTGGAAAGTTGCATGGCAATATATCTCGGAATGGCTATGGAAATGCCATAATAGGTAGGTATGGTAGCTGTTTTGAGGAAGATATAAGGAGGTTTATGTGTGAAAGAGCGTATCATATCACGGGGTTTGGATGCACCGGCGAAGTTTGCACCAACTCTCAATGTGAGAAAGGGCAATGCATGGTACCGAAGAGGCTAGCAATGATGGAAAGGTGAGAGTGCGTATAATCCATGGACTCAACATTAGTCATAAAGAACTCACATACTTATTGCAAAAATCTACAAGTCATCAAAAACCAAGCACTATGCGCTTGCTCCTAGGGGGATAGATTGGTAGGAAAAGGCCATCGCTCGTCCCCGACCGCCACAAATAAGGAGGACAATCAAAGAACACCTCATGTTTCAAATTTGTTACATAACGTTTACCATACGTGCATGCTACGGGACTTGAAACTTAAACGCAAGTATTTCTCGAATTAACAACTACTGAACTAGAACGACTTTAATATTACTACCTCCATGTCTCAAAACAATCATCAAGCATCAAACTTCTCTTAGTATTCAACACACTCATAAGAAAGTTTTTACTAATCTTGAATACCTAGCATATTAGGATTATTTAAGCAAATTACCATGCTATTTAAGACTCTCAAAATAATCTAAGTGAAGCATGAGATATCAATAGTTTCTATAAAACAAATCCACTACCGTGCTCTAAAAGATATAAGTGAAGTACCAGAGCAAAACTTTATAACTCAAAAGATATAAGTGAAGCACAAAGAGTATTCTAATAATTTCCGATCATGTGTGTCTATCTCAAAAGGTGTGTACAGAAAGGATGATTGTGGTAAACTAATAACAATGACTCAGATCATACAAGACGCTCCAAGCAAAACACATATCATGTGGTGAATAAAAATATAGCTCCAAGTAAAGTTACCGATGGAAGTAGATGAAAGAGGGGATGCCTTCTGGGGCATCCCCAAGCTTTGGCTTTTTGGTGTCCTTAGATTATCTTGGGGGTGCCATTTGAATCCCCAAGCTTAGGCTCTTGCCACTCCTTGTTCCATAATCCATCAAATCTTTCACCCAAAACTTGAAAACTTCACAACACAAAACTCAGCAGAAAATCTCGTGAGCTCCGTTAGCGAAAGAAAACAAAAGACCACTTCAAGGTACTGTAATGAACTCATTCTTTATTTATATTGGTGTTAAACCTACTGTATTCCAACTTCTCTATGGTTTATAAACTCTTTTACTAGCCATAGATTCATCAAAATAAGCAAACAACACACGAAAAACAGAATCTGTCAAAAAACAGAACAGTCTGTAGTAATCTGTAACTAAAGCAAACTTCTGGAACTCCAAAAAATCAGAGAAAATAGGAAGACCTATAAAATTTGTTTATTGATCAGCAGAAATAGGAATCAATATTTTATCACGTTCTGGTGATTTTTAATAATTGTTTTCGTGAACAGAAAGTTTCTGGAATTTTCTGCAAGATCAAATAACTATCATCCAAGAAGATCCTATAGGTTTAACTTGGCACAAACACTAATTGAAACATAAAAACACATCTAACCAGAGGCTAGATCAAATATTTATTCCTAAACAGAAGCAAAAAGCAAAAAAAAACTAAAAATAAAATTGGGTTGCCTCCCAACAAGCGCTATCATTTAACGCCCCTAGCTAGGCATAGAAGCAAGGATAGATCTAGGTATTGCCATCTTTGGTGGGCAATCCATAAGTGGCTCTCATGATAGATTCATATGGTAGTTTTATTTTCTTCCTAGGGAAGTGTTACATGCCTTTATTTAATGGAAATTGGAATCTAATATTCCCTTCCTTCATATCAATAATTGCACCAATCGTTCTAAGGAAAGGTCTACCAAGAATAATATGGCATGAAGGATTGCAATCTATATCAAGAACAATAAAATCTACGGGAACATAGTTCCTATTTGCAACAATAAGAACATCATTAATTCTTCCCATAGGTTTCTTAATAGTGGAATCCGCAAGGTGCAAGTTTAAATAGCAATCATCAAAATCACGGAAACCTAGCAAATCGTACAAAGTTTTTGTAATTGTGGAAACACTAGCACCTAAATCACACAAAGCATAACATTCATGATCTTTAATCTTAAATTTAATAGTAGGTTCCAACTCATCATAAAGTTTTCTAGGGATAGAAACTTCCAACTCAAGCTTTTCTTCATAAGATTGCATCAAGGCATCAATGATATGTTTGGTAAAAGCTTTATTTTGACTATAAGCATGAGGAGAATTTAGCACGGATTGCAACAAGGAAATACAATCTATCAAAGAGCAATTATCATAATTAAATTCCTTGAAATCCAAAATAGTGGGTTTATTAATATCTGGGGTTTTGTTCTCTTCAATCCCACTTTTATCAATTTTAGCATCAAGATCTAAAATCTCTGAATTTTTGGAACGCCTTCTAGGTAAAGGTGGATCATATTCAGTCCCATCATTATCAAGATTCATATTGCAAAACAAAGATTTAATAGGGGACACATCAATAACTTTTAGGTCTTATTAACTAAGGTTTAGCGGCCATCTTATTAACTAAGGTAGCCTGCTTATCTGATATTTCAGCTATCAACATTTCAAGACGAGCAATTTGGGATCTCAAACCATCAAATTATTTAGACATATCATCGAGCTCTTTATTCATATAACTCATAAAGCTTTTTTGTTCCTTAAGCTCGTTTCTGAAGAAATTATTATGCTCAAATTGCAAAACCATAAAACTCCTGATGTTGCTTTCGATCTCTTCTAACCTTTTAAGGTGAAGATCACCAAATCTAGGTAGAGCCATCGTGACAAACAAGCAATCCAACACACGAGCAAACAAAAAGCAAGGGAAAATGAGGCGAACGAAAAAGAGAGGGCGAATAAAACGGTAAGGGTGAAGTGGGGGAGAGGAAAATGAGAGGTAAATGGCAAATAATGTAATGCGGGAGATAAGGGTTTTGTATGGGTACTTGGTAAGTTGACTTTTGCATAGACCTCCCTGGCAACGGCGCCAGAAATCCTTCTTGCTACCTCTTGAGCACTGCGTTGGTTTTCCCTTAAAGAGGAAAGGGTGATGCAGCAAAGTAGCGTAAGTATTTCCCTCAGTTTTTGAGAACCAAGGTATCAATCCAGTAGGAGGCTACGCGCGAGTCCCTCGCACCTACACAAACAAATAAATCCTCGCAACCAACGCGATAAGGGGTTGCCAATCCCTACATGGTCACTTACGAGAGTGAGATCTGATAGATATGATAAGATAATATTTTTGGTATTTTTATGATAAAGATGCAAAGTTAAATAAAAGCAAAGTAAAAAGTAATGGAAATAACTAAGTGTTGGGAGATTAATATGATGAAGATAGACCCGGGGGCCATAGGTTTCACTAGTGGCTTCTCTCGAGAGCATAAGTATTTTACGGTGGGTGACCAAATTACTGTTGAGCAATTGACAGAGGTGAGCATAGTTATGAGAATATCTACGTATGATCATGTATATAGGCATCACGTCCGAGACAAGTAGACCGACTACTGCCTGCATCTACTACTATTACTCCACACATCGACCGCTATCTAGCATGCATCTAGAGTATTAAGTTCATAAGAACAGAGTAACGCTTTAAGCAAGATGACATGATGCAGAGGGATAAATTCATGCAATATGATAAAAACCCCATCTTGTTATTGAAGGAAATATGCCCTAGAGGCAATAATAAAGTTATTATTTATTTCCTTATATCATGATAAATGTTTATTATTCATGCTAGAATTGTATTAACTGGAAACATAATACTTGTGTGAATACATAGACAAACAGAGTGTCACTAGTATGCCTCTACTTGACTAGCTCATTGATCAAAGATGGTTATGTTTCCTAGCCATTGACATGAGTTGTCATTTGATTAACGGGATCACATCATTAGGATAATGATGTGATTGACTTGACCCATTCCGTTAGCTTAGCACTCGAACATTTAGTATGTTGCTATTGCTTTCTTCATGACTTATACATGTTCCTACGACTATGAGATTATGCAACTCCCGTTTATCGGAGGAACAATTTGTGTGCTACCAAACATCACAACGTAACTGGGTGATTATAAAGGTGCTCTACAGGTTTCTCGGAAGCTACTTGTTGGGTTGGCGTATTTCGAGATTAGGATTTGTCACTCCGATTGTCGGAGAGGTATCTCTAGGCCCACTCGGTAATGCACATCACTATAAGCCTTGCAAGCATTGTAACTATTGAGTTAGTTGCGGGATGATGTATTACGGAACGAGTAAAGAGACTTGTCGGTAACGAGATTGAACTAGGTATTGAGATACCGACGATCTAATCTTAGGCAAGTAACATACCGATGACAAAGGGAAAAATGAATGTTGTTATGCGGTCTGACCGATAAAGATCTTCGTAGAATATGTGGGAGCCAATATGAGCATCCAGGTTCCGCTATTGGTTATTGACCGGAGACGTGTCTTGGTCATGTCTACATAGTTCTTGAACCCATAGGGTCCGCACGCTTAAAGTTTCGATGACAGTTATATTATGGATTTATGAGTTTTGATGTACCGAAGGTTGTTCGGAGTCCCGGATGTGATCATGGACATAACGAGGAGTCTCGAAATGGTCAAGACATGAAGATTGATATATTGGATGACTATATTCGGACACCGGAATGGTTCCGGGGGTTATCGGATATATACCGGAGTACCGAGGGGTTACCGGAACCCCCCCACCCCCCGGGAGGCTATTGTGCCTCATGGGCCCAATTGGTGGAAGAGGAGAGGCGGCCAAGGGGCAGCCGCGTGCCCCTCCTCCCCCCCCCCAAGTCCGAATTGGACAAGGAGGGGGGCGGCGCCCCCCTTTCCTTTCCCCCTCTCTCCTTCCCTCTCCTCTCCTAGTCCAACAAGGAAAAGGGAGGGAGTCCTACTCCCGATGGGAGTAGGACTCCTCCTGGCGCGCCTTCTCCTGGGCGGCCGCACCTCCCCCCTTGCTCCTTTATATACGGAGGCAGGGG
Organism: Aegilops longissima; assembly: GCA_021605205.1. NCBI lineage: Eukaryota > Viridiplantae > Streptophyta > Magnoliopsida > Poales > Poaceae > Aegilops > Aegilops longissima. Next base: position 297,812,638 of record CM038682.1, on the reverse strand, counting down.
GGCACCCTAGAGACACAACAATTGATTTGATCTTTTAGCCGTGTGCGGTGCCCACCTCCACCATAGTCCACCTCGATAGTACTGTAGCCGTGCTTAGGCGAAGCCCTGCGTTGGTAGAGCATCATCATCGTCACCACACCGTCGTGCTGACGAAACTATCCCTCAACACTCGGCTGAATCGGAGTTCGAGGGACGTCATCGGGCTGAACGTGTGCTGAACTCGGAGGTGTCGTGTGTTCGGTACTTGATCGGTCGGATCGTGAAGACGTACGACTACATCAACCGCGTTGTGCTAACGCTTCCGCTTTCGGTCTACGAGGGTACGCAGACAACACTCTGCCCTCTCGTTGCTATGCATCACCATGATCTTGCGTGTGCATAGGATTTTTTTTGAAATTACTACGTTTCCCAAACAGTGGCATCCGAGCCAGGTTTTATGCGTAGATTTCATATGCACGAGTAGAACACAAGTGAGTTGTGGGCGATATAAGTCATACTGCTTACCAGCATGTCATACTTTGGTTCGACGGTATTGTTGGATGAAGCAGCCCAGACCGACATTACGCGATACTGGTTTTACCGACGTGCTTTGCACACAGGTGGCTGGCGGGTGTCAGTTTCTCCAACTTTAGTTGAACCGAGTGTGGCTACGCCTGGTCCTTGCGAAGGTTAAAACATCACCAACTTGACAAACTATCATTGTGGTTTTGATGCGTAGGTAAGAACGGTTCTTGCTAAGCCCGTAGCAGCCACGTAAAATTTGCAACAACAAAGTAGAGGACGTCTAACTTGTTTTTATAGGGCATGTTGTGATGTGATATGGTCAAGACATGATGCTAAATTTTATTGTATGAGATGATCATGTTTTGTTACCGAGTTATCGGCAACTGGCAGGAGCCATATGGTTGTCACTTTATTGTATGCAATGCAATCGCCCTGTAATGCTTTACTTTAGCACTAAGCGGGATAGTCGTAGAAGCATAAGATTGGCGAGACGACAATGATGCTACGATGGAGATCAAGGTGTTGCGCCGGTGACGATGGTGATCGTGATGGTGCTTCGAAGATGGAGATCACAAGCACAAGATGATGATGGCCATATCATATCACTTATATTGATTGCATGTGATGTTTATCTTTTATGCATCTTATCTTGCTTTGATTGACGATAGCATTATAAGATGATCTCTCACTAAATTTCAAGATAAAAGTGTTCTCCCTGAGTATGCACCGTTGCCAAAGTTCGTCGTGCCCAGACACCACGTGATGGTCGGGTGTGATTAGCTCTACGTCCATCTACAATGGGTGCAAGCCAGTTTTGCACATGCAGAATAGTCATGTTAAACTTGACAAGCCTAGCATATGCAGATATGGCCTCGGAACACTGAGACCGAAAGGTCGAGCATGAATCATATAGTAGATATGATCAACATAATGATGTTCACCATTGAAAGCTACTCCATTTCACGTGATGATCGGTTATGGTTTAGTTGATTTGGATCACGTGATCACATAGAGGATTAGAGGGATGTCTATGTAAGTGGGAGTTCTTAAGTAACATGATTAATTGAACTTAAATTTATCATGAACTTAGTACCTGATAGTATCTTGCTTGTCTATGTTGATTGTAGATAGATGGCCCGTGCTGTTGTTCCGTTGAATTTTAATGCGTTCCTTGAGAAAGCAAAGTTGAAAGATGATGGTAGCAAATACACAGACAGGGTCCATAACTTGAGGATTATCCTCATTGCTGCACAGAAGAATTACGTCCTGGAAGCACCGCTAGGTGCCAAACCTGCTGCAGGAGCAACACCAGATGTTATGAACGTCTCGCAAAGCAAAGCTGATGACTACTCGATAGTTCAGTGTGCCATGCTTTACGGTTTAGAACCGGGACTTCAACGACGTTTTGAACGTCATGGAGCATATGAGATGTTCCAGGAGTTGAAGTTAATATTTCAAGCAAATGCCCGGATTGAGAGATATGAAGTCTCCAATAAGTTCTACAGCTGCAAGATGGAGGAGAATAGTTCTGTCAGTGAGCATATACTCAAAATGTCTGGGGTATAATAATCACTTGATTCAACTGGGAGTTAATCTTCTGGATGATAGCATCATTGACGGAATTCTTCAATCACTGCCACCAAGCTACAAGAGCTTCGTGATGAACTATAACATGCAAGGGATGGATAAGACGATTCCCGAGCTCTTCGCAATGCTAAAGGCTACGGAGGTAGAAATCAAGAAGGAGCATGAAGTGTTGATGGTTAATAAGACCACCAGTTTCAAGAAAAAGGGCAAAGGGAAGAAGAAGGGGAACTTCAAGAAGGACAGCAAGCAAGTTGCTGCTCAAGATAAGAAACCCAAGTCTGGACCTAAGCCTGAAATTGAGTGCTTCTCCGCAAGCGGTAGTCATCGAAGCGGAACTGCCCCAAGTATTTGGCAGATAAGAAGGATGGCAAGGTGAACAAAGGTATATGTGATATACATGTTATTGATGTGTACCTTATCAGAGCTCGCAGTAGCACCTGAGTATTTGATACTAGTTTTGTTGCTAATATTTGCAACTCAAAACAGGGACTACGGATTAAGCGAACACTGGCCAAGGACGAGGTGACGATGCACGTGGGAAACGGTTCCAAAGTCGATGTGATCGCCGTCGGCACGCTACCTGTACATCTACCTTCGGGATTAGTATTAGACCCAAATAATTGTTATTTGGTGCCAGCGTTGAGCATGAACATTATATCTGGATCTTGTTTGATGCGAGACGGTTATTCATTTAAATCAGAGAATAATGGTTGTTCTATGTATATGAGTAATATCTTGTATGGTCATGCACCCTTGAAGAGTGGTCTATTTTTGATGAATCTCGATAGTAGTGATACACATATTCATAATGTTGAAGCCAAAAGATGCAGAGTTGATAATGATAGTGCAACTTATTTGTGGCACTGCCGTTTAGGTCATATTTGTGTAAAGCGCATGAAGAAACTCCATAATGATGGACTTTTGGAACCACTTGATTATGAATCATTGGTACTTGCGAACCGTGCCTCATGGGCAAGATGACTAAAACGCCATTCTCCGGAACTATGGAGCGAGCAACAGAATTGTTGGAAATCATACATATAGATGTATGTGGTCTGATGAATGTTGAGGCTCGCGGCGGGTATCGTTATTTTCTCACCTTCACAGATGATTTAAGCAGATATGGGTATATCTATTTAATGAAACATAAGTCTGAAACATTTGAAAAGTTCAAATAATTTCAGAGTGAAGTTGAAAATCATCGTAACAAGAAAATAAAGTTTCTATGATCTGATTGTGGAGGAGAATATTTGAGTTACGAGTTTGGTCTACATTTGAAACAATGCGAAATAGTTTCGCAACTCACGCCACCCGGATCACCACAGCGTAATTGTGTGTCCGAACGTCATAATCGTACTTTACTAGATATGGTGCGATCTATGATGTCTCTTACTGATTTACCGCTATCATTTTGGGGTTATGCTTTAGAGACGGTTGCATTCACGTTAAATAGGGCACCATCGAAATCCGTTGAGACGACGCCTTATGAACTGTGGTTTGGCAAGAAACCAAAGTTGTCGTTTCTTAAAGTTTGGGGCTGCGATGCTTATGTGAAAAAGCTTCAACCTGATAAGCTCGAACCCAAATCAGAGAAATGTGTCTTCATAGGATACCCAAAGGAGACTGTTGGGTACACCTTCTATCACAGATCCGAAGGCAAGACATTCATTGCTAAGAATGGATCCTTTCTAGAGAAGGAGTTTCTCTCGAAAGAAGTGAGTGGGAGGAAAGTAGAACTTGATGAGGTAACTGTACCTGCTACCTTATTGGAAAGTAGTTCATCACAGAAACCGGTTCCTATGACGCCTACACCAATTAGTGAGGAAGTTAATGATGATGATCATGGAACTTCAGATCAAGTTGTTACTGAACCTCGTAGGTCAACCAGAGTAAGATCCGCACCAGAGTGGTACGGTAATCCTGTTCTGGAGGTTATGTTGCTAGACCATGACGAACCTACGAACTATGAAGAAGCGATGGTGAGCCCAAATTCCGTAAAATGGCTTGAGGCCATGAAATCTGAGATGGGAACCATGTATGAGAACAAAGTGTGGACTTTGGTTGACTTGCCCGATGATCGGCAAGCCATTGAGAATAAATGGACCTTCAGGAAGAAGACTGACGCTGACGGTAATGTTACTATCTATAAAGCTCGACTTGTTGCAAAAGGTTTTCGACAAGTTCAAGGGATTGACTATGATGAGACTTTCTCACCCGTAGCGATGCTTAAGTCTGTCTGAATCATGTTAGCAATTGCCGCATTTTATGATTATGAAATTTGGCAAATGGATGTAAAAACTGCATTCCTGAATGGATTTCTAGAAGAAGAGTTGTATATGATGCAACCAAAAGGTTTTGTCGATTCAAAGGGAGCTAACAAAGTGTGCAAGCTCCAGCGATCCATTTATGGACTGGTGCAAGCCTCTCGGAGTTGGAATAAACGCTTTGATAGTGTGATCAAAGCATTTGGTTTTGTACAGACTTTTGGAGAAGCATGTGTTTACAAGAAAGTGAGTGGGAGCTCTGTAGCATTTCTGATATTATATGTGGATAACATATTGTTGATTGGAAATGATATAGAATTTCTGGATAGCATAAAGGGATACTTGAATAAGAGTTTTTCAATGAAAGACCTCAGTGAAGCTGCTTATATATTGGGCATCAAGATCTATAGAGATAGATCAAGACGCTTAATTGGACTTTCACAAGGCACATACCTTGATAATGTTTTGAAGAAGTTCAAAATGGATCAAGCAAAGAAAGGGTTCTTGCCTGTGTTACAAGGTGTGAAGACTCAATGCCCGACAACTGCAGAAGATAGAGAGAAAATGAAAGATGTTCCCTATGCTTCAGCCATAGGCTCAATCATGTATGCAATGCTGTGTACCAGACCTGATGTGTGCCTTGCTATAAGTCTAGCAGGTAGGTACCAAAGTAATCCAGGAGTGGATCACTGGACAGCGGTCAAGAACATCCTGAAATACCTGAAAAGGAATAAGGATATGTTTCTCGTTTATGGAGGTGACAAAGAGCTAGTCGTAAATGGTTACGTCGATGCAAGCTTTGACACTGATCCGGACGATTCTAAATTGCAAACCGGATACGTGTTTACATTGAACGGTGGAGCTGTCAGTTGGTGCAGTTCTAAACAAAGCGTCGTGGCGGGATCTACGTGTGAAGCGGAGTACATAGCTGCTTCGGAAGCAGCAAATGAAGGAGTCTGGATGAAGGAGTTCATATCCGATCTAGGTGTCATACCTAGTGCATCGGGTCCAATGAAAATCTTTTGTGACAATACTGGTGCAATTGCCTTGGCGAAGGAATCCAGATTTGACAAGAGAACCAAGCACATCAAGAGACGCTTCTATTCCATCCCGGATCTAGTCCAGGTGGGAGACATAGAAATTCTCAAGATACTTACGGATCTGAATGTTGCAGACCCGTTGACTAAGCCTCTTCCACGAGCAAAACATGATCAGCACCAAGGCTCCATGGGTGTTAGAATCATTACTGTGTAATCTAGATTATTGACTCTAGTGCAAGTGGGAGACTGAAGGAAATATGCCCTAGAGGAATAATAAAGTTATCATTTATTTCCTTATATCATGATAAATGTTTATTATTCATGCTAGAATTGTATTAACCGGAAACATAATACTTGTGTGAATACATAGACAAACAGAGTGTCACTAGTATGCCTCTACTTGACTAGCTCGTTGATCAAAGATTGTTATGTTTCCTAGCCATTGACATGAGTTGTCATTTTATTAACAGGATCACATCATTAGATGAATGATGTGATTGACTTGACCCATTCTGTTAGCTTAGCACTCGATTGTTTAGTATGTTGCTATTGCTTTCTTCATGACTTATACATGTTCCTATGACTATGAGATTATGCAACTCCCGTTTACTGGAGGAACACTTTGTGTGCTACCAAACATCACAACGTAACTGGGTGATTATAAAGGTGCTTTACACGTGTCTCCGAAGGTACTTGTTGGGTTGGCGTATTTCGAGATTAGGATTTGTCACTCCGATTGTCGGAGAGGTATCTCTGGGCCCACTCGGTAATGCACATCACTATAAGCCTGGCAAGCATTGTAACTAATGAGTTAGTTGCGGGATGATGTATTACGGAACGAGTAAAGAGACTTGCCGGTAATGAGATTGAACTAGGTATTGAGATACCGATGATCGAATCTCGGGCAAGTAACATACCGATGACAAAGGGAACAACGTATGTTGTTATGCGGTCTGACCGATAAAGATCTTCGTAGAATATGTGGGAGTCAATATGAGCAATAGGTTCCACTATTGGTTATTGACCAGAGACGTGTCTCGGTCATGTCTACATAGTTATCGAACCCGTAGGGTCCGCACGCTTAAAGTTTCGATGACAGTTATATTATGAGTTTATGAGTTTTGATGTATCGAAGGTTGTTCGGAGTCCTGGATTTATCACGGACATAACGAGGAGTCTCGAAATGGTCAAGACATAAAGATTGATATATTGGATGACTATATTCAGACACCGGAATGATTCCGGGGGTTATCGGATATATACCGGAGTACTGGGGGGTTACCGGAACCCCCCGGAGGCTATTGGGCCTCATGGGCCCAATTGGTGGAAGAGGAGAGGCGGCCAAGGGGCAGCCGCGTGCCCCTCCCCCCCAAGTCCGAATTGGACAAGGAGGGGGGAGGCGCCCCCCTTTCCTTTCCCCCTCTCTCCTTCCCTCTCCTCTCCTAGTCCAACAAGGAAAAGGGAGGGAGTCCTACTCCCGATGGGAGTAGGACTCCTCCTGGCGCGCCTCCTCCTGGCCGGCCGCACCTCCCCCCTTGCTCCTTTATATACGGGGGCAGGGGGCACCCTAGAGATACAACAATTGATTTGATCTTTTAGCCGTGTGCGGCGCCCCCCTCCACCATAGTCCACCTCGATAATACTGTAGCGGTGCTTAGGCGAAGCCCTGCATCGGTAGAACATCATCATCGTCACCACACCGTCGTGCTGACGAAACTCTCCCTCAACGCTCGGCTGGATCGGAGTTCGAGGGACACCGTCGGGCTGAACGTGTGCTGAACTCGGAGGTGCCGTGCGTTCGGTACTTGATCGGTCGGATCGTGAAGACGAACGACTACATCAACCGCGTTGTGCTAACGCTTCCGCTTTCGGTCTATGAGGGTACGTAGACAACACTCTCCCCTCTCGTTGCTATGCATCACCATGATTTTGCGTGTGCATAGGAATTTTTTTGAAATTACTACGTTCCCCAACAGTTATCCTCAACGGCAACAATACAATACGTGCCTTGCTACCCCTACTATCACTGGGAAAGGACACCGCAAGATTGAACCCAACGCTAAGCACTTCTCCCATTGCAAGAAAGATCAATCTAGTAGGCCAAACCGAACTGATAATTCAAAGAGACTTGCAAAGATAACCAATCATACATAAAAGAATTCAGAAGATTCAAATATTGTTCATAGATAAACTTTATCATAAACCCACAATTCATCGATCTCAACAAACACACCGCAAAACAAGATTACATCGAATAGATCTCCGCGAGAGAGGGGGAGAACATTGTATTGAGAACCAAAAAGAGAGAGAAAGCCATCTAGCTAATAACTATGGACCCGAAGGTCTGAGGTAAACTACTCACACTTCATCGGAGAGGCTATGGTGTTGATGTAGAAGCCCTCCGTGATCGATGCCCCTTCCAGCGCAGCTTCGGAATAGGCCCCGAGATGGGATCTCTTGGGTACAGAAGGTTGCGGCAGTGGAATTAGGTTTTTGGCTCTGTATTTGATCGTTTGGGGGTACGTAGGTATATATAGGAGGAAGGAGTATGTCGGTGGAGCAACGTGGGGCCCACGAGGGTGGAGGGCGCGCCTGGGGTAGGCGCGCCCTACCTCGTGGCTTCCTCGAAGCTTCCTTGACCGAGGCTCCAATTCTCTGGATCATGTTCGCTCCAAAATCACGCTCCCAAGGTTTCATTCCGTTTGGACTCCGCTTGATATTCTTTTTCTCGAAACTCTGAAATAGGCAAAAAATAGCAATTCGGGTTGGGCAACCGGTTAATAGGTTAGTCCCAAAAATAATATAAAAGTGAATAATAAAGCCCAATAATGTCCAAAACAGAAGATAATATAGCATGGAGCAATCAAAAATTATAGATACGTTGGAGACGTATCGGGGCACTACCTGGAAGCGCGCTTCGCGGCACATGTTCCTTAGGATAGCACGAGGCAAGGAGTGCCCACCACCCAGGAGTTCATCACCAAGACCACCTAGGAACTGCAAGACGCAAGAGCCATGTGCGGAGACCACCGCTCACGAGGCGCAGCCCCCCATCCTGGCGAGGATGCTGGGCTGCGTGTCTGCATCGACGTCCCAGGGCTCAACAGGGCTGCGTCTCAGGAGCGCTTCTGGCCTTCGCATGTGGGCAGCTGCGAGGGCCCACCATGCAGCAACGTTCGCATGCCCTTTGGCTTGCCGAGCGTGGCGTCGGCCTATCAGCGCAACATGCGGCCTGTCCTGGCGGCTCAGGAGGCCAGGTACCACGCCGTCCTGGAAGAGATGGAGGCGGTCTTCAGGGAACCTCCCGAGCCTCCAGAGACTCCCGAGGCTCCGTACTCCGGTGGCTCGTGAGGAGTCATTTCTTCAACGCACGCCTTCAGTCACACCGACTCTACTTCGTCTACAGAACCAGGTGACATCTTTCGAGCTCGTTTAGCTGGGAGCGCCCCTAGGGCTGCATTATTCCCAGGCCGCATGGGTCCGTCCCTGTGGCATGTATCCCTTTTGCTTATGTCTTTAGCTTACCTTGCTAGGGGCGCCCCTCGGGCTGCATCATCCCCAAGCCGCTCGGGCCGGACCCGGTGGCATGTATCTTCCTGCATTTATCCATGTTGATCTGCTTTTCATGCTTAACCTGCCAACTGCTATCGCCTGCTCGATCGCTGCCCATCACGAGTCTGTTCATCCTATGCAATTCGCTTGCGCGTTAAAAGGGGGGCTCCTGAGCATTACGACTCAGGAGCTCTTACTGGCTCTCCAGCCCTCACCCCCTGGCCTTGACTACGGCATCGCGACCTGGCATACCAACGGCGGCTGAGCTTGCTCGAGGGGCCAGGACCCGAGGACATAGAGTGCTTGCATCTAACCGCCTTGCAGGAACACACAGTCACCAAGGCCAAGACCAGGCGCAACCCGCCTTGAGGTAGGACCTCGTGAGTCCCCCGCTGGCTCACGAGTGCCCAGATACACCTCGCAGCCCTGTCGTGCAAGCCACGTGTCATGGCGGGGCTGTACACACCCCGGGGGCTCCTCCCGGAGGGGCCCCCAATCCCACGCACAAGTGGAAGCACCATGCTCCGCGCTGGCTGACGACACTGCCGAGGAGTGGCTATGCCCGTGCACAAGCGAAAGCACTATGCTCCGCGCTGGTGATAAACAACTGAGGGCGGCCCCACGATCATACCAACCTCAGGGAGCCCAGAGCTCAGCGTCCAGCCTCACCGCAACGCCACCCCTCTGGAGAGCCACGCGAGGGGGCTGCACTCGGGTCGCACTCGCTCGGGTCGCGCCCTAGCGCACGCCACCAAACCAGGTCTTCCGGACCTGGGCGTCGCGCACCCCTCCTGAGGCCTCGGCGAGGGCAGGTATGGAAATTGTTTGCATGTCAAGGGGGACTCCTGAGCATCGCGACTCAGGAGCCTAACTGGTCACGTAGCCCCTCACTCCTTGGTCCGTCCTGGTCTCCGGTCGGCCCAATGGTGGTTGAGGTATGCGCGGGGCCGGGCTCTGCGGACGTAGAACATTAATCTATCCTTGCAAACTCTCCCTATAGGTTGTTTGCGCGTCAAGGGGGACTTCTGAGCATCGCGACTCAGGAGCCTAACTAGTCACGTAGCCCCTCACTCCTTGGTTCGTCCTGGCCTCCGGTCGGCCCAATGGCGGTTGAGGTATGCACGGGGCCGGGCTCTACCGACGCCGAACGCAAAGCTAATAGGAAGGAAATCGCAAAATCTCGAAGCAAATATTACAAGCATATTGTCCTCACAGTACCAAATGAAAAGTCTAAACGCCTCCACGAGGCCTGATACATGTTGCAGGAACGAAACGGGAGAAACAGCCATAGGTCACCCCTGGACGTCACCATCGCCTGCGGAAGGCGCTTCCCCATGGGCAACGATGTTCTCGCCTTCACCACCCGCCGCAGGATCGGCGGCGTCGCCGGACAGACGAGTGGAGACAAAGCCGCGAAACTTCTTCAGCAAGGCTTTCACCTGACCTTGCACGGCTGTGGCGGCGGCCTCGCATTGATCTTCAGCAACAGGCTCCAGCAGCTCGTCAAGGCACGTGCTGGGGTCGCGAAGGTGCAGGTGGCTGAAGACGCGGGTCAACGCAGCTAAAGACAGGACGCGAGCTTCCGCCTCCGCCATGGGACCAACGCCATCGACGACTTCCTCCAGCGCCTCCACCAAGAGAGGAAGCAGCTGGGCGGGGCCGTCCTCGTCAGTGGCAAGCGACTTCTCCAGGCTGTGCTCGTATAACGTCTTCAGCGCCTGGCGAGATCTCTTGTCGAGATCGGCGAAGGCCACACGGTCTTCGGCCAGGACTCGCGCCTTGGCATCGAGATCGGCCTCCCTCGCCGTCGCCTTCCGCTCCAGCTCTTCCAACCGGTTGCGCTCGGCGGCCTGCGTCCTCCCCAACTCCACCAGCTCAGCATCACGGTTTTTTATGGCGTCCTCCCGGGCCTTCATCTCCTCCTCCCTTGCTTGGCGGTAGCGTGCTAATTCAGCATGCTTGTCGTACAGACTCTGCAGCTCGACCTCCAGCACCTGGCAGCAATCACAGGCGGCCTTGGTGTCTTTCAGTGCCGCCTCGTGATTGGCTGCGGCGTTGGTGGCACTCTGCTTCTCCTTCTCAGAAGTCGCAGCGGCCCGGTCCAGCACCGCGCGGCGTGCTTGCGCGGGCGGCCGCGACCGCGCTTGGGCGCCGGGGAGCCGGGTCCCTCATGGGGAGCCTTTCCTTTCTCTTCAGCAGAAAACCTTCTGATCGGCGCCATTGTTGACAGCATTGGAGCGGGGAGCAAGAAGCAAGCAAGCAAGGAAGAGATGGGCGACGGGGGCTCCGCCCCCTCCCCATTTATAGAAAGAGAAGGCCAACCGGCGTCTCCCACGATCGCAGGTAATGATGGTTTTTCTTGCATGTCGCAGGGACTTGTCAAGTCATGCAGTTGCCGAGGCAGCGTGGGGAAGCGGAGACGCCCACGTCCAATCGATTGCCACGCGTCAACCGAGGCTGCAGGCTTTTGGGGCCCGCGGTGCTCCGAACTTGACCCCTGGCTTCGCCATGAAGCCAAGCCCGAGCGCACCTTGGGCCCAGGGGCTACAGTCGGTGTTCTAGGAATGGGGGTCCCCAGACTTGCCTGCCTGCGGCCCACGGCGTGGCTAAGCCAGCAGGCCGTACGGCCCATCTTCATCAACAAGGCATCCAAGACCCTCGCGAGGGTCCTAGCCTCGCGAGGCGGACGACGCAAGACCTCCTCGGGAGTGTCCTACTGGATTGATACCTTGGTTCTCAAAAACCGAGGGAAATACTTAAGCTACTTTGGGGCATCACCCTTTCCTCTTCAAGGGAAAACGAACGCAGTGCTCAAGAGGTACCAAGAAAGATTTCTAGCGCCGTTGTCGGGGAAGCTTACGCCAAGTCAAGTCAAGATTTGATTTCCCAGCAACTAGCCATTTCTGGCACCGTTGCCGGGGAGATCGACGCACAAGTCAAGACATACCAAGTACCCATCACAAACTCTTCTCCCTCGCATTACATTATTTGCCATTTTCCTCTCATTTTCCTCTCCCCCATTTCACCTTTGAATTTTCTTCGCCCCTCTTCCGTTCGTCTTTTTCATTTGCTTGTGTTGCCATGTGCCTTCTATGTGCTTGCATCTTCTCTTGCTAAAAATCTATTGATATGCATCCTCATCCCCTTGCTAATCTTTTTAAGAGATCCAATTATGATGACCCAATTGCTAGTGAGTTGTGTGCACTAGATTACCTTTATGAGGTTTTGCTTGAAATTCGTGAATCTGAAAATTGTGATGAAGAAATTTATGAAGAGATTCACGATAGCTCCTTGAATGAAAAGCATGATTGCAATAATTTTACTATAAATTCTCTCGATGTCAATTGTGCCAATAATATGCAAAACCTTAAGCTTGGGTATGCTAGTTTTGCTATGTCTACTACTTGTTGAAATGATCATGATTGGGGTGATTCTTCTTATGTTCTTGAAAATTTATTTAAGCCCCATGATGAATATGAGATCGATAATAGTGTTTGCAATAATTTTGATAAAAGTGGGTTTGGAGAGGTCATGACTTTAGTTAATGTTAATCCCACTATTTTGGAAGAGTGTCAACTTCGCATGCATGTGGATCGTGTTGAAAATATTTTATGTGATAGCCGTTTTGTTGAATTTTCTTATGATCCCACATGTAATTATTACGAGAGAGTAAAATATGGTTGTAGAAAATTTCATGTTACTAAATTACCTCTCGTTATGTTGAGATTGTTATTGTTTCTCACTTCTTTCTTGCATATGCTACTTTTTGCTTGTCTTGATAATTTATTTGCCTATAATATACCTATGCATAGGAAGTATGTTAGAATTAAGTGTGTTTGTCGCATGTTTTATGATGCTCTCGTTGTGCTTCAATCCTTATCTTTCGTGTGAGCATCATTGAAATCTTATACCTAGCTAGGGGCGTTAAACAATAGCGCTTGTTGGGAGGCAACCCAATTTTATTTTTGTTTCTTGCTTTTTGGTTCTGTTTAGTAATAAATAATTCATATAGCTTATGTTTAGATGTGGTTTTATGTTTTAATTAGTGTTTGTGCCCAGTAGAACCTTTGGGAAGACTTGGGTGAAGTCTTTATGATCTTGCTGTAAAAAACAGAAACTTTAGCGCTCACGAGATTAGCTGCCATTTTTTACTGGAGAGTGATTTTTGGTTGATTCTTTTTCCAGATGATTAATAGTTAAATGCCTCACGTCCACCATTTTATTTTAGAATTTTTGGAGTTCCAGAAGTATACGTTTGATACAGATTACTACAGACTGTTCTGTTTTTGTCAGATTCTGTTTTTCGTGTGTTGTTTGCTTATTTGGATGAATCTATGACTAGTATCGGAGGGTATGAACCATAGAGAAGTTGGAATACAGTAGGTTTAACACCAATATAAATAAATAATGAGTTCATTACAGTACCTTGAAGTGGTGGTTTGTTTTGTTTCGCTAACGGAGCTCATGAGATTTTCTGTTGAGTTTTGTGTTGTGAAGTTTTCAAGTTTTGGGTAAAGGTTTGATGGATTATGGAATAAGGAGTGTCAAGAGCCTAAGCTTGGGGATGCCCTAGGCACCCCAAGTAAAAGTTCAAGTACAACCAAAAGCCTAAGCTTGGGGATGCCCCGGAAGGCATCCCCTCTTTCGTCTTCGTCTATCGGTAACTTTACTTGAGGCTACATTTTTATTCAACACATGATATGTGTTTTGCTTGGAGCGTCTTGTATGATTTGACTCTTTGCTTTTTATTTTACCACAATCATCCTTGCTGTACACACCTTTTGGGAGACACACACATGAATCGGAATTTATTAGAATAGTCTATATGCTTCACTTATATCTTTTGAGCTAGATAATTTTGCTCTAGTGCTTCACTTATATATTTTTTAAAGCACGGTGGTGATATTATTATATAGAAATTATTGATCTCTCATGCTTCACTTATATTATTTTGAGAGTCTTTTAGAACAGCATGGAAGTTTTCTTTGGCTATAAAATTAGTCCTAATATAATGAATATCCAGTATAGGTATAATAAAAACTATCATATAAAGTGCATCGAATACTATGAGAAGTTTGACACTTGATAATTGTTTTGAGATATGAAGATGGTGACATTAGAGTCATGCTAGTTGAGTAGTTGTTAATTTGATAAATACTTGTTCTAAAGTTTGTGATTCCCTTAGCATGCACGTATGGTGAACCGTTATGTGATGAAGTCGGAGCATGATTTATTTATTGATTGTCTTCCTTATGAGTGGCGGTCGGGGACGAGCGATGGTCTTTTCCTACCAATCTATCCCCCTAGGAGCATGCGCGTAATACTTCAATTCGATAACTACTAGATTTTTGCAATAAGTATGTGAGTTCTTTATAACTAATGTTGAGTCCATGGATTATACGCACTCTCACCCTTCCACCATTGCTAGCCTCTCTAATACCACGCACTTTTCGCTGGTATCATACACCCACTATATACCTTCCTCAAAACAGCCACCATACCTACTTATTATGATATTTTCATAGCCATTCCGAGATATATTGCCATGCAACTTACCACCGTTCCGTTTATCATGACACGCTCCATCATTGTCATATTGCTTTGCATGATCATGTAGTTGACATCGTATTTGTGGCAAAGCCACCTTTATAATTCTTTCATACATGTCACTCTTGATTCATTGCATATCCTGGTACACCGCCGGAGGCATTCATATAGTGTCATATTTTGTTCCAAGTATTTATTTGTAATTTTTGAGTTGTAAGTAAATAAAAGTGTGATGATCATCATTATTAGAGCAATGTCCCAAGTGAGGAAAGGATGATGGAGACTATGGTTCCCCCACAAGTCGGGATGAGACTCCGGACGAAAAAAAAGAAAAAAAGAGGCCATAAAAAAGGAGAAAAAGGCCCAAATAAAAAATGAGAGAAAAAGAGAGAAGGGACAATGTTACTATCCTTTTACCAAACTTGTGCATCAAAGTAGCACCATGATCTTCATGATAGAGAATCTCCTCTGTTGTCACTTTCATATACTAGTGGGAATTTTACATTATAGAACTTGGCTTTTATATTCCAATGATGGGCTTCCTCAAAATGCCCTAGGTCTTCATGAGCAAGCGAGTTGGATGCACACCCACTTAGTTTCTTTTGTTGAGCTTTCATACACTTATACCTCTAGTGTACCCGTTGCATGGCAATCCCTACTCACTCACATTGATATCTATTGACGGGCATCTCCATAGCCCGTTGATACGCCTAGTTGATGTGAGACTATCTTATCCTTTTTTGTCTTCTCCACAACCACCATTCTATTCTACATATAGTGCTATATCCATGGCTAACGCTCATGTATTGCGTGAAGATTGAAAAAGTTTGAGAACATCAAAAGTTTGAAAAATTCCTTGGCTTGTCATCGGGGTTGTGCAAGATTAAATACTTGTGTGACGAAGATAGAGCATAGCCAGACTATATGATTTTGTAGGTATAACTTTCTTTGGCCATGTTATTTTGAGAAGACATGATTGCTTTGTTAGTATGCTTGAAGTGTTATGATTTTCATGTCAATATTAAACTTTTTCTTGAATCTTTCCGATCTGAACATTCATGCCAAAATAAAGGAAATTACATTGAGAAATATGCTAGGTTGCATTCCACATCAAAAATTCTGTTTTTATCATTTACCTACTCGAGGACGAGCAGGAATTAAGCTTGGGGATTCTTGATACGTCTCCAACGTATCTATAATTTTTGATTGTTCCATGCTATTATATTATCTGTTTTGGATGTTTAATGGGCTTTACTAAGCACTTTTATATTATTTTTGGGACTAACCTATTAACCGAAGGCCTAGTGCAAATTGTTGTTTTTTTGCCTATTTAATTGTTTCACAGAAAAGGAATATCAAACGGAATCCAAACGGAATGAAACCTTCGAGAGAGTTATTTTTGGAACAAACATGATCCAGGGGACTTGTAGTGGACGTCAAGAAAGAAGCGAGGAGGCCACGAGGCAAGGAGGCGAGCCTGCCCCCTGGGCACGCCCCCCACCCTCGTGGGCCCTTGCAGCTCCACCGACCTACTTCTTCCACCTATATATATCCATATACCCCAAAAACATCCAGGAGCACCAGGAAACCCTATTTCCACTGCCGCAACCTTCTGTACCCATGAGATCCCATCTTGGGGCCTTTTCCGGCGATCCGCTGGAGGGGGAATCGATCATGGAGGGCTTCTACATCAACACCATAGCCTGTCCGATGATGTGTGAGTAGTTTACCACAGACCTTCAGGTCCATAGTTTTTAGCTAGATGGCTTCTTCTCTCTCTTTGGATCTCAATACAAAGTTCTCCTCGATCTTCTTGGAGATCTATTCGATGTAGTTCTTTTTGCGGTGTGTTTGTCGAGATCCGATGAATTATGGGTTTATGATCAAGATTATCTATGAACAATATTTGAATATCCTCTGAATTATTTTATGTATGATTTGTTATCTTTGCAAGTCTCTTCGATTTATCCGTTTGGTTTGGCCTACTAGATTGATCTCTCTTGCAACGGGAGAAGTGCTTAGCTTTGGGTTCAATCTTGCGGTGTCCTTTCCCAGTGACAGCAGGGGCAGCAAGGCATGCATTGTATTGTTGCCATCGAGGATAAAAAGATGGGGTTTATATCATATTGCTTGAGCTTATCCCTCTACATCATGTCATCTTGCCTAATGCGTTACTCTGTTCTTATGAACTTAACACTCTAGATGCATGCTGGATAGCGGTCGATGTGTGGAGTAATAGTAGTAGATGCAGAATCGTTTCGGTCTACTTGTCGTGGACGTGATGCCTATATATATCATCATGCCTAGATATTCTCATAATTATGCACTTTTCTATTAATTGCTCGACAGTAATTTGTTCACCCACCGTAATACTTATGCTATCTTGAGAGAAGCCACTAGTGAAACCTATGGCCCCCGGGTCAATTTTCCATCATATAAGTTTCCAATCTATTTT
The DNA here is from genome assembly GCA_021605205.1 of Aegilops longissima. Lineage (NCBI taxonomy): Eukaryota > Viridiplantae > Streptophyta > Magnoliopsida > Poales > Poaceae > Aegilops > Aegilops longissima. Next base: position 297,795,689 of record CM038682.1, on the reverse strand, counting down.
ACTTTGCAAGCTTTACTTTCAATCTATATCCTAAAAAATACCAAAAATATTTATCAGATTATCTCTATCAGATCTCACTTTTGCAAGTGGCCGTGAAGGGATTGACAACCCCTTTATCGTGTTGGTTGCAAGGTTCTTATTTGTTGGTGTAGGTACGAGGCAACTTGCGTGTAGTCTCCTACTGGATTGATACCTTGGTTCTCAAAAACCGAGGGAAATACTTACGCAACTTTGCTGCATCACCCTTTCCTCTTCAAGGGAAAACCAACATAGTGCTCAAGAGGTACCAAGAAGGATTTCTAGCACCGTCGGGGAAGCTTACGCCAAGTCAAGTCAAGATATGATCTCCCAGCAACTAGCCATTTATGGCGCCGTTGCCGGGTAGATCTACGCACAAGTCAAGACATACCAAGTACCCATCACAAACTGTAGCGACCAGACCCGAATGGATCTAGCGCTCTGTGCTCAGTGTCATCCCTGGATCAGAATGTCGACACCACACAAGATTGAAGGATTTATAGCAGAGTAGCAATCACACACTTATTACATCGTTGTCCACAAGGGAACTGAATACAATAATATGGCTTAAGGCCATCTAACAATAACAGCGGAAGGCTTGGAAGATAAGCGAGTCCATCAACTCCAACGGCATCACTGAGTATAGAACTACGACCTAACACCTTACTCGTCGTCTGAAAAGTCTGCAACGTGAAAAGTTGCAGCCCGAAAACGGGTCAGCACATGGAATATGCTGGCAATGTAACACATAAAGAGCAATGAAAGAATAAGCCTATACTACATGCATATATGGCTGGTGGTAAGGCTCTACGGTTACATTTTTGCATAAAGCTGATTTTTCCCTACATCAAAGGAATAATTTTATTTAACTATCATGGTGGTTGTTAAACATTGAGAATGGTTGACAGCATCCTCAATCCCAATTAAAAAGTACTCATCAAAACCCAATAACTTTTATTTAGAAGTAACATGTTGAGATTCACATGATAATCAAATACCGGATACTCAAATTGTCCATAACCGGGGACACGGCTAATCATGATTAGTTTATACACTCTGCAGAGGTTTGCGCACTATTCCCCACAAGACTCGATCGCCTCCGCTTGATTCTCGCACTACATGGTGTTTGAGAAACGGATGACCGAGACATAGTCTTTCAGAAGCGCTAGCACCTTACATGTGGGTAGACCGTACCAACCTACATCCCCTACATCAGCTAGCCTACCCGTAAGAGTTCGCACAACTTAGTCAACTACGCCAGAGCCCATAATTGGCTTGTGGCTGCACACGGAAGTTTCCAGTTTGAATAATCTTATGATCCCTTAGAGCCCGGGTGGCGGTCCAAGAAATACAGGCAAGTCTGATGGAAACCAGTGCCTCAATCCACCCAGATGTGTGTTAGGTTGCCACCTTAGATATACCATTAATTAACAATCTCACATCTGTCATGGATATTCACTCACCCAATCCACGCCTACTAGCATAGCATGGCATGAACAAGCAAACGAGAAGTAACTCCCAAGGTTTCATAAGTAAAACAGTAATAGGTACTACCTCAATCTACTTCCCAAACCCACAATTTAATTAGATCCTAATCATGCAAGTGTTTGAGGAATAGATCTAATGCATAAAACTGGGTATGAAAAGTATGATCAAAGTGTTACTTGCCTTGCGATGATCCGCGAGTCCTAGAGATTCGAAATAACAAGCGGCGCTCCGGTGATCTAACGCAGACAAACAACAAGCATACAATAAATACTCATCTAATGCACAGGGAAATCTCGAATAAAAGATCTAACCAGAAATTTCAACTTAAGAACCCTGGTTACAAAAGAATCGAATCAAAACAAACTCCGAAAGTCGAAACTCGAGAGAGAACGACTCGGTTTAGCGATCTGAAATTAGGTCAAAATTTCACAGTAGCAAAACTCTGTGAAAGTAGGGTAATCGAACGGCGGTTTCGTTCTTTAAACTCCAGCGCTTGAATCACCGATTCCGATAAACGAGCGAGAAATAAAACAGTTTTGAAAATCAGATCTGAAATCAAATCAGAAAATAACGGATTAAATCCGATTAAAAGAAAAACGACGAACGAGTTAAATAGTGAACGTTTGTTAACAGAACGAATCCAACGAACGCGTTCATTGAAACGAACGGTTCGGTGAACGTTCGTTAATTAAGAAAACCGAAAAAATAAAACCAATCTAGATTTTTTTTTTAAAAACCGAACATTTTTTTTTAAAAAAAAAACCGGATCGGTTCGAGGGGATAAAACCGAATCGGGCGCGGGGCGGGGCGGCTACCTCCGGCGATCGCCGGCGAGGTCCGCGGGCTCAAGGGTTCGGCGTCGGGCGGCGAGGTCCACGGCGCCGGCGGCGCGCCCACGGCGGCGGCGGCGGGCCAGCGTCGGGCGCGGGTCGGTGCGGGCTCCCATGGCTTGGGGGTGAGAGAGGGGGTCCGGGGGTCCGTTATAAAGGCGAGGGGGCGGCTGGCTTGGGAGGGGGCAAGGGAGGCGCTGGGTCGGGTCGGACTCGGGCGGCGGGCTCTCGTCTTGTGGCCAGAGTCAAGCGGGAGCGGGAGCGGGAGGAGAGGGAGGTGGGCGGGGCTGGGCCTGGGCCTGGCTGGCTTGGGCCGGCTGGGCCTCGGTCCAGAAGCGATGTTTTTTTGTTTTTTTTAAATTAAACCAAAACAAACAAAAAAAATACCAAACGAACTCGGATTTAAATAAAACAAATTTTCCCGACTCCTAAAATGAGTCGAACAAAATGAACTTTAAAACAACATACATGCATAAAATTTTTAAAATGCTCATTTTTGCCTAAGCAAAATAAATCTTTCAAAACCAAATTTGGTTTATTTATAATATCTTCATTTTTCCTAATTGTTTGGGAAAGTCATATTATTCCCTCTCGAAATATTTTTATAGGAAAAACTTTATGAAGATAATTTAAATAATGCAATGATCCTATTTTTCAAAATTTGAGAATTCCCAAATATGAAAATTATGAAATTTCCAACTCTCTCCGAGGGTCCTTGAGTTGCGTGAAATTTCTAGGATCGAAAAAATGCGAGAAAATATGATATGCATGATGACCTAATGTATAACATTCCAAATTGAAAATTTGGGATGTTACACAAACTCTTCTCCCTCGCATTACATTATTTGCCATTTGCCTCTCGTTTTCCTCTCCCCCACTTCACCTTTGAATTTTCTTTGCCCCTCTTCCTTTCGTCTTTTTCATTTGCTTGTGTTTCCATGTGCCTTCTATGTGCTTGCATCTTCGCTTGCTAAAAATCTATTGATATGCATCCTCATCCCCTTGCTAATCTTTTTAAGAGATCCAATTATGATGAACCAATTGCTAGTGAGTTCTGTGCACTAGATTATCTTTATGAGGTTTTGCTTGAAATTCGTGAATCTGAAAATTGTGATGAAGAAATTTATGAAGAGATTCACGATAGCTCCTTGAATGAAAAGCATGATTGCAATAATTTTACTATAAATTCTCTAGATGTCAATTGTGCCAATAATATGCAAAACCCTAAGCTTGGGGATGCTAGTTTTGCTATGTCTACTACTTGTTGCAATGATCATGATTGGGGTGATTCTTCTTATGTTCTTGAAAATTTATTTAAGCCCCATGATGAATATGAGATTGACAATAGTGTTTGCAATAATTTTGATAAAAGTGGGTTTGGAGAGGTCGTGACTTTAGTTAATGTTAATCCCACAATTTTGGAAGAGTGTCAACTTCCCATGGATGTGGATCGTGTTGAAAATATTTTATGTGATAGCTATTTTGTTGAATTTTCTTATGATCCCACATGTAATTATTATGAGAGAGGAAAATATGGTTGTAGAAATTTTCATGTTACTAAATTACCTCTCGTTATGTTGAGATTATTATTGTTTCTCACATGTTTCTTGCATATGCTACTTTTTGCTTGTCTTGATAATTTATTTGCCTATAATATACCTATGCATAGGAAGTATGTTAGACTTAAGTGTGTTTGTCGCATGTTTTATGATTCTCTTGTTGTGCTTCAATTCTTATCTTTCGTGTGAGCATCATTGAAATCTTGTACCTAGCTAGGGGCGTTAGACAATAGCGCTTGTTGGGAGGCAAGCCAATTTTATTTTTGTTTCTTGCTTTTTGGTTCTGTTTAGTAATAAATAATTCATCTAGCTTATGTTTAGATGTGGTTTTATATTTTAAATAGTGTTTGTGCCAAGTAGAACCTTTGGGAAGACTTGGGTGAAGTCTTTATGATATTGCTGTAAAAAAAGAAACTTTAGAGCTCACGAGATTAGCTGCCATTGTTTACTGGAGAGTGATTTTAGGTTGATTCTTTTTGCAGATGATTAATAGATAAATGCCTCATGTCCACCAATTTATTTTAGAATTTTTGGAGTTCCAGAAGTATACGTTTGATACAAATTACTATAGACTATTCTGTTTTTGTCAGATTCTGTTTTTCGTGTGTTGTTTGCTTATTTTGATGAATCGATGACTAGTATCGGAGGGTATGAACCATAGAGAAGTTGGAATACAGTAGGTTTAACACCAATATAAATAAATAATGAGTTCATTACAGTACCTTGAAGTGGTGGTTTGTTTTCTTTCGCTAACGGAGCTCATGAGATTTTCTGTTGAGTTTTGTGTTATGAAGTTTTCAAGTTTTGGGTAAAGGTTTGATGGATTATGGAATAAGGAGTGTCAAGAGCCTAAGCTTGGGGATGCCCAAGGCACCCCAAGGTAAAGTTCAAGGACAACCAAAGTTTAAGCGTGGGATGCCCTGAAGGCATCCCCTCTTTCGTCTTCATCTATCGGTAACTTTACTTGAGGCTATATTTTTATTCACCACATGATATGTGTTTTTCTTGGAGCGTCTTGTATGATTTGAGTCTTTGCTTTTTATTTTACCACAATCATCCTTGCTGTACACACCTTTTGGGAGAGACACACATGAATCGGAATTTATTAGAATACTCTATATGCTTCACTTATATCTTTTGAGCTAGATAATTTTGCTCTAGTGCTTCACTTATATTTTTTTAAAGCACGTTGGTGATTTTATTTTATAGAAATTATTGATCTCTCATGCTTCACTTATATTTTTTTTAGAGTCTTTCTGAACAGCATGGTAGTTTGCTCTGGATATAAAATTAGTCCTAATATGATGAACATCCATGATAGGTATAATAAAAACTATCATATAAAGTTTATCGAATACTATGAGAAGTTTGACACTTGATAATTGTTTTGAGATATGAAGATTGTGACATTAGAGTCATGCTAGTTGAGTAGTTGTGAATTTGAGAAATACTTGTTCTAAAGTTTGTGATTCCCGTAGCATGCACGTATGGTGAACCGTTATGTGATGAAGTCGGAGCATGATTTATTTATTGATTGTCTTCCTTATGAGTGGCGGTCGGGGACGAGCGATGGTCTTTTCCTACCAATCTATTCCCCTAGGAGCATGCGGATAATACTATAATCGATAACTAATAGATTTTTGCAATAAGTATGCGAGTTCTTTATGTCTAATGTTGAGTCCATGGATTATACGCACTCTCACCCTTCCACCATTGCTAGCCTCTCTAATACCACACACTTTTCGCTGGTATCATACACCCACTATATACCTTCCTCAAAACAGCCACCATACCTACCTATTATGATATTTCCATAGCCATTCCGAGATATATTGCCATGCAACTTACCACCGTTCCGTTTATCATGACACGCTCCATCATTGTCATATTGCTTTGCATGATCATGTAGTTGACATCGTATTTGTGGCAAAGCCACCTTTATAATTCTTTCATACATGTCACTCTTGATTCATTGCATATCCCGGTACACCGCTGGAGGCATTCATATAGTGTCATATTTTGTTCCAAGTATTGAGTTGTAATTTTTGAGTTGTAAGTAAATAAAAGTGTGATGATCATCATTATTAGAGCATTGTCCCAAGTGAAGAAAGGATGATGCAGACTATGGTTCCCCCACAAGTTGGGATGAGACTCCGGACGAAAAAAAAAGAAAAAAAAGAGGCCATAAAAAAGGAGAAAAAGGCCCAAATAAAAAAATGAGAGAAAAAGAGAGAAGGGACAATGTTACTATCCTTTTACCACACTTGTGCTTCAAAGTAGCACCATGATCTTCATGATAGAGAGTCTCCTATGTTGTCACTTTCATATACTAGTGGGAATTTTACATTGTAGAACCTGGCTTATATATTCCAATGATGGGCTTCCTCAAAATGCCCTAGATCTTCGTGAGCAAGCGAGTTGGGTGCACACCCACTTAGTTTCTTTTGTTGAGCTTTCATACACTTATAGCTCTAGTGCACCCGTTGCATGGCAATCCCTACTCACTCACATTGATATCTATTGACGGGCATCTCCATAGCCCGTTGATACGCCTAGTTGATGTGAGACTATCTTCTCCTTTTTTTGTCTTCTCCACAACAACCATTCTATTCTACATATAATGCTATATCCATGGCTCACGCTCATGTATTGCATGAAGATTGAAAAATTTTGAGAACATCAAAAGTATGAAAAATTCCTTGGCTTGTAATCGGGGTTGTGCAAGATTAAATACTTTGTGTGATGAAGATAGAGCATAGCCAGACTATATGATTTTGTAGGGATAACTTTCTTCGGCCATGTTATTTTGAGAAGACATGATTGCTTTGTTAGTATGCTTGAAGTATTATGATTTTCATGTCAATATTAAACTTTTGTCTTGAATCTTTCGGATCTGAACATTCATGCCAAAATAAAGGAAATTACATTGAGAAATATGCTAGGTAGCATTCCACATCAAAAATTCTGTTTTAATCATTTACCTACTCGAGGACGAGCAGAAATTAAGCTTGGGGATTCTTGATACGTCTCCAACGTATCTATATTTTTTGATTGTTCCATGCTATTATATTATCTGTTTTGGATGTTTAATGGGCTTTAATTAGCACTTTTATATTATTTTTGGGACTAACCTATTAACCGAAGGCCCAGTGCAAATTGTTGTTTTTTCTGCCTATTTTAGTGTTTCGCAGAAAAGGAATATCAAACGGAATCCAAACGGAATCTTCGGGAGAGTTATTTTTGGAACAAACGTGATCCAGGGGACTTGGAGTGGACGTCAAGAAAGAAGCGAGGAGGCCACGAGGCAAGGAGGCGAGCCTGCCCCCTAGGCACGCCCCCCACCCTCGTGGGCCCTTGCAGCTCCACCGACCTACTTCTTCCTCCTATATATATCCATATACCCCAAAAACATCCAGGAGCACCAGGAAACCCTATTTCCACTGCCGCAACCTTCTGTACCCGTGAGATCCCATCTTGGGGCCTTTTCTGGCGCTCCACCGGAGGGGGAATCGATCATGGAGGGCTTCTACATCAACACCATAGCATGTCCGATGATGTGTGAGTAGTTTACCACAGACCTTCGTGTCCATAGTTATTAGCTAGATGGCTTCTTCTCTCTCTTTGGATCTCAATACAAGGTTCTCCTCGATCTTCTTGGAGATCTATTCGATGTAATTCTTTTTGTGGTGTGTTTGTCGAGATCCGATGAATTGTGGGTTTATGATCAAGATTATCTCTGAACAATATTTGAATATCCTCTGAATTCTTTTATGTATGATTTGTTATCTTTGCAAGTCTCTTCGAATTATCAGTTTGGTTTGGCCTACTAGATTGATCTCTCTTGCAACGGGGGAAGTGCTTAGCTTTGGGTTCAATCTTGCGGTGTCCTTTCCCAGTGACAGTAGGGGCAGCAAGTCATGCATTGTATTGTTGCCATCGAGGATAAAAAGATGGGGTTTATATCATATTGCTTGAGTTTATCCCTCTACATCATGTCATCTTTCCTAATGCGTTACTCTGTTCTTATGAACTTAATACTCTAGATGCATGCTGGATAGCGGTCGATGTGTGGAGTAATAGTAGTAGATGCAGAATCGTTTCGGTCTACTTGTCGTGGACGTGATGCCTATATACATCATCATGCCTAGATATTCTCATAATTATGCACTTTTCTATTAATTGCTCGACAGTAATTTGTTCACCCACCGTAATACTTATGCTATCTTGAGAGAAGCCACTAGTGAAACCTATGGCCCCCGGGTCAATTTTCCATCATATAAGTTTCCAATCTATTTTAGTTTGCAAGCTTTACTTTCAATCTATATCCGAAAAAATACCAAAAATATTTATCTGATTATCTCTATCAGATCTCACTTTTGCAAGTGGCCGTGAAGGGATTGACAACCCCTTTATTGTGTTGGTTGCAAGGTTCTTATTTGTTGGTGTAGGTACGAGGCAACTTGCGTGTAGTCTCCTACTGGATTGATACCCTGGTTCTCAAAAACCGAGGGAAATACTTACGCTACTTTCCTGCATCACCCTTTCCTCTTCAAGGTAAAACCAACGCAGTGCTCAAGAGGTACCAAGAAGGATTTCTAGCGCCGTTGTCGGGGAAGCTTACACCAAGTCAAGTCAAGATTTGATCTCCCAGCAACTAGCCATTTCTGGCGCCGTTGCCGGGTAGATCTACGCACAAGTCAAGACATACCAAGTACCCATCACAAACTCTTCTCCCTCGCATTACATTATTTGCCATTTGCCCCTCGTTTTCCTCTCCCCTACTTCACCTTTGAATTTTCTTTGCCCCTCTTCCGTTCGTCTTTTTCATTTGCTTGTGTTTCCATGTGCCTTCTATGTGCTTGCATATTTGCTTGCTAAAAATCTATTGATATGCATCCTCATCCCCTTGCTAATCTTTTTAAGAGATCCAATTATGATGAACAAATTGCTAGTGAGTTCTGTGCACTATATTATCTTTATGAGGTTTTCCTTGAAGTTCGTGAATCTGAAAATTGTGATGAAGAAATTTATGAAGAGATTCACGATAGCTCCTTGAATGAAAATCATGATTGCAATAATTTTACTATAAATTCTCTTGATGTTAATTGTGCCAATAATATGCAAAACCCTAAGCTTGGGGATGCTAGTTTTGCTATGTCTACTAGTTGTTGCAATGATCATGATTGGGGTGATTCTTCTTATGTTCTTGAAAATTTATTTAAGCCCCATGATGAATATGGGATTGACAATAGTGTTTGCAATAATTTTGATAAAAGTGGGTTTGGAGAGGTCATGGCTTTAGTTAATGTTAATCCCACAATTTTGGAAGAGTGTCAACTTCTCATGGATGTGGATCGTGTTGAAAATATTTTATGTCATAGCTATTTTGTTGAATTTTCTTATGATCCCACATGTAATTATTATGAGAGAGGAAAATATGGTTGTAGAAATTTTCATGTTACTAAATTACCTCTCGTTATGTTGAGATTGTTATTGTTTCTCACTTCTTTCTTGCATATGCTACTTTTTGCTTGTCTTGATAATTTATTTGCCTATAAGATACCTCTGCATTGGAAGTATGTTAGACTTATGTGTATTTGTCGCATTTTTTATGATTCTCTCGTTGTGCTTCAATTCTTATCTTTCGTGTGAGCATCATTGAAATCTTGTACCTAGCTAGGGGCGTTAAACAATAGCGCTTGTTGGGAGGCAACCCAATTTTATTTTTGTTTATTGCTTTTTGGTTCTGTTTAGTAATAAATGATTCATCTAGCTTATGTTTAGATGTGGTTTTATGTTTTAATTAGTGTTTGTGCCAAGTAGAACCTTTGGGAAGACTTGGGTGAAGTCTTTATGATCTTGCTGTAAAAAATAGAAACTTTAGCGCTCACGAGATTAGCTGCCATTTTTTACTGGAGAGTGATTTTAGGTTTATTATTTTTGCAGACGATTAATAGATAAATGACTCACGTCCACCAATTTATTTTAGAATTTTTGGAGTTCTAGAAGTATACGTTTGATACAGATTACTACAGACTGTTCTGTTTTTGTCAGATTCTGTTTTTCGTGTGTTGTTTGCTTATTTTGATGAATCTATGACTAGTATTGGAGGGTATGAACCATAGAGAAGTTGGAATACAGTAGGTTTAACACCAATATAAATAAAGAATGAGTTCATTACAGTACCTTGAAGTGGTGGTTTGTTTTCTTTCGCTAACGGAGCTCATGAGATTTTCTGTTGAGTTTTGTGTTGTGAAGTTTTCAAGTTTTGGGTAAAGGTTTGATGGATTATGGAATAAGGAGTGTCAAGAGCCTAAGCTTGGGGATGCCCAAGTCACCCCAAGGTAAAGTTCAAGGACAACCAAAAGCCTAAGTTTGGGGATGCCCCGGAAGGCATCCCCTCTTTCGTCTTCGTCTATCGGTAACTTTACTTGAGGCTATATTTTTATTCACCACATGATATGCGTTTTGCTTGGAGCGTATTGTATGATTTGAGTCATTGCTTTTTATTTTACCACAGTCCTCCTTGCTGTACACACCTTTTGGGAGAGACACACATGAATCGGAATTTATTAGAATACTCTATATGCTTCACTTATATCTTTTGAGCTAGATAATTTTGCTCTAGTGCTTCACTTATATTTTTTTAAAGCACGGTGGAGATTTTATTTTATAGAAATTATTGATCTCTCATGCTCCACTTATATTATTTTGAGAGTCTTTTAGAACAGCATGGTAGTTTGCTTTGGCTATAAAATTACTCCTAATATGATGAACATCCAGGATAGGTATAATAAAAACTATCATATAAAGTGCATCGAATACTATGAGAAGTTTGACACTTGATAATTGTTTTGCGATATGAAGATGGTGACATTAGAGTCATGCTAGTTGAGTAGTTGTGAATTTGAGAAATACTTGTTCTAAAGTTTGTGATTCCCGTAGCATGCACGTATGGTGAACCGTTATGTGATGAAGTGGGAGCATGATTTATTTATTGATTGTCTTCCTTATGAGTGGCGGTCGGGGACGAGCGATGGTCTTTTCCTACCAATCTATCCCCCTAGGATCATGCGCGTAATACTTTGATTCGATAACTAATAGATTTTTGCAATAAGTATGTGAGTTATTTAAGACTAATGTTGAGTCCATGGATTATACGCACTCTCACCCTTCCACCATTGCTAGCCTCTCTAATACCATGCACTTTTCGCTGGTATCATACACCCACTATATACCTTCCTCAAAACAACCACCATACCTACCTATTATGATATTTCCATAGCCATTCTGAGATATATTGCCATGCAACTTACCACTGTTCCGTTTATCATGACACGCTCCATCATTGTCATATTGCTTTGCATGATCATGTAGTTGACATCGTATTTGTGGCAAACCCACCTTTATAATTCTTTCATACATGTCACTCTTGATTCATTGCATATCCCGGTACACCGCCGGAGGCATTCATATAGTGTCATATTTTGTTCCAAGTATTGAGTTGTAATTTTTGAGTTGTAAGTAAATAAAAGTGTCATGATCATCATTATTAGAGCATTGTCCCAAGTGAGGAAAGGATGATGGAGACTATGGTTCCCCCACAATTCGGGATGAGACCCAGGACGAAAAAAAAGAAAAAAAGAGGCCATAGAAAAGGAGAAAAAGGCCCAAATAAAAAAATGAGAGAAAAAGAGAGAAGGGACAATGTTACTATCCTTTTACCACACTTGTGCTTCAAAGTAGCACCATGATCTTCATGATAGAGAGTCTCCTATGTTGTCACTTTCATATACTAGTGGGAATTTTACATTATAGAACTTGGCTTGTATATTCCAATGATGGGCTTCCTCAAAATGCCCTAGGTCTTCGTGAGCAAGAGAGTTCGATGCACACCCACTTAGTTTCTTTTGTTGAGCTTTCATACAATTATAGCTCTAGTGCATTCGTTGCATGGCAATCCCTACTCACTCACATTGATATCTATTGATGGGCATCTCCATAGCCCGTTGATACGCCTAGTTGATGTAAGACTATCTTCTCCTTTTTTGTCTTCTCCACAACCACCATTCTATTCCACATATAGTGCTATATCCATGGCTCACGCTCATGTATTGCGTGAAGATTGAAAAAGTTTGAGAACATCAAAAGTATGAAACAATTCCTTGGCTTGTCATCGGGGTTGTGCATGATTAAATACTTTGTGTGATGAAGATAGAGCATAGCCAGACTATATGATTTTGTAGGGATAACTTTCTTTGGCCATGTCATTTTGAGAAGACATGATTGCTTTGTTAGTATGCTTGAAGTGTTATGATTTTCATGTCAATATTAAACTTTTGTCTTGAATCTTTCGGATCTGAACATTTATGCCAAAAAAAAGGAAATTACATTGAGAAATATGCTAGGTAGTATTCCACATCAAAATTCTGTTTTTATCATTTAGCTACTCGAGGACGAGCAGGAATTAAGCTTGGGGATTCTTGATACGTCTCCAACGTATCTATAATATTTTATTGTTCCATGCTATTATATTATCTGTTTTGGATGTTTAATGGGCTTTACTAAGAACTTTTATATTAGTTTTGGGACTAACCTATTAACCGAAAGCCCAGTGCAAATTGTTGTTTTTTTGCCTATTTCAGTGTTTCGCAGAAAAGGAATATCAAACGGAATCCAAATGGAATGAAACCTTCGGGAGAGTTATTTTTGGAACAAACGTGATCCAGGGGACTTGGAGTGGACGTCAAGAAAGAAGGGAGGAGGCCACGAGGCAAGGAGGCGAGCCTGCCCCTGGGCACGCCCCCACTCTCGTGGGCCCTTGCAGCTCCACCGACCTACTTCTTCCTCCTATATATATATCCATATACCCCAAAAACATCCAGGAGCACCAGGAAACCCTATTTCCACCGCCGCAACCTTCCGTACCCGTGAGATCCCATCTTGGGGCCTTTTTCCGCGCTCACGGGAGGGAATCGATCACGGAGGGCTTCTACATCAACACCATAGCCTGTCCGATGATGTGTGAGTAGTTTACCACAGACCTTCGGGTCCATAGTTATTAGCTAGATGGCTTCTTCTCTCTCTTTGGATCTCAATACAAAGTTCTCCTCGATCTTCTTGGAGATCTATTCGATGTAATTCTTTTTGCGGTGTGTTTGTCGAGATCCGATGAATTGTGGGTTTATGATCAAGATTATCTATGAATAATATTTGAATATCCTCTGAATTCTTTTATGTATGATTTGTTATCTTTGCAAGTCTCTTCGAATTATCAGGTTGGTTTGGCCTACTAGATTGATCTCTCTTGCAATGGGAGAAGTGCTTAGCTTTGGGTTCAATCTTGCGGTGTCCTTTCCAAGTGACAGCAGGGGCAGCAAGGCACGCATTGTATTGTTGCCATCGAGGATAAAAATATGGGGTTTATATCATATTGCTTGAGTTTATCCCTCTACATCATGTCATCTTGCCTAATGTGTTACTCTGTTCTGATGAACTTAATACTCTAGATGCATGCTGGATAGCGGTCGATGTGTGGAGTAATAGTAGTAGATGCAGAATCGTTTCGGTCTACTTGTCACGGACGTGATGCCTATATACATGATCATGCCTAGATATTCTCATAATTATGCACTTTTCTATCAATTGCTCGACATTAATTTGTTCACCCACCATAATACTTATGCTATCTTGAGAGAAGCCACTAGTGAAACCTATGGCCCCTGGGTCTATTTTCCATCATATAAGTTTCCAATCTATTTTACTTTGCAATCTTTACTTTCAATCTATATTATAAAAATACCAAAAATATTTATGTCATTATCACTATCAGATCTCACTTTTGCAAGTGGCCGTGAAGGGATTGACAACCCCTTTATCGCGTCGGTTGCAAGGTTCTTATTTGTTTGTGTAGGTATGTGGCGACTTGCGTGTAGTCTCCTACTGGATTGATACCTTGGTTCATAAAATCTGAGGGAAATACTTATGATACTTTGCTGCATCACCCTTTCCTCTTCAAGGAAAAACCAACGCAGTGCTCAAGAGGTAGCAGACATCAAGGAGCTCCGGGGAGTGGGGTACTTGACTGAGGAGATCATGCACAGGCTCCCTGCTCAGAAGCAGGTCATGCCCACTCCGGAGCCCGACGAAAGAGTGGTATTCATCCCCCACTTTCTCCGCGGACTAGGGTTTCCCCTCCACCCCTTCGTTCGCGGTCTCATGTTTTATTACGGGCTGGATTTTCATGATCTAGCTCTGAACTCTTTCCTTCACATCTCGACATTTATCGTCGTGTGTGAGGCATTCCTCTGCATCCCCCCCACACTTTGGCATGTGGCTTAAGGCCTTCAATGTTAAGCCGAAGGTGGTCGACGGGTAGCACGCGGATTATGGCGGTGCCATGGTGAGCAAGCTCCCCAAAGTTACGTGGCCCAAAGGGGCCTTTGTGGAGACCGTCAAGATATGGTAGCAGGAGTGGTTTTACATCACCGAACCTCGCAGCACCAAGTGGGCGGCCGCTCCTGCATTCAGATCCGGACCCCTGTTGCGGCTTGCATCATGGACCAACAAGGGGTTGGACTGGGGATCGTTCGACGAGGTGTTGATGCTACAAAAACGTATCAAAAATATCATAGATCATGGCACCATCCTCACTGACATGATCCTGCTGATGCTCGTTCACTGAGCCCTTCCCTGCCAGCGACGACCTCTCTGTATGTGGAAGTTTAATCCGGAAGGGCCACGGACCCTGCAGCAATTCTTTGGCGTGACGCACAAAGAGATCTGGAAGATGCTTTTCAAGGCTCAGAAGTCGTGGCCAAAGACGTCCGAGGACATCGGCCTTGACTGCAATCATCCAGCCACCCCGGTAAGTGTTTGATTTCCGAACATAGCTTAGTTTATCAATCAAAGGAGTGTGTTTGAGAATTCCATCCCCTAAACAGGGCTGGACAAAGAAGGCGGAGCGGACCAGATATCCAGCTCCACTGCCCGAAAACCCAGCCGATCCTCTACTAATGAGGATGCTGGTCTCGGCGCCAGACCAGGCGCCGGTGAAGAAGGACAAGAAGAAGAAGAGCAAGGAGGCCGAAAGCGTCCTCCACCATAAAGGTACTTCGAACGCCATGTTCGAAGAGACCAAAGCTCACTCCTCCCGTGAGGGAGATGAAGACGAAGAGGAGGAGGAGGCAGAAAGCAATTCTCGCTCTAAGGGGAGGAGGAAGAAGAGGGTGGCCTCTGTAGACACGGAGGCGGAGGCGCCCAAGAGGGGGAAAATATCCCTCCCGGACGGCTCGGATTCGGATGGCGAAGCCATTCCCGAGTGGCGCCCCTGGCCGAATCATAAGTATTCAAAGGTACTATGCATATGTGCGGCCTTTATGACTGTAATTTAATACATTATATGGTGTAGTCCGGCCCGCGATATCCCCCAACAATCATTATCGGAGGGGAATTCTCTGGAGCCGGGGATGATGGAGAGCAAGACGCCTCCACGAGCCTCCCCGCCAACCGCCCTGGACGACACCGAAGTGTTGTCCCGAAGGGCCTCTTCGGGCTACGAAGAGGTGCAGGAGGCTGCCAAGATGGTGCCAGAGGGTAACGCCTCGGTTGCCGAAAACATGGGGGATGCAATCCCCATGGAGACTGCCGGTGGGGGCCTTGACCAGTTCGGCCCCCAGCCGAACACCGTTCCGGAAACCCAAGTGGCTTCGGTACCGAATAAGTGACCCCCTTCAAGGGAGGGGGAACGCCAACTCCCGTGGCGACCTCCACTGATCCGGAGGCGCCGAACACGTTGATGGAGGGACTGCAACGTGCTTCCATCATGGAGGAGCACCGCAACCTGATGGGTGTGGTGGTTGAGAAGATTCAGTCCGCCAAGAGCAGGCTGAATGAAGCCTTCCCTAGCCTGCTAACAGGCTTCGAGGTAGGCGATGTAATATTCTTGGCCGCTTTTCATATGAAAAATATGCCTGTATATAGATAGTATCCCCTGCGACTCTGTTCAGATTTTGGGAAAAGGCCGGACAGAGGATCGATAATATTCGCAGGAGATAATGTACTTGTCTATTTTGAGAAATAGGCTTCACTGGTAGTGGCAACCGCCCAAGCCGCCGAGGTATCCGAGCTCAAGCGGAAGCTAGGGCTGGCAGATGAGGATCTTGCCCGCATCAACAACAGATTTGATGCGGCGCAAGGTATGCTTCAGAATATCTCGTTCATGTCTGTATTAATATGCAGACTATGAGTCGAAGCTCATGCGCTGCTATGTGTATGATTGCAGGCAGTGCTGCTGCGGTCGAGACCCTTAGGGGTGAACTTGCCCAGGACAAGGAGCAGGCAAGGGTGAATAAGGCGGCCGCAGATAAAGCGGCCAAGGACTTGAAGTCCGAACAGGTCGTCCGTCGCCAATACGAGGAGCAGGTGACCAAAGTGGAGCAAGCGCTCAAGGACACCGCCAGCAAGTGTGAGTCTCTAGAGGAGAAGAATAAAGCCCAAGCGACCGACCTTGCCAAGGCCCTTCAAGAGGCCAAGGAGGCGCGGGCCGAATCCCGAGCGGCGCGCGAGGAGATCAAGCAGGCCGAACAGATAGCGGATGGTAAGCCCTTTATCTTATAGAGTAAATTCGGCAATCGGAAGTATGCCTTGCTCACTCAACTGTGGAGTGCTCCAGATGCCTTTGCGGATCTTCCGAAGAGTGCCACAGACGCCGCCCAGTTCTTCCGGGCCCAGGAGGGGCACACGACGGAGAAGCTATTTTGGTCATAGTTCACGGTGCAGGAGCGCCCAGCGCTGTTGAATGACCGGATGGCGCAGTGGGTCGAGCTGCATAGGATGTCCGGATTGGCCATGAGGGACGTCATAGTCCAGCTGTGGCCAACCGAACCCATTCCAAGCAGCTATTTCGGCCTGGTGCAGTGACTCGTCGACGCGCTGCCCCGAATTGACGCGGTCAAGTGGTCGTCATGTATAGAAGGTGCGTGGATGGCCTTTGCCCGTGTCAAGATGCACTGGGCAAAAATGAAGGCTACGGTCGTGGCAGTCGAGGGCCCGCTAGAAGGCAAGGACCACCGCAAGCCGGAGCGCTATTTCGAAGACGTCCTAGAGGGTGCCCGTTTGATAGAGGGTCAATGCTCTAAGGATATCATGTTCGAATGAATGTATCCGAACTTCCCGGACGTTGTATTATAAACCAAGGCTTTTGTAATATATTTGTGCTTTTTATCTTAAAGTATTTTTCCTCCTGTGCGGCCGTTTTTTATTCTTGAGAGTTTACCAGTCGTCGGCTTCAGCCCCCACATAGATACTACGGGGGTGTTCGGAATAGCACATGACCACACTTGACCCAATGTCTTGGTCCATAAAGGAGGTGGTAGCACGGCGAACCAGGCAATCGGACTATGCGGTCTTATCACTCTCACTTAGCCACAGGAGTTTGACAATGGGACTGTAAAATAGCCCCTGGTGCGTACGCGGCTATCCGAACTTTGGATGCCTTAGGCGCATGACTGGAAAGAGCTATTCCTTCATGTAATATGGAAGAAATCGCTAGATATTTAGTAAGTCGCCGAATTGCTGACCAGCTCTCGCCGCATCATGACAGTCAGTTTTCAGCTTTCTCTACTGCGGTCCTTGACCGGGTGAACCAGAAACACAATCGCAGTAGTTCTCCCTTTACTACCTTAGCCGAACAAGCGGAACATAAGGTAGCAAACACAGGAGCCAGGCAACCCAACTATTGACCAAAGACATGATTCGGAGCCGATGTATATAATGCAGTATTCAGGATGCCAAAGTCTACTCTGAGACTGTTCGGACTTTCTGTTTTCGAAAATATATATGGCTGAATAGAGCCCCTGACGATTTAAATCGTGCCGAGGTTTATATGCCAATCCGACGTAAAGGGGGAAGACAGATTAAGAAATAAGCCAATACCGAACAAGGTTGGGCGAAACTGTTTCCATTATAGTCTGATTGGTACATCAAAATGTGTTTTTATAGAAGATTCCATAAGCATCAAGGCTATTTTACATACCGAGAACATGGGAAAGCTGCATACATGTCCTAAAAAGAAAAAGATGATCTTGAAGATCCTTTGGAGACTCTACCGCACGTCTGCGCCGCTTTTCGCCTTGGTGTATGATCCTTTGAGAGGATCAATGATCGAGGATACATAAGGGGCCTGGAAAGGGGCCCTTGGTATAATTTAAAAGTGATGTGGGATGTAAACAACCTGAAAGATAAAAATAAGAAGAAAAAAGGGGAAAATATGATGGTCCGGATAGGGTCGAGCCGTATTGTGGACCTTGTTTTTAGTGTGCCTCCGTCTTTGCCCATGGTATCTTTAGTGCGTAATTATGTATGCGCGGTACGTATGCCGCAATCAACTTGGGGTTTTGACGGAGGCCGAATTGCTAATCTAGCTCTGGACGAGCCGGACTGTCATTTTGTAGGGTAGACCAGACTCGTTTGACGGTGTCCGGGGGCTTGACTGCTGGTGTAATATTTGGCTTGATAAGGCCATCCTTTACTTCGGCTGCGAGGGCTGCAGTATGCTCCTCCGTGTGGAGGGATCACTCCATGTTTCCATTGACTGTTATAACGCTACAGGGTCCAGGCATTTTGAGCTTTAAGTAAGCATAATGCGGGACCGCATTGAAGCGGGCGAAGGCGGTTCTCCCGAGCAGTGCGTGATAACCACTGCGGAAAGGGACGACATCGAAGATCAAGTCTTCGCTTCGGAAGTTGTTCGGTGAACCAAAGACCACTTCCAATATTAATGAGCCCGTGCAGCGGGCTTCTACACCAGGTATTATTCCTTTAAAGGTGGTTTTAGTGGGCTTGATTCTTGATGAATCGATGCCCATTTTGCGGACAGTGTCCTGATAAAGCAGGTTAAGACTGCTACCGCCGTCCATAAGGACGCGCGGACCAATGCTGCCGAACCTCCATGACGGATACTGGCCGGATGGTCTCTGCGATTGAAAGCGATAGGACTGGCTGACCATGGGTTAAATTTTGGGGCGACTGGCTCTATGGCGTAAACGTCCCTTAGTGCGCGCTTGCGCTCCCGCTTGGATATGTGTGACATAGATCATGTTCACTGTTTTCACCTCAGGGGGGAATTTCTTTTGCCCCCCTGTGTTCGTAGGGCAAGGCTCTTCATCGTCGTCCTCGCTGGGTGGCCCTTTTCCCTTGTGTTCGGTTTTTATTTTACCGGCCTGTTTAAAGACCCAACAATTTCTGTTGGTATGATTGGCAGGCTTGTTAGGGGTGCCATGGACCTGGCAAGGCCGATCAAGTATTCTGTCCAAACTGGATGGGCCATCCTTGTTTCCCTTGAATGGCTTCTTCCACTGACCGGGTTTAGAGCCACTGAATCCGGCATTGACCGCCATATCTTCGGTATTTTCGTTGTTGCTTCGACGCTTGTGTTTGTTGCGTCGTGGCCTGCCGTTGCCATCTCTAGCTTTGGAGGTGCCAGGGTCACTGGTGCTGTTGCTTCTACGAGCTAACCAGCTATCTTCTCCCGCGCAAAAGAGGGTCATATGTGTGGTGAGAGCTGCCATAGACTTCGGTTTTTCTTGGACGAGGTGTCGGGCGAGCCACTCGTGACGGACGCTGTGTTTAAAGGCCACGAGGGCTTTGGCGTTCGGACAATCGACAATTTGGTTCTTTTTAATTAAGAACCTCATCCAGAGTTTCGGGATGACTCTCCGGGTTAATGGACTATGTGACTAAGGTCATCGGCGTCTGGAGGCCGTACATAGGTACCTTGGAAGTTGTCTCTAAAGGCATCTTCCAAATCTTCCCAGCTACCAATAGAGTTTTATGGGAGGCTGTTTAACCAGTGCCTTGCTGGCCCCTTGAGTTTTAGGGGGAGGTACTTGATGGCATGGAGATCGTCACCACGAGCCATGTGGATGTGGAGAAGAAAATCTTCGATCCATACCGCGGGATCTGTCGTTCCATTGTATGATTCAATGTTCACGGGTTAAAACCCTTCTAGGAACTGGTGCTCCATTACCTCATCGGTGAAGCATAAGGGGTGTGCGGCGCCTCTGTATCGGGCGATGTCACGACGCAGTTTGGATGAAGTCCGTATGCGGTTTTCGGCCCGAGTGAGGTTGTGCTTGTCATGCCAGGCTTGATGGCCGTCCTCTCGCATTGGGGCACGCCCCCTTGATCCGTAGATTGATCTGGCTTGGCCTGCTCTATTATTCAGGTCCTGCCTAGGTCATAGGTGTATCCTAGACCGTTGTCTCTCTGCCTCAACGGCGAGGTGGTGCGGGTTGGTGTCCGGCATAGGTGGTTGCTTTATCTCGTCCATGTGGTGGCCGATTTGGTTCATAAGCACAACCATATCTTGGCGGTATGGGCTCGACGGCCTCGTTGTTGAATTGTGGTAGTAGCCGACGCTTCGGATAACTCTTTGTTGGGCGTTGAAGGCCATACTCTTCGGCAGCCAGGACCTGGGTCCATCTGTCGTTGAGTGTATCATGTTCGGCTTGGAGCTGCTGCTGCTTCTTTTTTAGGCTTCTCGCAGTGGCGATTAGCTGGCGCTTAAAGCGCTCCTGCTCGAGTGGTTCCTTTGGCACGATGAAGTCTTCGTCACCGAGGCTTACATCATCCTAGGAGAGTGGTAGATAGTTACTATCTTCCAAGTCCTTGTTCCCGACCGGATCGTCAGGGTAACTTGCCCCTCCTCCCAATCATCCTGCTCAGATGTTAGTTCGATGGGGGTTTCGGGGTCTTCGGCGCTCTCTGGAGTGTTATTGTCTCCGGTGCCGGTGTTGCTGTCTTCTCCGCGACGCGATTTTGAGCAGTGTCGCTGATGTCGACGTTTTGGTGGTGCCTCAGCAGGCTTATCCTAAACCGGATCCTTCCCGCCGTCACCGTCATCCTCTTTGGGTGTGTCCACCATATACACGTCATATGTGGAGGTGGCCGTCCAACGTCCGGTGATCGGCAGATCTTGGCCTTGTTTGTCTCCAGCACCGTTATCCATGCCGTCGATGTCTTCAGAGGCGTAGTCCAGCATGTTAGTTAAATCTTCGACAGTGGCTACGAAGTGGGTGGTGGGTGGGACGTAAAATTTCCTGCTCTCAGCCCCTAGTCCGGGCTGGGCGTAGTTTGTAGGTGATTCCTCTGTAATGGCAAGGGATCGCATTAAGTCCAGAGCCTTGTTTAAGAGCGAGGTTTGAACGGGGAAACGAGAGTCCGCGGGGCTGGCCGGGGTGAAGGCCTGCTGGCCATGTTTGCTTGGAGCGGACTTCGAGAGTTCGGATCTGGAGTCCGGGGGCAAGTCCGGCCTTTCAATGATAGGGGGAACCCGGTCTGATTCCGAGTTCACCGTGGACACAATCGCCTCCGGATCTTTGATAATGCGGTTTGCAGCGGAGAGTCATGGGCTCCAAACTCCCATCTTCGGACCCGATGGTTTGCTCCGGATCTAAGGCCAGAGCGGTGATCGGGGCCGCGAACCCTTCGAAGATCAAGTCTCCTCGGATATTGATGACCCACAAGTATAGGGGATCAATTGTAGCTCTTTTTGATAAGTAAGAGTGTCGAACCCAACGAGGAGCAGAAGGAAATGACAAGTATTTTTCAATAAGGTAATGTCTGCAAGTGTTGAAACTGTAAGTAGCGAGTAGTTTGATAGCAAGATAATTTGTAACGAGCAAGTAACGATAATAGTAACAAGTATGCAGCAAGATAGCCCAATCCTTTTGAGGCAAAGGACAGGCCAAAACGGTCTCTTACGATAAGCAAGACGTTCTTGAGGGTACACGGGAATTTCATCTAGTCACTTTCATCATGTTGGTTTAATTCGTGTTCGCTACTTTGATGATTTGATATGTGGGAGGACTGGTGCTTAGGTGTTGTTCTTACTTGAACAAACCTCCTACTTATGATTAACCCTCCCACAAGCATCCGCAACTACGAGAAAAGTATTAAGAATAAATTCTAACCATAGCATTAAACTTTTGGGTCCAATCGATCCCTTACGGAATAGTGCATAAACTGGGGTTTAAGCTTCTGTCACTCTCGCAACCCACCATCTATTTACTACTCCATAATGCATTACCTTAGTCCCAAGTATGGTGAAGTGTCATGTAGTCGATGTTCACATGACACCACTAAGGGAATCACAACATACATACCATCAAAATATCGAACACATATCAAATTCACATGATTACTTGCAACATGATTTATCCCCTGACATCAAGAACAAAGGTAACTACTCACAAATAATGAACATGCTCATGATTAGAGGAGTATTAAATAGCATCATGGATCTGAATATATAATCTTCCACCAAATAAACCATATAGTAATCAACTACAAGATGTAATCAACACTACTAGTCACCCCCTAGCAACAATCTATAGTTTTGATAACAAGATTGAATACAAGAGATGAACTAGGGTTTGAGATGAGATGGTGTTGGTGAAGATGTTGATGGAGATTGCCCTCCCCAAGATGGGAGAGTTGTTGGTGATGATGATGATGATGATTCCCCCCTCTGGGAAGGAAGTTCCCCCGGCAGAATCGCTCCACCGGAGGGCAAAAGTGCTCCTGCCCAAGTTCCGCCTCGAGATGGCGGCGCTCCGCCCCAAAATTCTTCTCCTAATTTTTTCTAGGTCAAAATGACTTATATACCAGAAGATGGGCACCGGAGGTGGGCCGAGGACGCCACAAGTTGTGCCCACCTAGTGGCCCCCCTCTGGTGATTGTTGGCTCCAATATTTCTTAAATAATCCAAAAAAATCTCCGTGAAGTTTCAGCTCATTTGGAGTTGTGCAGAATAGGTGGCCTGACGTAGCTTTTTCGGGTCCAGATTTCCAGCTGCCGGAATTCTCCCTCTTGGTGTGTACCTTGCAAATTATGAGAGAAAAGGCATTAGAATTGCTCCAAAAAGAATTATTATGGATAAAAACATTATAAATAACAGTAAGAAAACACGATGCAAAATGGACGTATCAACTCCCCCAAGCTTAGACCTCGCTTTGTCCTCAAGCGAAAACCGAAATTGGAAAACATGTCCACATGCTTTGAGAGAGAGGCGTCGATAAAAACAAAATGTGGACATAGAAGCATCATGTTGATTATTATAACAGCAACAAAATTAAACATATCACTTTTATTATAGAACTTTTATCATGCACTTCACATGAATAAGTAACAGTTCATCACATAATCGAAGTATAAAGCAAAAACTCTATTAGAAACCAACAAACTATGTTCTCAGTCAACTTTGCAACTACAATTCATTATTTTTTCAGGAAGGGTCATGTGTCAGAGCCCTTAAGCAAGTCCACATACTCAACCATCATATAGTCTTCAATGATTGCTAACACTCACTGAGTACACATGAGCAAAACGTTTCAACCAGACACATAGAAAGATAGGGGCTTATAATTTCGCCTCCAAACATACTCACCTCAAGGGTGATGTCAACAATAATAACTCATGCTATCTATATTCAACTGGACATATGTGCCTAGATCTTTCCTCACCACATGATTCTTGTCAAGGGAGAAAAATAAAAAGGAATAGAAGGAAAACTTTGATTCTTTGCATAAAAGTAAATACATAAAAGTAAAGGATAGACCCTTCACAGAGGGAAGCAGAGGTTGTCATGCGCTTATTTGTTTGTATGCTCAATCCCTTAGTGCAAAAGAACGTCACATTACATTGCCCCTTAAGATGACAACCTTTATTATGCAGTCTGTCGGTTTTATTCTTTGTCATCCAAGTTCGTGCAACGCTCAATTTTCTCTTACACAAAACAATCTCACACATTTAGAAGAAATTTTTATTGCCTTGTTGCACCGATGACAACTTACTTGAGGGATCTTGCTCAATCCCTAGGTAGGTATGGTGGACACTTGAAAAGATTTGGGTTTAAGGGTTTTTGGATGCACAAGTAGTATCTCTACTTAGTGCAGAAATTTTGGCTAGCAAAGATAGGGCGCAAGCACCACATGTTAAAGGGTCTATGACAATATGACTTCTATGTGAATATAAACAAACATAAACCATTACGTTGTCTTCCTTGTCCAACGTCAACAATTTTGGCATATAATATTTTGATGAGGGCTCACAATCACAAAAGATTTCTAGGATAGTATATTTATATGTGAATCTTCCCTTCCCTTATTAATTCTTTCATGAGTTGCATCACTGACTAATGCTATGTTTGTCAATCTCTAGTAAAATTTCCTACTTATTCTTTTCCTTATGTGGTGCCATCAACTACCATAGGATGAGTATATGATCTTATGGATTTATTTCCTTTCTTTTATTTGCTTTCTTTCTCTTTTTCTCTTCTTTATTTCTTATTTCTTTATTTGCAACATGAAAGTAAAGAAAGTAAAAACTCAAAACCAAACTTTATTATATAACTTGCACACGATTACAATGATAGATCACTAAGAAAACTCTCAAATAAGAAAAGGATCGAACTAAACTTTATTTCATCTAAGGCAAAAAGATCGAACTAAGATAAGTAAAAGCAAAAGATAGTGGGGTGATATGGTACCGGGGCACCTCCCCCAAGCTTGGCGAAAGCCAAGGGGAGTGCCCATACCCGATACTCAGTTCTCCTTTGGTGGTGAAGAAGAGGGTGGTGGTGAAGAAGCAATCCTATCCTTGAGGATCAAGAGATTCTCCAACCGATGGATGACGCTCCGGAGGTGGATGATATGCTCTTGATGCAGAATATTTTCACGAGTGAGATACTTATTTTGTATGCAAACTATTTCAATAACACGAAAAGCTTCAATCTCAGCAAGAGTAAGGTGAGTAAGATAGGGTTTAAGGATATCTTCCTCCTCCTCCTCGGCCAACAGTGCTTGTGTCACTACCGGGGATGGATCTATGGTAGCTTCCTTGCCCTTGTCTCCCTTGATAGCGTCTGTAGGCCCGTCCCTTTTCGTCTCGATCTTCATTAACCAAGCATCTTCTTCCATGTGGTTGGAGGAGCAGGAAGATATGATGCCTAGCTTGATAAATCTGACCGGAAACAGCAAGAAAAGAGAACAGAGGATTTTCTCCGTGATACGGTGGTTAACAGGTTCGAGAAGTATATATAGATTTTTTATCTTGGAGGGCAAGTATGTGGAAGAAAAACGGAGTACGAAAGGTGTCCCAGGTGGGCACAATCCACCTGAGCGCGCCAGGCTTGCCTGGCGCGCCCTGGTGTCTTGTGCCACCAGGGGACGCTTCCTGGTAGTTTCTTTATTTCCAAAAATCTAAAATATTCCAAAACTGACAAAAAATATTTTGTGGATTTTTCGGAGTCCGTTTACTTACAGTATCACGTACCTCCTTATTTTGACGATTCTGGAGTGTTCCGGACGGACTCTTTTATGTGCTCTTCCGGTGTCAAAGTTTGGATAATATTGCTTTCGACATTAATAGGCGTACCTGAGATATAATGCTTTATTCATAGTCCATTGACAACCTTCGGGTTAGTACCTTCGGAATTATTTATTTTGACGGCACCGGACCGGTAAACTTCCTCGATGACATATGGGCCTTCCCATTTCGAGAGGAGCTTCCCTGCAAAAAATATAAAACGAGAGTTGTACAAAAGAACATATTCTCCGACTTCAAACTCGCGCTTTTGGATTCTTTTGTCATGCCATCTTTTAACTTTTTCTTTGAATAACTTTGCATTTTCATAAGCTTGGGTTCTCCATTCATCTAATGAGCTAATATCAAATAACCTCTTTTCACCAGCAAGTTTGAAATCATAGTTGAGTTCTTTAACTGCCAATTATGCTTTATGTTATAACTCAAGAGGCAAATGACAAACTTTTCCATAAATCATTTTATAAGGAGACATACCCATAGGATTTTTATATGACTAGTTGACCCGTTGCGCCAAATGGCGCAGAGACCCGCTAAAGTCCATGTTGTCGATGAAAATAGTTTCATTTTTCAAGGATATATTCAATATTGATAGCAGAAAGCTCATGTGTTAAACCATGCTATATTGAAAATATGGTTATGTGCTTGGAAATATTCTATATGTGCTTGAAAACTCGTTGCCCCAAATGGCGCAGAGACACGCTAAATCCATATTCCCATTGAAAAGAAATTTAGCTGTTTTAGTTGTGGGAAAGCACATATGGTAACAAATCTAACGCCACATATAGCCCCATTCGAAACTATGTGCGCGTAGAAAATATTTACATTTTTTCAATAACTTTATGTTTGAGAAAGCACAAATACTATGTCAATCTGAAGTCTATGAAAATATTTAACTTATAATAGAAGTAGGCTTTAGAAATAACTTAGGTACTAATTCAAACCCTTGAATACTGAAAGATGAAGTATACTTTATCTTTGCAAATATACTCCCTCTGTTCCTAAATATTTGTCTTTCTAAATATTTCAACAAGTGACTACATACAGAGAAAAATGAGTGAATATACACTCTAAAATATGTCTACATACATTCGTATGTGGTAGTCCATTTGAAATGTCTAGAAAGACAAATATTTAGAAATGGAGGGAATATTATATATACTTGAGCATGCAAATTTTGTTAGCTTATTCGATTAACATAGAACCAAATTGTGCAAGGTCCAAATTCAAACACAGAGTGTTTTGAAACAATTTTGTTCCCTTAGTATCTTGTAATTTTTAGAGATCATTTAGGTGTATTGTAAGAATTAGCTAAAAATACACCATTCTGACACCATTTTCAACTATTTATGCATATGATCTATACATAGACAAATAAAAGAGGTCACTGCTATAGTTATAATGAAAGTAAAGGTCTGAATGAACAAGCTCTTCTGGGAGCTTGAATTATATTGTTTTTTGGACAGAGAGATTTTGTTAAAATCAGCAGCACTTTACATAACTATGAAAGAATTCACAAAGGTATCACAGGGGGTATCTCTGCCAGGACAAAGTCCTACAACCAGACATGGACATCTAGGAGTTTGAATTCGATAGTTCCAATGGAAACACTTGCTATAGATAAATTACTTTTAGTAAGAAAAGGTCGGAACGAGCATGCTCTTGTCAGAGCGGAGGTAAGTTATTATCGATCTTACGACGGCTTCCCTCCTTCCACTTCTCCTAGATCACCTTTTCAGTTTCAACTTGCCTACAAAAATAATTTTTGAGAGAACCCTTGCATGAGAATCAAATAAAAACAAGAGAACAAATATACAACTGAAAGACAACATCTTCGTATCAGAAAGAATTTGTAAGAAACAAATGAAAATAAGACAAATGGATGGGTTCAAATCGGAAATAAAACCGGCTATAACTAAAAAAAACTAATGCAGTATGAACGAACAAAGCAAAGGACAATGTGAATGCCTAATATTGTCAGGGTATACACCTGAATAGTAACATTTTGGAAGGATTCCTCTGTTCATGAAGGGTTTCTATGCAACCTGCAAACCATGTGCATCTATTATTTTATAGAAAGAATAATAGAGAGAGCAGTAAGCCCATTTCCCCCTATGAGTGACCAAAGAATTGCCTCAACCTCAACCTTACTTTTCTTATCGGAAGCAACCAGAGGAACATGCCATTCCAGACAAGGAACAAATGGCTGCTGCACCATCAGGTGTACTTCAGCTGAACCTGTACACAAAGCCACAAAGGGGTTCATATCATCTTATCACACACTCATAGAGAAACATGATGCTTTGTTTGGTAACCTTCAGTACGAGGTCACCTTTGCAATGGGTTTTGACTTTGTCGATGGGGCTGGTTAATACCTCATGGATGGGCCCACATGTATAGGGAAGGGCGGGAATCTGGTAGTGGCTCGACGTGTTTGCTCATTTCCCGTAGGTTAGATGTGTGCCTTTGATTCCTCCCATAGGTTTCTGTCTTGTCGATTAGAATAGTCGCATGCATAGCTAAGAACCAAACTGTAGTAGCAGTGAGGCTTTCATGAACCTTGAATGGCCTAGCCTAGTGGTGTAAGTTTAGGAATGTGATGTATATACAAATTCTAAGTTGCAAAATTGATGATCTGTGATAAAATACCAAAGTCAAAATTTCTGATCATATTAAAGTATTCCAAGAGGAATCTCTAAAAGCTTACCATTTCAAGCTATTACATAGAAGTAACAACAATGATGAAAAAATATACCTATTCAAGGTGTTTGTTGGAGGATAAGCAAAGGATCTCCCATATAAGGAAGTCGTTGAGCAACGGCCTCAAGTTTTGCTAGGCGCATGTTCGCGTTCTCACTTGTTTCTCCTCTGAACCTAGAGCGGCAATGCCTGCAGTTGGTTTTCCTCATTGTTAGTAATCACATACAAAATATTTTCCGAATGTAGCACTGACTGGTAGAATTGCTGAATGTAGCACTCACTGATAGAAATGGTTGAGTACAAATATGCAAAACAAAAAACAGAACAACAAAAGGAAGCTCACCAAGATGAACTCTGGGTTGAGCTCCATGTCGTCGCGCTGATGCAACACGTCCCTTGTCCCGGGGGGCAATGGGAGCTCTACATGTGGGGCAAGTATGTTGGTGCTCTAGCCATGACCTCAAACAACGCACATAGAACAAGTGCCCACAAAGCAGCTTCTCCAGTGTTGTCATCTCTTCATGATAGACAATACATGTAGCATCACTTCTGAATTCATAAATATATCTAAGTCATAAATAAGAAACATAGATGAATTTGTATTAGTACTAATTTAATTTTCATGAGCAGCACGTAAAAATGGTTCCTCTTCTCAACTGAATTTAACTGAAGAACAGAGATGGCACTACAGGTCCCTCATTTTAAATTGAATATAACTGAAGAACAAAGGTGGCACTACAGGTTCCTCATTTCAACTGAATTTAACTAATCTCATATTAGTTTTTTGGGGTTCGTAGCACTGCTGCTCAACGTGTTCCATGGCCCCATGAGGAAGATGTGCACAGGCAAGGACGGGACCGGCATGCCTGCAGTGAGAGGTGGCCTACGCATGGCGGCGAGACGCCAAATGGCATAGAGATGCATTTAAAACCATGTGTGCTTTAAAAAGAATATTTGTTAGTAATTTTGCGCAAGCAGCTATGCCAACAATTTTAAACCCAATGTACAAAAAAATTGTGGAGCCTTGTTGTATATGAACGCATGTGCATTTTAAATTGTGTATAGTTTTAAAAACCTGAATCTGGTAATAACCTTAGGTTTGATCAAGCACATATGATAAGTACTTGAGCTCCTTTATATGAAAAAACAAGGGAAGACTGTGTTTGAAAACATGTGTCTACTGCATTCCATGTGCTCTATATATTACATCATTCTTTTTAATAATCAAATCCATCATTCTAACACACGTCTCATGCTTGATTTTTCTCTAGCAAAACGTGAGACGGTAAGAATAAGAAAGGGAACTGTCATATAACACACAGCTCCAAGCGTAATGTTTGAATTCTGTTGATTTTAATTGTACAACAAGCTAACCATTGTTCAGGCAAACCGTGAGAAGTGAGGTTCCACTTAAAAATGCATCAAAGAACCTGTAGCTCAATGTAGACAAAACTGAATTTAGCTCCGACCTACACCAAAACAAATACCAAGGAGAAAATGGAGCTAAGGAGGAGAAAGATGGCTAACTAACATCACTAAAAGGATCTATGCTAGTGATTCCAGCTCATCCCTTCTGCTACCAGTATGACCCAAATGGGCATACACGCTAGCATATCTTATTGTGCCCCTGTCTAAAAGAAGGTAATCATTAGTTAATCGCAAAACTAATTTGAGACAGAAAATAATTGATTCTTGGGAAAAGCAAACCTAAAAATATCACGCCTCTGATCATAGTCAACATGTTGTCGAGATGATGTTTCCTTCCATCTTGATGCTAATAGTACAAATCATGGGAGTGAGTACTTGTTTATATGATGTTAGGTATTTAATACAGTTAAGGCAGAGAATGCTATGCAGAATCCTTATCTGTTGTGTGTGAAAAATTACTCAACTCTTAGCAAAGAATAATGTATCTATCACAAGAAATTTGCCACGACATACTAAATCCGAGGTCAATCAAAAAAAGCTTCTTCTCATCAGGTGTTCCGGGTTGGCCATGTAGAAAAATCTCTGGCTTAACGCCTCCATGAACAAGCCCGCAAAACATTTTCATAAAAACTATATAAATCTGGATCCTACACAATTGACCATTCTTTCAAGTTTCATTGATGCTATACAACAAATCAAAGCATAAATAGAAACCTAAAATGGAGCACAAATAGAAACTAAAAATGGAGAGATCGGAGGAGGAGGAGGAGGAGGAGGAGGAGCAGTTAGGAAGAGAAGAGGGCAGGGGAGGGAGGAGGCAAAAGAGAGGAGGGATCACCGGAGGACGAGCATGGGTGAGGGGCGCATGGCGGCACAGAAAGAAAAGAAGCCTTCTCTTGCTGGACGGCGAGCGCTCCCCTGTCACCCCATCGCTCCCCGTGCGGCATGACCCTCGCACGTGACCCTGCATCAACCTCCTCCGCTCTGCTCTGGCGGCAGCAGGACCAGCCCCCCGTGCGGTTGTGCTCCTCGGGCAACCGCGGCCGCTGCCCCTATGCTCACCGCTGCTGCCAACTGCAAGAGAACCTGCAGAAATATATATCTTGCTCTAGAAAAAATCAGCTAGCATAAAAGACCAAAATCTGCAAACTGTGCAAGAACATGGATGTACAAATTAAGGCACGATCTCACATTCCTCAAGCAATCCATTTACACAGTCTATAAAATTGCAGCGTCTTACTAAAATACAGTCAGATGTAGCAGCACAGATGCATAATTTTATGATCGCATCATCATATTGAGAAGTAAAAAATAATTGGATGCATCCTAACCGAATTGGTTTCCTACTTCAACCATTTGACAAACGGTTGCCACCATTTCTGACCTAATTAAGGGAAATGGCTGCATAGAGCTAAAATCCCCAAATAATCACATGGACAAAGAATTAATGGTTGCTGCCATTTTCTGAACCTAATCAAGGGAAGTGGCTCCGTAGAGCTAAAATTCCTGAATAATCACATGGACAAAGAAAATATATGTTTATATAGTGTTGTAGATGTTCTTAGGGGAGGACTTTGCAGAAGATGGAGCAACGTATCCTCGTGCCTCATTGCCTGAGAAGAAAAGGAAGGAAAGGCTATGTGAACAAGCCACCATGGCATACCTCACGGACAAATCTAGGGGCGAGGGGAGGAGGCCACATGGAGGGAGAGGGAGATATTGGGTCAAGCTCATTGCGTGTTGGCATCGGATGCAGTCCCCATCGCTCGATGTCTACGCAGCACCCCAAGTCGCGTCCATGACCTTGACCCCCGTCCCCGCCAGGTCGCGCCCGACCTCACTGTGAATGCCAACACCGACCGATCCGCATCCGGACATCCATCTCCTCTTTCCTCTCTCTTTCACCCTCATATCCTTCCTTCTCTCGCCTTCCTATCCTTCCTTCTCTCGCCCTCTCATCTTCTCTCTTTTTCAAGGATCGATCCATGGGGTCACCCTTTGCCAGCAAGTCGTCGCCGCCGTCGGAGAAGCTCGCCTCCGCGCCCGCACATCTCGGATCCGGCGGGATCCGGAATGAGGTGATGCCGGGGGTGGGGGCGTGGGAGGATGGAGATGGAGGAGTGGAGGAAGGAAGGAAGTGTGGTGGCGAGCGGTGTGGCGGCTGTCGATTGGGGCTAGGGTTCATGCGGGAGGAGAGGATTGGGTGCACGGGCGCTGGAGGAGTAGGTTGTGCACATGAGGATGCCTCGCCCAGCCAATACAGGCTTGCGACGAGCCCACCAGTCATTGGACAACGAAAAGCATCGTAGGGTAAAAACGAAATTCATCGACAGTGAAGATCGGACGACCACGGGAGCTCAGTTGACCAGACTTGGCCCGATCGGACGGCCAACGAAGCCCAAATCGGGGGAGCATTGTGGAGGCAAATTGGCTAGCATTCTTATAGGTTTAAATGTTCTATAAGCCCAAAGTGAATCATCTAATTTCTTAGACCAATTCTTCCTGGACCTATTAACGGTCTTTTGCAAAATTAATTTTATTTGTTTATTGCTAAGTTCAACTTGACCACTAGACTGAGGATGATAGGGTGATGCAATTCTATTGTTAACATCATACTTGGCAAGCATTTTACGAAAAGCACCATGAATGAAGTGTGAACCACCATCAGTCATTAAATATCTAGAGACTCCAAACCTTGGGAAAATAACTTCCTTAATCATTTTAGTAGAGGTGTTGTGATAGCACTACTGGTTGGAATGTGTATACCCATTAGAGGAAGGAAAATGCCCCATGTAATCAAATCCCCAAACATCAAATGGTTCAACAACAAGTGAATAATTCATAGACATTTCTTGACGCTTACCGATCTTACCTATTCTTTGGCATTCATCACAAGATGAGACATACTTATGAGCATCCTTGAAGAGAGTAGGCCAATAAAATCCAGACTGCAATACCTTATGAGCAGTTCTATCTCCAGCATGATGCCCTCCATAAGCTTCAGAGTGACATTTCCGTAGGATTTGTCCCTGTTCATGCTCAGGTACCCAACGTCTAATAATACTATCTACTCGTTCTTTATAAAGATGTGGGTCATTCAAAAAGTAATGTCCTAAATCATAGAAGAAGTTTTTCGTTTGTTGGTATGTAAAGCTAGGTGGTAAATATTTAGCAACGATGTAATTAGCATAGTCAGCATACCAAGGAGTACTGTGAGAAAAATTTATTACAGTTAACTGCTCATCAGGAAAACTATCATCTATAGGTAGTGGGTCATCAAGCACATTTTCAAGCCTAGACAAGTTATCAGCTATGGGATTCTCAGGTCCTTTTCTATCAGTAATATGCAAATCAAATTCTTGTAACAAGAGAACCCAACGAATAAGTCTAGGTTTAGCATCTTTCTTTTCCATAAGATATTTAATAGCAGCATGGTCTGTGTGAACAGTTACTTTAGAATCAACAATATAAGGTCTAAACTTATCACAAGCAAACACCACTGCTAAGAATTCTTTTTCAGTTGTAGCATAATTTCTTTGAGCACTGACTAGAGTTTTACTAGCATAATGAATAAAATTCAATTTGTTATTACCTCTTTGTCCTAGAATAGCACCAACAACATAATCACTAGCATCACACATAATTTCAAAAGGCAAGTTCCAATCAGGTGGTTGGACAATAGGTGCATAGATTAATGCTTTCTTGAGTGTTTCAAAGGCTTCAAGACAATCATCATCAAAAACAAAAGGAATATCCTTTTGCAAAAGATTAGTAAGAGGCCTATAAATTTTGGAAAAGTCCTTCATAAACCTCCTATAGAAACCAGCATGACCTAGGAAACTGCGAATACCATTGATGTCCTTAGGACATGGCATTTTCTCAATTGCATCAACCTTAGCTTGGTCCACTTCAATACCTCTTTCAGAAATTTTATGACCCAAGACAATGCCTTCATTAACCATAAAGTGGCACTTCTCCCAATTCAAGACAAGATTTGTTTGTTCACATCTCTGCAAAACTCGATCAAGATTGCTTAAACAATCATCAAAAAATTTCCCACAGACAAAGAAGTCATCCATGAAGACCTCAACAATCTTTTCACAAAAATCAGATAATATATCCATCATGCATCATTGAAAGGTAGCAGGTGCATTACATAAAACAAAAGGCATACATCTATAAGCATAGGTTCCAAAAGGACAAGTAAAAGTGGTCTTTTCTTGATCAGGTTGAGAAACCGGTATTTGTGGAAAGCCAGAATATCCATCAAGGAAGCAAACGTGTGTGTGCTTAGATAATCTTTCAAGCATTTGATCGATAAAAGGCAAAGGGTAATGATCTTTTCTAGTTTCTTTGTTTACTTTTCTAAAATCAGTTACCATTCTATAGCCTGTAACAATTCTTTGTGGAATAAGTTCATTCTTATCATTAGGAACAACAGTAATACCTCCTTTCTTAGGGACACAATGAACATGACTTACCCATATACTATCAGCTATAGGATATATTATAATTGCTTCCAGAAGTTTTAATATTTCCGTTCTGACCACCTATTTCATCTTAGGATTTAACCGACGTTGGTGATCTACAACTGGTTTAGCATCAGGTTCCATATTAATTTTGTGCTGACATAGAGTGGGACTAATGCCCTTTAAATCATCAAGAGTACATCCAATAGCAGCTCGGTGCTTCCTTAGAACTTTCAATAATCTTTCTTCTTCATGTTATGAAAGGTTAGCACTAATAATAACAGGATAAATCTTCTTTTCATTGAGATAAGCGTATTTCAAAGTGTCTGGCAATTGTTTTAATTCAAACACAGGATCACCTTTAGGTGGAGGAGGACCTCCAAGGGTTTCAATAGGAAAATTGTGTTTAAGCAGAGGACGTTGTTCAAAGAAAATCTTATCTATTTCATTTATTTCATGCATATGTAAATCATTCTCATGGTCTAGCAAATATTGTTCTAAAGGATCACTAGGTGGCACATCAATAGAAGCAAGACCAATTAATTCATCCTTACTAGGCAATTCTTTTTCATGATGATTTCTACTAAACTTGGAAAAATTAAACTCATGAGACTCATCACCAAAGCTAACACCAACAGTTTGTTTCTTACAATCTATCTTAGCATTAACTGTGTTCAAGAAAGGTCTACCAAAGATAATGGGACAGAAGTCATCTTGTGGGGAACCAAGAACAAGAAAATCAGTAGGATATTTTATTTTCCCACACAATACTTCAACATCTCTAATAATCCCACATGGTGATATGGTGTCTCTATTAGCAAGTTTAATAGTAACATCTATGTCTTCTATCTCTGCAGGTGCTATGTATTTCTTAATTTCTTGATATAAAGTGTAAGGAATAGCACTCACACTAGCACCCATGTCACATAATCCATGATAACAATGATCTCCTATTTTAACTGAAATGACAGGCATGCCAACAACTGGTCTATGTTTATCCCTTTTATCGGGTTTAGCAATTCTAGCAGCTTCTGCACAGAAGTAAATAACATGCCCATCTATAGATCTTTAACCATAGCAACATTAGGTTCTACTCTAATTTGTTCATCTGGTTTAGGTGTTCTAACATAGCTTTTGTTAACCACAGTTGAAACTTTAGCATGTTCCTTTATCCTGACAGGAAAAGGGGGTTTCTCAATATAAGCAGTAGGAACAACTAGATCAACATTATAGAGCATAGTTTCTTCTTTAACTAGTACCGGTTCTTCAATTTATTCTTTAATAGGTGGGTGATATTTAAACCACTTCTCTTTAGTGAGTTCAACATGAGTAGCAAATGATTCACAAAAGGAGGCTACTATCTCAGAGTCAAGTCCATATTTAGTGCTAAACTTTTGAAAGGCATCGGTATCCATAAAAGATTTAAACAATCATACTTAACCTTTATACCTGACTCTTTACCTTTGTCGAGTTCCCAATCTTCAGAGTTGCATTTAATTCTTTCTAAAAGATCCCACCGGAATTCAATAGTTTTCTTCATAAAAGAACAAACATAAGAAGTATCGAAGATGGTTTGATCATTACGAGAAAGCCGAGCATAAAAGTTCTGAATAATAATTTCTCTTGAGAGCTCATGATTGGGGCATGAATATACGAAAGTGCAACTATCCCTGGGTGGTTTTGGTAATTCCTAACAACATATAGCTCATTGAGCTAACGCTATTTCAAGATAAATATTTCAGGAAAGCTCAATGATTGGCATGGCATGGATTAGAAAGTGGACCCTTCAAAATGCTAAGGACAAAAGATTGGCTCAAGCTCAAAGCACAAGACTCTACATTTTCTATTTTAGTGATCCAAGATCACATTGAGTCTATAGGAAAAGCAGATACTATTAAGAAGGGATGAGGTGTTGCTTAATGAGGTTCTTAGTCAAAATGCTTAGTGATATGCTCCAAAAACCCTCCACTACTTTCTCATATCCACATATGTCCCAAACCAAAAAGTCCAATTCGGCCCCACCAAAATTTCATATCCGGAGCCACCGAGTTCAGTTGACATAGCCACTGCAAGAAACCCTAATCAATTCGGTCTCACCGATGGGATCTCGGTCTCACCGAGATGGGATTGCAAACTCTCTGTTTCCCTTCGTAATATTTTGGTCAAACCGAGATGAGCGATCGGTCCCACCGGGATTGCAATGCAAAATCTCTCTTTCCCTTTCATAACGTTTCGGCCCAACCGAGATGAGCGAATCGGTCCAACCGAGTTTGCCTGACCAACTCTCTGTTAGTCTGTTACCAAAATCTATCTCACCGAGTTTGTGTAGTCGGTCTCACCGAGATTGCGTTATGCCCTAACCCTAATGAAATCGGTCTCACCGAGTTGACATGTCAGTCCCACCGAAATTCCTAACGGTCACATTATGAATCAAATCGGTCTGACCGAGTTCTCTGAATCGGTCCCACTGAGTTTGGTGATTTGTGTGTAACGGTTAGATTTTGTGTGGAGGCTATATATACCCCTCCACCCACTCTTCACTCGTGGAGAGAGCCATCAGAACATGCCTACACTTCCAATACATATTTTCTGAGAGAGAACCACCTACACTTGTGTTGAGGTCAAGATATCCCATTCCAACCACATAAATCTTGATCTCTAGCCTTCCCCAAGTTGCTTTCCACTCAAATCATCTTTCCACCAAATCCAATCCTATGAGAGAGAGTTGAGTGTTGGGGAGACTGAGGGAGTCCCGGATTAGGGGGTGTCCGGATAGCCGGACTCTTACCGTTGGCCGGACTCCAAGACTATGAAGATACAAGATTGAAGACTTCGTCCCGTGTCCGGATGGGACTTTCCTTGGCGTGGAAGGCAAGCTTGGCGATACGGATATGTAGATCTCCTACCATTGTAACTGACTCGGTGTAACCCTAACCTATCCGGTGTCTATATAAACCGGAGGGTTTTAGTCCGTAGGACGAACAACAATCATACCATAGGCTAGCTTCTAGGGTTTAGCCTCCTTGATCTCGTGGTAGATCTAGTCTTGTACTACCCATATCATCAATATTAATCAAGCAGGAGTAGGGTATTACCTCCATCGAGAGGGCCCAACCTGGGTAAAACATCGTCGTCCCTTGTCTCCTGTTACCATCCGCCTAGGCGCACAGCGATTCAGGACCCCTACCCGAGATCCGCCAGTTTTGACACCGACATTGGTGCTTTCATTGAGAGTTCCTCTGTGCCGTCGCCATCAGGTAGGATGCCTCATCTCGTCTTTAAAGACGATACCATCGCCAAAGAAGCCTTGGCCACTGGTCAGACTCTTCGGCTAGGCGGTTTTCTCATGACCGCTAGTTCGGCGCCGCGCCGACGATGACCTCTCGAGTCATTGAAACCAATCTCCATGTTAGTTCGGAATTTGCCGAACAGTTAGATCCGATCGAGCTCTCCTCCGTAAACGAGCTCTTGGATCGCATCGCCGCCCTGGGAGTCACCACAGATTACGACAGGATCGGGCCTAAAACCGATCTGAGAGAGATCAACTCTCCCCAGGCTACCCATCATGTTGTTGTGATAGAGGAGCAATGCGGCGACTCTTCTCCTATCTTAAGGACTTGCTACGTCCGGATTCCCGATCCCTCCATGCGGATTCCTGCGGAGGGGCGGATGTCGATCAAGCCACGAACTTAAAGTCGGTGGCGGGTCGGACTCATTGGATAGCACTCAAAATCCAAACTTCCGAGTTCGAAACTTCCGGCCCTTGAGTCCTAAATTGGGCGGGGTTCGGATTTAGTGCCACCGCCCACCCAAACATTAGCGATCTCTCTCGAATTCGGCAAGAGCCCGCCGAAACAGTACATCATTACTGGGCCAGATTCCTCCTGGTTATGAACAGGATAAAGGACTGTCGAGAGGAGGACGCAATACCAATTTTCTGCAATAATTGCACGGACAAGGGAATCCTAAACGCCATAAGTCGTTGCAAAATTACATGCTTTTCTGACTTGGTGACCATCGTACAAAAGTACTGTGCGATGGAGAGCGCCTGGAAAACCGAAAGTAAATTTTGGGATAATCCGGGCCCGAATACATCCCTAGTCCGGAACAAAAGGGTGCATCATTATCAAGCACCGGGTTGAATACCAAAAACCAAAACCCCTAAAGTGCATAACCGTCTTTGGAGGGTTGGCTAAGCGGACCTGCAAAATTCATAGCACGAGGGCGCCACTCCAACTCATAGCCTTTGAGCATGTTGGATACTACGGCAGGTGGCCAAAAGTGGCGAAGAGCTTCTAGCTTCAGAATCCCAGCCCAGCAACACCAGTACGGTGTTAACAGTCTTCGATACTTTCGCATCAAATAACATGCGAAAACGACAACTCCGCAACCTTGCCGAAGTCTACCAAGTAGCAACAATAAATCCATGGAGTGACACAGCTATTACCTTCAATGCTAGTGACGAACCTAAATTCCGAACTGCCCGGGCACCAGCCGCATTGGTCCTCAGCCCGATAGTAGACGGCTTTTGCCTTACTAAGGTACTCATGGATGGCGGCAGCGGACTAAACCTCATCTATGAGGAAACCCTCCGAAAAATGGAAATAGACTGGAACCGCATTGAGCGAAGCAACACAACCTTTAGAGGAATAATCCCCAGCCGGGAAGCATGCTGCACAGAAAAATCACGCTAGGCGTAGTGTTCGCTCGCGGACAATTACAGGTCGAGGAGGTCACATTTCAAGTGGCCCTGTTCAACAGCGGATATCATGCTTTATTAGGACGAGAGGCATTCACAATTTTTCAAGCTATACCCCATTATGGGTACATGAAGCTTAAAATGCCCGGTCCCAACGGAATCATCACTCTCGCTAGTGATCCGAACATAGCACTCCGCGCCGAAA
This sequence comes from Aegilops longissima, assembly GCA_021605205.1. Taxonomy (NCBI): domain Eukaryota; kingdom Viridiplantae; phylum Streptophyta; class Magnoliopsida; order Poales; family Poaceae; genus Aegilops; species Aegilops longissima. Next base: position 297,756,912 of record CM038682.1, on the reverse strand, counting down.
ATAAGACAGTCGCACTAGCCCTCGAGGCACTATCCGAAGCCATAGCGGCCGAGGAACTCACCGCGATGCTACACGGTGAACAGGGACGATGTGATACTTGATAAAAGATCCAAGTCCACCTCTTTTAAACCAGCGGATGAAATAGTCAAATTCCAAGTCCACCAACGGACCTCGCAAAGACGGCCTCCATCGGGCATAATTAAACCCCGACGTGGGCGCCGCACTTTCGAGAATTTCTACAAGAAAATCGGGACATCTTTGCTCGCACCCTTGAGACATGCCAGAATCCCACGTCACCGGCGAGCACAACCTAAATATCCTAAAAGGATTCAAGCGATCAAACAGGCTCTTGGTGCTTTTCCGAACCCAAGAGACAGGCCAGGGGAGAGGAGCTAGACAAACTTTTGGAGGCCGGATTCATCAGAGATATAAAACATCCGGACTGGCTAGCGAACCTGGTGATGGTACCAAAGAAGGATAAATCCTGGCGCCTATGTGTTGATTTCAAAGACCTTAATAAGGCTTGCCCAAAGGATCCCTTCCCCCTCCCTCGAATTGATCAAATCATTGATGCTACAGCAGGACACGACTCATTGTGCTTCCTCGACGCGTACTCCGGCTACCACCAAATCAAGATGGCGGAGCCAGACCAAGCTACAACAGCATTCATCACTCCATACGGCCCGTTCTTCTTCAACACAATGCCCTTTGGGCTCAAAAACGCCGGCGCAACATATCAGCGCATGATTCAGACATGTCTAGCAAACCAGATCGGCAAAACGGTGGAAGCATATGTAGATGACGTGGTCGTCAAAACCAAGCACGTCGAAACTCTAGTAGACGACTTGAGGCTCACATTCGACAATCTTCGAAAATATGACATCAAGCTCAATCCGGAAAAATGCGTCTTCGGCGTTCCAGCCGGAAAGCTCCCGGGCTTCATTGTGTCCGGTAGAGGAATTGAAGCAAACCCAGCCAAGATTCGAGCTATGTCACAATTGGATATTCCAAAAGACCTCAAACAAATACAAAAATTGACGGGATGCGTAGCGGCTCTAAGCCGCTTTATCTCCCGTTTAGGAGAAAAGGCATTACCTCTTTACCGCCTCCTCCGCCGCACCGAGCACTTCGAGTGGACGGATGCCGCCACGACCGGACTCGAAGAAATAAAGGCCATTTTGGCAACAAATCCGGTCCTGGCCGCGCCCAACGTGGGCGAACCAATGCTATTATACATCGCCGCAACATATCAAGTTGTCAGTGCGGTGCTCGTTGTCGAACGAGAAACAGACGGACACCGGTTCCCTATTCAAAACCGGTTTATTATGTGTCCACTGTCCTAACTCCATGCAAGTCCCGGTACCCACACTATCAAAAGATAGCATACGCGATGTTCATGGCATCCCGGAAGCTGCGACACTACTTTCAAGAGTGTTCGATAACGGTAGCCTCCGAAGTACCTCTTAATGACATTATAAACAACCGCGACGCGACGGGCGGATTGCTAAATGGGCCATAGAGCTCCTCCCATTCGACATAACTTATAAGCCACGACGAGCTATTAAGTCGCAGGTTTTGGCCGACTTCGTGGCCGAATGGACTGAAGCCGAACTCCCTAAAGAGTACGGCGCATACTCCAATTGGATCATGCACTTTGACGGCTCCAAAATGTTGGCTGGCCTGGGGGCTGGCGTCGTCCTGACGTCCCCAACCGGGGACACAGTCCAATACGTCCTTCAGATAATGTATACGGACTCCAACAATGTAGCCGAATACGAGGCCCTTCTGCACGGCCTCCGGATGGCATTATCCATGGGCATTCAACGCCTAGAGGTGCGCGGGGATTCAAACCTTGCAATATCTCAAATAAACGGAGACTTTGACGCCAAAGATCCGAAAATGGCAGCATACCGCAATGCGGTCCTAAAAATGTCAGCACGGTTTGAAGGGCTCAAATTTCATCTTATAGCCCGGGATAACAACCAGGCGGCGGATATATTGGCACGCATCGGCGCAAAACACGATGCCGTCCCACCCAATATCTTTTTGGAACGGCTGTTCAAGCCATCCGTACTATGGGAAGGGGAGTCCGGCAATAACAATCCGGACCCAACCGCACCGCCTGACGCCGAACACTCTGACACAACCGGAGGCTCCGCCCCCGAGATAACACCCTCTGCTCACGAAATAATGGCGGTTATCACCCCGTGGGCGGAACCATTCCTAGCCTACCTAACTAGGCAGGAACTCCCGAAGACCAAAATGAGGCTCGCTGCATAGTACGGCGCTCTAAAGCCTATAAAGTCCATGAGGAGAGCTTTATAAGAAAAGCACTACGGAGTCCTTCAAAGGTGTATCTCCAAGAGGAAGGGCAAAACCTCTGGCTGGAATTCATGCCGGACTGGTGGGCACCATGCCGCAGCCCGGCCCTTGTAGGCAAGGCCTTCCGTACAGGATTTTATTGGCCGACGGCCCGGCAGATCTTGCAGACTTAGTCCAACGGCGTTGGTTGCCAGTTTTTGCTAACCAAAGCCACATGCCACCCACCGCCCTTAAAACTATACCCATCACCTGGCCGTTCATGGTGCAGGGGCTTGACATGGTTGGACCCCTCAAGGGAGGAACCCACAAGCAAAAATACCTATTGGTCATGGTGGACAAATTCACCAAATGGATAGAGGCCAAACCAGTTAAAGCGGCGAATCCGGACCAGTGATAGACTTCATATCGGGGTAGTGCACCGTTACGGTGTCCCCACAAGATCATCATCGACAATGGCACCAACTTCACGGCCGATGGGGTCAAATCATGGTGCAAAAACATGGGCATCAAGCTCGATTCGCCTCGCCTATCAGCCTCAAACCAGCGGCCAAGTCGAACGGGCAAACGGTCTAATCATGAGCGGCATTAAACCCAGACTAGTGCGGTCCCTCAAGGAATCTAACACGCACTGGGTCGAGGAGCTCGACTACGTACTCTGGGGGCTGCGGACCACGCCGAATCGTACTACCGGATTCACACCATCCTTCATGGTGTACGGCGCAGAGGCAGTCTTGCCCTGCGACATAATACATGACTCACCTCGCGTATGCATGTATGAAGAAAGAGAAGCCGAGCTCGATCGGCAGGACAGTTTGGACGCATTGGAGGAGGAGCGCGACGTGGAAAAAGCTCGTTCCGCATTCTATCAATAGCAGGCTCGAAGATATCAAAGCAGGGAAGTACGGGCCAAAGCTTATAACGTTGGCGAGCTAGTTCTACGCCTGCCGGACAAGAAAAAGGACAAACTCAAGCCCAAATGGGAAGGTCCCTTCATCATCGACCAGGTCCTGACCGGCGGAGCATACCATCTGCGACGCATCGGATAACCGACTCGAGCCGAACCCATGGAACGCAGCCCGTCTACGAAGATTCTACGCCTAAGTGCCGGACTCCAAGTTCGTCTCCTTCCTCCGTCCGCATTCTTTATTTTTGCTTTTTGCTGTCTTTTATTTCCCTCCTTCCCACTTCTTCTTCTTGTAGCCTCTAGAGGCTCGTTTGTGCTTTTTCCGCACACACTTGACACGCTGTTCGCGCTCATTATACCTGGGGGCTTCTTTAACAGAAGCTTATTTATATGGGCTTCATGCCCAGCACATGTGTTAAACTTCCGCATGTACCTTTTATTCACCATTATATGCATCGATATGACTTAAGTTTTGGCCAAGCTGGGTTGCCTGGCTCCTGTGCTTACCCCTACGTTCCCGATTGTTCGGCTAGGTGGTAAAGGGAGCAGCTCTGCGATTACTACTGCCGGGTCAGCGGATGTGTACCTCGACTGGGTGAAGCCGAAAGCTAAGCGTTCTTAAGGGAATATTCGGTCGGTGAACTAAAAGATGATTTTAACTATTTACCCATCTGCCCCGGATGATTTTACGCTTTCATAGCAGCTTCGACATGCACTTTAGGGCATGCATCCCAGCGAAACGAACCCTTAACGGAACTATTCTCCCTGGAAGATGTTTCTTACTACCCATGTAATATAACATAACTAGTTGGGAACTTGTCTGATACAGCAACAATGACCCTTATGCCTTGTCTCCATGCATACCACGGTTCTTATATAGCCACGAAGGTATTCAGACACATTCCGGACTATTGGGTCCGGAGGTCGAAGCGAAAAGGTCCGCTACGACAAACGATCTACAATCCGGCTAGAAGACATTTTTTCATGTCATATTTTTACATAGTCAATTCGACTCATTGTATTCCTCCTCAATGCCATCTAATAGGCTATCTAATTTATAATCTTGCTGGGAATACTTGGCGGCCAATTCTACTTGGCCGTACACTAAGCTTACAGGGATCTCCATCCCATCCGCCCCACAGTCCGACCTCGGCCATGTGGTTTGGGTCAACAACCGTGTACCGCGTCTTCACCATGGCCCGAGCCTCCTGGCGCCTTGACGGCAGGCCGATATCTTCCATAGCGGAAGCGCCGCCGTGCTCCTTGAAGCCGCTCCGCCAGCTCCCCAATGCCTTGAGCGGGGAGATAGATGGCCACAAGGCTTGGCGATGCCTTTCATCACCTGCCGGACTCGTTCGTGCAGACGCAATTCGGGAAGAAGATCAGCCAAGAACTGGGCATCTCCTCCTCAGGACGACCTGTGAGCAAACCTACATACATGTTTATGTTAGTGGCCTTCCTCGCCGAACTCTTTTCAAAGTTCGCTCAAGCACTTACTGAAAATGCCGCGACGAAGCCGCCGATTCTCCTTCTGGTCGGACAACCTGAGCACGAACGTCCTTTAGTTCCTCACCCAGCTTGGTGTTGGCGTCTTGGAGGTTATTCTTCTCCTGTCGCACCCTCGTAAGCACGCTCTCGCCGGCCTTTAACTGGCGTAAGAGCTGTTGCTTGTCCGGATCTAGTCCGGCACCATCTGCAATGTTTTGGTCAGATTTACACACCCGCCGCACTTTATAAACTATTTATTTGTAAAAGCATATATTACGGAGGGGCCTCTGTAGCTCCCCTCATGGCGGCTAGTGCGGCCTCAAGTTGGGCCTTGCACTCTTCAAGCTCTGGGACGGTCGGGTATTCTTTTCTGTAAGATCCTGCATAACAAATGATCCTTAAATCAGTTACTCTAACTATTTTAAGTCTCGGGGGCTATGGCATATATAACTGTCAGATTTTCTTACCCGTATGTCCTTTACATACTGCTCTGTGGCTCTAGCTAGACCATCTTGAGCAGCACGGAGGTGTGCATCTCCCGAATCAAAGGCATTCAAGGCCTCTTGGGAGAAACATGCGTCACGAAGAACTGTCCGGCGACGCCTGTGATTCAAGGCGCTCTCCACCTCAGAGTTGGTGGCGGACAACCTGTCGGCATCCTCTGTCGGAGGAGCATCCGACGCACGTCTCGTGCTCGCCTAAGCCTCCGGACCCGGCTTTGAAGCTTGGCTGGTGAAGGTTCGATTGGCAATCTCTCCGGACTCAGTCCGGCGAGCGCTCTTTTTCCTGAAAAGAGCATCAGCGTTAGTACAACTTCCAGGAATCAATCCGGGGAGTATGGTGACACGCTATACCGTTGCGGCAGAGTTTCGATCCGGACCACACTTCTTTTTAACCTACGGGACCGCGCTGCCCCTTGTTGGCCAGCCGCCGCAGGCTCGGCTTCCCGCCTCGAAGGAACCCCCTGCGAAACACCATTGGTATACGGTGATAAAAAATAAGCACGGATGGGTCATTATCAGGGTTTTGGGATCTTGGTCTTAGATTACCTGTGGGGCTGGAAGTATTCCGGGGTAATCGGCCGTAATGGCTACCAAAGCGTTGTCGATGCTAAGTTGGTACAACACCCCGTCGATCAACTCCACCATTATATCCGGGTCCTCATCGGAGGTCGGATCGAGGGACCGCTCCGGATCCTCGGGTTGTGGGGGCGGGCTGTGTATCTTCTCCACAGTCCGGCGCAGTTCCTGCACAAAAACCATGAAATGAGATATTTAACTACGGGAACATGGATCGGACAGGTCATAAAGATGTTTGCTTACCCAGCTTCGAGGATTATTCGAAGAAAACTCCTTCAGTGGGTTGACACGGAGGAAATCCTCCTCCTCTCCTTTGTACATGGCAGACAAGATCTTCACCAGTTCGGTGACCGATCCTGGCCCTTTGCGGCCATGACGGGTGGCATCGTCCTCCCCGTTGAAGTCCCACATGGGGTGGCCCTTGTATTGGAGCGGCTGCACTCCCCTCATAATGCAGATTGCCATGACTCCTGTCATGGTCAATCCGGCATGAGCCAGTAACCTAATTCAGCTCATCAAATAACAAACATCCCGGTCATCTTCTCTCCGGGGGCTCCGAGGGCGCCATCTTAGGCGCTTCTTCAGAGGAGCATTGCTGAACTCCGGAAGACCGATCCGAACAGGATCCGGCAGCGGGACGTCCTCCATATAAAACCATTCCGAAGGCCAGTCTTCGGACGCCTTCTTTGGGGTTCCGGATAGGTATCCGGTCCCGGCGATGCGCCATAGCTCGGCTCCGCCCATTGATATATTGAACCCTCATGAGAACGGGGTACTAGGCAGAATATTCTCTTCCACAGTCCGAAATGAGCCTCGACGCCCAGAAATAGTTCGCAAAGGGCCACGAAGCCCGCGATGTGCAGGATGGAGGCAGGAGTAAGGTGGTGCAATGTAACATCCCAAATTTCCTATTTGGAATGTTTTACAATTATAGCTAAGCATCCTATGCATCCTGTTTGAATTTGAATGCTATTTGAAGTTTCAGAGAATTTTGAGTTTTGAATTTGAATTCAAACTTTGGCAAGTGGGAATCATTTCAAAAACTATGCCTGATAAATACTTGATCAAAAGTATGAGAGGAGTAAACATGACACTCCAAAAAAATCAGAGGAAAACATTGTCAAAAGTTTTGGGTTCAAATCTGAATTTTATTTGAATTTGAAAAAAATGGATTTTTATAAAGTTTGGATTTTGCCTTTGGAAAAATGTTCAAATGATAGGGAATATTCCCCTGATCATTTTGGTATATATATACCCTATATAAAATATTTATAGATTATGTTTTATATCTGTTTTTGTTTTATTAAAAAAATAAATTAAAAAAAAAAACCCACCCCAGGCGCCAGCTAGGCCCCCTGCCCAGGCCCAGCCAAACCCCCCACTAGCTGTGCCCACCGAGCCGGCCCAGGCCTTGACCAGTGAGGCCACCAACCGGCCTCACTCGCCCCCACGCCCGAAAACCCTTGGCGCCGGTCGCCCGCTCGCCCGCACCCCTCCCTCTCTCTCTGGCAGGTGGCCCCACCCCCCATCTTCAACCCCTCGCCCACGTCTTCGCCGCGCCGCCGCCGATCGCCGGATCCCGCAAGATCCGGGATCCCGATCCCCTCCGATCGCCCCCGAAGCAAGGCCGAGGCCCCCGACTATTTAAGCCCGCGCCCCGCACCCCATTCCCCTAGCCCCTCGCCGGACCCCCTCCTCCTCTCACCCGAGCTCACCGGAGCCCGAACCACCCTTGCCGCCATTTTAAATCGCCGTCGCCGCCCTAGCCACTCCCGATCTTCCCGACTCCACAGGCGCTCCCCGAGCTCCCCGACACCCCTTGGCCACTCCCCGACCTCCCGACGACCGGAGCCCTCGGCACACTCGTCGCCGCCGCCGCCGCCGCCGCCGAGCTCCGGTAAGCCACCGGAACTCCCCTCCCCCGTCCGATGCGTGATGAACGGCTAGGATTAGATCGCCCCCGAAGGGGTATTTCTTTTAAAATAAACCGGACCGGCCCGGTTTAGTCTCCGGTTTATTTTAGTTAGGTTTATTTTTATTTAGCCGGCCCGTTTTAGTTTAACCCTAGGGCCCGTTTAGGTTATTTTACGCCCAGTGCACAGTTTAGGCCCATTAGGCCCTTTTTCTTTTATTTTTGTTTTCTGTTTTAACAGAATAGTTCCTGTTTTGAAAAATTCATATCTTTTATTCTGTTTAATATTTTTAGGTGATTCTTTTTTTGTTGGTTTGCAAATTTTCTATAGTTTCTGTAGAATATATATTTAGCTATGTTAAAATTAATTAAAATTGCATTAATTTAGTTTTAGTCAGAATAGTAAATCTGCTATAACTTGAGTTAGAAAAATTATTTTTGGATGATTCTTTTTGTCCCAACTTTATTTTGACATTGCCAAACCATAGGAATTAATTTGGGTATTTTAGGATTAATAAAAAAAATAGTTTTAAGCAGAATCTTGTTAATCCTAATTAATTAACTAGCTATTGTTTTTCTATTATTTTAATTAGTAAATAAATTTATTTTTAACATGTGATTAATTATTCTAGGATAGTTTATGTCACTTTATAGGATGAACTTTTATTTATAATAAATAAAAGTTTTATTTTATTTTCTTAATAGAAATTGAATTAGGCCTAATAGGAGTTTCATAATAGATTTTAAGTTAATTCTTTTTGCTCCTAATTGCTTAGTGCATTCTTTTCTGTTAAGTTAACATAAAACCATGATTAGGTTATGTTGAGAAAATTTTATTATATAAAAACTACTTTAGTTGTTGTTTGAAGTAGGAAAACTTTGAGTTGGTTTTCTTTGAGTTTTCCCTATGGGTTTTGCTTTGTTGGTTTTTTGTGTGTTACTTTTGTTATGCTATTGTGTTATGTGATCCTATGCTTTATGCTTATTGTGATTATTGTTTGTCTCGGTAGAGTTTCAGTCTGAAGCTTGCTACTCTGAATCTTTAGCTTACGAGGATCATCAGCAAGGCAAGTTTTGATCATGTTATTTTCTATACCTATGTTTTTGTGCATTAGATTTGTCACCACCCCACCATGCATGCAGTAGTTGAAATTTTGAAGTTATTAATCTTGAGTAGTATCATGTGGTAGGATAAACCAATCCCCTTGTTACCATGACCCCGGAACGAAGTAGTTTACTTTGCTATGCTCGTGAAGCGGGTTTTGGTTGAGTGAAATTCATAAGCAAGATGTGAGAGTCAATGATGATGACAACCCCATGAACTACAATGATCAAGATGGACTTGAAATTCACTCTTGGGTGGAGGACGGTTGTGGGCACCTGGAGAACCCAGTGGTTGGCGGGATGCATGGAGAAGTGCCATGACATCTTGCGAAAGCTTCACCCAGCCACGAAGAGAAGGATGGATGCCCCATGACCGGAAGCTTACATGCAGCCGCAAGCCATTATGGGCTCTGGCTGGGTTAACCCTAGTAGTGGCGCTGGCTGGGCGGTACTACGAGATGTAGAAGAACGGTAGGATTGGATGGGTACGGCGGTAGCGGAAGAACTCTTTGGAAGACCTGTTTCATTCGTCCGTCTTCAAACACCATGAAGTGCGAAGACTTTAAAGGAGGAATGATTCTTGCGGGAAAAGTCATAAACCTCTGCGAGTTAAAGATCTAATCGATTAGCCGTGTCCCGATTCACGGACAATTTGAGCCTCTGGAACTTGGAAGTATTCGAAATCTCAACACTAAAACTAATGAATTAATTTGAGGGTTTATGACTTAATAATTTGGGAATGAGATTTTGGTTGGCGGAACCATCTCAATAACTACCAACAATTGTAGTAATTTGCAAGCAAGTCCACGTAGTAGGGAAAAATTTGCTTTTAGCAAAATGATGAAACTTAGAGCTCCATAGCCAAAATGCATATAGTGTTAGTAACTTTATTATTGTTATTCTTCATGACTTGCCAGCTTATTCAAAAAGCTGACCTACATGGCTGCAACGTCTTATGTTGCAGAGGTATATTCGATCGGGGTGAGGCTACGCTCCGCGCTTAGCGATTGCCCTTTGGAGTCGGATGGACTCGCTTATCTTCTACGCTTCCGCAGCATTAGTAGTTTATTTCTCATGAGTTGGCCTTGAGCGAATTTATTCCTTGTAATAAAGACTCTATATGAGAATCGTGTAATAATATTCAGGTGTGATTGAACTTTGATTACTTTATTGATGTCTTGTGAGTACCAACATGATCTTGGGATGGTACAGACCACGAGAGATTTGACGATTTTGGGTCAGTCGCTCTGAGAGATGGTATCGAGCACCGCGCTGACCGTGGGATCGTAACCCCTAGGATCGGAAAGCCATAGGAAGAGACCATTTACTTTATCCTTATCATTCCGTAATTCTCCCTGTTCAATTCTACTCTTCTCCTATTTTCAACATTCTAGATGGCCGTCGAATTCACCCCGGTTTGCTACGGAGTTTTGCCACCCGATGAGGCGATGCCCTTGGAAGAAAGCTGGTCCAGATGGTGAAGAAGCTGAAGATTGCTCTGCCCTCGATCACCGGGAAGCCAACCAATGCACTTCCGACGGACACCCGCTATAGGATTGAAGTGCATATCCCAGGGAGAACCTTCGGAGGACACACGGAGCCGATTGATTTGAGTTCACGAGTTCAAGCTGGATCATCGGAAGGGCGTGGCGATCTATCGAGCACTTGGACATCTCCGAGAGAAGTACAGGACCGAGCTCGATCCTCGGACCTCGCCATGGTTTCACGCGAGGCAAGGAATGGAGATATCATCCGTGCCGTGGAGGACGACTCCACTCTCTCTTACATCCGGACTTGGAGTGTCTTCTCGTGAAGCGGGAGATTCAGACTCGCCGTAACTCGAAGACACACGAAGCTTTTGTTCCGTGAACTGGGCTGGAGGAGAAGGCACGCGCGAGACTTCCTTAACCATGAGGAAGAAGTCGCGGACTTCATGGAGACGATCGGCGACACGAAGATGAAGCTTGCCGCGATAGAGGAAAAGATGGACTTGGGAGAGGACCTCTTTCCGAGTGGAGATGATGGACCCCTCGTGAGTAATGATCAGGATTATGAAGGGAGTTCCACTGAAGGAAGTCACAAGAGGAGGCGCCACAACAGAGGGCGCAAGGATTATTGATGAAGACTTTTAGTCGACCACCATGTTATTTTACTTTTTAAATCGATCAGTTAGGCGATATACTTGATTAGTCATGAGCTTTTGTAATCGAGTTTGAACCATGTTTGAGTGGAATGAATAAATGATTGGTGTGTTTTATGATTGTGCATTCATATGGGTAGTGTTATTTCTCATAGACCATTGTTCTATTCTAATTTTCTCATCCACTCCAAAACACGGATGCCTCAGGGGCGTGACCTTTGGTTTTCCGCCGAGCTCACCCAGCTGCTCCAGCAGCGAGAATGCACTCATGCAGCTTCTCATCTAGAATCGAACAACAACACCAACAATCCACCGCCACCACCCCTGTGGACAACTTGACTCGATTCACGAGGCTGAATCCGCCGTGTTCTCTAGTAGCCTGAGCGATTGTGGCTGATGATTGGCTCCATAAAGTCGGAAGAGCTAATCACTGTTGGATGCACCGATGGAGAGAAGGTGCGCTTTGCAGCGCATCAACTTGATGGACCTGCAGCTTCTTGGTGGGAGAACTACACGCCACTTATCCCATTGGTGCCATCACATGGGATCAGTTCAAGCAGGCCTTCCGCACGCTCATGTTTCAGCTGGAGCCATGAGCACGAAGAAGCGTGAGTTCGCAACTTACGCCCGAGGAACCGTCTTGTGGCACGATCGTGGATGAATCAACAAGCTAGCCGCTATGCCCCGATGATGTGGCCACGGATGCATAAGCGGGAGAAGTTCCTTGAGGACTCAACGATGAGCTGAGCATGCAGCTTATTGTGGCTACCTTCAACAACTACCGGGAGCTGGTAGACAAGGCCACCATACTTGAAGGCAAGCAGCAGCAGATAGAAAGCATAGCGGAAGTACAGCCGGGGAAGCACAACTCGGGAGCTCAGCGAAGCCCGTTATGCACCATACTCGGGAGGGCACACCCATCATAACCATGGAGGTCATAACCATGGAGGAAATGGGAACAACCGCAGCCAGGACAACAAGTCGAGGCCATGGCAATGGCAATGGAAATTGTAATGGCAATTAGCACCGTTCTGCCCGGCTCAAAGGATCTGAGCCACATCACCTGTTTCAAGTGCGGAAGATAGGGCACTATGCCACCGACTGCCGGAGGCCAAGCGGAGGAATGGAAAGCGGCAATGGAGGCTCAGCGAAGAAGCCCAATCCGTTCCCTCGTGCTCGGGTGAACCACATCGGCGTGGAGGGCGTCTATGATCAGCCGGAACAACGTGGTTGGTAAGTTTTATTGAATTCATGTTCAGTTTGGTACTCTTTGATTACGGTGCAGCGCATTCATTCATATCAAGGGTAGTTGTGGAAAAATGCAGGTTGCCCACTAAAACCCTTAGAAGCCCCTTGGCGTCGGTTCGCGGGAGGAGAAATGATGGCAGGTTTAGGCTGTCATGCAACCCTCAACATCGGGAACCATAAATTTCCGCAGACCTCATAGTGTTGGAAACTCAGACCTTGGATGTAATTCTAGGCATGGATTGGTTGACGAAGTTTGAAGGAACATAGGCTGTGCCCATAAGTCTATTCTGCTCACCACCGGGCGCGAAGAGGATCAAGTATGTAGCCAGCACAGCCGGATGAAGAATCGGTGAATTCCCTCACGGGAGTTGTTCAGAGGAAGTGCCGATGGTGCAAGAATTTCCGATGTGTTTAGGAGGAATTACGAGAATGCCACGGACGGGGACATTGAATTTCTGATCGAGCTATTGCAGGCACAGCCCCAATATCCAAGAGACCTTATCGGATGCCACGAATGAGTTGAAAGAGATCAAGGATCAAATTAATGAGTTATTGGAGAAAGGATATATTCGTCCAAGCTCATCACCTTGGGGAGCCCCAGTTCTTTTGGTAGAGAAGAAGGATGGAAGCTTGAGAATGGTTTTGGATTATTGTGCGTTGAATGTAGTAACCATCAAGAACAAGTACCCTCTGCCGATGATTAATGATCTGTTTGATCAGCTAGTAGGAGCCAAAGTATTCTCTAAGATCGATCTTCGATCAGGGTATCATCAGTTGAAGATCCGTGAAAAGGATATACCCAAAACAGCATTCACTACCAGGTATGGTTTATATGAGTATACCGTCATGTCATTTGGATTGACTAATGCTCCTGCGTACTTCATGAACTTGATGAACAAGGTATTTATGGAATATCTGGACAAGTTTGTCGTGGTGTTCATCGATGATATATTGATTTTCTCCAAGAGCGAGGAAGAGCATAAGGAACATTTGCGTCTAGTTACGGAGAAACTTGAGAACATCGAGTTGTATGCCAAGTTCAGCAAATGTGAATTTTGGTTGAAGGAAGTTGGATTCCTCGGACATGTTATTTCAGGAGAAGGAATAGCAGTTGATCCGCCAAGGTTGAATCCGTCACCGATTGGCGATCACCCACCTCGATCAAGGAGATCTGCAGTTTTCTCGGACTCGCATGATATTATCGGAGGTTCATTGAGAACTTCTCGAAGATTGCCAAGCCCATGGTGAGCTATTGAAGAAGGAAGCCAAGTATGTTTGGACCGAGGAATGTGAAGCCAGTTTTCAGGAATTAAAAAGCGGTTGGTCACAGCCCGGTGTTGATTTTGCGGACATACACAAGGAATACCAGGTCTATTGTGGCGCTTCTCGTCAAGGACTCGGAGGAGTACTAATGCAGGAAGGTAAAGTTGTAGCTTATGCCTCCGGACAGCTCGACCTCACGAGATGAATTATGCCACGCATGATTTGGAGTTAGCAGCCGTAGTGCATGCACTCAAGACACAGAGACATTTCCTCATCGGAAACCGTTGTGATGTTTACAGATCACAAGAGCTTGAAGTATATTTTCACGCAGAAGAATTGAACCTCGAGCGGAGGAGATGGCTAGAGTTGATAAAGGACTATGACATGAGATTGCATTACCACCGGTAAGGCTAATGTTGTAGCCGATGCTTTGAGCCGTAAGAGTTATGTGAATACTCGACGGCGGGAGGATTACCCGGAGTTAGTCGATGACCTCGAGAGATCTCCGGTGGAGATAGTTCGAGAGGATTTGTTGCAACTCTGGAAGTTCAGTCCACTTTGGCGAAAGGATTCGTGAAGCCGAAAGTCGGACAAGGAAATTGATGAGATAAAGCAAAAGATGGATGAAGGAAAAGCTAAAGGGTTTCGTAAGGATGAACACGGAACTATATGGTTCGAGGATCGTATTTATGTGCCCAATGATCCCAAACTCAGGAAGTTAATTCTTGAGGCTCATGATTCACCGTACTCGATTCACCCGGTAACACCAAGATGTACACGGATTTGAAGGAAAGTTTACGGTGGACGGTATGAAGAAGGATATTGCCGAGTGCGTAGCGATGTCGATGTTTGTCAACGAGTAAAGGCGAGAACATCGAAGCCAGCAGGTTACTTCAACCTTTGCGATTCCGATTGGAAATGGGAGAAACTTGGAATGGATTTCATCACAGGATTACCGGGACCCGTTCAGGTTATGATTCTATCTGGGTAGTGGTTGATCGTTTGACCAAGGTAGCTCACTTCATTCCGTGAAGACTACCTATACCAGTGCTAAGTTGGCCAAGATATACATGACCAGGATCGTATATGCGCATGGAGTTCGAGGAAAATCGTGTCGAGATAGAGGAACGCAGTTTACCTCAAAGTTTTGGAAGCGATTGCATGAAACTTTGGAGTGCGAGGCTGGAATTCAGCACAGCTTTTCATCCACAGACGGATGGACAGACCGAGAGAGTCAACCAGATTACGGAGGACATGTTGAGAGCTTGTGTGCTAGACTATGGGTCTAGCTGGGATGATAATTTGCCATATGCAGAGTTCTCATACAACAACAGTTATCAATCGATCGAAGATGGCCCTTCGAAGCTCTATCACGGAAGGAGGTGCGAACACCATTCTTTGTGGGATAGTGTTGGAGATCGATCACTTTTGGTTCCGACCTTATCGAGGATTCGAAGAAAGTCAAGCTGATTGAGACAGGCTCAAGATAGCACGGTCGAGACGGAAGAGTTATGCCGACGATGGCGCAAGGAAGTGACTTACGAAGTGGGAGACCGAGCATATCTTCGTGTGTCCCCGCCGTGGAATCAAGAGGTTTGGTGTCAAGGAAAGTTAGCACCCGATTCATTGGCCCTACAAAATCCTCGAGCGTCGTGGAGAGGTTGCGTACAAGTTGGAATTGCGGAAGGATTGTCCGGAGTCCATGATGTCTTCCATGTTTCTCGGTGAAGAAGTGTCATGCCGACATGGCGATGTTCCGTTGAGAGACACGGTGCCCCTAGAGGCCATACAGCAGCGGTGATCGACTTACAAGGAGAAACCGTCCGAATTCTCGAGACTGCGAGCGAGTCACCCGTAGCAAGGTCATCAAATTTTGCAAGGTGTTGTGGAGTCACCACACCGAGGAAGAAGCCACACAGGGCCTTGAAGAAGACCTTCTTGAGACCACCCGCACCTATTTGCTAGCCAACCCGAATCTCGAGGCGAGATTCATCTTAAGATGGGTAGGTTTGTAACATCCCAAATTTCCTATTTGGAATGTTTTACAATTATAGCTAAGCATCCTATGCATCTGTTTGAATTTGAATGCTATTTGAAGTTTGAGAGAATTTTGAGTTTTGAATTTGAATTCAAACTTTGGCAAGTGGGAATCATTTCAAAAACTATGCACGATAAATACTTGATCAAAAGTATGAGAGGAGTAAACATGACACTCCAAAAATATCAGAGGAAAACATTGTCAAAAGTTTTGGATTCAAATCTGAATTTTATTTGAATTTGAAAAAAAATGGATTTTTATAAAGTTTGGATTTTGCCTTTGGAAAAATGTTCAAATGATAGGGAATATTCCCCTGATCATTTTGGTATATATATACCCTATATAAAATATTTATAGATTATGTTTTATATCTGTTTTGTTTTATTAAAAAATAAATTAAAAAAAAAAAAACCCCCCAGTGCCACTAGGCCCCTGCCCAGCCGGCGCCAAAACCCCACTAGCCAGGCCCACCGAGGCGGCCCAGGCCTTGACCAGCCCGGCCAGCCAACCGGCCTCACTCGCCCCACGCCTTGAAAACCCTTGGCGCGGTCGCCCTTCTCCCGCACCCCCCCCTCTCTCTCGGCAGGTGGCCCCACCCCCATCTTCAACCCCTCGCCCACGTCTTGCGCGCGCCGCCGATCGCGGATCCCGAAGATCCGGATCCCGATCCTCTCGATCGCCCCGAAGCAAGGCCGAGGCCCCGACTATTTAAGCCCGCCCCGCCCCCATTCCCCCTAGCCCCTCGCGGACCCCTCCTCCTCTCACCCGAGCTCACGGAGCCCGAACCACCCGCCGCCGCCATTTTAAATCGCCGTCGCCGCCCTAGCCACTCCCGATCTTCCCGACTCCACAGGCGCTCCCAGAGCTCCCCTTTCCCTTGACCACTCCCCGACCTCCCGACGACCGGAGCCCTCGGCACACTCGTCGCCGCCGCCGCCCGCCGCCGCCGCCGAGCTCCGGTAAGCCACCGGAACTCACCTCCCCCGTCCGATGCGTGATGAACGGCTAGGATTAGATCGCCCAGAAGAATATTTCTTTAAAATAAACCTGACCGGCCCGGTTTAGTCTCTGGTTTATTTTAGTTAGGTTTATTTTTATTTAGCCGGCCCGTTTTAGTTTAACCCTAGGGCCCATTAGGTTATTTTACGCCCAGTGCACAGTTTAGGCCCATTAGGCCCTTTTTCTTTTATTTTGTTTTCTGTTTTAACGGAATAGTTCCTGTTTTGAAAAATTCATATCTTTTATTCTGTTTAATATTTTTAAGTGATTCTTTTTTTGTTGGTTTGCAAATTTTCTATAGTTTCTGTAGAATATATATTTAGCTATGTTAAAATTAATTAAAATTGCTTTAATTTAGTTTTAGTCAGAATAGTAAATCTGCTATAACTTGAGTTAGAAAAATTATTTTGGATGATTCTTTTTGTCCCAACTTTATTTTGACATTGCCAAACCATAGGAATTAATTTGGGTATTTTAGGATTAATAAAAAATAGTTTTAAGCAGAATCTTGTTAATCCTAATTAATTAACTAGCTACTGTTTTTCTATTATTTTAATTAGTAAATAAATTTATTTTTAACATGTGATTGATTATTCTAGGATAGTTTCTGTCACTTTATAGGATGAACTTTTATTTATAATAAATAAAAGTTTTATTTTATTTTCTTAATAGAAATTGAATTAGGCCTAATAGGAGTTTCATAATAGATTTTAAGTTAATTCTTTTTGCTCCTAATTGCTTAGTGCATTCTTTTCTGTTAAGTTAACATAAAACCATGATTAGGTTATGTTGAGAAAATTTTATTATATAAAACTACTTTAGTTGTTGTTTGAAGTAGGAAAACTTTGAGTTGGTTTTCTTTGAGTTTTCCTTTGGGTTTTGCTTTGTTGGTTTTTGTGTGTTACTTTTGTTATGCTATTGTGTTATGTGATCCTATGCTTTATGCTTATTGTGATTATTGTTTGTCTCGGTAGAGTTTCAGTCTGAAGCTTGCTACTCTGAATCTTTAGCTTACGAGGATCATCAGCAAGGCAAGTTTTGATCATGTTATTTTCTATACCTATGTTTTTGTGCATTAGATTTGTCACCACCCACCATGCATGCAGTAGTTGAAATTTTGAAGTTATTAATCTTGAGTAGTATCATGTGGTAGGATGAACCAATCCCTTGTTACCATGACCCCGGGATGAAGTAGTTTACTTTGCTATGCTCGTGAGCGGGTTTTGGTTGAGTGAAATTCATAAGCAAGATGTGAGAGTCAATGATGATGACAACCCCATGAACTACAATGATCAAGATGGACTTGAAATTCACTCTTTGGGTGGAGGGCGGTTGGCGGGCACCTGGAGAACCCAGTGGTTGGCGGGATGCATGGAGAAGTGCCATGACATCTTGCGAAAGCTTCACCCAGCCACGAAGAGAAGGATGGATGCCCCATGACGGAAGCTTACATGCAGCCGCAAGCCATTATGGGCTCTGGCTGGGTTAACCCTAGTAGTGGCGCTGGCTGGGCGGTACTACGAGATGTAGAAGAACGGTAGGATTGGATGGGTACGGCGGTAGCGAGAAGAACTCTTTGGAAGACCTGTTTCATTCGTCCGTCTTCAAACACCATGAAGTGCGAAGATTTTAAAGGAGGAATGATTCTTGCGGGAAAGTCATAAACCTCTGCGAGTTAAAGATCTAATCGATTAGCCGTGTCCCGATTCACGGACAATTTGAGCCTCTGGAACTTGGAAGTATTGAAATCTCAACACTAAAACTAATGAATTAATTTGAGGGTTTTATGACTTAATAATTTGGGAATGAGATTTTGGTTGGCGGAACCATCTCAATAACTACCAACAATTGTAGTAATTTGCAAGCAAGTCCACTTGTAGTAGGGAAAAATTTGCTTTTAGCAAAATGATGAAACTTAGAGCTCCACACCAAAATGCATATAGTGTTAGTAACTTTATTATTGTTATTCTTCATGACTTGCCAGCTTATTCAAAAGCTGACCTACATGGCTGCAACGTCTTATGTTGCGGAGGTATATTCGATCGGGGTGAGGCTACGCTCGGCTTGGCGATTGCCCTTTGGAGTCGGATGGACTCGCTTATCTTCTCGCTTCCGCAGCATTAGTAGTTTATTTCTCATGAGTTGGCCTTGAGCCGAATTTATTCCCTTGTAATAAAGACTCTATATGAGAATCGTGTAATAATATTCAGGTGTGATTGAACTTTGATTACTTTATCGATGTACTGTGAGTACCAGCATGATCTTGGGATGGTACAGACACAGAGATTTGACCGATTTTGGGTCAGGTCGCTACATGCAATTGGAGGCCGTAGAACTCCAAGAGCCCCCGGAGAAACGGATGGATGGGAAATCCGAGGCCTCTTACTAGATAAGAGATGAAGCATACCCGCTCTCCTTTAGAGGGATCGGGGACGCTCTCCGCTTGCTTTCCGCCCTTGTAGGTGGCAAGTCCAGCTCAAACCGGAACCATGAAGGCCGGGGGGAGAAATCCCTTGGCTTGGAGTATAACTAGCTCGCTATGCGGGACAGAGCATCTCTCCCAATTTCCTGGCTGAGGGCTGGGAGCGCGAGAAGAGGAGTCGCGTCGACTGTCCATGATGGAATGGGTTTTGGTCAGAGGCGCTCTGATGAAAGCTCGCAAAGGGGGGATGGTGTGACTCAGATCTAGATCCTTGCCCCTTTTATAGGCAGCTCATTTGCGCGGCTAGGGGGGTAATTGTAAAAATACCCTGGCTGTTCGCATTCATTCAAACACGTGGAAGATGGCCATTATTGGGCGTAGAAGCCGAGGCGCAGCATTTATCGAAGCGGACACTATTAGACAAGTATATGGAATTCGGAGAAGAACCCGCCTCGCAATGCGAAGACAATCAACGCGCCAGGACTCATCGTCATTTAAGCCTGGTTAAAGAGCTCTTGAGGAGTCCCGGATTAGGGGGTGCCCGGATAGCCGGACTCTTACCGTTGGCCGGACTCCAAGACTATGAAGATACAAGATTGAAGACTTCGTCCCGTGTCCGGATGGGACTTTCCTTGGCGTGGAAGGCAAGCTTGGCGTCTGGATATGTAGATCTCCTACCATTGTAACCGACTCGGTGTAACCCTAACCTATCCGGTGTCTATATAAACCGGAGGGTTTTAGTCCGTAGGACGAACAACAATCATACCATTGGCTAGCTTATAGGGTTTAGCCTCCTTGATCTCGTGGTAGATCTACTCTTGTACTACCCATATCATCAATATTAATCAAGCAGGAATAGGGTATTACCTCCATCAAGAGGGCGCAAACCTGGGTAAAAACATCGTGTCCCTTGTCTCCTGTTACCATCCGCCTAGACGCACAGTTCGGGACCCCCTACTCGAGATCCGCCGGTTTTGACACCGAAGAGACTATCATTTGAAGCACATGAGCAAGGAGTTCATCATCAACACACCATTTGTTACTTCTTGGAGAGTGGTGTCTCCTAGATCGGCTAGGTGTCACTTGGGAGCCTCTGTCAAGATTGTGGAGTTGAAGTAAGGTGTCGGGGAAGCTGATCGGACCCACGAACACCTATGGGACCGGCGGACCGAGCCCCTTTCGGTTCGGTGGGGGCGGAGGTCACATGAAGAGCAGATCGAGGCAGAGCACACGAGCGGTTTACCCAGCTTCGGAGCTCTCCGGAGAGATAATACTCCTACTGCTGCTTGTCTGATTGTATTGTGTTCTTGCTAGAGAGCGATGAGAGCTACAAGACCTAGCGTGAGTATCTCTGGTTTCGAATGAGCTGAACCTGCTCTACGTTGCGCATGTGCCTCCTTTTATATGCTAAAGGGGTCTCCAACAGGTGGCAACATAGACAAGGGCAAAAAGGGAAAATGAGTTGCGGTTGGTACAGCTACTTGTACAGTGTATTCTACCTAACTCTGACGGCAAGGGACTAAAGCATTAAATGCCCGTCCATGTCGCCTAAACGATTCTGCAGGGACCGTCAGGGGCGCCACCGCTTGCCACGATGGCAATCTTGTCAGCGCCGCTTACTGCTGCTCTCCGCTGGCCGCACAGCCTCTTGACACGCGCGCCTGGAATGGTCCCATGGCGACACGTTGGTGGATGAGCTGGAGCGGAGATAAAGAGTGGTTGCCTGCCGCGGCAAGCGCCTTGCCGCGGCTGAATCCTTGTCGCGTCCGGAAGCTTGTCGCTCTCCGGGCCTTCCCGGCAAGCTCCTCTTGCCAGGGTCTTGCCTTCTGTGTGCCTTGAGTAGCCTTCCCGGCAAGCTCCTCTTGCCGGGGCCTTGTCTCCTTGGCTTAAACACTTTGTTCTTGAATGGCTCCAAAGGAACCATGGAGGACCTTAGCGGTCACTAGGCAAGCCTTGCGGCGGGATCTGCAACTGCCCGTGCGAGTTCGGGATACTAGGGTACCCTACTCTAGTACACCGGCAGAGCCCCCGGGCTGGGCATTACACAGTGCCGGCGCTGTTGGGCCAGGCCCAAAACAGATCTGCGGGCATCGCGCGGCCTAGATCACGCCGTAACTTGCTCCGGACCCACCACGTCCCCCACGAGCAGCCGCAGCGTCGAGCGTGGCGTCGTGGGAGAGATCGTGGGGGTTTCTTTATTGGAAAAGCGGGCGTCCGCCCCTCTCCCCTTATAAACAGGGGAAACAGGGGCAGGTCGCCCACCTCGCCATTTGCTGTCTAATCTCGAAAACCACCGCCGCTCCCCCTTCTCCTCTAGTCTGAAGAGAGCAACGCTCCGCCCCCCATCACCACCAGCGCCATCAACGCCGTCGGTCTCCTCCACCACCTCCGCCATGGCTCCAAAGCCGATAAGGGAAAGGCGTGAAGTCGGCCGGCGCAGATGGCTCATGCCGCTCTGCGAAGGGCGGGCCGTCTCCCCCAGCTCGCCGCAAGGGAGCTGAGGAGAACTACTACCTGTTCAGTCGGCGGAGAGCAGGCGCATCCGCGCACGAAGGTACTCCCAGCTGCTGCTTCTGAACTAGCCCCAACTGGGTACCCCTTCTTTGCACTGTTCTTCTATTGTGGGCTCTACCCGCCCTTCTCTGAATTTTTCTGCGATATCATGAACACCTACGGGCTTCGCCTCCTTGACTTCACCCCAATGCTGTCCTGACCATGGCAGTTTTCGCACATCTTTGCAAAAACTTTGTCGGAGTCCACCCAAACGTACTTGCCAGAGGGATTGCTTGGATCTCAAGGATCGGCAAGAAAGAAGCCTATCTGGAAGGAGAGCTCCGCAACAAGTGGGAGGAGTGGAGAGCCGATTGGTGTTGGATCGTTGAGGAGAACCCACAGCCCTTCACTGCCCAGCGCCAAACTCCAATAGTGCGCGGCAACGATTGGAGCAACTTGGCGCCGGAAGATGCTAGATTGAAGATTGCCGTGACCGGATCTTGCGCCTCGGGCTTGCGGACTCACCGTAGGCGCTGTTGGCGCGAATTTCCTTCGCGCGCGCCGCTTCCCTTGCGGGAGAGGAGGAGACCTGCTGCGAGTTTCAAAATCGGCGGACATCATGAGGCTGCGCCGGGCCTCAACTTCAATTTCACTGTCTTGGAGTTGGATGCGATGCTCTTTGGAGCTGTTCAAGCACGACCCGATCACCCAGTGGTTTAGGTTGCGAGGGAGTCGTCCCATTGTGCAACAACTCTTCGCTCGACCGCATCCGTGCAATGATGCCGTTGTGCGATTCGCATGGGATCGTTCCAACTGGCAGGAGCCTTGAGCGACGTCGTGCGGCAGTTCTTGACAGCTTGGAAGAAGTGCCGATCCGCCCGACGGCGAAGAGACTCATCGCGACACCACCGGCGGCGAGATGCGGCGCGCCGCCACCGGCTGGAGGCGGCAGCAGCTCTGCGGCCGGCGGTCGGGTTCACCGTAGAGGCGAAGCAGCGAGGCGGCAAGCCTTGTCGGCGAAGGAGTTCGCGGCGAGGAAGAGCTTGCCGAACCGAAGCGAGTCGGCGAACCGCCGAGGGCGCTTCTACCCCACCATCTAGCAGCTTGCATAAGCGGAGCCCTCGGCTCCACCAAGAAAAGCGTCTCCGCAAGGCTGGAGAGCGAGGCGAAGCGGCAGACGGGCCCAGCAGCCGCGGCGCCAGCAGCAGCTCTCTACATGACAAGCATTGTTGCCTTGGGAGCACCCCACACCGCTGCAACAAGCGGGGCGGGGTCTTCCCAGGCCACCGCTGCCACCCCCGCCAAGCGGTCAAGAGAACCTACTCCTTCGCCTCGTCGCACCGGAGGCGAGCCGAATTGATCTCTCCGCGCTCAGCTCCGACGAGGAAGAAGAAGAGTAAGCTTCTATATTGTGCTTGCATTTCTTCAATTTTATTGCTTCGTCTTGTATCTGATTTGCTTCATTCTGAGCTATTTCCTTTTCAGGACGCTGGCCCAGAGAGCGTCGAAGAGAGCCAAGACCCCGGTGGTTGTCATCGAGGATGATCCCCCCGTGGCAACAGGAGGCGCGTCTGAGACCCCCTTACCGGACCCGGCAACCCTTCCTCAAAGCAGCCCCAGCACAGCCCCAGCGTAAGTATCGGTTTACTTCTTCTTGTTAGGTGTGCATGGGTGCTCCTTCTTTGTTGATATCATTGTTGGTTTGTGTAGGAGCGAGCAGCCTCATCGGGAGTGCGGAAGCCGCTCCCAAAATACCATCTGCCGACTACACCGCCAAGGGAGGATTCCCGGCAAGGGGCGCTCTCGGCAAGGGAGACTTCTCCGGCAGGGGCGACACCAGTGATCCTCCGGTGGTGAGACCATGGCTGCAGATCCCATCGCGGGTAATCCTCTTGCTGAAAATTTCCCTTGGGTTCTTTTCTTCTGTCTTTCTTTTGAACATTTGCTTGACCGTTCTTTCTTTTTCGGTCGTCGAGATCCATCGCCACGAGCCGATGGGCCCCAAGTCGCCGGCGAGGAGGACGCGCGCGGCAACACTGACGACGTCGCCACCATGGAGGAAGAGGCTGGCGCCGATGAGTCCGCCGGCGAAAGGGCCGCCAAGGCTGCTGCCACAGGCGCCGCAAGGGCTGGCGAGGGGTCTGGCGATCGTACTGACGACCCTGAGGCCACAGGAGCGCCAGGCGCTACGCCGACCGCCGATCCCTCCGCCACTGGTGCAGCGTCAGGCTCCGAAGAGCCTCTGCCCGGCGCCTATATGAAGGCCGGCGATGGCGTCTTCATCAAGCTCCCTTGGGCATCGAGCTCCAGGGCGCCGGTCGAAGGAGAGACCATTGATGAAGAGCTGCTCGCCTCCGCTGGGCTATCGCTGGTTGACGCGCCAAGCAGCAGCAGCGGCGAAGTCCGAGGAGCAGCTTCTGAAGAAGCTCTTGTCGCTCTCTGCTTCGAAAAGCCAAACTGGAATCCCGGAAGCGCTTATCGCGAAGGCGGTAGCGAACATAGAAAGCGCTTGAGAGGAGCTCGAGGAATCAATCGAGAAGCTCTCCGGTCCTTGGCGGAGGCGGGAGCAAGTGTTGAGGCGCGCAAAGCCTTCATCCTCGAGAAGGCAGAGGTTGAAAAGCAGCAGAGGCTCGCTGCCGAGAAGCTATCCAGCGCGAGAAGGCGAGCTGGCGCAGCGGAAGATCAACCTTGACAGCCATGAGGAGGAGCTTGTCGCGAGAGAGTCATGGCGGGGCTCTTAAGGAAGCAAAGGATGCTGCCGCAGCTGCCGAGGCCGCCAAGAAAGAGTTGGAGGCGAAGGTGGCGCGGCTGGAGGCTAATCTCGGAAAGAGCGGCGAGGAGCTTGCTGCACTCAAGCACGGCGCGAGAAGGGCGCCTACACTCTTGGCGAGCTGCGGGGCCGTCTCGCCGAGAGAACAAGGAGCTCAGCGCCGCCAAGGACTCCAAAGCAGATCTTGACCTGAAGCTGACCACCACGATCTGCGGGCTGGGCCGGCGTCAAGGAGCGGGAGGTGGGCCTGTTGGAGAAGATCAAGGCCGACGAGGCGCTGCTGGCGAGCGCTACTGCCGCCCAGAGCACCTTCAGGGAGAATGTGGAGCACTGGACCGAAGGTCTTGTGAATATCGCCGCCGCCATCGACAAGGAGCTGACGGAGCTGGGGATGGTGGATCTCGGGTACTCCTCCGACGGCGCCTCAACCCAGCGCCAAGCTCAGCTTATTCTTCAAGGCGTGGTGGCGGCTCTCCAGCGACTCGGGAAGAGATCCCGAAGCAGCTGGCGAGAATCGCGCCCGGATCTGTGGGGAGCCCTCCAAAAGGTGTTGATGAAGGTGGCCTTCCGCAATCTAGGCCTCAACCTCGCCGGCGTCCTCAGATCCCTGCCGCCGGATGCTGACGTGGAGGCGCTCAAAGCCCTTGTCGCACCCATTGTGGACAAGGTGGGCAAGATCAAGCGGGTTGATGGCGACCGCGTAGATTAGGCCGCCAGTTCTATCTTTCCCTTGTCGCTGCTGATCATGTTTAGGAGAACAATTTATTAGACCTGCGACAAGCTATTTAGTAATATAACTCTATTTTAGGCAATGATTGCAATGTTATTTCCTTTACTTGATTCCTTCCTTTGTATGTTTGTGCCCTACGCTTTTAGGGAAACCGTCGGCGCAGACACCTTTGCCGTGAGCGCTGAGTGCGGAACGTCAGCAGCCTGCTGGCGGTGCCGCTTCCGACAAGCAACCTTGTCGCAACTAGTTGCAGCTCACTTAAGTTGTTGAGCGGACTCGAAACAAAGTAAGGGTGCGACTAGCTACGAGTTGGTTCCTCCGCGCACGGGTTTTCCATACAAAGTACTATCGTTCGAGGAATATAACTTAAAGATTTAAAAACTGATTGCTCAAACTTTGGCAACTTAGCTTTTCTGTCGTTTACTTCCCGGTAAGGCAAAACTTCCTCGAGCGATGCTTGGTCCACGGCATTATCTTCTCCTTCCCCCGGTTAACTTGTGTGCGAGGAACCTTCCTTTCTTTGAGAAAGAAAAGAAGAAAAATAAAGTTATGGAGCCTTGTGGCTCGTTATTGCTTACCGGGTGTAGGTGCTGCACAAAGCGTCAGACAAAACATGCAATAAAATTACGAAAGCATGAAATTGACAAGTTGTGCGCAACACGTGAGCTTTACTTATGCACGGGGTCTGCGCCCGGCTTTGTACAAAGGATTACATGCAACATCGGCAAGACTTGTACAAAAGGTGGTTGCGGAACAGGTTCGAACAACCGCGCCCTCTGAGTAAAACTTACGAAGATGTTCAATGTTCGAGTTGCTCACGGAATGCCATCTTGGTCTCAAAGCGGACAGCGCCAGCCTAGTGACTCGTTTCACGATAAGGGCCTTCCCACTTGGCGTCAACTTGTTGGAATTCTTGGCGGACTGAGCGCGCGAAGAACAAGGTCGCCTTCCTCGAGGCTTCGGCACTAACTGCGGCTATGGTAGCGGCGCAAAGCTTCTTTGATAACGAGCAGCTCGTCAGCTGACTGAAGACGGTCCTCCTCAAGGAGCAGCGCGTCATCTTGTCGCAGCTGCTCTTGCTCAAACTCATCATAGCGAGTACTCGAGGTGACCCGTATCTGAGTTCCGTGGGAGAACTGCCTCTGCTCCATAGACTAGGCGAAAGGTGTCGGCGGTGGCTCGATTTGGCGTCGTCCTGATCGACCAAAGAACCACCGGCGGCTCCTCAATCCAGTTTCTTCCGCACTTGTGCAGCCTGTCGAAAGTTCTGGTCTTGAGTCCATGCAGCACTTCAGCATTTGCCCTCTCTGCTTGACCGTTGCTTCTCGGATGAGCAACAGAGGCAAAGCAGACCTTGGCGCCAATATCTTGGACATACTGCATGAAGGTGCGACTCATGAATTGTGTGCCGTTGTCGGTGATGATCCTGTTAGGAATTCCAAAGCGGCAAACAATCGACTGAAGAACTTGACTGCTGACCGTCTTTGTCACCTTCCTCACTGCTTCCACTTCCGGCCACTTTGTGAACTTGTCGATTACGACGTACAAGTACTCAAAGCCCCGACAACTTCGGGAAAGGGGCGAGAATGTCGAGCCCCGGACGAAAATGGCCAGGATAAAGGGATTGTCCGGAGAGCTTGAGCTGGCTGGTGTATCTGCTTGGAATGGGCCAGCACGCTTCACACTTGGTTACTTGTGCGTTGCATCACGGAGGGCTGTCGGCGGAAGAAACCTTGCGGAAAGCTTTGCGGCAAGTGCTCTTCTTGCCAATGTGGTGACCACATATGCCTCCGTGTATCTCTGCCAGCAACTTCATCCATCTTCCCGTGAATACACTTCAATTTCACACCGTTGAGTCTTCTTACGTGCAGCGTCTTTGTCGACAAACTGGTACATACTTGACTGCCGGGCTACTCTTTCCGCTTCTTCTTGCTCTTGGGAAGTTCTCTTGTCAGAAGGAAATGGACAATCTGCTGTGCCCATGCTAGAGCTTGCGGCTCGACAACAAGGACTAAAGGCACATATGCTGCTGCGGAACATCCGCTTCTCGGCAGAACTTCGCGGCTTGGCGGAGCTTGATGTTCCCGGCAAGCTTGCCGGAGAAAAACTTGTCGGGAGCGTCTGCTTCAACGAAACAAACCCTAGGGCTTGTCGGAGCATACTGCTCCTCAGCACTCTTGGTGTTGATCTTGGGGACCTTTTTGGTGGCGACTTCAGGAAGCCCTGCCGGAAAATAGTCACCAGAAATCAACTTCCTCTTCTTGTTCTGTCCAGTTGATGGTATTACGGTTGGTTGAGTTAGCTTGAGCACAATAATCCCTGGTTCCACAGGTAACTTGAGTGTGGCGCACTTTGACAGGCCATCAGCAACATCATTCTGAGCTCTTGGAACATGTTCCATCTGCAGGCCGTCAAAGTGCTCTTCTAGCTTTCTCACTTCATCAACGTAGGCTTCCATCAACGGGCTCAGATAATCTTTGTTCACTTGGCGGACGACAAGTTGCGAGTCACCCCTGACAATGAGCTTCTTGATCCCAAGGTCTACCGCGATTCTGAGACCGGCAAGCAAACCTTCATACTCTGCAGTATTATTTGTTGCTTGCTCCTTGGGAAAGTGCATCCGGACTATGTACTTGGTGCTCTCTGCGGTGGGTGCGACTAGCGACGCCCAAGCCCGGCGCCTTGCGGTGAGAAGGCACCATCAAAGTACATCAGCCACTCTTTGCTTGCTTCCTTGGCGGGATGCTCATCTCTGGAATTTCTTCATCCTGCGTTGGCGTCCATTCGCTATGAACTCTGCCAATGCTCTGCTTTGGATAGTTGAAGTGCTTTCAAACTTGAGGCCAAAGCTTGACAGTTCGATGCCCACTCGACAATCCTGCTGTTGCTTCGGATTTTGCAATATCCTCTTGAGGGAAAGCGAGTGACGATCGTGATTTCATGTGCTTGGAAGTAATGGCGCAGCTTTCTCGAGGCCATGAGGAGGCGAAAAGCAATTTCTGCACACCGAGTACCTTGACCTAGCCCCTGCGAGAGGGGCGATAAAATAAACTGGGCGCTGCACCATCCTTTTCTGCATCTTCTCGCACGCCTGTGCAGATCCGTCCTTGTCGGGACCAGAGCTTGTCGGTGAAGCCCCCTGCTTGTCGCTGGATGCATCTGCCTTGGTTGCCGGCTCATCCTCTGCCTCCCTTTCCGCTACCAACGCAGCACTAACCACTTGATTGGTTGCCGCTATATATAGCAGCAACTTCTCTTGTGGCCTAGGTGCGACAAGTATTGGAGTGGAGGACAGGTACCTCTTTAAGTCCTGCAGCGCACCCTCCGCTTCGGGGGTCCATTTCATTGGACCTGCCTTTTTCAAAATCTTGAAAAATGGCAGGGCGCGTTCAGCAGACCTAGAGACAAACCTGCTGAGAGCAGCCACGCAACCGGCAAGTCTTTGTACATCCTTGACGCGCTTTGGTGCTTCAATCTGCTCAATGGCCTTGATCTTGTCGGGATTGGCTTCAATTCCCCGCTGAGGCACGAAGAACCCGAGAAGCTTGCTGGAAGGGACTCCGAACACGCACTTCTCGGGGTTGTGCTTGAGGTTGATCTTGCGCAGATTTGCAAAGGTCTCATCTAAATCTTGAACCAGAGTTGCCCTGTCTTTGCTTTTGACCACTATGTCATCCATGTAGGCTTCTACATTTCTGTGCATTTGCGGCTCAAAAGCGTCATGGACTACTCTTGCAAACGTTGAACCAGCATTCTTTAGCCCAAAAGGCATCCGTACAAAACAGTATGTGCCACATGGGGTGATGAATGCGGTTTTCTCCTCATCCTCCTCTGCCATGAAGATCTGATGATATCCTGAGTATGCATCAAGAAATGAAAGCAAGTCACATCCAGCCGTGGAGTCAACAATCTGGTCGATGCGCGGCAAGGGAAATGGGTCTTTGGGACAAGCTTTATTAACATCTGTGAAGTCGATACAAAGTCTCCATTTCCCATTTGCCTTATGCATACAACTACAGGATTGGCCAACCACGTAGGATGGAGCACTCCTCTGATAAGGCCTGCTGCTTCCAATTTCTTGATCTCTTCTGCAATGAATTCTTGGCGCTCCACTGCCTGCTTCCTAACTTTTTGCTTGACGGGCCGCGCATGAGGACAGATAGCTAGGTGGTGCTCAATTACTTTCACAGGAACACGGGGATGTCGGATGGTTGCCATGCAAACACGTCGGCGTTCGCCCAGAGGAAAGCAACGAGCGCCTTCCTATTTAGGGTCGAGAGTGGCACTGATGGTGAAGGTACCACCAGTGTCGTCCTCCTTGGCGGGCACCTTCTTGGTTTTTGGTGGAGCTGCCATCATCTTCTTGCACTTGCCGGTGGACCTCGATGGTGTGTCCTCGACGGTAGCGCAGCACTCCGAAGAGGTGCGCTTGCCGGAGTGGGCATCAGAGCTCTTGCGGACTTGGTCTTGGCTTTCTTCTTCCCCGGGAGCTTCAGTGACAAGTGACTTGCTATCTGTTGCAGCTGCTGCCTCCGGTATATCTTGTCGGCGCAGATAAGAGCATCCTTCTTGTCGCCATGGACAGAAATGACACTTATCGGGCCTGGCATCTTGAGCAAGTTGTATGCATAATGAGAGGCTGCCATGAACTTGGCGAGTCTTTGGGCGGCCAAGTATCCCATTGTAAGGCAATGGAAAATCAACAACGTCGAATGTGACCCTCTCGATCCTGAAGTTTAGCTCGCTGCCAAATGTTACCGCAACGTGATCTTCCCCTTGACTTGCTCCTTCCGGATTGATTCCTTGGAATGTGCCGTCTCTTGAGCTCGCCGTCGAGGATCTGAAGCTTCGGAGCACCGCGGAGGAGATCAGGTTTAAGCCGGCCCGCCGTCAACTAGCATCTTGGTGACCTTGAGGTTGCGGATAGTTGGTGAGACCAACATTGGCAAGCACCCGACCGCAGATTATCGATCGGGGTGGTCCTCAATATCAAAGATGATAGGCGTCTTGGACCATTTCGTAGGCTTGCGTGACTCTACGGATGGTTCTGCTGCATTAACTTCCGCATCCACTGTTTGAGTTGGCGGTGTGAAGTATGCGAGAAGCACCGCCGTCTATCTGAGAGGACCTCGTGGCTTTCGAAACTCCTGCTCATCGGTCTCGTCGTCTTCCATATCTTCATCGTCGTCGTCGTCTTCATCCTTGTCGCGGCCGCGGGGAGGTCTGTCTCCTTGCCGCTGCTTGGCCTTGCCGCGGCGTCCTCCCCGGCCGGGTCGCTTCTTGCCAACTCCCCCAGCACCTTCCTGGGCCTTCTCCTTGTCGCGCCGCTCGTACTCAGCCTTCTGCTGTTCAACAAGCTGTTCGACCTTCTTGCAGTTCTGGAGGTCATGGCCCTTGGTGCGGTGGATCTTGTAGTACTGCTTGTTGGAGCTGTCCTGCTTGTCGGCGGCCGCCACAGGCTGGCAGTCGGTGCCAGCGGCAACCTCCTTGCCGGAGCCACCAACTTTGGCTTTCTTGGCGGCACCACCGTTGCCGGACTGCTCGACAACTAGCACCTCTTTGCTCTTCTTCCTTCTGTTGTTCCGTCGCCGGTTCTTCTTCGTCGGGGCGGTCTCCTCACTATCAGATCCTGCTTCTGCATTCTCTCCTGGGAGTCTCCTCCCTTCCTCAGCACGTGCACACTTG
This sequence comes from Aegilops longissima, assembly GCA_021605205.1. NCBI lineage: Eukaryota > Viridiplantae > Streptophyta > Magnoliopsida > Poales > Poaceae > Aegilops > Aegilops longissima. Next base: position 297,726,315 of record CM038682.1, on the reverse strand, counting down.
TCGGCCAGGGCATACAGCTCACTGATGTCCTTGACTTTGCACATCGCCATCTCCTCCCTCATCCTGCAGTTCCGCACGTTCTGATGAAACGCGCTGATTACCGCAGCAGGGTGGACATATGGGATGTTGTAGTGCACACGGCTGAATCTCTGAATGAACTTGCGCAAAGACTCTCCTTCCTTCTGGGCGAGCAGATGAAGGTCGCTCTCTTGGCCATGAGGCTTGTGGCCGCCTGTGAAGGCGCCGACAAACTGATGGCATAGATCTGCCCAAGAGGATATGGAGTTGTCCGGCAAGTGCATGAGCCAAGATCTGACATTAGGCTTAAGTACCAGCGGGAAGTAGTTGGCGAGGATCTTGTCGTCTCGTCCCCCTGCAGCTTGCACCGCGATGGTGTAGATGCCGAGGAACTCCGACGGATGTGTCCTGCCATCGTATTTCTCCGCACATCGGCTTGAAATTCTTCTTGCTGGGCCCTTTGGACTTGCCGCAGCTCACGAGTGAGCGCAGGGCAACCTACAGCGTCTGACAAGTCGCTGGTTCCCCGGCGCATGCATATCGACAGAGGGCCCGGTAGCGCTGGTCGGATTGACGTCGTGCTTCTCTTGGCGCTCGATCACGAGTTCGGCGTCTTCTTGTTGCCGTTCTTGAAGAACTCGGCGCTGATCACGACGAGCTCGTGGATCCGATGACGCGGTGGAGTCGCTGTCGAGGTGGATCCGACGAGTTGGTGATCTTGGCCTTTTGGGTGGAGAGTGCATGGTGGTTGCACCCCCACAAGTTTCGTCGCCACCGGCTCGTGCCTTGTTGTCCTGCCGCGGCAGCGATGTAGTTGGTTGCCGCGGAGTGTCGCCGTTGGCAAAGCCGATGAGACTCTGGATGGTGGCCCTCCATTCATCGACTTTGTCGGCTGTTGGAGGGTAGTCTAGGAGCAGTTGAGCTCTCGCCAAGGCTTCCGCTGGAGTGGCGGGCGGCAGTGGTGAACGGTGCGAGGAGCGGGATATGCTCGGACTTCTAACTATGTTAGAAGGAGCAGTATCCCGTCCAGGTGACCGTACCCCGCTCGTGCCAGCATGCTGGCGTGCATGCTGGTCTTGAGGGCCTCGCGATCCTCCAGCTCGGTCTTGATCCAATGAATGTATGGTATTGTGAATACCATGACACTGTCGGTCCCGCGGCTCCCGAGATGGGCGCGGTGCGTGTACGGACGCCGAGGTCTGCGCGGCCTTGTCCTTGGACTTGGCAGCATCATGAGCTCCCTCGTCAGCGCCCATTCTTCCGCCGGTGTCTACCCCGCCACCCGTTTGCTCCGGTGGTGGCGGGATTGACATGGACGGCTCCGCTGCCGCCGAAGCCTTCTTATTCGGTGGCATGTTGATGAAGATGATGAAGATGTTGCTCGTGTGAACGCTGGATCAGGTTCACACAGCCTCGACGCCCCCTACCTGGCGCGCCAAAGATGTCGGGGAAGCTGATCGGACCCACGAACACCTATGGGACCGGCGGACCGAGCCCCTTTTGGTTCGGTGGGGGGCGGAGGTCACACGAAGAGCAGATCGAGGCGGAGCACACGAGCAGTTTACCCAGCTTCGGAGCTCTCCGGAGAGATAATACTCCTACTGCTGCTTGTTTGATTGTAATGTGTTCTTGCTAGAGAGCGATGAGAGCTACAAGACCTAGCGTGAGTATCTCTGGTTTCGAATGAGCTGAACCTTCTCTACGTTGCGCATGGGCCTCCTTTTATATGCTAAAGGGGTCTCCAACAGGTGGCAACGTAGACAAGGGCAAAAAGGGAAAATGAGTTGCGGTTGGTACAGCTACTTGTACAGTGTATTCTACCTAACTCTGACGGCAAGGGACAAAAGCATTAAATGCCGTCCATGTCGCCTAAACAGGCTGTGAGGACCGTCGGGGCGCCACCGCTTGCCACGATGGCAATCTTGTCAGCGCCGCTTACCGCTGCTCTCCGCTGGCTGCACAGCCTCTTTACACGCGTGCCTGGAATGGTCCCATGGCGACACGTTGGTGGATGAGCTGGAGCGGAGATAAAGAGTGGTTGCCTGCCGCGGCTGAATCCTTGTCGCGTCCGGAAGCTTGTCGCTCTCCGGGCCTTCCCGGCAAGCTCCTCTTGCCGGGGTCTTGCCTTCTGTGTGCATTGAGTAGCCTTCACGGCAAGCTCCTCTTGCCGGGGCCTTGTCTCCTTGGCTTAAACACTTTGTTCTTGAATGGCTCCAAAGGAACCATGGAGGACCTTGGCGGTCACTAGGCAAGCCTTGCCGCGGGGTGCTGCAACTGCCCGTGCACGAGTTCGGGATACTAAGGTACCCCTACTCTAGTACATCATTACCCTTCGTGGGTTGAAGTCTCCATCAACGTGGATGTACGATAGCACCACCTATCGGAACCACAGATAAAAAATCTCCGTGTCAACATCGCGTTTGCTCCCTTAAACTCCTCCCTTTACCTTCATATACAATTGTTTTACATTCCGCTGCTATACTCTTAGAATTGCATGTGTAGGTTGATTGCTTGACTTGTACAAAGTTGTTAAAATCTACCAAGAACTAAAATTGGGAAAAGGTTAGATATTTATTTGGTCAAGTAGTCTAATCACCCCCCCTCTAGACATACTTTTGATCCTACAAGTGGTATCAGAGCTTTGGTCTCCATTTGCTTTGATTTCCATAGCTTTTGGTGGTCAAAGCCTTGGTTTCACAACCTAGGAGAGTATGGCGTCCAGCGAGGGAAATTACCACCGTAGAGGTGCTTACTTTGATGGTACAAATTTTGCTAGTTGGAAGCATAAGATGAAAGTGCATATTCTTGGACATAACCCCGCCATTTGGGCTATTGTGTGTATTGGCTTGCAAGGTGAATTCTTTGATGGGAAAGAACCAAACCGTGAAGCTACCGCGAAAGAGTTGAAGATTCTACAGTACAATGCTCGAGCTTGTGATATTCTCTTCAACGGATTGTGCACCGAAGAATTCAACAAAATCAGCCGTCTCGAGAATGCAAAGGAAATTTGGGATACTTTGATTGATATGCACGAAGGTACCGACTCCGTCAAGGAATCCAAATTGGATGTGCTTCAAAGTCAACTTGACAAGTTCAAAATGAAGGATGGTGAAGGTGTCACAGAAATGTACTCTAGGCTTGCTCTCATCACAAATGAGATTGCCGGCTTAGGAAGTGAAGAGATGACCGATAGATCACCATCAAGAAGATCCTAAGAGCCTTGGATGGAAAGTATGATACCATGTGCACATTGATCCAAATGATGCCCAACTACAAAGATCTCAAGCCAACGGAAGTCATTGGAAGAATTGTTGCTCATGAGATGTCACTCTAGGATAAGGAAGAGCTCCACAACAAGTCAAGTGGTGCTTACAAAGCCTCATGTGAAGCTCCCACATCATCAAGTGAGAAGCAAACCTTTAATGAAGAATTGAGTCTAATGGTGAAGAACTTCAACAAGTTCTATAGGAGTAGAAGCAAGGAAAGAAGTTCCAAGTCAAGGTCCTACAATGACGAAAGATCTTCTAGTCGTGAGCGTAATTGCTACAATTGTGGAAGATCCGGACACTACTCCAATGAGTGTACGGCTCCCTACAAAAGAAGATAAGATTCTCCCAAAAGAAGAAGTAGAAGAGAAGAATCACCACCAAGAGAAAGATGGAGTAGAGATGATCGTTATGAATGAAGACCCTCTTGGAGAAGCAAGGATTCAGAAAGGAAGGATAAGTCATCAAGGAGCTACACAAAAAGAAGATATCAAGCTCATGTTGGTGAATGGGTATCCGGCTCCGACTCCGGCAACCACTCCAAAAGAAGTTATCACTCCGACTCCAGATATACTCAAGATGAAGGTGTTGTCGGTCTAGTACTTGTGTCAACCAACTCCTATGACATATTTGACTCACCAAATGAAGGAATTGGGCGATGCTTCATGGCTAAAGGTCCAAATGTAACACACCCCGAGTATGTTGATTTCAATAGTGATGAAGATGATTTGCTAGGTGATGATGATTTACTTGTTGACAACTCTAGTGACGAAAACTATGATGAAGCGTCAATTAATCATGCTAATCAAGATAAAACGAATAATGATGATAAGAAGGAGATTGAGCGTCTAACTAAAGAACTAAACACTCTTAAGTTAGATCATGAAACTACCTTGGAAGATCATTGAGAACTTTTAAAGACTCATGATAAGCTATGCTTTGAAAAACTCAACCTTGAGCAAGAACATGAGTTTTTAAAGGTAATCAATGATGATCTTCGCAAGAAAAGTTATTCTTACATTGCCAAGCGTTTACTCTTGTCTACTTACATGCCACAAGATAAATCTAGCAACAAGAGCAAGAAACATTCTTCATCTAGTAGTAACAACAATCATGCTAAATCCAATGTTGTTGCATCTAGTAGTTCTCTTGATTCCACTAATGATTCTCTTGGCCAAGTTACACTTGATCAAGAAAATAGCTTATTGAAGGGAATTATAGAGAAAGGTGTTTACAAGAGCCTTGCTGGAAGTAAGCAATTTGAGGAAATTATGCATAAGCAAGGAAGGCACCGAAGAATCAAGGTGTTGGTTTTGAGCGAAAGTTCAATGCCAATGGAGTTGAGTGGGAATAAGATCAATACCCCAAGACGAAGTTTGTTCCTCAACAAGAGAAGCATGATCCTACTTCTTTCAAAGGAACTCAAGCTCAATATGATCTTCCACCACAAGACCACAAGCAAAAAGGCAAGGACAAGCTTCAAGAGGAAATTGATGCATTTGAAGAAGCACCTAAGGCCTTGATCAAGTGGGTTCCCAAGACTACATCAAGTTCTACTTCACCAAGTATTACTACAACTCCAAGGATTCCCATCAAGATGGTGTGGATCCCGAAGAAGAAGAACTAGAGAGTTCTTGAGGTTGACTCCGCCAACATACTTCACTCTTATCATTTTGGCGAGGACAAGTGCAAACAACTTCCATGTCTTGCACTAGTTCAAGGAGTCACAAACCCTCTTGTTGGTAAGACAAGGGACAAGGTAACCTAATGCTTTCATGGACATCATCTTGTGTATACATAACTTTGTGTCTATGGATATACTTGCTTGTTCTTTGTGGGACTAAACCGTGTAGGTATTGAAAGTGCAACTCACTCCAATGGATTGCTCCGAATGATCTACATCAACATTGAGCATCTACATCTTCAACACCTACATGAAGTCATCATCGACAAAACCCAAGGTTAGTTCATCCCTCTTAGTTGGGATATCACATCTAGGGGGAGCTTTACTCTAATCAATTGAGGTAAAGCAACTCTAATGGTGTGAACACAACAATGCTTTATGTAAAAGTGGTAACCCCACTTGTGCTTAAATGATGAGTATGACCTATGATCAAATGTTCTCATTTGACTCCTAAGTCAATATACTCATATATAGATGACCTAGTCATCGCCAAATTGCTTGATAGATGCTAGAGTGTTTGTGCATGCTTTGTCACATATTTCATTTGCCATTTTATTGTGTGACCATGTTGGTTTCATATTTTACTCATTCAAGGACATTCATTTGTTGTTTTGATTGTTTGGATCTTTCTCTTTTGCCAAATGGATGGACAAGAATGCCTAAGAACTCCCTCTAGCTATCTATGCTTTTCTCGTCTCAAACTCTATTCATGCTACATCACAAAGTTTGATCAAGTTAAATTCGAACCACTCTGTGTGAGGAGCACTCGGAGTCCCCGATTCGTCATAGACTTAAACTTCCAAAACCTCTTTGTGCATTTTGGTCTGACCGATTCATCCTTTTCGGTCCTACCTAGATCACTTAGTTGATCTAGGTTTTCAATCTCGGTGCAACCGATTAGAACCTTTCGGCCACACCGAGTTGCTGTAACTGCTTGCAGTTTGCATCTCGGTGCCACCGATTCGTTCCACTCGGTCACACCGACAGGGTCAGGTTATATATATTGACGGGCCAAATTTTGCAAAAAATTTCGAACCTCTTCGCCCGCGCGTAACCTGCTCTGCCTCCTCGGGTCTCTGGATCATCCTCTCGTCGCCAGTGACCTCCCGCCACTAGTCTCCGCCGCCATCAAAGGAAATCAGCCCCGCCGTTGCCGCCGTAGCAAGTTCACCGCCGAACAAGGGTGCGAACTTGATCTTTGTGCTAATCAATCACTCTGATTCTTAGCACATTGCTTTGCCATGATTCTTGCCACGAATGAAATCATCCTGTCCAGCGAAAACGTCCCGTAGATTAGTTTTGATTTGAAAATTTAGGGTCAGGTCTCCGGCGAATTCATCTTGGACCGACCGAGTTGTAGAAATCGGTCTCACCGATTTGGCTTATGCCAGAGCACACGCGTTTTCGGTCTGACCGAAAATTGCAAATCGGTGTGACCTAGTTTGATTTCTGTGTGAAACCCTAGCAGTCTCGGTACCACCGAACTGTGACTCGGTCTGACCGAGTTCACTAGTTTAGGTTCCAAAAGCTGCTTCGGTATCACCGACTTTACAAATCGGTAGATCCGAAATGCTTTCTATGAAGAACTAAAACTAAGTTTTTGAGTCATCTATTTTGCAAAACTCCTGTACTTTGTGATGCTCATCTACTCTACCTCATCTATAACCTATTCACAGGGTCTGCTATCAGAGTATTTGCAGAGATGTCTGATCAAAGTGATAGTCAGAACATGTCTGAGCAATAGGTGCAGATGAGCGAGGGTTCAGATCCCTCTAGCATCTATGATGAAGGCAGCAGGAGCACTCCCAGCAACCTGCCAAAGGCTGCTACCAGGACAAGGAAGAAGAGAACTTCGGATTCAGAAGATGAGGATTATATGGCTCTTGAAGATGAAGCCACTTCAAAGAAAAATGAACTGAAAAAGGAATATGGCACAACTGCTGCAACAAAGCCTGGACTGAAAATAAAGATGCCAGCAAGAAGGCAGCCCATGTCAAAGCCATGAAAAGTTGCCACAGGTGAAACCATGAAGTTCACCATTTAATCTGAAGAAGAAGCAGTTGGTGAGGGTAAGAAGAAGAAAAGGGCAAGAATAACAACTGCCAAAGTTCTTGGCACCCTCAATGAGGAGAGATTCATAAGAAGAAGAAGAGGAAGAGGATGCTGCACCAGCACCCAAAGCTCAGAAGCTCATGGGGGATGCAATCAGAACAGGGGCTGCTCCATCTAAGCCCAAAGTTGCTCCCAAGGCAGCTGCTCCAGCTCAGAAGCCCAAGAGAAGCACCAGAAACATTCCAGCTGCAGAGAAGAACAAGGCCCCAGTGCCTGAAGCCGCTGAAGAAGATGAAGCTCAAGTGCTAAGGAAGCTGAAGCCCAAGATCCCTGATCACAATGATGCACATCCAGTTGCAGAAAACATGAAAATTAGGAAGGATGCGGGATTGAGACTGTGGAGACAGTCTGATCCATATGCTGTCAGGAGAAGAACTGTTGTGGACTACATGTTTCACACTAAGGAACATCGGGACTTCTATGAGACAATTCTGCTTGATAAGAAGCCCATAGTGTGTGACATGATATGGGTTGACTGGGAGTTCATCAAGGAGAATGAGGATCACTTCCCTGGTGTGTATGATAGCTTCAAGGCATGTGGAGTTGACACTTTTCTTGCCCAGAAGCTCACTAAAAGGAATGATGAGTTGATCATGCAGTTTTACCCCACAGCTCACTTCTATCCAGATGAAAGGATAGTATGGATGTCTGAGGGTACTAGGTACCAGTCTACAGTTGATGAGTGGGCCAAGCTTATCAATGCCCCTGAGGAACATGAGGATGACTTGGATGTTTATGCTGAAGAAAGACCACAACACCATGGCACACATGTACAGAGATATCCCAGATGATGCTTTGGAGACTTATAAGTTTGGATCTGTCCACTTCTTGTTGTCTGGTCTGCCTACCATAAACTGGATTCTAAGGCATACACTGCTACCCAAGTCAGGTGATCACAAGATGATCATAGGACATGCTATAAACTTGCTGCATATATTTGATGTCCCACAGAAGTTCAAGGTCATGAGTTTGATTGTTGAGACAATCAAGAGGACTATTGCTGACCAGAAGAGAAGCTGTGGGTATGCCCCACAAATTCAGGAGCTCGTCAATTCTAAAATGGGCACCGGGACTTATCTATTGGATAAGGAACACCTGGCCATATACCCTGAATTTGAAAACAACACTATGGTAATGAATGAGGAAGACCCCACATCAGTGCAAGCACATGAGAAGTGAGAGAAGGCTAAAGCTGAGAAAGCTGCCAAGATGCCAAGCACAGAAGAGGCATCTCAAGTGTTCCTGAAGAGAAAGCAAGATCAACTTGCTTATCTGATCCAGTCCACACTGAGAATTGAGAAGGGCTTCGTCACCCTGACTCAGAACCAGGAGAGCCTGGAAAGGATTATTGAGACAAAATTCTATGATCTTGATCTGAAGGTCACTGAGATCCAAACTGCAGTTGAGCAGCTCCAGGAGGAAGCAGAGGATAAGAAGGGCAAGTCTACTACAGATGCTTTTGCTAGAGTGCCCATAGGACAAAGATCTGCTGCAGTGCCTGTGACAGATCCTCGAGCTATAGCCTCAGCACCAGTAGCTACAACTCCAGTTCCACTTCCTGCGGCTACTCCACCAGCTCCAGCTACTTCATCGGAAGCCTTCGTTCTTGGAGTTCTCTCTACACCGCCTCATGAAGACCAAGCCTGAGAGTCGTTTAGCACTATGCATTTTTGAACTTTTTGGTAACTTGTTGCCAAAGGGGGAGAAAAATGTATATATCATAGGCTTCGAGAGAGAGTGTTGCTTTTTACCTCTCTTGCTTCTTTGGTTGAAACTTCTTTATTTGTGTGCTTGTGTGAGATACTTTATGTCCTTGTGAGATACTTGTTGATCATGTGTTTGATCATATGCTACCCTTAATACTTGTTGGATGATATTATCTCTTATATCCTCTTATGATCATTCACTTGCTTGGTGATGAGTACAGGTTTTTAATTCCTATCATTTTGAGCGCTCCACCAAGATGTATGTGACATGGAAGAGTAAGCCATGATCCTAATCGATTGTGCATTTGCATTCAAAAGCAACTTTTAAATAATGCACAAATTTAGGGGAAGCTCTTGCTTATCACATACTTCTCAAAGCGACGATGTTTTTCAATCTTATTTATCATTTGTCGAAGCTTTGATCTATATGTTGTCATCAATTACCAAAAAGGGGGAGATTGGAAGTGCAACTATCCCTGGGTGGTTTTGGTAATTCCTAACAACATATAGCTCATTGAGCTAATGATATTTCAAGATAAATATTTCATGAAAGCTCAATGATTGGCATGTCATGGATTAGAAAGCGGACCCTTTAAAATGCTAAGGACTAAACATTGGCTCAAGCTCAAAGCACAAGACTCTACATTTTCTATTTTAGTGACCCAAGATCACATTGAGTCTATAGGAAAAGCCAATACTATTAAGAAGGGATGAGGTGTTGCTTATTGAGGTTCTTGCTCAAAATGCTTAGTGATATGCTCCAAAAACCCTCCACTACTTTCTCATATCCACATATGTACCAAACCAAAAAGTCCAACTCGGCCCCACCAAAATTTCATATCCGGAGCCACCGAGTTCAGTTGACATAGCCACTGCCAGAAACCCTAATCAATTCGGTCTCACCGATGGGATCTCGGTCTTTCCGAGATGGGATTGCAAAACTCTCTGTTTCCCTTCATAACGTTTCGGTCAAACCGAGATGAGCGATCGGTCCCACCGAGATTGCAATGCAAACTCTCTGTTTCCCTTTCGTAACGTTTCGGTCCAATTGAGATGAGCGAATCGGTCCCACCGAGTTTGCCTGACCAACTCTCTGTTAGTCTCTTACCAAAATCGGTCTCACCGAGTTTGTGTAATCGGTCCCACCGAGAGTACGTTATGCCCTAACCCTAATGAAATCGGTCTCACCGAGTTGACTGTCGGTCCCACTGAAATGCCTAACGGTCACATTATGAACCAAATCGGTCTGACCGAGTTCTCTGAATCGTTCCCACCAAGTTTGGTGATTTGTGTGTAACGGTTAGATTTTGTGTGGAGGCTATATATACCCCTCCACCCACTCTTCACTCGTGGAGAGAGCCATCAGAACATGCCTACACTTCCAATACATATTTTCTGAGAGAGAACCACCTACACTTGTGTTGAGGTCAAGATATCCCATTCCAACCACATAAATCTTGATCTCTAGCCTTCCCCAAGTTGCTTTCCACTCAAATCATCTTTCCACCAAATCCAATCCTATGAGAGAGAGTTGAGTGTTGGGGAGACTATCATTTGAAGCACAAGAGCAAGGAGTTCATCATCAACACACCATTTGTTACTGCTTGGAGAGTGGTGTCTCCTAGATTGGTTAGGTGTCACTTGGGAGCCTCCGTCAAGATTGTGGAGTTGAACCAAGGAGTTTGTAAGGGCAAGGAGGTCGCCTACTTAATGAAGATCTACCCTAGTGAGGCAAGTCCTTCGTGGGCAACGGCCATGGTGGGATAGACAAGGTTGCTTCTTCGTGGACCCTTCGTGGGTGGAGCCCTCCGTCGACTCGCGCAACCGTTACCTGATACGTCTCCAACGTATCTATAATTTTTGATTGTTCCATGATATTATATTATCTGTTTTGGATGTATATGGGCTTTATTAAACACTTTTATATTATTTTTGGGACTAACCTATTGACCCAGAGCCCAGTGCCAGTTCCTGTTTTTTCCATTGTTTCAGTGTTTTGAAGAAAAGGAATATCAAACGGAGTCGAAACGGAATGAAACCTTCTGGAGAAGTTATTTTTGGAAGGAAAGCAACCCGTGGGACTTGGAGTCCACGTCAAGGAAGCAACAAGGGAGGCATGAGGCAGGGGGCGCGCCCACCCCCTGGGCACGCCCTCCACCCTCGTGGGTCCCTCGTGGCTCCCCTGACGTATTTCTTCCGCCTATATATATCTATATCCTAAAACGATCGGGGAACATAATAGATCGGGAGTTCCGCCGCCGCAAGCCTCTGTAGCCACCAAAAACCAATCGGGACCCTGTTCTGGCACCCTGCCGGAGGGGGGAACCCTCAGCTGTGGCCATCTTCATCATCCCGGCGCTCTCCATGACGAGGAGGGAGTAGTTCACCCTCGGGGCTGAGGGTATGTACCAGTAGCTATGTGTTTGATCTCTCTCTCTCTCTCTCTCTCTCTCGTGTTCTTGATTTGGCACGATCTTGATGTATCGCGAGCTTTGCTATTATAGTTGGATCTTATGTTGCTTCTCCCCCTCTACTCTCTTGTAATGGATTGAGTTTTCCCTTTGAAGTAATCTTATCGGGTTGAGTCTTTAATGATTTGAGAACACTTGATGTATGTCTTGCCGTGCGTATCTGTGGTGACAATGGGATATCACGTGACACACTTGATGTATGTTTTGGTGATCAACTTGCGGGTTCCGCCCATGAACCTATGCATAGGGGTTGGCACACGTTTTTGTCTTGATTCTCCGGTAGAAACTTTGGGGCACTATTTGAGGTTCTATGTGTTGGTTGAATAGATGAATCTGAGATTGTGTGATGCATATCGTATAATCATACCCACGGATACTTGAGGTGACATTGGAGGATCTAGGTGACATTAGGGTTTTTGTTGATTTGTGTCTTAAGGTGTTATTCCAGTACGAGCTCTAGGGCTATTTGTGACACTTATAGGAATAGCCCAACGGATTGATTGGAAAGAATAACTTTGAGGTGGTTTCGTACCCTACCATAATCTCTTCGTTTGTTCTCCGCTATTAGTGACTTTGGAGTGACTCTTTGTTGCATGTTGAGGGATAGTTATATGATTCAATTATGTTATTATTGTTGAGAGAACTTGCACTAGTGAAAGTATGAACCCTAGGCCTTGTTTCCTCGCATTGCAATACCGTTTACGCTCACTTTTATCGCTTGCTACCTTGCTGTTTTTATATTTTCAGATTACAAAAACCTATATCTACCATCCATATTGCACTTGTATCACCATCTCTTCGCCGAACTAGTGCACCTATACAATTTACCATTGTATTGGGTGTGTTGGGGACACAAGAGATTCTTTGTTATTTTGTTTCAGGGTTGTTTGAGAGAGACCATATTCATCCTACGCCTCCCACTCATTGATAAACCTTAGGTCATCCACTTGAGAGAAATTTTGTACTGTCCTACAAACCTTTGCACTTGGAGGCCCAACAACGTCTACAAGAAGAAGGTTGTGTAGTAGACATCAAGCAGTTTCTGGCGCCGTTGCCGGGGAGGTGAGTGCTTGAAGGTATATCTTTAGATCTTGCAATCGAATATTTTTGTTTCTTGTTTTATCACTAGTTTAGTTTATAAAAGAAAACTACCAAAAAATGGAATTGAGTTTGTCTCATACGCTTCATCTTTTTAATATCTTTCGTGAGAATGATGGAAATGAAAATTGTGCCAAAGTGTTAGAAGAAGAATGCATTAAAATGTTTGGCACTAAATCTTTGAATGATGAGCATGATTGCAATGTTGTTAGTATGAACTCCTTGAATATCCAAACTACTAATGATGATTGCACTAGTCATGATGAAAATGTTTCCTATAAGCATGTCAATTTTTGTGCAGTGCATTGGGTTTGCAAGTACACACCAAATAGAGAAGATAGATATTGCAGGAGGCATAAGCATTTAGAAACTAAATGGTTTCAAGAAAGGCTAGATGCGTGTGCTGAAAATTTAAACTTTCTTAGCCATACTTGTGAACTTTGCAATGAACGTGATCATTTCAGTACCCAATGCAAATTGTTTCATGATCGTATTGTGTCCAAAAATTGTGATGACTTGATTTCCCTTGCACATCATAATGAACTTAGTTTGCTCTTGGGTTATGAAGAAATGAAACCTATAACTAAGGATATTCCAGAATTTGCCCTTGATAGAGTTCTTCATTTTGATCTAGAGGAAATTTATATGTATTGTGCGGTGAATTGCATTGAAAATCCTTATATTGCCAATTACATAAAGAAAAGAAAACAAATAGAATATGAAGAGAATACTAATGAAAGGGAAGAGACTTCCCAATATCCTCCTATTATTTCTTATGATGAATCAGGTAACGAGGAGGAGCCTTCTATTCAACCAATCTCATTAATAAGGATCTCCAAAAAGACATGATGTGGTGAAGAAGAAGAAAAGAAAAAGGAAGAGAGGTAAAAAAATATCTCTCCCAAATAATGTTGCTCCTATTATTGTTGTGCCTCATGAAAATGAATCAAAAATAATTGTGGAATACGATGCACTTGATGATGATCTCGTTATGCCTATTGCTTATTGTGATGATTATGATTGGGATGATAATTATACTTCTTATGATCTTGAAAATCTTTTTGGCACTTTCTTGGAAGAATACGATAATTGCTATACTATTGGTGCTATCCATACTATTAATGATGAGAGTGATTATGCTTATGATATGAAAAGGCCCAAGCTTGGGGATGCTATGTTTGATGAAGATGATGTTTTTGAGAATATATTTGCTGCAATTAAAGTTTGTCCCAAGCTTGGGGATGCTACGTTTAATGAAGATGATATTTTTAGCCTCCCAAGTTTTGATATGCAAAGTTGTTATGATGATAGCATGCCTTCTACCTATGATGATTATATTGATGAAAGTGGGTTTGGAAGAGTGTCAAATTTAGGAAGTAATGATCCCACTATTTTGGAGGATGTTTAATCTTATAATATTTATGAAAGTGGATTTGGAGAGGTCATGACTTTATTTAGTAATGATTCCACTATCTTGGAAGAGGTTTCAATCGATTATGATGAGAACAAAGTTGCTACTTATGATGATTATTGTGATGAAACTTATGCTATAAAAAGTAGTGATGATTATATTTATAAAACTTGTCATGATTATGATTACCCTTTTTCTGAACATTACTCTTTTAATGTGGACACAATTTATAGTATTCGAGTTTCTTATGATACTCTCACTATTCCGAATGAGAAGAATTTTGCTTATGTGGAGAGTAGTAAATTTTTTATGCAAGTAGATAATGAAAAGAATGCTTTAGGTGCTGGTTATATTGTTGAATTTCTTCATGATGCTACTGAAAATTATTATAGGAATATATGCTTGTAGGAATTGCAATAATATCAAGTTTCCTCTCTATGTGCTTAAAATCTTGAAGCTATGCGTGTTTTGCCTTCCTATGCTAGTTGATTATTGTTCCCATAAGTTGTTTGCTCAAAAAATCCCTATGCATAGGAAGTGGGTTAGACTTAAATATGCTAGTCATATTCTTCATGATGCTCTCTTTATGTTTCAATTCTTATCTTTTATGCGAGCATCATTGAAATCATCATGCCTAGCTAGGGGCGTTAAACGTTAGTGCTTGTTGGGAGGCAACCCAACTTTATTTTAGTTTCTTGATTTTTGTTTCTGTTTAGTAATAAATAAATCATCTAGCTTCTGTTTAGATGTGTTTTTTTGTTTTAATTAGTGTTTGTGCCAAGAAGAACCTTTGGGATGACTTCGGTGAAGTCTTTATGATCATGCTGTAAAAAACAGAAACTTTAGCGCTCACGAGATTAGCTAAAACTTTTTACTGGAGAGTGCTATTTAGTTTATTCTTTTTGAAGATGATTACTATACAAATTCCTCAGGTCAACCAATTTATTTTAGAATTTTTGGAGTTCCATAAGTTTGCTTTAGTTACAGATTACTACAGACTGTTCTGTTTTTGACAGATTCTGTTTTCTATGTGTTGTTTGCTTATTTTGATGAATCTATGACTAGTATCGGAGGGTATGAACTATAGATATGTTGGAACACAGTATATATTAAACCAATATGAGTTTAGAATGATTTCACAACAGTACCTAAGTGGTGATTTATTTTCTTATACTAACGGAGCTTACGAGTTTTCTGTTAAGTTTTGTGTTGTGAAGTTTTCAAGTTTTGGGTAAAGATTCGATGGACTATGGAATAAGGAGTGGAAAGAGCCTAAGCTTGGGGATGCCCAAGGCACCCCAAGGTAATATTCAAGGATAACCAAGCGTCTAAGCTTGGGGATGCCCCGGATGGCATCCCCTCTTTCGTCTTCGTTCATCGGTAACTTTACTTGGAGCTATATTGTTATTCACCACATGATATGTGTTTTGCTTGGAGCGTCATTTTATTTTATTTTATTTTTCTTGCTGTTTTAATAAAATACCAAGATCTGAAATTATTAAATGGGAGAGTCTTCACATAGTTGTATAATTATTC
The DNA here is from genome assembly GCA_021605205.1 of Aegilops longissima. Classification (NCBI taxonomy): domain Eukaryota; kingdom Viridiplantae; phylum Streptophyta; class Magnoliopsida; order Poales; family Poaceae; genus Aegilops; species Aegilops longissima. The sequence goes on along the minus strand of CM038682.1, from coordinate 297,711,013 downwards.
TACTACTCATTGATCTTCACTTATATCTTTCGGGGTAGTCTGTCGTTTGCTCTAGTGTTTCACTTATATATTTTAGAGCACAATGGTGGTTTTATTTTTAAGAAATATATGAAATCTCATGCTTCACTTATATTATTTTGAGAGTCTTTAGAACAGCATGGTAATTTGCTTAGGTTATGAATTTAGTCCTAATATGATGGGCATCCAAGAGGGATATAATAAAAACTTTTATATAAGTGCATTGAATACTATGAGAAGTTTGATTCTTTATAATTGTTTTGAGATATGAAGATGATGATATTAGAGTCATGCTAGTGGAGTAGTTGTGAATTTGAGAGATACTTGTGTTAAAGTTTGTGATTCCCGTAGCATGCACGTATGGTGAACCGTTATGTGATGAAGTCGGAGCATGATTTATTTATTGATTGTCCTCCTTATGAGTGGCGGTCGGGGACGAGCGATGGTCTTTTCCTACCAATCTATCCCCCTAGGAGCATGCACGTAGTACTTTGTTTTGATAACTAATAGATTTTTTCAATAAGTATATGAGTTCTTTATGACTAATGTTGAGTCCATGGATTATACGCACTCTCACCCTTCCACCATTGCTAGCCTCTCTAATACCGCGCACTTTTCGCCGGTATCATACACCCACCATATACCTTCCTCAAAATAGCCACCATACCTACCTATCATGGCATTTCCATAGCCATTCTGAGATATATTGCCATGCAAAATACCATCGTTCCGTTTACTACGACACGCTCCATCATTGTCATATTGCTTTGCATGATCATGTAGTTGACATCGTATTTGTGGCAAAGCCATCGTTCATAATTCTTTCATACATGTCACTCATGAGTCATTGCACATCCCGGTACACCGCCGGAGGCATTCATATAGAGTCATAATTTTTTCTATGTATCAAGTTGTAATTCATGAGTTGTAAGTAAATAAAAGTGTGATAATCATCATTATTAGATCATTGTCCCAGTGAGGAAAGGATGATGGAGACTATGATTCCCCCACAAGTCGGGATGATATTCTGGACGAAAAATAAAAAAAAAAGAGAAAAAATAGGCCAAAAAAAGGAGAAGGCCCAAACAAAAAATAAAAAAATAAAAAAAGAGAGAAAAAGAGAGAAGGGGCAATGCTACTATCCTTTTACCACACTTGTGCTTCAAAGTAGCACCATGATCTTCATGATAGACAGTCTCCTATGTTATCACTTTCATATACTAGTGGGAATTTTACATGCCCTAGGTCTTCGTGAGCAAGCGAGTTGGATGCACAACCACTTAGTTTCTTTTGTTGAGCTTTCATACACTTATAGCTCTAGTGCATCCATTGCATGGAAATCCCTACTCACTCACATTGATATCTATTGATGGGCATCTCCATATCCCGTTGATACGCCTAGTTGATGTGATACTATCTTCTCCCTTCTTGTCTTCTCCACAACCACCATTCTATTCCACCTATAGTGCTATGTCCATGGCTCATGCTCATGTATTGCGTGAAGATTGAAAAAGTTTGAGAACATCAAAAGTATGAAACAATTGCTTGGCTTGTCATCAGGGTTGTGCATGATTTAAATATTTTGTGTGATGAAGATAGAGCATAGCCAGACTATATGATTTTGTAGGGATAGCTTGCATTGGCCATGTTCTTTTGAGAAGACATGATTGCTTTGCTAGTATGCTTGAAGTATTATTATTTTCATGTCAATATTAAACTTTTGTCTTGAATCTTATGGATCTGAATATTCTTGCCACAATAAAGAGAATTACATTGAGAAATAAGTTAGGTAGCATTCCACATCAAAAATTATGTTTTTATCATTTACCTACTCGAGGACGAGCAGGAATTAAGCTTAGGGATGCTGATACGTCTCCAACGTATATATAAATTTTTATTGTTCCATGCTATTATATTATATTTTTTGGATGTTTATGGGCTTTATTAAACACTTTTATATTATTTTGGGACTAACCTATTGACCCGAGCCCAGTGCCGCCTGTTTTTCCCTTGTTTGATGTTTGAAGAAAAGGATTATCAAACGAATTGAAACGGAATGAAACCTTCTGGAGAAGTTATTTTTGGAAGGAAAGCAACCCGTGGGACTTGGAGTCCACGTCAAGGAAGCAACGAGGGAGGCACGAGGCAGGGGGCGCGCCCACCCCCCTGGGCGCGCCCTCCACCCTCGTGGGCCCCTCGTGGTTCCCCTGACGTATTTCTTCTGCCTATATATATCCATATACCCTAAAACGATCAGTGAACAGAATAGATCGGGAGTTCCGCCGCCGCAAGCCTCTGTAGCCACCGAAAACCAATCGGGACACTGTTCTGGCACCCTGCCGGAGGGGGGAACCCTCACCGGTGGCCATCTTCATCATCCCGGCGGTCCCCATGACGAGGATGGAGTAGTTCACCCTCGGGGCTGAGGTATGTACCAGTAGCTATGTGTTTGATCTCTCTCTCTCTCTCTCTCTCTCTCTCTCTCTCTCTCGTGTTCTTGATTTGGCACGATCTTGATGTATCGCGAACTTTGCTATTATAGTTGGATCTTATGTTGCTTCTCCCCCTCTACTCTCTTGTAATGGATTGAGTTTTCCCTTTGAAGTAATCTTATCGGATTGAGTCTTTAATGATTTGAGAACACTTGATGTATGTCTTGCCGTGCGTATCTGTGGTGACAATGGGATATCACGTGACTCACTTAATATATGTTTTGGTGGTCAACTTGCGGGTTCCGCCCATGAACCGATGCATAGGGGTTGGCACACGTTTTCATCTTGATTCTTCGGTAGAAACTTTGGGGCACTCTTTGAGGTTCTATGTGTTGGTTGAGTAGGTGAATCTGAGATTGTGTGATGCATATCGTATAATCATACCCACGGATACTTGATGTGACATTGGAGTATCTAGGTGACATTAGGGTTTTGGTTGATTTGTGTCTTAAGGTGTTATTCTAGTACGAACTCTAGGGCCGTTTGTGACACTTATAGGAATAGCCCAACGGATTGATTGGAAAGAATAACTTTGAGGTGGTTTCGTACCCTACCATAATCTCTTCGTTTGTTCTCCGCTATTAGTGACTTTGGAGTGACTCTTTGTTCCATGTTGAGGGATAGTTATATGATCCAATTATGTTATTATTGTTGAGAGAACTTGCACTAGTGAAAGTATGAACCCTAGGCCTTGTTTCCTAGCATTGCAATACCGTTTACGCTCACTTTTATCGCTTGCTACCTTGCTGTTTTTATATTTTCATATTACAAAAACCTATATCTACCACCCATATTGCACTTGTATCACCATATCTTCGCCGAACTAGTGCACCTATACGATTTACCATTGTATTGGGTGTGTTGGGGACACAAGAGACTCTTTGTTATTTGGTTGCAGGGTTGTTTGAGAGAGACCATCTTCATCCTACGCCTCCCATGGATTGATAAACCTTAGGTCATCCACTTGAGGGAAATTTGCTACTGTCCTACAAACCTCTGCACTTGGAGGACCAACAACGTCTACAAGAAGAAGGTTGTGTAGTATACATCATTACCCTTCGTGGGTTGAAGTCTCCATCAACGTGGATGTATGATAGCACCACCTATCAGAACCACGGATAAAAAATCTCTGTGTCAACATTGCGTTTGCTCCCTTGAACTCCTCCCTTTACCTTCATATGCAATTGTTTTACATTCAGCTGCTATACTCTTAGAATTGCATGTGTAGGGTGATTGCTTGACTTGTGCAAAGTTGTTAAAATCTGCCAAGAACTAAAATTGGGAAAACGCTAGATTTTTATTTGGTCAAGTAGTCTAATCACCCCCCCCCCTCTAGACATACTTTCGATCCTACAATATAACATTGAATTAAGCCTCCCCCAAGCTAGAGAAATACTTCCTCCTTCACGAGGCCACTATATAATTCTGATCACGATGAACTAGATGCATAGGATACTTTTTTTGGTGGAACTCCAATTTCAAACAATTCCAATTCCATGATCCAATATCATCGCATAGCCTATACCATGCCAATGATTGTCCCTTCAAAGATAAAGGGAAAACCTTTTTCATCACCTTATCTCTGGGTAAACCTGCAAGCTTGAACAATCCACAAATTTGTTCTACATATATCAAATGCATATCAGGATGTTCGGTTCCATCTCCTGCATAAGGATTAGCTAGCAGTTGTTCTATCATACCCGAAGGGATTTCATATTCAATATTTTTAGTAGGTGCAGTAGGTTGAGGGGTAGCTAAGGGGTGTTCCGGATGAGGTGAAGATACCCCGAACAAACCCCTCAAAGGATTGTTTCCATAGCAACAAGTGACAATAAATTTTAGCACACTATATAAATGTTTCCTTACCAAATTCACTAAAAAAAGACACATCTGTGACAGTTTGGGCCGGACAAATTTTTTTTGTCATACTTATGACACTTTTATGATGATAATTGTGACAAAACCCGGTATCATCATAGAGGTGGGCTCCTACTTCTATGACAAAAAATCATGACAGAAAATGTGCTTTTCGTCCTAGGCGGGCCGGAGACGCAGATGCATGACATTCTTTGGGCCGTCCATAATGGAAAAAACCATGGTCAAAGCGAGGGTGAGGAAAATACGGGGAGTTCCCGATTACGGTGGGTGGTCAGGGGCCGAGCTATGCGTGTTTCTCTCGTACGTACACCCGTGTGTGCGAGGCGTTGGGCTCTAACTGAACCCGAGCGAGGCGTTGGGCTCTAACTGAATCTGAGCAATTGCACTGCAGGCTACGCGTTACTGAACCCGAGAGATTGATCAATCCCTTGTTGTTAACTGAACCCGAGTGATTCCTTCGCTACTGCTGCTAACTAAAGCCGATCGAACACTGTTGCATCCTTCCCTTGATGAATAGTGAGCGTTGTTGAGGGGGATTGGATGAATAGTTCCCGGTGGGGGGGTTGGATGAACAGGACCCCGTGGTAGTAGAGGCCGTTGCCACTGGATGAACAGTACCCCGATCGATTGAGCCGGTGGATGAACAGGACCCTGTGGAGGGCTTGATGAACAGGACCCCGTGGAGGGCTGGTTGAACAGTAGTCGGTGGAGGGCTGGTTGGACAATAGCCGGTGGAGGGCTGGATGAACAGTAGCCCGTGGAGGGGTTGTTGAACAGGACCCCGTGGATCGGGTTGGTTGAACAGTAGCCGGTGGAGGAGTGCGCGGTGGAGGCTCGATGAACAGGAGCCCGTGGAGGCAGTCGACCATGGAGATGAATAGTACCCCGTGGATGTCAGGACCCCGATTCCAAGTCACATCGACCCAGCCGGTAACACCTCATATCACTTTGCGGCCTCACGCACGGTATTCCCACGGGTGTCGCCTTACCATGGCCCGGGACCGTTTGCGCCTTTTGGCTCACGTATATGATAGTGTCGCTAGCATCCACATGACAAAGAACCCGGGCCGACATGGCTAGTCGTGAACCCAAAGCGGCACTAACCTATGGGGACAGGCATACATGAATCATCTCGAGCATGTCGGTCATCAACGTATGAATTCGGGCTATAGCACTGGCTAACAGGACTCCGGTATCCCGGCTGTAGCAGCTAGGCAGGACTCGAATACCACCGCGTGACATTTCCCGAAGGAACGGACATAGGAACGAAATGAATCACATGCCGCCATCAAGTGTCCAAGCAGTAGTCTTTGGGCTAGCGGGACTCGGTGAAACGGGCTGTAGCGGACTACTATCGCCGTAAGCACGAGACTACATTTCCCCATATGAGAGGCTGCCAAGGGTAAACAACTAGTTTGTCGGATCCCTCATACCAAGCATTTCAATCATACACATAATATGCCCGATATGAGTAAATACAACAAGGCATCACAACAAAACTCTACAACTCAAGTACTTTATTTAAGAGGCTCAGAGGAGCCATACATAACATAGTCATACAGGTAGGGGTCACATGACCCAACACTCAAGTCATACAATCATACAAGCACATGCGGAAGCAAACTAGTCTGAGTACGACTCTAGAAAGAAAGAAAGCTTGTTGGAGCCTTTCTATCTACAATGGCCCTTCACAAGTCTTAGATCGCCACACGGGTGGCTAGTTCACTCGTCAAGTCAATATCTACATAGAATCCGTCGGAGGGTAGTATTGTCCTCTGAAAAACATTAATTAAGCAAACATGAGTACAAAGGTACTCAGCAAGTCTTACCACGTAATCCTATCATACATGCACATTCTCAAGGAAGGAAGTGGAGTTATTTGCAGCAAGCCAGCTTTGACTCTTGGCTAAGCTATCCTACGTGACACCACTTTGTAAAGCATTTGTCGTACACGAGTCCACTAATCACCATCACAATACTCCATCGTGGATCCTCCCTCGTCATCTCACGAGAGGGCCATCCACGATACTCACACTTATCTTGAGGCTTTTAGTAGTATCCATTTACTTGTCTATGAACTGATATAGGTAACCCAGAAGTCCTTCTCCGTGGACACGGCTATTCGAATAGATCATATTAAACCCTGCAGGGGTGTACTTCTTCACACACGCTCCCACCACTTATCGCCGTTTACACGACATGTACTCGGCAACCTTCAAACGGAAGCCCAACGTGGGTGTCGGCCTCAGCCTACCTAAGCACTCAAACCCCTAGTCCAGGTTTATCGCCTATTCGGGTTCCATCCGCAGGGAGTCCGGCCGAGGTTTCCCATACAGCCCCGAACGATGTGTGCAGGGTTCCCGAGATACCAAACGGGCACTCGGTACACCGGGCCACGTGCCTACCGCAACACACCCACCCCTAAGGTCAGCGTTATGCGTGCGGCCCCACATGCTACAAACACGAAACTACTTGCAACTCCCGGACCAGGAACAAGGGTGGTTAAGAAGCCGAGAGGGTCAATTAAGGATCCCAATGTGTGGTAGTAACTGTTTCATGGATCACAAACACAGATCTCAGTTCTTAAGTTCGGCTTCAATGAAACAACCCACCATGTACTCCTACATGGCCTCTCATCGATACCTTTACCACATCGTGTTCAACACTTTCACTCTCGAACCAACACAACCTTTCACTCCAGTTCATCATCCCGATGAGCCGACTGACACAACTCTAAGCATAGCAAGCATAGCATGGTAGGAATCACAAACATGGCTCAATCAACTCCTACACATACTAGTGGGTTTCATCTAATTCTTGTGGCAATGACAGTCATGCAGAGGAAGTGGGTTCAACTACCGCAGCACACAACAGTTTGAATCGCGTTGTATTAATGCGATAAACGAGAGCGAAGCGAGAACATGGGTTTGTATCGAAATGATCAACGGGTTGCTTGCACGATGGAAGTGGGGTAGAGTAACGCCCTTCAGATGGATAGTCGAGGTTATCCTCGGGGCGTAACCTATCATGAAAGCACACCAAAGTAAACACACATGACAATATGCAACAATATGATGCATGCTATGACATGGAAATATGGATGTGTGTTGGCCTAATGCAAGCTGAAATAACAGGGAATGAACTCATTTGAATCAAGGATTCAAATGATAGCTCATTTGAGTTAGTCCTAATGGTGCAATATCTTATTCTGGTTAAACAGCATAGTTAACTTGCTTTAACATGCATGAAACCTATACCAATGGATAGAGTGGATTTTTCTAATAATTTTTCATATATAAATCTTTGCATTTGGAGTTATAGATTAAAAGTTATAGACATTTGAAATTTGAATTATATTCTGGAATTTACTATATCAAAATAAATCCAGAATTTGAATTAATGCGTCAGCCATGCGTCAGCATGACGTCAGAGTCAACAGGGACGTCCAGGTCAAACCTGACAGTGGGTCCCGCATGTCAGGGTAATTAACTTAACTAAAGTTTAATTAAAACTAACCTATTTAGTTAGCAGGGCTGGGCCCCATTTGTCAGTGACCTGTCGGGGTCAACGCGGGCCCGCAGTGGTCAATGTCCACGTCGGCTGCACCGGCGACTAGCCGCCGGCGAGCCCGACACGGCGGAGGAAGTGTGTTTGGTGATTCCGGCGACCAAACGAGTCGCGGAAGGTAGCTACGGGTAGCTGGGAGCATCCCGCGTCTATTGGTGGGGTTAGTTGGGGTCGGGGTGGCCGGAGTTGGCGCCGGCGACGAGCTAGGCGGCCGCCGGGGTTCGGCCAACGACGGGCTTGGGGTTAGAGGGCTCGGTGAGGTGCGGGAAGTGCATGGGCAGACCCGTTGGGGTGCGGTGAGTGCAACGGACACCATGGGGTGGCCGGAGAGTGACCGGGAGCACGTCGGCGACGAGCTCCACGGCGGCGGGTGTGGGTGAACGTGGCTCGGTTGCTTCGTTGCTCGAGGGCGCGAGAGAGAGGGAAGGGAAGTTAGGTAGGCTCACGGGCGACGTGTAGAAACCCTCGTCGAGGTCGGGGATGAACCGGAGCGACGGCGGCGACGAAAGGGATCTCCGGCGACGGCGAGCTCGGTCGAGGTCGGTGAGAAGGGTTCGGGCACTTAGAGCTAGCGGGACTCGGCTGGCTAGGGGTAGTGGGGTGCGGCGGAGCTCCTGGACATGGTGCGGAGGAGCACGGACGGCGGGGAGCACGGCTACGGCGGTGGTGCGGCGGCGGTGGCGTCGGCCAAGTCGGGGGAGAGCGAGGGAGATGATCCAGGGAGGAGAGGGAGTGTCCAGGGGGTTCGGGAGAGCGAGAGGGGTCGGTCCTCGTCGACAGCTGGCGAGAGGAGCGGCGAGGCGGCGACCAGGTGCGTGGCACCAGCGGTGCCCCGCCGAAAGCACTGGCTGCTCTGCTGGCCGAGCCAAGCAGCTCATTGGCCTGGCTTGCTGGGCTGGGCAGGCAGTGGGCAGGCGAGGCGTCGAGTAAGGTTTTCTGCCTTTTAATCTTTTCTAATTTCCTGCAACTTGTGGGGTTTTCTAAAATACCAAAACTGTTTTAAAAATCACCAAAATGCTCCTGGTCCCTTGTTGGAATATTTCCAACATGAAACATTTAGTTTGGCAATTTTGAACATTTAAAATATTTTGTATAATTTAAAATGCTCAAGTTCAAAACTTGTGAATTAATCCAAGGGCCTTTGGGTGACCTAGAAAATGATACACCTCCTTTGACATAGGTTCTGAACCAGAGCAAAGAGGATGAGCATTTTGAAGGGCATTTCGGTTCATTGAAATAATTTTAGTAAACCCTAGTTGAATTAAGGGGGGCTGTTCGGGTTTCTGCCTTCCCATTTCAAATTCAGATGAAATTTAAACATGATGCACACCCTAATGCATTGGTCTAACGGGATGTGACAACTCACCCCACTCAAAAGAATCTCGTCCCGAGATTTAGGATCTGTTCTTGAAAAAGGTGGGATACTCAAGTCGAAGACGATCCTCCCTTTCCCAAGTTGCTTCTTGCTCGGAATGGTTTGACCATTGAACCTTTAGAAACTTGATATTCCGACGTCGAGTGGTGCGCTCGGCTTGATCGAGGATCTGAGCGGGATATTCTCGATAGGTGAGGTTATCTTGGAGATCAAGCGTTTATGGTCCACTCCACGGATAGGATCCGAGAAGCAACGCTGAGTTGGGAAGCGTGGAAGACATCATGGACTCGGAAAGATGCGGAGGTAGTTCCAATTGGTAGGCAACTTCCCTCGTTTGGCAAGAATGCGAAAGGGTCCAATGTAACGAGGAGCCAACTTGCCTTTGATACCAATCGATGGGTTCCTTCAAAGGGTAACCCGAAGGTAAGCCTTCTCGCCAATTTCATAAGCCATAGGCTTATGCTTGCGTCATATTGGCTCTTTTGACGAGATTGGGCTGTTTTCAATTTCTCACGAACAACGCGAACCTGCTCTTACGCTTCTGAATCATATCCGGCCAAAGAGTTGTCTCTCCCGTTTCGACCGTTAAGAGGCGTTCGACATTTCCGTCCATAAAGAACTTGAAGGGGCTTTGCCCAGGCTGGCTTGATAACTATTGTTATAAGCGAACTCGGCGAATGGAAGGCATTTCTCCCAATTCATGCCGAAAGAGATGACGGCTCGAAGCATATCCTCTAGGATTTGATTGACTCGTTCTACTTGACCACTTGATTGGGGATGGAAAGCGGTGCTAAAGGAGAGACGAGTTCCCATAGCGTTTTGGAAACTTTCCCAAAATCGAGAGGTGAAGAGACTTCCACGGTCTGAGTTAATCTCTAATGGAACACCATGAAGAGACACTATTCGAGAGATGTACAAATCAGCTAGCTGGCTAGCGGTTATACTCTCACGAACGGGTAGGAAATGGGCTACTTTGGAAAGACGATCGATGACAACGAAGATAGCATTATTCCCTCTCTTGGTCCTGGGAAACCCGGTAATGAAATCCATACCGATTTTATCCCATTTCCATTCAGGAATTTCCAAAGGTTGAAGGGTACCAGCAGGCCGTTGATGCTCTGCTTTAACTCGACGACAGACGTCGCAATTAGCAATGTATTGAGCGATTTCTCTCTTCATCCTAGTCCACCAAAACCTCTGGCGTAGGTCTTGATACATTTTAGTACTACCGGGATGAATGGTGAGAGGAGAGTCATGCGCTTCCTTAAGGATCAGTTGCCGTAGCTGTTGTTTCTTGGGAACCACCAAGCGGTTTTCAAAAAAGACCACACCTCGTTCATCTATGGAGAAACATTTAGCAGCTCCGCTAGCAATGTTCTCCTTGATCCGAGATATCCCTCTATCATACTGCTGAGCAGCTATGATTCGATCCGTGAAGTCAGGTTTCGCCACCAGGGTGGAAAGGAATCCTCGAGGAACAATGTGAAGATTAAGCTTACAAAATTCCTCGTGGAGAAATGGTTGACTTTGTTGTAACATCAAATTATTACAATAAGATTTGCGACTTAGTGCGTCAACCATGACATTGGCCTTGCCTGGGGTGTAGGATATTCCTAAGTCGAAATCTGTAATCAACTCGACCCAACGTCTTTGCCTGAGATTCAAATCCGGTTGGGTGAAGATATATTTCAGACTTTGGTGATCAGTGTAGATTTCGCAATGATTACCCAGAAGATAATGTCGCCAGGTTTTGAGTGCATGAACCACTGCTGCAAGCTCTAGATCGTGTGTGGGATAGTTATCCTCATGTGGACGCAACTGTCGAGAAGCGTAGGCAATCACATGACGATCTTGCATGAGTATGCAACCTAGTCCTTGTCGCGAGGCGTCGCAATAGATAATAAAGTCCTTAGAGAAATCTGGTGGAACAAGTACGGGAGCAGATGTCAGGCGTCTTTTCAGTTCCTGAAAACTGAACTCGCACTGTGGCGTCCATTCGAACCTTTTATCTTTCTTGAGGAGTTCGGTTAGAGGTTTAGCAACCTTAGAGAAATTCTCGACGAAGCGGCGGCAATAGCTCGCTAAACCGAGGAAACTCCGAACTTGCTTGACCGATTCAGGTGGAGTCCAATCAAGGACGGCTTGAACTCGCTTCGGGATTGACAGCAATGCCCTTACCGAGATTACATGTCCTAGATAAGTCACTTACGCAACCAGAATTCACATTTAGAGAATTTGGCATAAAGGCGGTGCTCTCAAGTTTCATCAATACTAGCCTTAGATGTTCGCATGTTCTTCCTCATTCTTGGAGTAGATGAGTATATCATCGAGGTATACCACGACGAATTTATCCAAATACTCCATGAAGATGGAGTTCATTAACCGAGAGAAGGTGGCTGGAGCATTGGTTAATCCGAAGGACATGACGGTGTACTCAGTATTGGCCATAACGAGTGACAAAGGCCGTTTAGGAATGTCCCGTTCTTGATTTTGATTTGATGGTAGCCCAACCTCAAATCCATCTTGGAGAAGACTGAGGACCCAGCGAGCTGATCATACAGATCGTTGATCCTGGGGAGCGGATACTTGTTCTTGATAGTGACCAAATTGACAGGTCGGTAATCTACAACCATCCGATCCGTACCATCCTTCTTCTTGACGAAGAGGACGGGGCAAGCCCATGGAGATGAACTAGGACGGATGAAACCTTTTTGCAAGGACTCATCGAGTTGTTTCTTAAGTTCAGCTAGTTCTAGGGGTGCCATCTTATAGGGTCTTCTAGAGATTGGGACGGTTCCGGAACAAGATCTATCACGAACTCGACATCCCCGCGGTGGAACACTGGCAGTTCCTCCGAAAGACATCCGGGAAATCACGGACTACCGGGATATCTTCGAGGTCTGGAAGGGGGTTGGCATTTAAGGAGTAAAGCTGGCGCTTAGACACTCGGGTTAAAACATTCACTGTCTTGCCCGATGGATGGGTAAGTTGAACAGTTCTAGTAGAGCAATCAATCTTAGCATAATGGGCTGACATCCAGTCCATACCCAAGATGATGTTTATGTCCGAGGACTTAAGAGCTATTAGAGATGCAAGAAAGACTAATCATCGACAAGAATTTCATTCCCATGACTTATTCTAGAGGTTTGCCATCTAGAACCAGGAGTTTGAATTTCCATGGAGGTAGGCATGTCACGAAATGTGGTGTTGTGCAATCGAGCATAGCTCTCGAAATAAATGAATGAGATGCTCCAAGATCAAAAGAACGATTGCGGATGGCAATTAACAAGAAGCGCATCGAGGACGGCGTTGGGATCCTCATAGGTCTCTTCAGCGAAACATAATTGACATGGCCACGAGCGGTGGCAACCGGTTTAGCATAGGGCACCTTTCTGCTGGCTTGCCGCGGCCAGCAGACTTTCCAACTTGATTGGGGTTGTTCTGGGGACACTCTCGGATATAGTGGCCCGTCTCTCCACACTTGAAGCAAGTTATCACATTTGGACGTGGAGCAGCATTAGCAGTGGGGCCTCCATAAGTCTTGGGCGGAAGATACTGCTGGTTGGGGCGAGGCGCCTCGAAGGATGGCCTCGGGTGAACTCAGGTGGTAGAGCAGATTTGGAACCCAAACCCGGCGCTTCGGGATCCAGAGCGGATGACGATCCGAGTCACGGACGTGCTGCGTGAAGCCTCAAAATCAGTCTGCCCAGGCCGCGCCGATAGCCTTATTGACTAGCTTCGGAAAGAGGTACACTCATGCAGACGGAGATCTCGGCGTAGCTCGGGCTAAGTCCTTGCGGAACCTTGCCTCGCTTCTTGGCATCGGTAGAAACTTCTTCGGGGCATAACGTGCTAACCTCCCAAATTCACGGCAGTAGGCATCCACCGTCACCTACCTTGGGTGAAACTGCAGAATTCCTCCCGCTTATGGTCCATAAGACCTTCTCGGATATGATGCTCACGGAAGGCGGCACTGAATTCAGCCCAAGTTGTAACTTGTCCAACCGGACGATAGCCTCATAATTCTCCCACCAGAGGCTAGCGGGCCTTCAAGATGATAAGCGGCAAAGGTAACCTTGTCAGCCTCAGCCACGTTATGAACGCAGCTTGTGGTGGATGCCGCGGAGCCAATCATCCGCGTCGAGAGGCTCGACGGAATATTTGAATTTTGGGGATACAGCTTGACGAAGTCGCTGAGTGAAACCACATCGCTTCTTGGCTGGCGTGCGGTGTTTTGTTCAATCCGCCCAAGAAGCGGTTGGTTTCACGCTTATTGCGCTCGCTTCCAAAGATCACCTCGGCCAAAGATGGCGGTTGCGCAGATTCACATTTCGGCTGCATCTGCTTCTCCTGCTCCCGGAGCAGCAGGAGTGTTATGAGTGTTGACCATCCTGGGAGACAAAGCAAAGGTTTAAACCAGGATGGCAGAATTTAACAAGGAAGTGCGGAAGGTAATGGATAGCATGGAATGCAAAGATGTTCATCCATATGACAATGGTAATATAAAACTGCCATATATATATATACCAACGGTCATACACACCATTCATAGTTTAGTACAAGCCTGACGGAGTACAACTATAAGGAAAGGCGTTACATCTCATCGGAAGCATCCCAACTTCTATACATTATTTTTCTACACTTCCGGAACGATACACACTAAGTCGTATTCCACGAGTCACGCAGGACGGTGGAAACACAACTATTACCATACTAGAAATACTACTACTATCTCAGGCAGCTCCATAGTAGTCCTCATAGAAATCACCACCCAGGCCTGGAAGTGGAACATGATCGTCCGGAAACAGACAATCCTGTGGGGCCTGTGGACCATAAGGACTCGGATGTGGCCGTGGTCCAACAAACGGTGGCAGACGAGGCCCACGAGGAGGAGTGATGCCTCCAACCTCATGCCACTCCATAAAGTCTGGCAGACTCGCCCACAGGTACAAGTCCCTCATGTCCATATATCCGCTTGCACGGCAGGTGCAAACCTAGTCGAGTAGCCCAAAGGGTCGAACGGGCATTAAAAGCTCCATACGCAAGGCCCGGTTCTCACGGTCCTTGTCCTCCAAAGATCTCAAGAGAAGTGCGAAGGTGAGTCCTCATGGGATGCATCGCTGTACAAACCTCAAGGTAGCCATGCGCCCTGGGAGGGATGCCGCATATAGCGAAAATCGGTGTTGCCAAAAAGCGTTACGCTCGAATAATAGTCATCATGGAATAGGCTGCATCTTGCATGACATTCCAATAGTGATTCCGAGCCCATAGGAACAGTGAAGTGGCTCAAGAGCTCGGGATAAGATGGATAAATCCGACCGTGCATAGGTATTGGCTTTGATTGAAATCCTAAACTGCTCCTCGACGGTATATTCAGGATACCATCGATAACCAGACTCAATCATCACTAAACCAGCATTGCCGTGTGACCACACACATCAATGCAACGGGTCAGCGAACCACTTGGTTCGGGGACGGTGGCCATCCGAAAGCACAGCCACAATGCAAAGGTATTAGAATTTCTAGGAAAATCGGGCAGCATAACATCTCAAATGCTCAAAATCAGATTTGAGACATTCAAAACAGATTGCAAAACCACTCAACAACATCATAACAAGGTTCTCGTTCAATTGATAGCATACTAAAATTTAGTAGCACCGAATCGAGGATGTAACCAACAATCCTATAAGTTACTACGGATTAGTAACACGTGAACCTCGATAGAGAAGAGAGCCTAGTCCTATACCCACGCCGAATGAGAAAAGGATGACTCAGATCGAGGGCATAAGGTAAAGAAGTAAAAGAGCCTTACGCTCCTCCCACAATCAATTCCCTACATATAACTAAAGCATTTCTAGACTCAACTTCACCAGTTTGGCTTAGCGAACCTCACAGCAGCCCCGCTTTCGATGCCAACGCTGTCAGGGACCCGATTCCAAGTCACATCGACCTAGCCGGTAACACCTCATATCACTTTGCGGCCTCACGCACGGTATTCCCACGGTGTCGCTTTACCATGGCCCGGGACCGTTTATGCCTTTTGGCTCACGATATGATAGTGTCGCTAGCATCCACATGACAAAGAACCCGGCCGACATGGCTAGTCGTGAACCCAAAGCGCACTAACCTATGGGGACAGGCATACATGAATCACCTCGAGCATGTCGGTCATCAACGATGAATTCGGCTGTAGCACTGGCTAACAGGACTCCGTATCCCGGCTGTAGCAGCTAGGCAGACTCAATACCACCGCGTGACATTTCCCGAAGGACAGACATAGGAACGAAATGAATCACATGCCGCCACCAAGTGTCCAAGCAGAGTCTTTGGGCTAGCAGGACTCCGTGAAGCGGGCTGTAGCGGACTACTATCGCCGTAAGCACGAGACTACATTTCCCCATATGAGAGGCTGCCAAGGATAAACAACTAGTTTGTCGGATCCCACTCATACCAAGCATTTCAATCATACACGTAATATGCCCGATATGAGTAAATACAACAAGGCATCACAACAAAACTCTACAACTCAAGTACTTTATTTAAGAGGCCCGAGGAGCCATACATAACATAGTCATACAGGTAGGGGTCACATGACCCAACACTCAAGTCATACAATCATACAAGCACATGCGAAGCAAACTAGTCTCGAGTACAGACTCTAGAAAGAAAGAAAGCTTGTTGGAGCCTTTCTATCTACAATGGCCCTTCACAAGTCTTAGATCGCCACCGGGTGGCTAGTTCACTCGTCAAGTCAATATCTACATAGAATCCGTCGGAGGGGTAGTATTGTCCTCTAAAAACATTAATTACAAACATGAGTACAAAGGTACTCAAAGAAGTCTTACCACGTAATCCTATCATACATGCACATTCTCAAGGAAGGAAGTGGAGTTATTTGCAGCAAGCCAGCTTTGACTCTTGGCTAAGCTATCCTACGTGACACCACTTTGTAAAGCATTTGTCGTACACGAGTCCACTAATCACCATCACAATACTCCATCGTGGATCCTCTCTCGTCATCTCACGAGAGGGCCATCCACGATACTCACACTTATCTTGAGGCTTTTAGTAGTATCCATTTACTTGTCTATGAACTGATATAGGTAACCCAGAAGTCCTTCTCCGTGGACACGGCTATTCGAATAGATCATATTAAACCCTGCAGGGGTGTACTTCTTCACACACGCTCTCACCACTTATCGCCGTTTACGACATGTACTGCAACCTTCAAGCGGAAGCCCAACGTGGGTGTCGGCCTCACCTACCTAAACACTCAAGTCCCTAGTCCAGGTTTATCGCCTATTCGGTTCCATCCGCAGGAGTCCGCCGAGGTTTCCCATACAGCCCGAACGATGTGTGCAGGGTTCCCGAGATACCAAACGGGCACTCGGTACACGGGCCACGTGCCTACCGCAACACAACCCACCCCTAAGGTCAGCGTTGCGTGCCCCAAAGATGCTACAAACACCGAAACTACTTGCAACTCCGGACTAAGAACAAGGGTGGTTAAGAAGCCGAGAGGGTCAATTAAGGATCCCAATGTGTGGTAGTAACTGTTTCATGGATCACAAACACAGATCTCAGTTCTTAAGTTCGGCTTCAATGAAACAACCCACCATGTACTCCTACATGGCCTCTCATCGATACCTTTACCAAATCGTGTTCAACACTTTCACTCTCGAACCAACACAACCTTTCACTCCAGTTCATCATCCCGATGAGCCGACTGACACAACTCTAAGCATAGCAAGCATAGCATGGTAGGAATCACAAACATGGCTCAATCAACTCCTACACATACTAGTGGGTTTCATCTAGTTATTGTGGCAATGACAGTCATGCAAAGGAAGTGGGTTCAACTACCGCAGCACACAACAGTTTGAATCGCGTTGTCTTAATGCAAGAAACGAGAGCGAAGCGAGAACATGGGTTTGTATCGAAATGATCAACGGGTTGCTTGCCCGATGGAACTGGGTAGAGTACTGCCTTCGATGGATAGTCGAGGTTATCCTCGAGGCGTAACCTATCATGAAAGCACACCGAAAGTAAACACACATGACAATATGCAACAATATGATGCATGCTATGACATGGCAATATGGATGTGTGTTGGCCTAATGCAAGCTGAAATAACGAGGAATGAACTCATTTGAATCAAGGATTCAAATGATAGCTCATTTGAGTTAGTCCTAATGGTGCAATATCTTATTCTGGTTAAACAGCATAGTTAACTTGCTTTAACATGCATGAAACCTGTACCAATGGATAGAGTGGATTTTTCTGATAATTTTCATATATAAATCTTTGCATTTGGAGTTATAGATTAAAAGTTATAGACATTTGAAATTTGAATTATATTCGAATTTACTATATCAAAATAAATCCAGAATTTGAATTAATGCGTCACCATGCGTCGATGACGCCGAGTCAACAGGACGTCCAGGTCAAACCCGACAGTGGGTCCCGCATGTCAGGGTAATTAACTTAACTAAAGTTTAATTAAAACTAGCATATTTAGTTAGCAGGGCTGGGCCCCATTTGTCAGTGACCTGTCGGGGTCAACGCGGGCCCGCAGTGGTCAATGTCCACGTCGGCTGCACCGGCGACTAGCCGCCGGCGAGCCCGACACGGCGGAGGAAGTGTGTTTGGTGATTCCGGCGACCAAACAAGTCGCGGAAGGTAGCTACGGGTAGCTGGGAGCATCCCGCGTCTATTGGTGGGGTTAGTTGGGGTCGGGGTGGCCGGAGTTGGCGCCGGCGACGAGCTAGGCGGCCGCCGGGGTTCGGCCAACGACGGGCTTGGGGTTAGAGGGCTCGGTGAGGTGCGGGAAGTGCATGGGCAGACCCGTTGGGGTGCGGTGAGTGCAACGGACACCATGGGGTGGCCGGAGAGTGACCGGGAGCACGTCGGCGACGAGCTCCACGGCGGCGGGTGCGGGTGAACGTGGCTCGGTTGCTTCGTTGCTCGAGGGCGCGAGAGAGAGGGAAGGGAAGTTAGGTAGGCTCACGGGCGACGTGTATAAACCCTCGTCGAGGTCGGGGATGAACCGGAGTGACGGCGGCGACGAAGGGATCTCCGCGACGGCGAGCTCGGTCGAGGTCGGTGAGATGGGTTCGGCACTTAGAGCGAGCGGGACTCGGCTGGCTAGGGGTAGTGGGTGCGGCGGAGCTCTGGACATGGTGCGGAGGAGCACGGACGGCGGGAGCACGGCTCGGGCGGTGGTCTTGGCGGCGTGGCGCCGGCCAAGTCGGGGCAGAGCGAGGGAGATGATCCGGGGAGGAGAGGGAGTGTCCAGGGGGTTCGGGAGAGCGAGAGGGGTCGGTCGACAGCTGGCGAGAGGAGTGGCGAGGCGGCGACCAGGTGCGTGGCACCCTAGCGGTGCCGCCGCCGAAAGCACTGGCTGCTCGTCAAGCCGAGCCAAGCAGCTACGGGCGCTGCTGCTGGGCTGGCAGTGGTGGGCAGGCAGGGCGTCGAGTAAGGTTTTCTGCCTTTTTAATCTTTTTCTAATTTCTTGCAACTTGTGGGGTTTTCTAAAATACCAAAACTGTTTTAAAAATCACCAAAATGCTCCTGGTCCCTTGTTGGAATATTTCCAACATGAAACATTTTGTTTGGCAATTTTGAACATTTAAAATATTTTGTATAATTTAAAATGCTCAAGTTCAAAACTTGTGAATTAATCCAAGGACCTTTGGGTGACCTAGAAAATGATACACCTCCTTTGACATAGGTTCTGAACCAAAGCAAAGAGGATGAGCATTTTGAAGGGCATTTCGGTTCATTGAAATAATTTTTAGTAAACCCTAGTTGAATTAAGGGGGTGTTCTGGGGTTTCCTGCCTTCCCCATTTCAAATTCAAATGAAATTTAAACATGATGCACACCCTAATGCATGGTCTAACTGGGATGTGACAACTCACCCCCACTCAAAAGAATCTCGTCCCGAGATTTAGGATCTGTTACGAAAAAGGTGGGATACTCAAGTCGAAGACGATCCTCCCTTTCCCAAGTTGCTTCTTGCTCGGAATGGTTTGACCATTGAACCTTTAGAAACTTGATATTCCGACGTCGAGTGGTACGCTCGGCTTGATCGAGGATACGAACGGGATATTCTCGATAGGTGAGGTTATCTTGGAGATCAAGCGTTTCGTGGTCCACTCCACGGATAGGATCCGAGAAGCAACGCTGAGTTGGGAAACGTGGAAGACATCATGGACTCGAAAGATGCGGAGGTAGTTCCATTGGTAGGCAACTTCCCTCGCTTGGCAAGAATGCGAAAGGGTCCAATGTAACGAGGAGCCAACTTGCCTTTGATATCAATCGATGGGTTCCTTCAAAGGGTAACCGAAGGTAAGCCTTCTCGCCAATTTCATAAGCCATAGGCTTATGCTTGCGGTCATATTGGCTCTTTTGACGAGATTGGGCTGTTTTCAATTTCTCACGAACAACGCGAACCTGCTCTTCTGCTTCCTGAATCATATCCGGGCAAAGAGTTGTCTCTCCCGGTTTCGACCAGTTAAGAGGCGTTCGACATTTCCGTCCATAAAGAACTTGAAGGGCTTTGCCCAGCTGGCTTGATAACTATTGTTATAAGCGAACTCGGCGAATGGAAGGCATTTCTCCCAATTCATGCCGAAGAGATGATGAAGCTCAAGCATATCCTCTAGGATTTGATTGACTCGTTCTACTTGACCACTTGATTGGGGATGGAAAGCGGTGCTAAAGGAGAGACGAGTTCCCATAGCATTTTGGAAACTTTCCCAAAATCGAGAGGTGAAGAGACTTCCACGGTCTGAGTTAATCTCTAATGGAACACCATGAAGAGACACTATTCGAGAGATGTACAAATCAGCTAGCTGGCTAGCGGTTATACTCTCACGAACGGTAGGAAATGGGCTACTTTGGAAAGACGATCGATGACAACGAAGATAGCATTATTCCCTCTTGGTCCCGGGAAACCCGTAATGAAATCCATACCGATTTTATCCCATTTCCATTCAGGAATTTCCAAAGGTTGAAGGGTACCAGAGGCCGTTGATGCTCGCTTAACTCGACGACGACGCCGCAATTAGCAATGTATTGAGCGATTTCTCTCTTCATCCTAGTCCACCAAAACCTCCGGCGAGGTCTTGATACATTTTAGTACTACCGGGATGAATGGTGAGAGGAGAGTCATGAGCTTCCTTAAGGATCAATTGTCGAGTTGTTGTTTCTTGGGAACCACCAAGCGGTTTCAAAAAAGACCACACTCGTTCATCTATGGAGAAACATTTAGCAGCTCCGCTAGCAATGTTCTCCTTGATCCGAGATATCCCTCTATCATACTGCTGAGCAGCTATGATTCGATCCGTGAGGTCAGGTTTCGCCACCAGGGTGGAAAGGAATCCTCGAGGAACAATGTGAAGATTAAGCTTACAAAATTCCTCGTGGAGAAATGGTTGACTTTGTTGTAACATCAAATTGTTACAATAAGATTTGCGACTTAGTGCGTCAGCCATGACATTGGCCTTGCCTGGGGTGTAGGATATTCCTAAGTCGAAATCTGTAATCAACTCGACCCAACGTCTTTGCCTGAGGATTCAATCCGGTTGGGTGAAGATATATTTCAGACTTTGGTGATCAGTGTAGATTTCGCAACGATTACCCAGAAGATAATGTCGCCAGGTTTTGAGTGCATGAACCACTGCTGCAAGCTCTAGATCGTGGGTGGGATAGTTATCCTCATGTGGACGCAACTGTCGAGAAGCGTAGGCAATCACATGACGATCTTGCATGAGTATGCAACCTAGTCCTTGTCGCGAGGCGTCGCAATAGATAATAAAGTCCTTAGAGAAATCTGGTGGAACAAGTACGGGAGCAGATGTCAGGCGTCTTTTCAGTTCCTGAAAACTGAACTCGCACTGTGGCGTCCATTCGAACCTTTTATCTTTCTTGAGGAGTTCGGTTAGAGGTTTAGCAACTTTAGAGAAATTCTCGACGAAGCGGCGGCAATAGCTCGCTAAACCGAGGAAACTCCGAACTTGCTTGACTGATTCGTGTGGAGTCCAATCAAGGACGGCTTGAACTCGCCGGGATTGACAGCAATGCCCTTACCAGAGATTACATGTCCTAGATAGGTCACTTACGCAACCAGAATTCACATTTAGAGAATTTGGCATAAAGGCGGTGCTCTCAAGTTTCATCAATACTAGCCTTAGATGTTCGCATGTTCTTCCTCATTCTTGGAGTAGATGAGTATATCATCGAGGTATACCACTACAATTTATCCAAATACTCCATGAAGATGGAGTTCATTAACCGAGAGAAGGTGGCTGGAGCATTGGTTAATCCGAAGGACATGACGGTGTACTCATATTGGCCATAACGAGTGACAAAGGCCGCTTTTAGGAATGTCCCGTTTTGATTTTGATTTGATGGTAGCCCAACCTCAAATCCATCTTGAGAAGATCGAGGACCCAGCGAGCTGATCATACGGATCGTTGATCCCGGGAGCGGATACTTGTTCTTGATAGTGACCAAATTGACAGGTCGGTAATCTACAACCATCCGATCCGTACCATCCTTCTTCTTGACGAAGAGGACGGGCAAGCCCATGGAGATGAACTAGGACGGATGAAACCTTTTGCAAGGACTCATCGAGTTGTTTCTTAAGTTCAGCTAGTTCTAGGGTGCCATCTTATAAGGTCTTCTAGAGATTGGGACGGTTCCGAACAAGATCTATCACGAACTCGACATCCCCGCGGTGGAACACCGGCAGTTCCTCCGAAAGACATCCGGAAATCACGGACTACCGGAATATCTTCGAGGTCCGGAAGGGGTTGGCATTTAAGGAGTAAAGTCGGCGCTTAGACACTCGGGTTAAAACATTCACTGTCTTGCCCGAAGGATGGGTAAGTTGAACAGTTCTAGTAGAGCAATCAATCTTAGCATAATGGGCTGACATCCAGTCCATACCCAAGATGATGTTTATGTCCGAGGACTTAAGAGCTATTAGAGATGCAAGAAAGACTAATCTGTCGACAAGAATTTCATTCCCATGACTTATTCTAGAGGTTTGCCATCTAGAACCAGGAGTTTGAATTTCCATGGAGGTAGGCATGTCACGTAATGTGGTGTTGTGCAATCGAGCATAGCTCTCGAAATAAATGAATGAGATGCTCCAAGATCAAAAGAACGGTTGCGGATGGCAATTAACAAGAAGCGCATCGAGGACGACGCTGGGATCCTCATAGGTCTCTTCAGCAGAAACATAATTGACATGGCCACGAGCGGTGGCAACTGGTTTAGCATAGGGCACCTTTCCGCTGGCTTGCCGCGCCAACAGACTTTCCAACTTGATTGGGGTTGTTCTGGGACACTCTCGGATATAGTGGCCCGCCTCTCCACACTTGAAGCAAGTTATCACATTTGGACGTGGAGCAGCATTAGCAGTGGGGCCTCCATAAGTCTTGGGCGGAAGATATCTGCTGGTTGGGGCGAGGCGCTCAAGGATGGCCTCGGGGTGAACACAGGTGGTAGAGCAGTATTTGGAACCCAAACCCGCGCTTCGGGATCCAGAGCGGATGACGATCCGAGTCACGGATGTGCTTGCATGAAGCCTCAAAATCAGTCTGCCCGCCGCGGTGACGATAGCCTTATTGACTAGCTTCGGAAAGAGGTACACTCATGCGACGGAGATCTCGGCGTAGCTCGTGGCTAAGTCCCTTGCGGAACCTTGCCTGCTTCTTGGCATCGGTAGAAACTTCTTCGGGGCATAACGTGCTAACCTCCCAAATTCACGGTCAGTAGGCATCCACCGTCACCTACCTTGGGTGAAACTGCAGAATTCCTCCGCTTGCGGTCCATAAGACCTTCCGGAATATGATGCTCACGGAAGGCGGCACTCAATTCAGCCCAAGTTGTAACTTGTCCAACCGGACGATAGCCTCATAATTCTCCCACCGAGGCTAGCAGGGCCTTCAAGATGATAAGCGGCAAAGGTAACCTTGTCGGCCTCAGCCACGCTGGCGGAACGCAGCTTGTGGTGGATGCTTGAGCCAATCATCCGCGTCGAGAGGCTCGACGGAATATTTGAATTTTGGGGATACAGCTTGACGAAGTCGCTGAGTGAAACCACATCGCTTCTTGGCTGGCGTGCGGTGTTTTGTTCAATCCGCCCAATGGCGGTTGGTTTCACGCTTATTGCGCTCGCTTCAAAGATCACCTCGCCAAAGATGGCGGTTGCGCAGATTCACATTTCGCTGCACTGGCTTCTCCCCGCCCGAGCAGCAGGAGTGTTATGAGTGTTGACCATCCCGGGAGACAAAGCAAAGGTTTAAACCAGGATGGCAGAATTTAACAAGGAAGTGCGGAAGGTAATGGATAGCATGGAATGCAAAGATGTTCATCCGTATGACAATGGTAATATAAAACTGCCATATATATATATACCAACGGTCATACACACCATTCATAGTTTAGTACAAGCCTGACGGAGTACAACTATAAGGAAAGGCGTTACATCTCATCGGAAGCATCCCAACTTCTATACATTATTTTTCTACACTTCCTGAACGATACACACTAAGTCGTATTCCACGAGTCACGCAGACGGTGGAAACACAACTATTACCATACTAGAAATACTACTACTATCTCGTGCAGCTCCATAGTAGTCCTCATAGAAATCACCACCCAGCTCGAAGTGGAACATGATCGTCCGGAAATGCATAAATCCTGTGGGGCCTGTGGACCATAAGGACTCGGATGTGGCCGTGGTCCAACAAACGGTGGCAGACGAGGCCCACGAGGAGGAGTGATGCCTCCAACCTCACGCCACTCCATAAAGTCCGGCAGACTCGCCCGCACAGGTACAAGTCCTCATGTCCATATATCCGCTTGCACGGCAGTGCAAACCTAGTCGAGTAGCCCAAAGGTCGAACGGGCATTAAAAGCTCCATACGCAAGGCCCGGTTCTCACGGTCCTTGTCCTCCAAAGATCTCAAAGAGTAGTGCGAAGGAGTGAGTCCTCATGGGATGCATCGCTGTACAAACCTCAAGGTAGCCATGCGCCCGTGGAGGGATGCCGCATATAGCGAAAATCGTGTTGCTCAAAGAAAGCAGTTCGCTCGAATAATAGTCATCATGGAATAGGCTGCATCTTGCATGACATTCCAATAGTGATTCCGAGCCCATAGGAACAAAGAAGTGGCTCAAGAGTCTCGGATAAGATGGATAAATCCGACCGTGCATAGGTATTGGCTTTGATTGAAATCCTAAACTGCTCCTCGACGGTATATTCAGGATACCATCGATAACCAGACTCAATCATCACTAACCAGCATTGCCGTGTGACCACACACATCAATGCAACGGGTCAGCGAACCACTTGGTTCGGGGACGGTGGCCATCCAAAGCACAGCCACAATGCAAAGGCATTAGAATTTCTAGGAAAATCGGGCAGCATAACATCAGAAATGCTCAAAATCAGATTTGAGACATTCAAAACAGATTGCAAAACCACTCAACAACATCATATCAAGGTTCTCGTTCAATTGATAGCATACTAAAATTTAGTAGCACCGAATCGAGGATGTAACCAACAATCCTATAAGTTACTACGGATTAGTAACACGTGAACCTCGATAGAGAAGAGAGCCTAGTCCTATACCCACGCCGAATGAGAAGAGGATGACTCGGATCGAGGGCATAAGGTAAAGAAGTAAAAGAGCCTTACGCTCCTCCCACAATCAATTCCCTACATATAACTAAAGCATTTCTAGACTCAACTTCACCAGTTTGGCTTAGCGAACCTACGAGCAGCCCCTGCTCGATGCCAACGCTGTCGACCCCGATTCCAAGTCACATCGACCTAGCCGGTAACACCTCATATCACTTTGCGGCCTCACGCACGGTATTCCCACGGTGTCGCCTTACCATGGCCCGGGACCGCTTAGCCTTTTGGCTCACGATATGATAGTGTCGCTAGCATCCACATGACAAAGAACCCGGCCGACATGGCTAGTCGTGAACCCAAAGCGCACTAACCTATGGGGACAGGCATACATGAATCACCTCGAGCATGTCGGTCATCAACGATGAATTCGGCTGTAGCACTGGCTAACAGGACTCGGTATCCCGGCTGTAGCAGCTAGGCAGGACTCCGAATACCACCGCGTGACATTTCCCGGGATGTATATAGGAACGAAATGAATCACATGCCGCCACCAAGTGTCCAAGCAGTAGTCTTTGGGCTAGCAGGACTCGTGAAACGGGCAGAAGCGGACTACTATCGCCGTAGCACGAGACTACATTTCCCCATATGAGAGGCTGCCAAGGATAAACAACTAGTTTGTCGGATCCCACTCATACCAAGCATTTCAATCATACACGTAATATGCCCGATATGAGTAAATACAACAAGGCATCACAACAAAACTCTACAACTCAAGTACTTTATTTAAGAGGCCCGAGGAGCCATACATAACATAGTCATACGTAGGGGTCACATGACCCAACACTCAAGTCATACAATCATACAAGCACATGCGAAGCAAACTAGTCTGAGTACGACTCTAGAAAGAAAGAAAGCTTGTTGGAGCCTTTCTATCTACAATGGCCCTTCACAAGTCTTAGATCGCCACCGGTGGCTAGTTCACTCGTCAAGTCAATATCTACATAGAATCCGTCGAGGGGTAGTATTGTCCTCTGAAAAACATTAATTACAAACATGAGTACAAAGGTACTCAAAGAAGTCTTACCACGTAATCCTATCATACATGCACATTCTCAAGGAAGGAAGTGGAGTTATTTGCAGCAAGCCAGCTTTGACTCTTGGCTAAGCTATCCCACGTGACACCACTTTGTAAAGCATTTGTCGTACACGAGTCCACTAATCACCATCACAATACTCCATCGTGGATCCTCCTCGTCATCCCACGAGAGGGCCATCCACGATACTCACACTTATCTTGAGGCTTTTAGTAGTATCCATTTACTTGTCTATGAACCGATATAGGTAACCCAGAAGTCCTTCTCCGTGGACACGGCTATTCAATAGATCATATTAAACCCTGCAGGGTGTACTTCTTCACACACGCTCACCACTTATCGCCGTTTACGACATGTACTGCAACCTTCAAGCGGAAGCCCAACGTGGGTGTCGGCCTCACCTACCTAAACACTCAAGTCCCTAGTCCAGGTTTATCGCCTATTCGGTTCCATCCGCAGGAGTCCGCCGAGGTTTCCCATACAGCCCCGAACGATGTGTGCAGGGTTCCCGAGATACCAAACGGGCACTCGGTACACACGGGCCACGTGCCTACCGCAACACAACCCACCCCTAAGGTCAGCGTATGCGTGCGCCCCAAAGATGCTACAAACACCGTAAACTACTTGCAACTCCCTTGACTAAGAACAAGGGTGGTTAAGAAGCCGAGAGGGTCAATTAAGGATCCCAATGTGTGGTAGTAACTGTTTCATGGATCACAAACACAGATCTCAGTTCTTAAGTTCGGCTTCAATGAAACAACCCACCATGTACTCCTACATGGCCTCTCATCGATACCTTTACCAAATCGTGTTCAACACTTTCACTCTCGAACCAACACAACCTTTCACTCCAGTTCATCATCCCGATGAGCCGACCGACACAACTCTAAGCATAGCAAGCATAGCATGGTAGGAATCACAAACATGGCTCAATCAACTCCTACACATACTAGTGGGTTTCATCTAGTTACCGTGGCAATGACAGTCATGCAAAGGAAGTGGGTTCAACTACCGCAACACACAACAGTTTGAATCGCGTTGTCTTAATGCAGTAAACGAGAGCGAAGCGAGAACATGGGTTTGTATCGAATGATCAACGGGTTGCTTGCCCGATGGAACTGGGGTAGAGTACGCCTTCAGATGGATAGTCGAGGTTATCCTCGGGGCGTAACCTATCATGAAAGCACACCAAAGTAAACACACATGACAATATGCAACAATATGATGCATGCTATGACATGGCAATATGGATGTGTGTTGGCCTAATGCAAGCTGAAATAACAGGAATGAACTCATTTGAATCAAGGATTCAAATGATAGCTCATTTGAGTTAGTCCTAATGGTGCAATATCTTATTCTGGTTAAACAGCATAGTTAACTTGCTTTAACATGCATGAAACCTGTACCAATGGATAGAGTGGATTTTTCTGATAATTTTTCATATATAAATCTTTGCATTTGGAGTTATAGATTAAAAGTTATAGACATTTGAAATTTGAATTATATTCTGGAATTTACTATATCAAAATAAATCCAGAATTTGAATTAATGCGTCAGCCATGCGTCAGCATGACGTCAGAGTCAACAGGGACGTCCAGGTCAAACCTGACAGTGGGTCCCGCATGTCAGGGTAATTAACTTAACTAAAGTTTAATTAAAACTAACCTATTTAGTTAGCAGGGCTGGGCCCCATTTGTCAGTGACCTGTCGGGGTCAACGCGGGCCGCAGTGGTCAATGTCCACGTCGGCTGCACCGGCGACTAGCCGCCGGCGAGCCCGACACGGCGGAGGAAGTGTGTTTGGTGATTCCGGCGACCAAACGAGTCGCGGAAGGTAGCTACGGGTAGCTGGGAGCATCCCGCCTATTGGTGGGGTTAGTTGGGGTCGGGGTGGCCGGAGTTGGCTCCGGCGACGAGCTAGGCGGCCGCCGGGGTTCGGCCAACGACGGGCTTGGGGTTAGAGGGCTCGGTGAGGTGCGGGAAGTGCATGGGCAGACCCGTTGGGGTGCGGTGAGTGCAACGGACACCATGGGGTGGCCGGAGAGTGACCGGGAGCACGTCGGCGACGAGCTCCACGGCGGCGGGTGCGGTGAACGTGGCTCGGTTGCTTCGCTGCTCGAGGGCGCGAGAGAGAGGGAAGGAAGTTAGGTAGGCTCACGGGCGACGTAGAAACCCTCGCCGAGGTCGGGATGAACCGGAGCGACGGCGGCGACGAAGGGATCTCCGCGACGGCGAGCTCGGTCGAGGTCGGTGAGAAGGGTTCGGCACTTAGAGCGAAGCGACTCGGCTGGCTAGGGGTAGTGGAGTCGGCGGAGCTCCTGGACATGGTGCGGAGGAGCACGGACGGCGGGAGCACGGCTACGGCGGTGGTCGGGCGGTGGCGTCGGCCAAGTCGGGGAGAGCGAGGGAGATGATCCAGGAGGAGAGGAGGTCCAGGGGTTCGGGAGAGCGAGAGGGTCGGTCCTCGCCGACAATGGCGAGAGGAGCGGCGAGGCGGCGACCAGGTGCGTGGCACTGAAGCGGTGCCCGCCGCCGAAAGCACTGGCTGCTCGCTCAAGTTGAGCCAAGCAGCTTACCATGCCAGCAGGCTCTGGGCTGGGCAGGCAGTGGGCCAGGCAGGGCGTCAGTAAGGTTTTCTGCCTTTTTAATCTTTTTCTAATTTCCTGCAACTTGTGGGGTTTTCTAAAATACCAAAACTGTTTTAAAAATCACCAAAATGCTCCTGGTCCCTTGTTGGAATATTTCCAACATGAAACATTTTGGTTTGGCAATTTTTGAACATTTAAAATATTTTGTATAATTTAAAATGCTCAAGTTCAAAACTTGTGAATTAATCCAAGGGCCTTTGGGTGACCTAGAAAATGATACACCTCCTTTGACATAGGTTCTGAACCAGAGCAAAGAGGATGAGCATTTTGAAGGGCATTTCGGGTTCATTGAAATAATTTTTAGTAAACCCTAGTTGAATTAAGGGGGTGTTCGGGTTTCTGCCTTCCCATTTCAAATTCAAATGAAATTTAAACATGATGCACACCCTAATGCATTGGTCTAACTGGATGTGACAAGGAGTCCTGTTTATGCACGCCACACCCTCCCGGCGAACAGACCCCTGCTTCACCGTAGCGCTCTAACACAAGTCCGTTTCCTACGTTCTGCGATACGCCACACCCCTCCCGATCAATAGGACCCTGTTTCGACCATAGGAGGTCAGTTTCCTCCGTTTTGCGGTACGCCAGACCCCTCCTGATGAATAGGATCCCGTTTCCACTATGGCTGGTCGAACACAACGCCATTTCCTCCATTCTGCGGTACGCTAGGCATCATTTCCATCGGTTGTTCCTTCCAAGCCGGTTGGCTCCCGATGAACACAATGACGGCGCAGCTTCTCCGTTCCGACCCAGCCATGTACATGAGCCCTGGCCATACGTATGCGCGAGTAGGCGTTCGAGACCCCGCCCGTATGTACGTATGTGGCCATATTTTCTTTCTTGCACCCTGGCCGCTGTATGTACGTGTACATGCTACGTGTGCGCCTCTACTACGACATGTGCGCGCCTCTACATCGATGAGTATGTACGTACACGTTCGCGACCAGAATGACAACGCTACATACGCTTCACCAGTGGGTCCCGACCGTCGTGCACTTCCTTGCGTGCGAAGATGTAGCCAGGTGGGTCCCAGCAATGTGGGGCGAATCATTTTTTGCCAGAATATGCTCGCACTTCCTTGCGCATGCGAAGATGTAGCTGGTGGGTCCCATCACCGTCGGGGAAATGTTTTTCGCGAAATACGGTGGCCCGTCCGGTGGGTCCCTGCTGTCAGGTGAAGGAATCATTATTTTCCGCGTAATAAGCAGGCACTTCCTTGCTGCGGCCGTGGACCCAGCTGTCAGCCTTGCCACGTACAGTACACTTCCAATGGAAGTCAGTCGTCGACCACATTGACCACGCCGCGCCGAGAGCACCAAGGCGGTGGATGACGGCGAGGCCTAGGAAGGGGACGACGCAGAGCCGGGGAAGACGCGGCAGTGGATGCCCACGCGGAGGGGAGTATGTGGCTTGATTGCTTCGGTTGTGGTGTGAGGCTGCCATCGCTGGAGAATAACAAGAGGTGTGGGTGAGTATAGAGGGATGGCATGGCCAGCGGTGGCAGCACAGCCGGACACGGGAGGCAGGACCAGGTGGCACGCCCGACGCTTGTTTGGGCGGCTGGAGCAAGAAGACCAGAGGTTGAAGAAGCACTATGGCCGTTGGATGGACATCGTACGGTCACTAGAGCTAGAATCATTCATATTGACCAAGTTTACAAAGCCCTCCGTCCCCGTCAACTTAGTAGGCCCACAAGTCAGCCTCCCACTATGTTGTGTCCCAGCTAGCAGGGGGAGTATTCATTTTTTGTGCATAATAAGGAGGCACCTCCTTGCATGCGAAGATATAGCTGGTGGGTCCGACCTGTCAGCATGGGGGGGACATTTTTTCGCTAAATACAGAGGCCCTTCCGGTGGGTCTCATATGTCAGATGGAGGAATCATTATTTTGTGCGTAATAAGGAGGCATTTCCTTGTGTGCGGCCGTGGACCCAGCTGTCAGCCTCTTCACATACAGTCCACGTCCGATGGATGTCCTTCGTTGACTTCTACCTCTTGAGCACTGCGTTGGTTTTCCCTTGAAGAGGAAAGGGTGATGCAGCAACGTAGCGTAAGTAGTTTCCTCATTTTTTGAGAACCAAGGTATCAATCCAGTAGGAGACCACGCACGAGTACCTCACACCTACACAAACAAATAAATCCTCGCAACCAACGCAATAAAGGGGTTGTCAATCCTTCACGGTCACTTACGAGAGTGAGATCTGATAGATATGATAAGATAATATTTTTGGTATTTTTATGATAAAGATACAAAGTAAAATAAAAGGTAATAAAAATAGCGAAGTGTTGGAAGATTAATATGATGGAAAATAGACCCGGGGGCCATAGGTTTCACTAGAGGCTTCTCTCGAGAGCATAAGTATTACGATGGGTGAACAAATTATTGTTGAGCAATTGACAGAATTAAGCATAGTTATGAGAATATCTAGGTATGATCATGTATATAGGCATCATGTCCGAGACAAGTAGACCGACTCTTGCCTGCATCTACTACTATTACTCCACACATCGACCGCTATCCAGCATGCATCTAGAGTATTAAGTCCATAAGAACAGAGTAACGCTTTAAGCAAGATGACATGATGTAGAGGGATAAACTCATGCAATATGATATAAACCCAATATTGTTATCCTCGATGGCAACAATATGATACGTGCCTTGCTGCCCCTACTGTCACTGGGAAAGGACACCACAAGATTGAACCCAAAGCTAAGCACTTCTCCCATTGCAAGAAAGATCAATCTAGTAGGCAAAACCAAACTAATAATTTGAAGAGACTTGCAAAGATAACCAATCATACATAAAAGAATTCAGAGGAGATTCAAATCTTGTTCATAGATAAACTTGATTATAAACCCACAATTCATCGGTCTCAACAAACACACCGCAAAAGAAGATTACATCGAATAGATCTCCACAAGAGAGGGGGAGAACATTGTATTGAGATCCAAAAAGAGAGAAGAAGCCATCTAGCTAATAACTATGGACCCGAAGGTCTGAGGTAAACTACTCACACATCATCGGAGAGGCTATGGTGTTGATGTAGAAGCCCTCCGTGATCGATGCCCCTCCGTGGAGCTCCGAAAAGGCCCCAAGATGGGATCTCACGGGTACAGAAGGTTGCGGCGGTGGAATTAGGTTTTTGGTTCCGTCTATGGTAGTTTGGGGGTACGTAGGTATATATAGGAGGAAGAAGTACGTCGGTGGAGCAATGTGGGGCCCACGAGGGTGGAGGGTGCGCCCTGGGGGTAGGCGCGCCCCCCTACATCGTGCCCTCCTGGTTGATATCTTGACGTAGGGTCCAAGTCCTCTGGATCACATTCGGTCCGAAAATCACATTCCCGAAGGTTTCATTCCGTTTGGACTCGCTTTGGTATTCTTTTTCTCAAACTCAAATAGGCAAGAACATCAATTCTGGGCTGGGCCTCCGGTTAATAGGTTAGTCCCAAAAATAATATAAAAGTGTATAATAAAGCCCATAAATGTCCAAAACAGAATATAATATAGCATGGAACAATCAAAATTATAGATACGTTGGATATGTATCATTGACCACGTTGACCACGCTGCGCCAAGAGCACCAGGACGGTGGACGTCCGCGAGGCCTAGGTAGGGGACGACACGAAGCCGGGGAAGACACGGCAGTGGATGCCCACGCAGAGAGGAGTACAAGGGTTCACTAGTTCGGCTGGAGTGTGAGGCTGTCGTCGCCGCAGAATAACAAGGGGTGTGGGTGAGTAGAGGGATGGCCTGGCCAGCGGTGGGAGTAGTAGGGGCCGGTGAGGCCTCTGCGGCAGCACAGACACACGGAGGCAGGAGCAAAGGGCACGACCGGGCGCTGCTTTGGGCGGCTGGAGCAAGAAGACCAGAGGTTGAAGAAGCACGGCGGCCGTTGGATGGACATCGTATGGTCACTGCAGCTAGAAACGTTTATATTGACTAAGTTGACAAAGCCCTTAGTACGCGTCAACTTAGTAGGCCCACAGGTTAGCCTCCGAAACGGTGCGCCCTAGATGTTAGGGGAAGGAATCATTTTTTGGGCAGCTGAAGCTAGAATATCCAAGATTTAAGAAGAAGCACAACATCCGTTGGATTGACATCCAACGGCCACTACTGCTAGAACCGTGTGTTGACTATAAGTTGACAAAGCCTTGCATACGCGTCAACTTACTTTTTTTTAGGGGACGCGTCAACTTAGTAGGCCCACAAGTGTGTGGCGGAGAACTTATAGCCCATTTGCGATTTGTAAGAATGTACAACCCATTTTTGAATTCTAATGGAATTTACTACAGCCCATTTACAGTTTGTTAAAAGTACAACCCATTTTCGAGCAAGGACAACGATTAATAATTTCAACCAACCATTCAAAACAGAATTCAAAAAAAAATCCCACATTTTGATGGGATCCGAAATATTTTTATCCCGAAATTTCTAGTCAGATTAAATAAAATTTCAATATAAATTTGTATTACGTAAAAATCCAATGAAGCATTGCACTCGCAATAATTAATGAAATTAAAATTTTCAAAATCCAAAAATAATATTTTATAAACTAATTACGTGTTTGGTGCATTTTTTTATAGTTACTGCCTAGTTTTTATAATTACATCCCATTTAATATTTATTAAAGCCCATTTTCCTGTTAGGCCTAATGCATCCCTCCTAGGAAAGATTTGCAGCCCAGCGGGGCGGAAAATAACAAGTTGACCTTGCCTGGGTATTCCTCAAAAAAAGTATAGCTGGGCTAGCCATTTTCAGCTTGAAAAAAAATTAATATATGGGATGGATATCTGGCCTGGGCTAGATGGGCCACAACCCACCTAGTTAATACCCTGCTCTCCTCTGAAAAACAACGAAAACATCACTCAAGCTCCTAAAAAACGAAAACATCGCTCAAGAAAAACTCTGAAGTGGTCACACCTCAAAACACGAATCATCGCCGAGCTGCTTGGTCCCAAATTGCCGGCCGCCTCCTTGTGCAATTCTCTCATTTATTGACTACATAGGTTGACAATGGTGTGGGAATGTGATGTCAGGAAACCAGGAGGAAGCAAAAAAAATATAGTTGTACATAATAAGGAGGCACTTGCGTACATACGGCTATGGCCCTAGTGGGTCCCTACTGTCATCTAGTCAAAATAAAGTCATCTCTTGAATCCTCATGTTCGTCGACTATGTTGACAATGCTCGGCGCCACGGCGAGTGCAACAACTCGAAGGACGATGGAGAGGGCTTCACGGGCCCTATGGATGGTCTAATACAGCGTCCGCTGCTCATTCAGGAAGCCAGGATCATCGGACACCTATGAGCACCTTCGAGAGACTGAGACGGCATGAAACGGCAAGGCCGCGCTTGGGAGCTCTGGTATATTTCACACCTGTATTAAGATACAAGTGTAATTTACTCGTCATCGGAAACAACACGTAAAATACAGGCGTAATGAAACCGACGGCCCGAGGTCTCTTAGTAAAACCGGCGGGTTATGCATGTAATTTGAGAGACCAGTGTATATTTTACTAGTCGAAATCGACCAACCAAGTGCTTCGTGTCGGTGTACTATAGTAGGGGTACCCTAGTATCCCGAACTTGTGCACGGGCAGCTTGCAAAGACTCACGGCAAGGCTTGCCGGGTGACCGCCAAGGTCCTCCGTGGTTCCTTTGGAGCCATTCAAGAACAAAGTATTCAAGCCAAAGAGACAAGGCCCCGGCAAGAGGAGCTTGCCGGGAAGGCCAACTAAGGCATCTCAAGGAACTTGCCGCGACGCGCCACGCTGTCCCGGCGAGGCCCGTGAGCGATAAGCTTCCGGACGCGACAAGACAACGAACGCTGCAAGGTGCTTGCCGCGCAAACTACCACCAGACCAAGGCCCAAAGACATCCACCAACGTGTTGCCCCGAGACCTTTCCAGCGCTGCAGTGGCAATAGGTCAGGCGGC
This sequence comes from Aegilops longissima, assembly GCA_021605205.1. Classification (NCBI taxonomy): domain Eukaryota; kingdom Viridiplantae; phylum Streptophyta; class Magnoliopsida; order Poales; family Poaceae; genus Aegilops; species Aegilops longissima. Next base: position 297,676,352 of record CM038682.1, on the reverse strand, counting down.
CAGCAAGGCGCTGTGGCAAGCGACGCCGACAAGATTGCCATCGTGGCAAGCGTGGCGCCCCGACGGTCCTTTTGCACTATTTGGGCGACGAGACGGGCATTTAATGCCTTTGTCCCCGCCGTGGTTAGGTATGATACATTGTGCGTAGTTGTACCAACCGCAATTCCTTTTCCATTTTTACCCTTGTCTACGCTGCCACTGTCGGAGACCCTTTAGCATATAAAAGGAGGCCCATGCGCACGAGAGGAGGGTTCGAGGCGAAAAAACACTCACGCCGGTCTCGTTAGCAGCTAGTGTGTATCAGTAGCACTCAGCGCCCCGAGCAAGAACTCAATACATTCGCACATGCAGCAAGAGGAGTGTTATCTCCGGAGAGCTCCGGCTGGGTAAACTGCTCGTGTGCTTCGCCGATCTGCTCTTTCGTGGCGATCTCCGCCTCGCTGAACCAAAAGGGGCTCGGTCCGCCGTCCCATAGGTGCTCGTGGATCAGCTTCGACATCTTGGCGCGCTGTAGGGCGCCGAGATTGTGTGAACTCTGATCCGACGCTCACACGAAGCTAGATCTTCATCTTCTTCATCGACATGCCACCAAGAAAAAGGCTTCAGCGGCAGATATTCCGCCCACGTCGATCCCACCACCACCGGAGCAAACGGGTGGTGGGGTAGACGCCGGCGGAAGAACGGGCATCAACGAGGGAGCCCACGGTGCTGCCAGGTCCAAGGACAAGGTTGCGCAGACTCGGCGTCCAGACATGCACCGCGCCCATCTCAGAGGCGCGACCGACAGCGCCATGGTATTCACAGTACATACGCTCGCTGGACCAAGATCGAGCCGGTGAATTTCGGGTGCTCAAGACCAGCATGCACGCCAACATGCTGGCACGAAGCGAGAGATTTGTCGCTCGACGGGATATCGCCCTTCTAACATAGTTAGAAGTCCGGCATATCCCGCCTCCCGCCGCTCGCCATCGCCGCCCACCACTCAAAGCAGAAGCTTTGGCGTGAGCTCAACTGCCTCGGATTACCCTCCAACGGCGCATAAGATCGATGAATGGAGGGCCACCATTCGAGTCTCATCGGCTTCGCCAACGATTTACACTCCGCGGCAGCCGAGTACATCGCTGTCGTGGCAGGACTGCCGAGCACGAGCCGATGGCGATTTAAACCGTGGGGTGCAACCACCATGCACTCTCCACCCGGGCCAAGATCGCCGACTCGCCGGATCCACCTCGACAGCGACTCCACCGCATCATCGATCCACGAGCTCGCCGCGATCAGCGCCAAGTTCTTCACGAACGACAGCAGGAAGACGCCGAACTCGCGATCGAGCGCCAAGAGAAGCGCCGTCAATCAGACCAGCGCGCTGGGCCCTCCGTCGACATGCATGCACCAGGGGAACCAGCGACTTGTCAGACGTGGTAGGTTGCCCTGCTCACTCGTGAGCTGCGGCAAGTCCAAAGGCCCAAAGACGAAGAATTTCTGCCGACGCATTCGAGAAGCACGACGGCAAGTCGCATTCGCCGGAGTTCCTCAAAGATCTACACCATCGCGTGCGAAGCCGTCGGGGCAGGACGACAAGATCCTCGCCAACTACTTCCACCGGTGCTCAAGCCCAATGTCGATCTCGGCTCATGCACTTGCCGGACAACTCCATATCCTCCTGGCAGACCTATGCCATCAGTTTGTCGGCGCTTTTACAGCGCCACAAGCCTCATGGCTAAGAGAGCGACCTTCATCCGCCGCCTGAAGGAAGGAGAGCCCTCGCAAGTACATTCAGAGATTCAGCCTCAGACAAAGACAACATCTCAGATGTCCACCCCGCCGCTGTAATCAGCGCGTCCATCGAACGCGCGAAACCGCAGGATGCGGAGGAGATGGCGATGTGCAAGATCGTAGACGCCGAGTGAGCTATATGCCCTGGCCGACAAGTGTGCACGCGCCGAGGAAGGGAGGAAACTCCCGGAGAAAATATGAAGCAGGAGGATCTCGATAGTGAGGAGGCTGCCCCGCAAAGAAAAACCGCGCGGAACAACATGAAGAAGAAAGGCAAAGATGTGCTAGTCATTGAGCAGTCCGCAACGGAGGTGGCGCCAAGAAAGCCAAAGCTGGTAGCTCCGCAAGGAGATTGCCGCGGCACCAACTACCAGTGCTGTGGCGGTCACCGACAAGCGGGACGGCACCAATAAGCAAGATCGCAAGATCCACCGCACCAAGGGCCATGACCTCCAGAGCTGCAAGAAGGTCGAGCAGCTTGTCGAGCAGCAAAAGGCTGAATACGAGCGACGCGACAAGGAGAAGGCCCAGGAAGGTGCTGGAGGAGCCGGCAAGAAACGCCTCGGCCGAGGAGGACGCCGCAGCAAGGCCAAGCAGCGGCAAGGAGACAGACCTCCCCGCGGCCACGACAAGGATGAAGATGACGACGACGATGAAGATATGGACGATGACGAGACCGATGAGCAGGAGTTCCAGAAAGCCACAGAGATCCTGTGCGTTGACGGCGGTGCTTCTCTGCATACTTCACACCCCCAGCTCAAACAGTGGGTGCGGAAAGTCAATGCGGCAGAACCACCCGTCGAGTCACGCAAGCCTCTGAAATGGATTGAGGACCACCCTGATCGCATAACTGCGGTCGGGTGCTTGCCGATGTTGGTTTCACCAACTATCCGCAACCTCAAGGTCACTAAGATGCTAGTTGACGGCGGGCCGACTGAACCTGATCTCCTCCGCGGTACTCCGTAAACTCCAGATCCCCGATGGCGAAGCTCAAGAGACCGCACATTCCAAGGAATCAATCCGGAAGGAGCAAGCGAAGGAAAGATCACGTTGTCGGTGACATTTGGCAGCGAGTTGAACTTCGTGGATCGAGAGGGTCACTTTTGACGTTGCTGACTTTCCATTGCCTTACAATGGGATACTCGCCGCTCAGCACTCGCCAAATTCATGGCAGCCTCTCACTATGCATACAACATGTCAAGATGCCAGTCCGATAAGTGTCATCTCTCGTCCGTGGCGACAAAAAGGATGCTCTTATCTGCGCCGACAAGATCTACCGGGAAGCAGCAGCCGCGACAGATCGCACGTCACTTGCCGTTGAAGCTCCCGGGGCGAAGAAGAAGACCAAGTCCGCAAGAGTTCTCGATGCCCACTCGGCAAGCGCACCTCTTCGAGTGCTGCGCCACCGCCGAGGACGCACCATCGAGCTCCACGGCAAGTGTAAGAAGACAATGGCAGCTCCACCAGAGACCAAGAAGGTGTCCGCCAGGAGGATGGCACTGGTGGTACCTTTACCATCGCCACTCGACCCTAAATAGAAAGCGCCATTGCTGTTTTCCTCGGCTAACGCCGACGATTTGCGTGGCAACCGTCGACATCCCGTGTTCCTGTGAAAGTAATCGAGCACCATCTTGCCGCCTTTCCTCATGCGCGCCCGCCAAGCGTAAAGTCGAAGCAGCAAAGGAGCGCCAAGAATTCATCATGAAGAAATCAAGAAATTGGAAGCAGCGGCCTTGTTAGAGGAGTGCTCCATCCTCGTGGTTGGCCAACCTCGTAGTCATGCGCAAGGCAAATGGGAAATGGAGGCTTTGTATCGACTTTACCGATGTCAATAAAGCTTGTCCCAAAGACCCATTTCCCTTGCCGCGCATCGACCAGATTGTTGACTCCACGGCCGGATGTGACTTGCTTTCATTTCTTGATGCATACTTAGGATACCATCAGATCTTCATGGCAGAAGAGGATGAAGAGAAGACCGCATTCATCACCCCATGCGGCACATACTGTTTCATACGGATGCCTTTCGGTTTAAAGAATGCTGGTTCAACATTTGCAAGGGTAGTCCATGACGATTTTGAGCCGCGAATACACAGAAATGTGGAAGCCTACATGGATGACATAGTGGTCAAGAGCAAGGACAAGGCGACTCTCATTCAAGATTTAGACGAAACCTTTGCAAATCTGCGCAAGATCAACCTCAAGCTCAACCCCGAGAAGTGTGAGTTTGGAGTCCCCTCCGGCAAGCTTCTCGGATTCTTCGTGTCTCAGTGGGGAATTGAAGCCAATCCCAACAAGATCAAGGCCATTGAGCAGATTGAAGCACCAAAGCGCGTCAAGGATGTGCGAAGACTTGACGGTTGCGTAGCTGCTCTCAGTAGGTTTATCTCTAGGTCTGCTGAGCGCGCCCTACCATTTTTCAAAGTATTTAAAAAGGCAGGTCCAATGAAATGGACTCCGGAAGCGGAGGCTGCACTGCAGGACTTAAAGAAATACCTGTCCTCCACTCCAACACTTGTCGCACCTAATCCACAAGAGAAGTTGCTGCTATATATAGCGGCAACCAATCAAGTGGTTAGTGCTGCGTTAGTAGCGGAGAGGGAGGCGGATGATGAGCTAGCAACCACGGCAGATGCATCCAGCGACAAGCAGGGGACTTCACCGGCAAGCTCTAGTCCCGACAAAGATGGATCTGCGCAGGCGCGTGAGAAGATGCAGAAAAGAATAGTGCAGCACCTAGTTTACTTTGTCGGTTCCTTTGCAGGGGCTAGGTCAAGGTACTCGGTGTGCAGAAATTGCTTTTCGCCTTCTCATGGCCTCGAGAAAGCTGCGCCATTACTTCCAAGCACATGAGATCACAGCCGCCACTGCTTTTCCGCTCAAGAGGATACTGCAAAATCCGTAAGCAAATGCAGGATTGTCGAATGGGCACTGAACTGTCAAGCTTTGGCCTCAAGTTTGAGAGCACTTCAACTATCCAAAGCAGAGCATTGGCGGAGTTCATAGCAGAATGGACGCCAACACAAGATGAAGAAATTCCAAAACGAGCATCCCGTCAAGGAAGCAAGCAAAGAGTGGCTGATGTACTTTGATGGTGCCTTCTCGCTGCAAGGCGCCAAAAGGGGCGTGCTACTTGTTGCACCCACCGAGAGCACCTCAAGTACGTAGTCCGATGCACTTTCCCAAGGAGCAAGCAACAAACAATACCGCAGAGTATGAAGGTTTGCTTGCCGGTCTCGTGATCGCAGCAGACCTTGGGATCAAGAAGCTCATTGTCGTGGTGACTCACAGCTTGTCGTCCGCCAAGTGAACAAGAATTATCGAGTCCGCTGATGGAAGCTTACGTTGATGAAGTGAGAAAGCTAGAAGAGCACTTTGACGGCCTACAGATGGAACATGTTCCAAGAGCTCGTAACGACATTGCCGATAGCTCGTCAAGCGCGCCGACTTAAGTTACCTGTGGAACCAGGGATCTTTGTGCTCAAACTGACTCAACCGTCTGTAACGCCATCAACTGGATAGAACAAGAAGAGGAAGTTGATTTCTGGTGACTATTTTCCGGCAGAGCTCCCCGAAGCCGCCACCAAGAAGGTCCTCAAGATCAACACCAAGGGTGCTGAGGAGCAGTCTGCTCCGGCAAGCCCTAGGGTTTGTTCTATTGAAGCAAACGCTCCCGACAAGTTTTGTTCAAGCAAGCTTGCCGGGAACGCAAGCTCGGCTGAGCCGCAGTTCTCGCCAGAGAAGCGGATGTTCCCAGCAGCAGATGTGCCTTTAGTCCTTGTTGTCGAGCCGCAAGCTCCAGCATGGGCACAAAGAGATTGTCCATTTCCTTCAGACAGAGAACTTCCCGAAGAGCAAGAAGAAGCTGAAAGAGTAGCCCGGCAGTCAAGTATGTACCAGTTTGTCGACAACACACTATACAGAAGAAGACTCAACGGCGTGAAATTGAAGTGTATTCAACGGGAAGAGGGACAAAAGCTGTTGGCAGAGATACATGGAGGCATATGTGGTCACCACATTGGCGCAAGAGCACTTGCCGGCAAAGCGTTCCGGCAAGGTTTCTTTTGGCCGACAGCCCTCCGTGATGCAATCGCAAGTAACCAAGTGCGAAGCGCGCAAGGCCCATTCCAAGCAGATACACCAGCCAGCTCAAGCTCTCCAGACGATTCCTTTATCCTCGCCATTTTCGTCCGGGGCTCGACATCCTCGGCCCCTTTCCCGAGCTGTCGGGGCTTTGAGTAGTTGTACGCTGTAATCGACAAGTTCACAAAGTGGCGGAAGTGGAAGCAGTGAGGAAGGTGACAAAGACAACAAGCATCAAGTTCTTCAGTCGATTGTTTGCGCCGGGATCCCTAACAGATCATCACCGACAACGGCACGCAATTCACGAGCCGCACCTTCATGCAAGACGCCCAAGATCTTGGCGCCAAGGTTCGCTTCGCTTCGCTGCTCATCCGAGAAGTAACGGTCAAGCGGAGAGGGCGAATCTTTGAAGTGCTGCGCGGGCTCAAGACCGTAACTTTCGACAGTGCTGCACAAGTGCGGAAAGAACTGGATTGAGGAGCTGCCGGTGGTTCTTTGGTCGATCAGACGACGCCAAATCGAGCCACCGCCGCATACACCTTCTCTCTAGTCTATGGAGCAGAGGCAGTTCTCCCACGGAACTCGTGATACGGGTCACCTCGAGTGCTCGCTATGATGAGCTTGAGCAAGAGCAGCTGCGATAAGATGACGCGCTGCTCCTTGAGGAGGACCGCCTTCAGCCGTAGACGAGCTGCTCGATACCAGCAAGCTTTGCGCCGCTACCATAGCCGCAGTTAATGCCAGAAGTTTCGAGGAAGGCGCCCTTGTTCTTCGCGCGCTCAGTCCGCCAAGAATTCCAACAAGTTGACGCCGGCGGGAAGGCCCTTACGGGTGAAACGAGTCACTAGGCCTGGCGTTGTCCGCTTTGAGACCGAAGATGGCATTCCGTGAGCAACTCCTGAACATTGAGCATCTTCGTAAGTTTTACCCGATAAGGCGCGTTACCGAACCTGTTCCGCAACCACCTTTTGTACAAGTCTTGCCGATGTTGCATGTAATCCTTTGTACGGCTTCGGGCGCAGACCCCGTGCATAAGTAAAGCTCATGTGCTCCGCACATCTTGTCAATTTCATGCTTTCTACTTTTTTGCATGCTATCCGACACTTTGTGCAGCGCCTACCCCGTAAGCAATAACGAGCCGTAAGGCTCCATATCTTTACTTTCTTCTTTCTCTTTCTCAAAGAAAGGAAGGTTCCTCGCCCACAAGTTTGCCGGGGAAAGGAGAAGATAATGGTGTGGACCAAGCGCCGCTCGAGGAAGTTTCGCCTTACCGAAGCAAACGATGTAAAAGCTAAGTTGCTAAAGTTTGAGCAATCAGTTTTAAAATTTTAAGTTATCTTCCTCGAACGACCGTGTTTTGTATGGAAAACCTGTGCTCGGAGGAACCAACTTAGAGTTAGTTGCGCCTTACTTTGTTTCGAGTCCGCTCAACAACTTAAGTGAGCTGCGACTAGTTGCGATAAGGTTTCTTGTAGTAAGCGGCACCGCCAAGAAGTCTGCGACGTCCCAAGACTCAGCCATGGCTAAGGTGCTCATACCGACAAGTTCCCTAAAAGCATAGGGCAAAACATACAAAGCAAGGAATCAAGTAGAGGAAATAACATAGCAATCGCTACCCAAATAGAGTCATATTACAAGATAGCTTGTCGCAGCTCTAACAGATTGTTCTCATAACATGACCAGCAATACAAGAAAAAGAGAAAACGGGCGGCCTAATCTACGCGATCGCCCTCAACCCTCTTGATCCCGCCACCTTGTCCACAATGGGTGCGATAAGGGTCTTGAGCGCTCTGATCAGCATCCGGGCGGCAAGGTCCCGAGGACGCTGGTGAGGTTGAGGCCTGGTTGCGGAAGGCCACCTTCACCAAAGACTTTTGAAGAGCTCCTCACAGATCCGGGCGCGACTGCCGGCCAGCTGCTTTGGAATCTTCTCCCGAGTCGCCGGAGGGCCGCCGCCACGCTTTTGAAGAACAAGCTGAGCTTGGCGTGGGTTGAGGTGCTCATCGGAGGAATACCGAGATCCTCCATCCCCACCAAGCGCCAGCTCCCGTCCGATGGCTGCGGCAACATCCATGAGACCCTCGGTCCAAGGCTCCACATTCTCCCTAAAAGTGTTCTGGCGGCAGCAAGACTCGCCAAGAGCCTCGTCGGCCTTGATCTTCTCCTTCAAGGCCACCTCCTGCTCCTCGGCGCCGCCCAGCTGCCTCGATCAAAGTAGTCAGCTTCAACTCAAGATCTGCGTTGAGTCCTTGGCGGCGCTTAAGCTCTTTGCTCCTCTCGGCGAGACGACCCTGCACCGCCAAGGGTGTGGCGCCCTTCAAGGCCACGCTTGAGTGCAGCAAGCTCCTCGCCACTCACCTTGAGATTGGCCTCCAGCCTGCGCCACCTTCATCTCCAGCTCCTTCTTGGCGGCCTCAGCAAGCGGCAGATCCTCTGCTTCCTTGAGAGCCCCGCCAATGTTTGCTCGCTGCAAGCTCCTCCTCGTGGCTGACAAGGTTAACCTTCCGCTGCGCCTAACTCGCCTTCCTGCAGACAGCTTCCGGCAGCAAGCCGATGTTGTTTTTCAACTTCAGCCTTCTCGAGGAGGAAGGCTTTACGCCCTCGGCGAAGTTGCTCCCGCCTCTCGCCAGGGACCGGAGAGCTTCCTGGTTGAGGCCCCGAGCTCCTCCATGCGCTTCTCGATGTCCACTCCCCTTGGCGATAAGCGCTTCTCGATACCAGCTTGGCCTGTCGGGCGCGGTAGAGCGACAACAGCTTCCGCAGCAGCTGCTCCTCCTCAGGCTCGCCATTGCCATCGTCCGTGCGCCGACCAGCGTTAGCCCAGCGGAGGCGAGCAACTCTTCATCAAATGTTTCTCCTTCGATCGGGCGCCTCGAGCTCGACGCCTGTGGAGCTTGATGAAGACGCCATCGCCGCCTTCAAATAGGCGCGCTGGGCTGGGGCTTCGAGCTCGACAGCTGCAGCAGCGGGCGGAGGGATCGTGGTCGGCGTGGCGCTGGCGCCCTGCGCCTCGGGGCCGTCGGTCGATCGCCGGACCTCGCCACTTCTGGCGGCAGCTTTATGCGGCCTCTCCGCGGCGGGATCATCAGCGCCGCTTCTTCTTCGGTGACAGCGACATCGTCGATATTGCCGCTGCGTCCTCCTCGCCGGGCGACCTCGGTTGCCATCGGCTCAGGCGATGGACCTGACGACCGAAAAGGAAGAAAAGTCAAGCAAATATTCAAAAATAAAATCAGAAGAAGAAGAACCCAAGGAAGTTTTCAAGCAAGTGGATTACCTGTATTAGGATCTACAGCTAGGGTCTCCGCCACCGTGGGTCAGCTGGTGTTGTCCCTTGCCGGAGAATCGCCTTTGCCGGAGAATTCTCCTTGCCGGGAATCCTCCCTTGGCGGTGTAGTCGGCAGATGGCATGTCGGAGCGGCTTCCGCACTCCCGTGAGACCGCTCGCTTCCTACGCAAACCAATAGTCGATGTCGAGAAGAAAGAGCACCCATGCGCGCCTAACAGCAGAAATAAACCATATACTTACGCTGGGGCTGCGCTGGGGCTGCTTTGGGGAATAGTTGCCGGTCCGCAAGGTGGTCTCGGACACACCCCCGCTGTCTCGATGGGTTCGCCTCGATGACAATCACCGACCTTGGCTCTTCGCCGCCTCCGGGCGAGTCCCGAAAAGGAATGGGTTTGGAGTAAAGCAAATCAGATACAAGACAAAGCAGCAAGAATTGAAGAACTACAAGTACAACAAAGAATCTTACTCTTCCTCTTCCTCGCCGGAGCCGAGCGCGAGAGGTCGAAGTCCGCCCACCTTCGCGTGACAAGGCGGAGGAGTAGGTTCCCTTAGCCGCTTACGGAGCAGGCGGTGGTCCGGAGGGGCCCGGCCCAGCCAAGCCGCGGCGTGAGGTGCTCCCGCAGCAACAAAGCTTGCCACGGTGGAGCTGGCGCCAGCGCGGCGCGCTGTTGACCTGCTCTGCCGCCACGCCCCCTGCCTTGCGAGACGCCTTTCTGGTGGAGCTGGGAGCCCGCTTGCGGCGAGCTGTCTCAAGGTGAGAAAGAGGAGGAGTCGATTCAACGAAGTCGCCGCGCCCTCGGCTGGCTCGCTCGACTCAGCTTCAGCCCGACAAGTTATCCCTCGCCGCAAGCTCTCGCCGCAAGGCTTGCCGCCTCCGCTGCCTCTCGCCTCCACGGTGAATCCAAACCGCCGCATGCAGCGTTGCCGCCGCCTCTTCCAGCCTTAGTGGCGATCGCTGCATCTCCGCATCGGTGGTGTCGCGAGTAAGGCTCTTCTGCTCATCGGAGCGGACCGACATTTCTACCAAGCCGCCAAAGAACTCCCGCACGACGCCGCCCGCGCAGTTCTTGCCAAGTTGGGACAATTCCGCGAATCGTGATAGCGCATCATTGCACGGATGCGTCGAGCGAGGAGTTGTTGCACGCCGAACGACACCTCGCAACCTCGAACACTTCGAGATGTTCAGATCGCTTGAACAGTTCCAGGAGCATTGCATCCAGTTCCTGACACGTGAAGTTGAAGTTGAGGCCCGGCGCAGCCTCATGATATCCGGCCAGATTCTCGAACTCCCAGCGGGTCTCCTCCTCTCCCCGCAGGGGGGCGGCGCAATGCGAAGAAAATCTGCGCTAACGGCGCCACGGTGAGCCCGCAAGCTCGAGGCGAGGATCCGGGTGACGGCAATTTTCAGCCTATCGCCTTCCGGGCCACGTTGCTTCAATCGCTGCCACATACATCGAGCTTGGCGCTGGGCGGTAAATGGCCGCGGTTCTCCTCGACAATCCAGCACTACCGCTTCTCCACTCATCCCACTTGCTACGGAGCTCTCCCTCCGATAAGCTTCCTTCTTGCCGCTCTCGAGATCCAAAGCGATTCCGCGGATAAAGGCTCCTCTCTCAACTCGGGGCATAAAGAAGTGGCGAAAAGAGCTACATTTGATAGATTCACAAAGTTTTCGCAGAGATGTGCGAAACCGCCATGGTCGTAATGGCGCTAGGGTGAAGTCAAGGAGGCGGAACCCGAGGTGTTCATAATGTCATAGAAAACTCAGAAAAGGCGGGCGAGCCCGCAGAGAAGAACAACGCAAAGAAGGGATATCCATCCGGAGCTAGTTCCGGCCGCAGCCGGAGTACCTTCAGGCGCGGATGCGCCGCCTCCGCCGACCGTAAGAGGTAGTAATACTCCTCGATCCTTCGCGAGCGAGCAGGGGGAAGGTTGCCCGCCTTTCGCAGCGCCATGAGCAGCGCTTGCCGCCGACTTCACAACCTTCCCGACTTTCGGAGCCATGGCGGAGGTGGTGAAAGAGATCGACGGCGGTGGTGGTGCTGGTGGCGATGAAGTGGAGCGCTGCTCTCTTTTCAGCTTTGGAAAGAAGGGGAGCGGCGGAGGTTTTTGAGATTGGAATAGCAACCGCTAGATGGGCGAACTGCCCCTGCTTCCTCGCTTATAAAGAGAGGGGGCAGACGCCCGCCTTCCGAATAAAGAAACCACCCACGATCTCTCCCACGACGCCAGATTCGACGATGCTGCTCGAGGAGGGCGCGTGGATACAGAGCGAGATACGGCGAATCCCAGCCGCAAGTGTCTGCAGCCTGTTTTGGGCCCCGCCCAACAGCCGCCGCACCGCAGGTGGCCCAGTGCCCGGCTCCTCGCTGGTGTACTAGAGTAGGGTACCCTAGTATCCCGAACTTGTGCACGGGCAGCTTGCAGCACTGCAAGGCTTGCCGGGTGACCGCCAAGGTCCTCTCAGGGTTCCTTTGGAGCCATTCAAGAACAAAGTATTCAAGCCAAAGAGACAAGGCCCGGCAAGAGGAGCTTGCCGAAGGCCAACTAAGGCATCTCATGAGCTTGCCGCGACGCCGCCACGCCGTCTCCAAAGGAGGCCCGGTGAGCGACAAGCTCCGGACGCGACAAGACAACGATCAAGGCAAGGCGCTTGCCGCGCAAACTACCACTCAGACCAGCCCAAAGACATCCACCAACGTGTCGCCTCGACCTTTCCAAGCGCGCGGCAAGAGGTCAGGCGGCCAGCGGTGCGCGGTGGCAAGCGACACCGACAAGATTGCCATCGTGGCAAGCGTGGCGCCCCGACGGTCCTTTTTTGCACTATTTGGGCGACGAGACGGGCATTTAATGCCTTTGTCCCCGCCGCCGTGGTTAGGTATGATACATCGTGCGTGTAGTTGTACCAACCGCAATTCCTTTTCCATTTTTACCCTTGTTCACGCTAAGTACCTGTCGGAGACCCTTTAGCATATAAAAGGAGGCCCATGCGCAACGAGAGGAGGGTTCGAGGCGTAAAAACACTCACGCCGGGTCTCGTTAGCAGCTAGTGTGTACTGTAGCACTCCGCCTCCCGAGCAAGAACTCAATACATCTGCATGCAAAGCAAGAGGAGGTTATCTCCGAGAGCTCAAGCCGGGTAAACCGCCAGGTGCTTCGGCCGATCTGCTTTTCGTGGCGATCTCCGCCTCACCAACTAAAAGGGGCTCTGGTCCGCCGGTCCCATAGGTGCTCGTGGATCAGTTTCCCCGACACTTCGCCTGAGACCATCTGCTTTTATTTACAAGCTTCAGTTTTACAAGCGATTTTGGTTGGAAAACGATGATCCAATCACGACCTAAGATGATGAGTTGGTCGGAAGATCATATGGTTTCACCTCTAACCTACCCGAGTTGTTATATAGGCTATGAATGAAACATAAGACAATGAACTTCTAACGTAAACAACAGAAGAGGATGATCTTCTTAACATGCAAATCACGGGCATTAGATCAAGATGCAAAACAATATGAAGCATTATTCTCAAGAGGCACGGTGAACAACTCGTGATGCCGCATGCCACAGCATTCCAAGCTCAACTTTGCAATCAAACTCAAGGCCTCGCATTACATAGAAAACATTCATAACAAACTCTTAAAATACCTTACATAAGTCAACATTCATGTGACTATGCATCTCAGCAGAGTAAATATTTACTTCTGAACTGAAGACAGGAATAGGAAAAAACGATTGACTTTGCTCATAGCAAAGGGCGTCCCACTCAAAAATTGTAGCGACCCGACCTCAAACGGTCAAGTCTTCTTCAGCTTGTCATCCTCGAGCGGTAATGCCGACACATACGATCAAGGATTTATAACAAAGTAGCAATCACACACTTATTACATCAAATGTCTCAAAAGAGAACTTAATACAATAAATATGGCTTAAGGCCATCTAATACGATAACAGCGGAAGGCTTGGAAGATAAAGTGAATCCATCAACTCCAACGGCATAGCTGAGCTGCACGGCAACGACCTAACAAACCTTACTCCTCGTCTGAAAAGTCTGCAACATAATACTTTGCAGTCCGAAAATGGGTCAACACATGGAATATGCTGGCAATATAACACAGTAGAGCAAGAACAGAATAATGCTATCACTACATGCATATTTGGATGGTGGAAAGCTCTATGGTTATAGTTTTTGCGAAAAGCCAAATTTTCCCTACAACAAAGGAATAGATTTTAATTTAACTATCATGGTGGTTGAAACATCATTAAGAAGGTTCCTCCAACTCAATCCCAATTGAAGTAATTAACAACCCAACAATATTAATTAAGAGTGATGAGATACTTAAGATACC